>CM076577.1:451575662-452782069 GCA_034641835.2 Pinus albicaulis
ATAGACCTAATTTTCCCACTTAGGCTTTATTGTAAATACTTCTAGTATTTTCTAGTATTTTGCCACTTTATTTCATTCCTTCATTTGCATGGTTGGATTTGGGTACCTCTGCCCTTGAGCTTTGTTGAAGATATGTAGAAGGCTATGAAGGAGAAAAGTTTTCTATTCTATGAGATGTATGTATTGGGCTTCAATTGTTAAATGCCAATGATGGAAATACTTGCAAGAAGATATACTTTTAAAGGCTAATGCATGGTAAGATTGTGGCAATTTCTCTGTTAGACGTAGTGTGGAAAAAGTCGGCAAAAAGTCCCGACTTTTTGAAAAAATCCCGAATTTTTCCCTGTGCCGACTTTATCGGCCGACTTTTTGCTGACTTTTTCATCCCTGAAAAAGTCGCGATTTTATCCTCAAAGTCCCGACTTTTTGCCGAATTTTTCCAAAAAATCGTGAGTAAGGTAGTTTCTTTAATAATTTTTTTTTTTTTTTTTTTTTTTAAATCGAGATTTTTTCCAAAAAGTCAAGATTTTTTCAAAATATGAATATTTTTGTATTTTTTTAGTTTTGCCGACTTTTTGCCGACTTTTTCAAAAAACTCCCGACTTTGTCGAGTTTTTCAACTTTTGGACCCTTGCCGATTTAATCCCGACTTCGACTTTTTCCACATTGGTTAGAAGTGTCTTGTTAGTGGTTCATTCCTCTTTCAATGCCTTGATGGAAATGTCATTGTGATGGTCAAATTTTCAAATTTGAGTTGGCTGGCATTTACCATTTCCATTTGACAAAAACACCCACAAGTTATTTGTAGAGGTTCTCCAAGTATATTTTACATTTCATGTTAACAAATTAAAGGAGATTGTAGTTTGTTTATTCCAACACTTTCATGCCTTGATCATATGTAAAAGCATCACTCACAGTTTGTTCTTTGGTTCCATGCCCAATGGATAGACACTAGGCTTGATCTACCATCATTTTCTTGTTTTTCATACTCCAACACTTGTTTTGCTGAAGCCACTCTTCATTTCATCTTGAGCCATTATAGCCTAAAGCTTTAGCAATCCTATTTTAGGGAAGCCCCCCTTGGTCGAAGAAGAGTCAACCTATAGTGCAGAAGATGGTTGGTGAGGTGACAATGGCCTCAACTTTGTAATATTCCCAAAGATGGGGGGGAGGGGTACTGATTTGATAAATGTTGCAACTTAGGGCATTATCCTTGCATCCAGTTGGGCGTTGATGTGTTTAGAAGGTTCTACTCCTTTGTAGATTTTGTTTTGGCATTGGTTGATGATTGCTTAGCACATTGGTTGAGTCTGGGTGGCCTTTGGATTATGTGATATTATAGCTACCTCCACTTATTTCAGGTCATCAGGTTTCTTATTTTCTAGAGTATTTTGTCTGCATGGAGGGTTGTCTTAGGGTTGGTTCATTAACATTGGGAGGGTAGTAAAGCAGGGTGGGATTTTGAAAATTGGTCCATTTGGAGTTGGCATACCTAGGGATTCTATGCTACAGAGTTGCCTCATTTCAAGCTATGATTGAGCAAGGAGGGCCTCTTCTTTTGGATATATCTGTGGGACTCTTCCTTACGTAGATGGAAGGATTCTCTTGCTCAACAGTTTGGGTTGCTTGCTCCACATTGTCTCTCTATATGGAACTAAGGAGTCTTATTTTAGAGGTGGGGCTTATAAATTGAATATTGGATGCTTGGGCCTTTTTGGAGAGATGAGGGTTGGAGTTTTGATTGCCTATTTTTGCAGTACGACTCTCAGAGTTTGTATTTAGTTCTTCATCATAGACACCTGCTATCCTTGGTTCCCAATGTGAGATGGGATTCCACTGATGTAGAGGAGAAACGGATTCATCAGTTACACAATGTCTGGTATGTTCGACCCTTTTCTAAGATATGGGTTTTTGCTTGGTTGGTGATCTATCATGGAATCTCATCTGAGGCCTGGTTGGCTAAGTGGGATCTTGGATGGGTTATGTTTGGTTTATCATTGTCCAGAGATGGTGAAGCATATCTTTTGGGAATGTTTGTTTGTGAAGCATTGGAAATATGTGGCAGATCAATATTCAGTGTTTCTTCAAGACAGGTTGCATTCATCAAATGCGGTTTCTGGAGATGGATGTTCTCATGTACATATTTCTTTCTTCGGGCTTTGGCATTGCCTTAGGATTTCAACATTATTCGTTCTTTGGAAAGTTAGGCATAAGTTTCTTAGTCTCTACCTTTTGTTCGTTATGGCATAATGAGATCTGCATCTAGCTCTTGGCTAAGGGCACTCCATTGATAAAAGATGCTGAATCTCTTGATCAACCAGCTTATTCTGATTTTCTGTCTTCTTTAGTCATTTTTTGGAAGAGGTGAGAAGGTGCATTGTATACACCCTTCCACTTTATGTCTTTTTGTTCGTAAATATTTTTTTTTTGTCAATATAAGACACGTTTAAATAAAAGGATGAAACTAATACAAAAAAAATTAGATTTTGTCTATGGTAGAACAGCATATACTAAATTCTTTCCAATATATTACAAATAATGGCTACACGGAAAATCCGTGAGATTCGAAGAGGAAATATTCAGACATGGCCCATGACTGAAAACACATTGTAATTTAATGTAATGATTTGTGCATTGTTATGTTTCAGATCCTTGCAAGCATTGATGCATGGACAGACAACATACATTATGCATCAGTTAATGCCTTATTTAAAAAAAAATTAGTGTTAGTCATCAGTTCTGATATTAGAAGCTAGCATTCAAGGAAAGATGGATGGAAAGTTATTTCCTTTACAATAAATGCTCTCTTAGTTTCTTATCAAAGTTTGATCTTCTAGGACGTGCATCTTTTTTTGGAAAATGCTTGATATATTACTTCAGAGAACAAAAACATCCATCCTTTTCTGTTCATTTATTTTAGTTCTGAACTACCTTCTAGACCCTTAGGATGTTTTATTCATTAATCTCAGTATGTAAAGAATGGTCTTTAAGTTCATTTTCTCTTAAATGGTCATAACAAAGCCTTACCATTCACTCAGTACCAAGTTGTGTTTTTACAGAATTTAGAGTTCGTCCTGATGGACTGATCCATACACAAGGAGTGACATTATTCAATCAATAGCAAACGTAGGAGACAACATTGATGTATTTGATCAATACAACCTCTTTGGTCCATATAAGCATGCTCAATGAATGGCAAGTCTAGCTCTGTTATCAAGTCCAGCTTTGTTACCAGTTGCCCATTTAACAACTTCCAGTTTGCTGGGCAATCTATCTCCACCAGATTGCTTCTATATTATGCATCTATACCTTATTCTGTTAATACTTGACTATGTAAAACCTATTTTTTTTCCAGAAAAGGATGGTACAAATGAAATGACCATACAGATGCAACTCATTGAGATCTTTATTACTAATAAAATATTGGTCTGGTCTGTTCTTTGGATGTGTAGGAACCTCCTGTGATACATAGGGATATCAAGCCAAGTAACATATTACTGGATGATCACTTCAATGCTAAATTATCAGATTTTGGCATCTCTAAGAGTGCGGCAGAACTCTTTAATACTCACATTTCTACTGGGCCAGCTGGCACCTTCGGGTATGATATTCTGATATATTAATTTGTGTTATATGTATTTGGCCTAGGTGGAGATATCTTGAATAAAAATTGTTGGCCTTGTATGAAGGTTAGGAATGAGAGTATCTATTTAAGTTTTAAATGGGAAATAAGAACTAATATTCAACGTGTGAATGCTTATGGAAATAACTAATACAAAGTGTAAATTTATTGAGTTTTGAACAGTAAAAATAGAATATGAGACACCAACGGTAAGAATTACTTTAAAGTCTGCTATTTTGGGTTAAATTTTTATACACCAGGGTTCCTTTTAATCAGCATTGCTGCCAATTGCCTTATTATTAGAAACTTGTTAAATTAGTCATTCTCACTTGCCCATCATACCCAATATATGAACTCTTCATTTACTAGGGTGTGATTTGGGTGGATACATTTTCTCTTTCCATGGATCCCTTGTATTTCATATTATATGATGGATAACGCTCCCAGATATTATGCCTTAGCCAAATACATAATGCTTAATTAAACATCAAACCATGCACATTATATTGAAAAGGGTAAATCCTAGCACGGAATAATTTTGGCACTGTCCTATGTTCAGAAGGATCAACATATCAAAAGTATAGCTAGATGACATCATATCCTTGAGTGATTGTCCATACGAAGAATCATGCAGAAATTACACCAGAATTGTTATACATTATATCCTATACACTTTGAAATTGTCACAAAGAAAGCTCATAAGGGGCAAGTTGATGGCAATGCAATTTAATACAGTTTGGCTAAGGGAAAAGCATAGTTGTCATACTAGCAAGTATTATTTGTGAATAATTGACAG
The DNA here is from genome assembly GCA_034641835.2 of Pinus albicaulis. Lineage (NCBI taxonomy): Eukaryota > Viridiplantae > Streptophyta > Pinopsida > Pinales > Pinaceae > Pinus > Pinus albicaulis. The sequence continues at coordinate 451,580,081 of CM076577.1, forward strand.
TAAGGTGTGGATGGATGATGGATGAGTAATCCAACCAAAACTCATGATACTTATGAATATTGCTCAGTACTCACTAGTGTGGCTAGTCCCATGAGCGAAAATGAGTTTGCCCATTTATACTTGTCCTAGCAATTTTGGGATCATGGGGTGTTTTCTTCTATTAAAACCATTGCACAAGAAAACATCATTTTATGTGGAGAAAAGTCTGAAGGAAATTTGCAATTAGATTTAACTTAAAATTTAAGGGCTTTAGATAAGATAAGATACACTTTTTTAGTACTTACAAGTGACTAAAGTAGGTCAATGGGGTGTTTTCTGTTGAGAATTTAGAGGGCTGGTGATTAATTCAAATTCTCTTCTTGATAATTATTTGTGAGCTTACTTGAGTTACTTATGTCTTCTCTTCTTTAGCTTATTTAGTCTTTCATCAAGTCAATTATCAAAGTACACGAGACACAAAATTAGGCTCCTAGAGCCAGGGCAAAACCTCTCGCTCTTGGAGAGGAAAACCCGAAAAGAATTCTTTTTATGGATCTTCAAATGACAAGTACCATGACCAAGACTCAGACCATTGACCTAGGAATGTCTCCAAGACCTTGTCAATGCTTCTTTGTATGATTCACAACGCCGATCGTTCTCTCTTGCACTGACCTGCACCACCACTAGAGAACTCAGTCTCTAATTATATCTTCCTTGATTTAGTCTTTGGTTGTCAATATACTTCTTCTTGTTTCATGTTCACTTGAGATATATTCCTTTTTGTGTATTGAAGATAGGAAGGTAAATCTCAGATCTACCTTCCTTCTATTCTCTCAATTTTACACTGTGATATCTGCACTTCTTTTCATCCTCTATCCGAACTGATATACTAGGTTCAGTCTTGACCGCATCTTCTTTATACTAATCCGCACTTCAGATACTTCAGGATGCCTTAAAACCAGATCCGCATTCTCTGTATTAACTCACATTTAACCTAGACTTGGTTCTACTGTTGCAGTCACAGATATGTCTGCACTTAGGTCCTTCTTGATATCTGCATAGGGTTCTGAGACATCTGCTGTCTTTCTGTCCTTAAATCTGCATTTATCACCTGAATCTTCTTCAGAGAAATTCACATTCTCATTCTGTCCATTAGCCCACACTAAATCCTTTCTGAAATCTGTTAACTTATTCAGAGCAATCCACATAAATTGATGGTCTCCAATGAGCCGCAGGTTCCTTTATATATACAGTGTTTCTACTTGCTTTTAGGCCGACATCCTCACTGTATAATAGGTCAACTTTCTCACTGTATAATAAGCTTATTTTCCAGCGTTGATTGTGGACAGTCTTGAGGGCTGTTTATGAGCCATTCTTCCACAAGGTCTTGGAGCACATTCTTCAGACTAGACACTTCATAAACATGACTCTTAATTATATTTATAAACAGAAGACAAACCCTAATAGACATCAAGAAGAAGTCTATTGACCTATAATAAAATCTTACTCATGAAACCCATGAAGCAAGTATAACAAAAATACATTTTATTATCTTTGTCTTCTTCTTTACATAAATACATAATTACATAGTCAATATGAAGACCGATCCTAGTTACACTTTTCAACACTCCCTCTTAACTAGGGAGGTATTCATAAAGGTACATGGTCACTTTCAAACTGAAGAATCTCATAAGAAGAATCAGATTGGTAATCACATTTGTATAGCATCATATCAACCAGCATTGTCCTAGTGCAAGGCCTTGACTAACAGCCCCATCTCTCAATGAGACAATGGGCTACAATGTTGGCGAGACACACGACTTATAGACACCACAATCATTGTCTCTCCAAGGTACATACTCCACCTGGGTGTTCCCAAAGTATGACCTTCTTGGACTATTCTTCTCTTAGGTAGCTAGCCTCAAAGAGTATCGGTCCCCGACTACTCTTATCTTGAAATGCTCTAACACATTCTCAAAGAGGATCGAATGCCAGATGATTACCCAATCCTCCATTCTGTCTTCCCAAGTGAAGACCAGAATGATGTGTCTATCTCTCCCTCTCAGCGAGGGAGGACCTATTCCACAAGGGAATGCACTCATTCCTGTATAAGGAATCTACCTAAGCTCATTCTTAGGAATTACCTAGTTTCTTCCAAGTAAGAAACTTATCACCAGGCTCCCTCTCAATCAGGGACCTGTGGCAGCAATGGTGAGACACCCAGCTGCTCATGAAGAATTCCTCCCCTCGATGTCATGGATTTCGATATTGAGGAATCTTCAACTTTAGCTCCATAGAGCACAGATCATCCATCACTTTCATTCATGAATCATGTCATCTACCATAAAGTGATTCATCTGTCTTTCTTATCTGGTTCACCTTTTATGCCATGCTGCTTTCTTTCGAATCATCTCCAAGGATCTTATATCCTTTCACATGATTAGCAACCTTGCACAAATTCATCCAGATAAACATATATGTATTTGTTGAGTTTTCTTGAGTGTTGGGGTAGCATCGGATGTGCTCTAGCTCCAAAAGTTGTGGAGGGACTAGAGTTCATAAGATCTCCAAGACCTAGAAAGGGATTTAGGAAATTCCATTCAGTTTGAGAGATAATTAATTAATTAATACTTTTAATGAAGGACCCCAAGTCTAACTTAGGAAAATTAAAATATTAAAGGTAATTAATTAAAACATGTGATGGAAATGACTCAAGTCACACGGATCAAGCTTTCTTTTAATCTGAGCCATCGATTCAAGATTAGATCATGGCCGTTAGTTTCCCAACAAGAAAGTATAAAGGAAAGGCTTGGGGTCAGTTGGAGAACACACACGGAGGCATAACACTGAGACTAAGTTGAAATTCTAGGGCAGAGTTTGCTAAGAATTTTCAGAAGTGTTTCAACTGTGGAGAGGGGCAGTATTGGCTAAGGGGATGACCTGATCCCAGTGCCAAGAATCAACAAGAGGCAGAGAGGCAGCAACCAGGAGCAGCGCAGAGGAGCAAGGGCAGCAGCAGCAGCTACGCAGCAGTTGCGTAGCACAGAGGGCTTCAACCGCTATGCAGGCCCAAAAGGGGCAGCTCTAAGCAGTAGGAGGCCCTCCAGGGTTATATTGGTCCAGCTAGAGTAGCGTAGGGACTGCATCACCCAGTCTGGGGTTACGTAACCCTCTCCAAGACAACGCAGAGGCACACAGATGCTGACACAGGGGCTTCAGGGGCAGCGCTAGGGTTTCTAAAGGCCGGAAAGGACTGAGTTCTGTAAATCCCGTTTGAGGGTGTGGATCAGTCAAGTTTTCAGTCTCCAGAACAATAGGTTAGCTGCATATCTATTTTTCTCTATCGAGTTAACCAGTAAGGTGCTCGGATTTGTTGTATTCAGAAACTACATAATAATATAAACCCTCAAGCAGCGAGAAGATTGGTTTTCCCGCATTGGGTTTTTCTGAGGACAATTGTCCAGAAAATCTTGTGTGTCACTTTGTCTATGTGCATGTATCTTTGCTTAGATATGAATCGGTGAAAGTCTGCTATGTGTTTACTTAGATAATAATCTGATGTTTAGCATTAATGACTTGATTATGTAGGAGAAGCATAACCAGATTTAATAGTAGGGTTTATGCATAAAGTAATATTCAAAATTTTTCACATGGTATCAGAGCGATTGCATATCTAGTAGGGTCACCGGCAGAAGACTAAAGAATCCTTGCTGCAGAAAGCGACAGAGGGAGTAGCAACAGCCGCAGAAAGCTAGATCTGAAGGGACAACTCAACAACAGAGCGAGCAGAGCCACGCAGAGGCCAAAGTGACGCAGTCCTATGCAGTCTCCACGTAGGCCCACGTACCTACTGCACAGAGGCAACACATAAATAGCGCTGGGACTGTCTGCCCACGCAAAGGCCAGCTAGGGTGACGCAGATGTGAAGCCGCGTTGATTTAGAAGTGTCGGAAACAGTGCTGCAGAACTTCAGAAGTTGCTGGTGAGGTTAAATTTCTGAAGATTCAGAAATTAGCCTAAGCACTAGGTGACAAATTTGCGGGAGGAGATCAACTTCTCAGAGGGTTTCTAGCCAAAGAAATCTGCAGATCGATCAGAGGGTCAAAGAGAGATGTTTCGTTGTTGATTTGGCAGACTTCCAAGAGAGGAGGTCAGTTGTCAGAGGGAGCAGAGGGTGCTTTTTCGCGAAGGACCCTAGATCTGAACTTCAGTAGAGAAGCGGGGAGAGGAAGATCTGTTTCAACAAAGTAGATCTGAGCAAATGGCACCTCACAGACTACGTGATCAGGATAGGTTGGACGGCCTGTCCAACTTTGCAGTCTGGAAGGCCGTAATCCTAGTAGTCATGGAGGCATACGATTTAAGGGACCATGCAGAAAAAGTCCTGGCCATGCCAACCGATGCTGTTCTCCTGGCGAAGCATGATGAGGCTACAACACACGCCAAACGATTCACAATGGATGGGGTTAAGGATCATATAGTTCCACACATAACCGAAAAGAAGATGGCTCATAAGATGTGGAAAGCCTTAACTACCCTATATGAGGGAAAGTCCTTCCAGAGGAGTATGCTTCTGGAGAATCAGCTGCGGTCATTCATGATGATCAAGGGAGAAGAAATAGAGCCCTTCCTTTTCAGATTACAAGCGATCAGAGATTAGTTGTCTGCCATGGGAGCTAAGGTGGAGGATGATGTGATGGTAAGGACTGCATTCAATGCAGTCACAGAGGACTAGGAAACTTTTGTCCAAAGTGTCTTGGGTAGAACGGATCTTCCCATCTTGGACAGTATGTGGGCAATCCTTCGTCAAGAAGAACTCTGCCGATTCACCAAGAGGCAATACATCACAAGGTCAAGTAAGGTGAAGAAGGAAGAGGAAGAAGATGCAGCCTTGGCATCAAAGAGGCAGCAAGGGAAGAAGAAGCATGATCAATCCAAGATCAAGTGTTTCTAGTGCGACGAACTAGGACATTTCGTCAGCAATTGTCCTCAAAAGAAGAAGGACAAGGAAGCTTATACTTCCAAGGCTGCTGTGTCGGACGATGGGTCGGAAGACGCCGTAGCCATGAGCACTCATGAACCACGAAAGTGGGGCAACATGGATCTGTAGAGCAGCTACAAAGTGGGGGCGGGATCCTTGAGCAGCTCATCTCTTTGATCACATCCGAGCTACGAGAGCCTTAAGACAGTAGCGGGACAAGTGGAGCAGTTGGTGCAGAGAAACGCGGATGAAGCAGAGGCGAAACTGAAGGCTTAAGGGAGCAGTGCAATGCAGATGCAGCAGCAACGTAGGGGCTGATGTGACTTCAGCAACGCAGAGCAGAGCTGCAGCAGCGTAGAGGCTTCCAGAGGATAGTGGAGTGCAATGCAGCAGTAGTGTAGGGGACTTCAGCGCAGAGGCTGATGTGACTTCAGCAGCGCAGAGGAAGACTGCTTACACAGTACAGAGCTGTAGCTATGTAGCTATCTCCACATGTTAGTAGAGGTCAGCAACCTATGGAGCTTCAGTGATGAGGATGCAACCCAACTTACTTGTTTGTCAAAGATTGGGCAAGAGCTTCCGTTGTTTCTCTCAGCAATTGAAGTTGCAGTGTAGCAAATGGCAGCACGGTGCAATAGATTGTGAGGGAGCTGCAGTACAAATGTGGCAGTGACAGTGGCAGTGTCATAAGCAACAGTACAAAATGGCAGCAGCAACGCAGGGATGAAGGGCAACAAGTCCAACATCAGTGAAGAGACCCACACCAGAGATCAGTGCAGAGCTTCAGGGTGAAGCAGAGTTATACTAGAGCACATTCTTCGCTAAGAGGGAGTGTTGAGTTTTCTTGAGTGTTGGGGTAGCATCATATGTGCTTTAGCTTCCAAAATTTGTGGAGCGACTAGAGTACATAAGATCTCCAAGACCTAGAAAGGGATTTGGGAAATTCAATCCAGTTTGGGAGATAATTAATCAATTAACAGTTTTAATTAAGAACCTTAAGTCTAACTTAGGAAAATTAAAATATTAAAAGTAATTAATTAAAATATGTGATGGAAATGACTCAAGTCACATGGATCAAGTTTTCTTTTAATTTGAGTCATCGATTCAAGATTAGATCATGGCTGTTGGTTTCCCAATGAGAAAGTATAAAGGAAAGGCTTGGGGTCAGTTGGAGAACACACACGGAGGCAGAGCACTGAGACTAAGCTGAAATTCCAGGGTAGGGTTTGCTAAGAATTTTCAGAAGTGTTTCAGTTGCAGAGAGGGGTAGTATTGGCTAAGGGGATGATCTGATCCTAGTGCCTAAAATATTGAATGTAATGATCTGATCTAATTTTAGGCCGACTTGATGGTGCATTTTCCAGCGTTGATTGAAGTGTTGTTCCAAGCCATTCTTCCATAGCTTCTTTGACAAGGTCTTGGAGCATTCTCTTGCAGACTATGTACTTCACATACATGACTCTAATAACCATAAGACAAAAACCTAGATAGACATCAAGAAGAAGTCTACTAACCTATAATAAACTCTTGCTCATGAAACCCATGAAGCAAGTACAAAATTCATTTTATTATCTTTGTCTTCTACTTCACATAAATCCATAATTGCATAGTCAATAAGAAAACCGACCTAGTCACACTTTTCAACACTTCCCTCATAACTGAGACATGGGCTTCTTCCCTTTTCCTCTTGTCCTTTCCAGATTTAGGACAATCTCTTTTATAATGCCCAAGTTCATTACATCCAAAGCATTGTACTTTGTCCATATTTCTTCTTTTATTCTGAGGACCAAATTTTTCGAATCTTCCTTTCTTCTTGGATATGGCTACAAAGGCTTGATTCCCTTCACTTGATCTTGTATCAGCTTTGGCTTAAAATCTAGTTTCCTCATAAATCATGGAATGGTGTGGCTTCTTTCTTCCTGTGTAAAATTGAAGTGAAGTTTCCCCATTCTTCTGGTAGAGCATTCAACACCACTGTAGCCATCTCAGTATCAGATATTAATTCTCCGAATTCCTGCAGTTGGTCCCTTATTTCAGAAATCCTCATAAAATATGAAGTGATTCCTTCTTCTCTTGACAATTTCATTTTATATAGTTCTTGTCTCAGAGAGATTGCTTCTCCTACAGTACTCACAAAGAATAGCTCTACCAGTTTCTCATATATTTCTTTAGCAGACTTTAGTTTTGATACATATGAAATGAGTGAATCCTTAATGGATTCAATGAGAATCCTTTGGGCTCTGATTTCCCCCTTCAAGTACTTGGCATGAGTTGGAGCGTCTTCTTTTGAGGGTTGAATTGTAGATGCTTTGATGTAGTCCATAACTACGTCTTCAATTAGATTGAAATCTGTCCTCTTCTTCCAAGCACTAAATTTTGATGACCCAACTAGCTTGTTGCTTTCTTTACAATAAGTCATCTTGACAGATTTAAGTAAGGTCATAGATACTTACTTGAGTAGAGTGGCTTGCAGCTTCCTTGATGATGATGAAGATGAATTTAAGAGCTTCTTCTAAGATTGAAATCTCCAAAGTAGGTGTTCTTGGATCCTTGATGATAAAGGATATCTTCAAAAGATGATGTTTTCTTCAAACAATGTGTTGAATGTAAATCTTTGATGGCAAAGATTATTTTTTTGAATGAGTTGATCCTTTGAATGAGATAGAATATCTTTCTTGAAATAGCTTGAGAGTCTTCCTTTTCGACCCAAACTTTGATCTTCGCTTCTTGGAGTGTCTTTTTTGTCAAGTAGCCCTTGTGTTCAGCACCTTAGCTCTGATACCATGTTGAGAATTTAGAGGGCTGGCGATTAATCTATGTTGCACGGGTTCCCGCTCCCGGGGGTGGGGTTCTCGAACCCGCACCAGGTTCCCGCACCCAAGTACCCGATTCGGGTATGGGTTCTTCTCAGAAGAACCCAAACGAACTGGGTTCTTCTGTGAAGAACCAGGTTCTTCAAAAATAAAAATTGGGTTCTTCGGGTTCTTTTGGTTCGGAGAACCCATCGTTTGGGTACTTAGAACCCGATTTTCGAGTTCTCCGGTTCTTCATAAATAATTTTCTCAAATATATATATTTTTTAAATGATTAAAATTTAAATTAAATTTTAATAAATATTAAAATTAAATTAAAAATCTTAACTATTTTTTTAAAACATAATACAATTAAATTTTTATGATGGAACATAATATTTAAACATGCCCATATTTTTACTAATGGATGCAACCCTTTGGACCAGTCGCACATTGTTTTGTTCAATAAGTTTTGCTGAGTTTATGGTTTCTGATTTTTTAGAGCATATTCCCTGATTATTTAATAAGCTGGTGATTTATTGCTGAGTTTGCCATAAAGAGTTGTCCAACAAAAATGTGCATGCCATATAGATACAATTTTGATCAATAAGTTTTGGCGAGTTTATGTTTTCTGATTTTTTTGGTTGTATGTTCCTTGATTTTAATAAGCCTAGTAATGGCTGATTAAGAAGTAGACTTTTCCTTTTCCACCTTACATTTTCCAAGTCATTGCTGTGTTCAAGTTGTGTGACTTTGACGTGCCACTACCCTCCCAAAAAATGGAATTGAGGACCATGAAGGGGGCAAACTACATCGATAAGCACAAGCAGGCAAACTAGTAAACGGGTCTGAAAACCACATAAAGTTCATTATAGCATAACATCGCCTAAGACATTTTAAATTTAAATAACAGGGGTCATACATGTTACCAAGAATGAAACAAACATATCTAGATTCTAAACAACTACTAGCTATAAAAGGGTAGAAGTAGGCTTGAAATTTGGTAGATAACTTGCTTCTAATTGGTTTTCTATATGTTACAGCTAAAAAATGTTAACCAACCTTATCGATGTTCAAAAACATGAAATCCTGAAAATCCTTAAGGTGCTACGCACACATATGTATGTGTGATCTCTTATATGGGTGTTTATTCATCCTTGTGCTGGCCGTCATAATATGGGTTGCATCCATTAGTAAAAATATGTGCATGTTTAAATATTATGTTTAAAGTTATCTATGTATGTGTGATCTCTTATATGGGTGTTTATTCATCCTTGTGCGACTGGTCCAAAGGGTTGAATGATGTGCATGTTTAAATATTTAAAGTTTAAAGTTTATAAATTATTAGTAATTATAATTTATATATGATATATAAATTATAAATTTATAATATATATTATATATTAATATAAAAATACCCAGACAAACCCACGCAACCTGTTTCAAAAAGTGCCGTCACCGTCCCCGTCCCCGTCTCCGCACCCACGTTTCCTGGCAACATAGCGATTAATTCAAATTCTCTTCTTGATAATTACTTGTGAGCTTACTTGAGTTACTTATGTCTTCTCTTCTTTAGCTTATTTAGTCTTTCATCAAGTCAATTATCAAAATACACGAGAGACAAAATTAGGCTCCTAGAGCCAGGGCAAAACCTCACCCTCTTGGAGAGAAAAATCTAAAAAGAATTCTTCTTTTGGATCTTCAAATGACAAGTACCATGACCAAGACTTAGACCCTTGACCTAGGAATGTCTCCAAGACCTTGTCAATGCTTCTTTGTATGCTTCACAACACTGATCCTTCTCTCTTGCACTGACCTGCACCACCACTAGAGAACTCGGTCTCTAATTATATCTTCCTTGATTTAGTCTTTGGTTTTCAATATACTTCTTCTTGTTTCATGTTCACTTGAGATATATTCCTTTTTGTGTACTGAAGATAGGAAGGTAAATCTCAGATTTACCTTCCTATTCTCTCAATTTTACGCTGTGATATCTGCACTTCTTTTCATCCTCTATTCGAACTGATATACTAGGTTCAGTCTTGACCACATCTTCTTTATACTAATCTGCTCTTCAGATACTTCAGGATGCCTTAAAACCAGATCCGCATTCTCTGCATTAACTCGCATTTAACGCAGACTTGGTTCTACTGTTGCAGTCACAGATATGTCTGCACTTAGGTCCTTCTTGATATCTGCATAGGGTGCTAAGGCATCTGCTTTCTTGCTGTCCTTAAATCCGCATTTATCACCTGAATCTTCTTCAGAGAAATTCCAATTCTCATTCTGTCCATTAACCCACACTAAATCCTTTCTGAAATCCGTTAACTTGTTCAGAGCAATCTGCATAAATTGATGGTCTCAAATGAGCCGCAGGTTCCTTTATATATACAGTGTTTCTACTTGCTTTTAGGCCGACCCTACACCAAGTATGTAGGCCAACATCCTCACTGTATAATAGGCCGACTTTCTCACTGTATAATAAACTTATCTTCCAGCATTGATTGTGGATAGTCTTGAGGGCTGTTTATGAGCCATTCTTCCACAAGGTCTTGGAGCACATTCTTCAGACTAGACACTTCATAAACATGACTCTTAATTATATTTATAAACAGAAGACAAACCCTAATAGACATCAAGAAGAAGTCTATTGACCTATAATAAAATCTTTCTCATGGAACCCATGAAGCAAGTATAACAAAAATACATTTTATTATCTTTGTTTTCTTCTTTACATAAATACATAATTACATAGTCAATATGAAGACCGATCCTAGTTACACTTTTCAACATTTTCTTCTATTAAAATTTAAAACCCTTGAACAAGAAAGATCATTTTGGGTCGAGAAGTGTCTGAAGGCAATTTATAATTAAACTTAACCTAAAATTTAAGGGCTGTCGATAAGATAAGATACTTTTTGTAATACCTACAAGTGACTAAAGTAGATTAATGGGGCTATAGTTACAGCAAGTCATGATAGTGATCCAGGAGTCCCAAAGGCAGCTCCCAAGTGTTGAATGAAATCCAAAAACACATAGAAGTCATAAAATGTAGAATTTCTAAACCTCAAGCTTTTAGTGCAAAACAGAAAATTTCACCTCTTAACTATAGGTGTCTTGGATCTTAACACTGAATTCAGCCTCATGGCTGCTATGAAATATAATGCAGAACAGAAGTGGAAGTGGACAATATTTCAATCCTAACAACCTGAAATTTCTTGGCAATCCAAGAGAAAAGATAGAAGAGTGTTTTGATAAGTTTCAGCCCTCTAGGGAAATCTTATCGTGCATAAAATGTATCTTAAGACTCTTATTTAAAGCAGTAAAATGGTCCATATCTTCTTCAGTTGCAATGCTAAATCAATTTCCCTTCACTTATGTCAAATTAAAAAGACATATATAGCTGGAAATTACAAACCATGAAGAGCATAGATGGCTGAGAATCGAATCTGTGATTTACACAAGTATTGGAAAACTAAAATATATAATTAATATAATAATATGCATAAGATAATTATTTTGTGCACACTGTTACCACAAAATCGAGCAGGCACTAAGGAGGGAAAACCTACAGGACGAAGAGCTAGACTAAGTGCTAACAATGGGACAGTGACCCATTGTCACCACAACCAAAGTCCTCTGCTCTTTACGGAGTTTCACTGCTGGGAGGAGTTCCATTATGATTATGATCACCTATGATAGATATTCTAAGTTTGAAAGTACAAGGTGATGGAGTTAGAGCTCATACGAAAAGTGGCTCAATAAAGGCACGAGGCTTCAAAGAAGCAAATCACTCTCTAAGAAAAGTCCTAGAAATGAAGGCACAAGACCTAGAGTTTGAGGTTTTTCGATGGTAATAGGTATTCACAAGGTTAGGGCCCGAAAGAAGAAGGGTCTTCTTATGATTTACTCTACTGAGTACTAAGCTCATACAACCCTCAAAGAAGTCCCCAAGTTGAGGGAGAAACTAGGGTTTCCCTCTTGGAGCAAAAACTAGGGAAAGAGATTTTATGGATAAAACTCGAGCAGATGCCCACCAAACTTGGAGATGCCCACCAAAATTGGAGATGCCCACCAAACTTGGAGCATCGGTAGTCTTGACCCTAAGCTTTGTGTTTAGGCTCTCAAATTCCTAAAAAATGAGCTCCCTAAAATTTCGCTACAATCCCTAGATTTTTCACCCTACTTTTAGGGGATCAAAATTTAGAAGGTGAAATTATGGAGAGAAAGAGTTTTGATCACCAAATGGCTTGGACCAATGGCTTTTCCTTTGGGCATATGGAGTCCTAGATGCTTTAGATTAAGCCAAAATCGTCCTTAAGGTGGTCAAAGATTGATGTTGTAGCTGCCAACCTTCAACAATTACCCACTTAAGAATTATGGAGTTTTATGGAGGAAAACAAAATTTCATCCACTAGGAACATTCATCATTTTCCATACAAAGAATAATATATGCAATTGTCAACCAAATAACTTTCCAAAATGATCTTCAATAAATTAGGGCACAATAGCATTAAGCCTAGTTGTAACAATTTGATACATTAGACATTATTTCAAGAAAAATTCAACAAAGAGCACTTAAAAAATGGCAATATGATATATCCTATGTTGCGTCGACTTTGGGGATGGGAGGATGAGGGGACGAGTTTTCCGGGACGATAGGTTGGGGACAACAATTATATATATATATATATATATATATATATATATATATATATATATTAAACAAGATAAGTTCACAATATGCATATGCCATAAACTGTAAACATGAATGATAAGTAGAACACATTGAAATAAACACTAACTAGTTAAGAAATCTGAAATTCATCTTAGTAATTATAAAATCAAAAACTCATTTGGAAAATGTTGAATTGTCTAATAACTTAGTATATTAAGATCATATATTCAAAGGAAAAGCATGGATGATAGTCCAAAATTTAAATATTACATATTGTGAGTGCCAAATGGAAAATGCATCAGAATAACACAAAATGCCAATGATGTCCCTGACTCAATGGCCATACTATCATAAAGGCTAAAGCTACTCATAAATTTAGATCCTTTGCATTAATGTTGTAGAAAAATGCTTGAGCCTCACTCCCTTCTCTGTCATCATCGTCAATGCCCTACGATTGCAACTCAATGCCATCTAATGGTACATTTACCAATCTTGCTTGGAGAGATGGATCATCCACGTCATCATCAATTTGGGAAGGATCCTCAGGATCCACATCCCACTGTGCAGTTGGTCCCTGTAAATACTCTGGTTCTTTCCTTGTAAGAAGATGAAGACTTCTATAAACATAAACTAGTTTCTCCACTCTCTTAGAGGTAAGGCTATTCCTCTTAATTGTAATATCCCCTTTCAGGAATATCTCTAAAACACAACAAACTCTAACCAGAGATGCACTGGGAGGGCATTTACCAGATATTTCACCTCTGAAAAGAGGATGAGATATGGAGGCTATCTGGCCCTTTCCAGACTCTGTCTAAGAGTGTGGGAGAAAACACACCAAGTGGTACAGAAATTGAAATGCAAAGAGAAGGAATAACAGAAATGCAGACATACAATAATGTATATCTAAAGCATGAACAGATACTCAAGGAATACCAAGGGAACACTAAGCCATTTTATTAATTTGATAAATATAAAGGAGTACAATAGGTTATCAAATCGATAGCACCTAAACTTGCACAAGGCAAATTAAAATCTACTCTCAAAATGCTGCATGGAATGGCTGTGTATCAGATCTGCATTCCAGCTGTTGAAAAACGTCTGTCCTGAAATTCCTCCTTACGGATCTGTGTTTTCCTCCAAATGATCACGCCGCTACTGTCTGGGATCTGCAGTAATACGGTCACCCGCTGATCCAGAAATTCCCCCAATAGATGCACTGCTATTCCTGTGCTCAATCTCCTGTCCTTGCTCCTCCCAGAATACAACTGGAGCTTCCCAAATATGGACTGCGTCCTCCTACGCAGTCAATAAGCGCGCTGCTCCTCCACAGGTGCTGCGCAGTTAATAAATGCGCTTCTCCTCCACAAATATAGCGGATCGATCCTCCTACAAAGATACTGACGAGTCTACCTCACCCGAGCAGGCACTCGAAGTCCCCTGGGGCTTAGGGCGAGATCTCCGAACAGAGACGCTCAATGCGCTAAACAGTGCTGTAGACAGGCTAAACAGCCAGCTTGCTCAATAGTCGCAAAGACCAGATTCAAAATGCATAAATTCTCCATGATGTCAGAATGAGGAAACTCTCTTCTTTATATAGCGTTGGCCGCTCTCGAAACCTATCGCTGCCTCCACCCACTATACCACGGTATTATCCCTTGGCTGTGTGCGCCTCCACCCACGATACCATGGTAATACCCCTTTGCTGCGTGCCCAATTCGGCCCCCTTAATTACAATGTGCATCTACTAGGAAGTCCCCCCCTTATTTTAGAGTGAGTTGTGTTTCCTTTACTCACTTTTATTCATAATCTAACTACTTAAAGCAAATTTGACCAAAATTTAATATTCCAATTAGCCATTGCTAATTGGGAATATTACATCATACCCTGCGCTGGTTGACTTGGTCAAACCTCTTTGCAAATGTCTCTTTTCACACATGGGGGTGTGAAATCTAGTTCTATGGTTGATCCCTTTTCATACTAGAGGGATTTCATTTATGTTTTTATTATTATGGGGCCTCCTTTCCCAATTATTCATCTCCTAAATGAATTTAGACAAAAATTAATGTTCCAATTCATTGAAGAAAAATTTGGAACATTACAGTCCTCCCCTCCCAAATGTTGCTTGTCCCCAAGCAACTGCAAGGATAGAACTGGAAAGTCTCTACTCAAGGCATGGAGTCTGAAATATGGCGAGGAACATCTCTCTCATGTGGATCCTCCATCCCCAAGCAATCATCCAAACAAAATGAGCCACCTCTAAACAAGGTAACTCCTAAAAATCTCCTTCCATCTCAAGCTCCGGTAATAAAGGTGGGCTTAAAATCTGATCATGGTAAGCATCATAGCCTACTCCATGTGGTCCTTCTCTCCACTTATGACAAGTGTAGAGTGTGTGCTGATCCTGGGCTGCAAAATTATTACCCTCAAATGGCAAAGTGAAGAACAATCCTCCAAAGAAGGCTCCTCCAACAATGAAGAACAAGCTGGCCCAAAACAATCCATCCATGAAGAATAGGACATGGTCATCCTGAAACATCCTAATGAGAAGTTTGCTAAAGGTTTTACATGATGATACATGATGCAAACAATTTCTCACAAGGATACATCGCAGTCCCATCCACTGCAACTTCAGAAAATTACATGGCAAGTAATGTACATGATTCATCACATATACTAAAGGATAGTAAATGGCTGAATGTAACAACAATACATGATCAAGCACTTGCCCATGGCTGTACAATGGATGAATATCAATCTTATGGCCCACCTCAAAAGAGAACAAACATTTGGTTGTGGTGGCCATATCTCCTCTCATGCTCCCATTAGAACATGTAGTGCAGAAATTGTGAGAATTCTTCCCACTCAAGGACACATCTAGCTCATGTGTCTCCCTCATAATCAAGCCTCCCATACAAATCTGATCTATATCAGCAAATGAAGACATGATCAACAACAAAATGAAGAAAATGCTGAAGGTTACAAGTGATGCAAGAAGGTACCAACAACTTTCCCAGTAGTGACAACGCAGTTTTACAAGTTGCTGCTGGATAAAAGTGCATGGAAAAATGTTTCTTTTTACATGGTTAATCATGCATGTCTTTAAATAATACATGCTATAATGCATAAACTGAACATACAAGTGATGATAAACATTTTCCCATGGCCGCAAAAGAGATGGCTGCCTCCATCATGTATATTGGCCCAATATAACTCATGGAGCAACGTGACAAGCTTGCCCTCTTGTGAAGCAATGCACTGCATAAGAATGGTAAGCGTGTGCAGCTCAATGAATGTATATACAAACCTCTCACCATATGCTGGAAGTAAGATGGTACATGGGTCCATACATGAGTCCTCCATAATGTTTTGGCATGCTATGAATAAGAATGAACCATGTGCTGCAAGAAGATAATCTTCCTTATGCTTGAAAACCCAAGTTGAGAAGAATATGCCATAGATGTCTCTATCACCATTACCTCCTCTTTGTTCATCAAGTGCAACAAATATAAAGTGATCCTGGGACCTATGGGTTATGGATCCACCATATTCCCGCTGGGCACCCTTCATCCATAAGTCTCTGCCGCAAAGTGGCAGCGCTGTGAGCTTATGCAAATAAGCCCCTGTCAATACCAAACTTTGTTCTTTGACATGCTCCTTGTCAAAGATTCCTCTAATAATGCTACAACAAATATGGAATACTCCCCAAGATGGAAGAGCTCCCAAATCATCAAAGATCAAAGAGATAATGCCATCTCCTCTTCCTGCAACATCATGCAACGCGTGAGAGCAAATCTGCTCTTTCTCTCCCAGAAACAAGCAAAGCAACAAGACATTTTGCTGCCTCCCCATACCTCCATCATACCGATCATGTGATGAAGACATGATGAATAATATGAGTATCATATCAACACCATGCATCCATACTCTATGCTGCTCAATGATGTAAGTATCCATTCTCTTACTCTTAGGAAGAGTGTTTGCCAAGTGATGGCCAAACTCTTTCAAGAGTAACCAGCGCGGCCAAGCCTCCTGCTGCCCAATATCATAGATCTGCAAGTAGCCTCCTAGCTCCTTGCTCATCAACCAAATCCACTCAATCGCTTGTGGATGCCTCCTCCTTCTCCTCATCTTGGTACTCCTCCCATGAGGGCTACCATCCTCCCAAATCAAATTCCTGTCTTTGCACTTCATGGGATTTTGAAATGTAAGCTTCTCAAGGATCAATGAGACCCTATCAAGAATCAAATAGGTGTTAGGCAAAAACCTCCCATCATGATGTGTATGGCTCAAGGAATGTCCAACACAGGCATGAGAGATGTTATCCATCTTAAGATGTCCTCCATCTTCTATCTGCTCTTGTGAGAAAGGAAGAAAATCTTTGCACTCCATGGTGTGTTGAAGTGCACCTCTGATGAGATCTCTCCTTGAGACCTCCCTTTTATCAATAGTCTTCCAAAACCAATGAGGTCTTGGATCTGAAAGTAGAAGTTCCTCTTTGAGCTGAGAGGAGCTCACTGAGAAAATGTCATCTTGAAGGGAGAAAGGGTTTCTTACTCCAAGATGTCTACCATCAATCTTCAAGGCTTCAAACCCCAACCTTCAATATGATGTACAATCCAACAATGGCTCATGAGAATGATGGTTTGATTCCTTCTTGAGTGTTTCCATGTTGCACAGCGCAGTGCAACCAAACTGCTCTATAGTAGCAATGAGATTTGACCCTTGGTCATGCAAAAGTAAATCTCCACATTGATCAAAAGAATTTGCTGCAATAATGGAATGTGGAAATCTTTTCATACCCTGATGTGCATTTGGAACTTCTTGCAGGGCTGCAAGAGTCCCTTCCTCAACAGTGTTGGCTGCCCCAACTGTTGATGCATGTGACTGCTCCTCCATGAGTGTGATAGCATTATCACAAGCCTCCTCAAGAGGTGATGCGACCTTTTCTTTCTTTTCTCTTTCTCCATCAAAGGTTTGGATCAACCTTTGAGTGGACTCTGCAAAAGTTTTCACCCTTGCATGGCTCAAGTGGTTGCACCACCAATCATAGGCTTCACCCTCCAAGTGCAGTGCTGAGATTTTAACAGCTTCTTTCCCTGCTACAGGATGTAGTAGGAAAAATGCCTCCAACTTTCTCACCCAAGTTTTTGCATTAGATGACCCATCAAAGATAGACAACAGAAATCTATTTCCTTTGATTTCTTTTTTGCTACATGGTCTCTTCTCTTCCTTCAGCTAGATGAAATGAGGAAAATCTAGAGTCTCCCTGAAGGCTCTAGGTTGAGATCTATACTCAACAAGGTAATCACTGAGGATCTGATGATCCAAGTATCTTCCATGCTTAATATCTTCTTCTTGATGAGAATAGGAAGTGCATGGTACTTCCTCTTCTTTTTCTTCATTCTTCTTGACCTCCTCAGAGGTGGATGCATCTCCTCTGGATCTGAAAATAGATGAGAATAAACTCATCTTTTTCAACGTTCTGATCTTCTTGGGCTTAGACTCACTGGGTGTATCCACATGCTCCCCATGATCCTGTGTGCCCTCATCCTCCAAGTGCAAGGTAGCCATTTTGATGGCTTCCCCTTCCGTTATTCGGTCAAGCTGGAAAAAGGTATCCAACCTTTCCACCCGATCTCGAACCGTGAAATCAGTGGATCCGTCATATGTGGGAAAATGTGACCTCCTAGTGGTACGCTGCAACTCTGAACTCTACGTGCTAGACCCCCCACTGTTCCTTCGTCCTTCATCCTGCCTGAAATGACAATAATCTCTGAAGGGAAAAGCTGCTCTGAAGTTTTCCCCCATGGACTGCCATTCGCGGAAATAATCTCCATCATGATAATGTCGATGTCCTCTGTGATGGTCGCGGGGTCTGCTGTCTCGCTTGATCTAAACAAAGTCTTTGAATAAAAGGGCATCCCTGAATTCTTGCCCATACACCTGGTACTCAGCAAAATAATCACCTATGCGGCCAGCCTCTGGCTCTTGCTGTGCTTCTGTCTCAGTGTCTATGTCCAGGAAAGTGGGCATAGTGGAACGGACGGGGGCATGTGAAGCTTGGTGCGGAGTGGCAACTCACTCTTGCAAATGGTGATATGAGCCCGACCCCTCACTAACCTGGCGACCCCTTGAGGTTTCACGCTGTCTAGCCTCCACAGCAGTGAATCTCTGACCCATCACCTCTATCTGCCTCGCCAGATCCTACACTGATTTGAGGAGTGCTTCCCCAAACTGTTTTGCATCGCTATCATCCACCATTGGCTCTCCCTGCTCTGCTTCTACCGCAGGCTCCACTTGTTCTGCGTCCACCACTCGAACGCAGTCTCCATCTCCGTAGGTGTTCTTCAACCTACGCTCAATATCTCTGTACTTCCTACCTATGTGACAGATGTAGGGTTTTTCTTCCGATGACATAGACTACTAGCTCCACAGGATGAGCTAGATCTATGCTCTGACACCACTGTAATATCCCCTTTTAGGAATATCTCTAAAACATAGCAAACTCTAACCAGAGATGGACTGGGAGGGCATTTACTAGATATTTCACCTCTGAAAAGAGGATGAGATCTGGAGGCTATCTGGCCCTTTCCAAACTCTGTCTAAGAGTGTGGGAGAAAACACAGCAAGTGGTACAAAAATCGAAATGCAAAGGGAAGGAATAACATAAATGCAGACATACAATAATGTGTATCTAAAGCATGAATAGATACTCAAGGAATACCAAGGGAACGCTGAGCCATTTTATTAATTTGATAAATACAGAGGAGTACAATAGGTGATCAAATCGATAACACCTAAACTTGCACAAGGCAAGTTAAAATCTACTCTCAGAACACTGCATGGAATGGCTGTGTATCAGATCTGCGTTCCAGCTGCTGAAAACGTCTGTCTCGAAATTCCTCGTTACGGATCCGTGTTTTCCTCCAAATGATCATGCCGCTACTGTCTGGGATCTGCAGTAATACGGTCACCCGCTGATCCAGAACTTCCCCCAATAGATGCGCTGCTATTCCTGCGCTCAATCTCCTGTCCTTGCTCCTCCAAGAATACAACCGGAGCTTCCCAAATACGGATTGCGTCCTCCTGTGCAGTCAATAAGTGCGCTGCTCCTCCACAGGTGCTGCGCAGTTAATAAACGCGTTGCTCCTCCACAAATACAACGGATCGATCCTCCTACAAAGATACTGACGAGTCTACCTCACCCGAGCTGGCACTCGAAGTCCCCTGGGGCTGAGGGCGAGATCTCCGAACAGAGACACTCAATGCGCTAAACAGCGCTGCAGACAGGCTAAACAGCCAGCGTGCTCAATAGTCACAATGACCAGATTCAAAATGCATTAATTCTCCATGATGGAAGAATGAGGAAACTCTCTTCTTTATATAGCGTTGGCCGCTCCCGAAACCTACGGCTGCCTCCACCCACTATACCACGGTATTATCCCTTGGCTGCGTGCGCCTTCACCCACGGTACCATGGTAATACCCTTTTGCTGCGTGTCCAATTCGACCCCCTTAATTACAACATGAATCTACTAGGAAGTCCCCCCCCCCTTATTTTAGAGTGAGTTGTGTTTCCTTTACTCACTTTTATTCATAATCTAACTACTTAAAGCAAAATTGACCAAAATTGAATATTCCAATTAGCCATTGCTAATTGGGAATATTACATCATACCCTGCACTGGTTGACTTGGTCAAACCTCTTTGCAAATGTCTCTTTTCACACATGGGGGTGTGAAATCTAGTTCTATGGCTGATCCCTTTTCATACTAGAGGGTTTTCATTTATGTTTTTATTATTATGGGGCCTCCTTTCCCAATTATTCATCTCCTAAATGAATTTAGACAAAAATTAATGTTCCAATTCATTGAAGAAAAATTTGGAACATTACATTAATAGAGTGGATAAAACTATATGTGGACCAGTTCCTTTCTGCAGTTGAGGAACTATCAACTTGAGATAGTAAACACATAGGTAGAGTGAGTATTTCTGGAGCTTTGTCCCCATACATCCTCCACCATCCACTAGGACTTCTCTGTGCCATATCCATCAAATCTTTCTTTGTAGCATTAGAGAAACTGGGGCTATTGAGCATTGCAAAGTCAAGAAATTGTTCTTGAACTATGGTTGCTTGCTCCTCTATATACATCTTTTGTATGGCATCAATAAACCCTTGTTTCACTTTAGGATCATCTATTGGTGCAACTCTACTTTCCCTTTCCATATACCACTTTGGATTAAGTGCATAAGAAGCCATATGAAGAGGTGTGTTCAACCTTTTCCATCTCTTTTCTATCAACTTTTGGATTTCATTAAAAGATTCCAAAGAGGGGTCCTTCTGACGTATGATGGACTTGACATGTCCGATCATGCTATCAATTGACTCATATATTTCCCCAAGGTTAGGGGAATCCGAATCTGTATACCTTATTAGCTCCACTATTGGAGAGGTGAAAGAGAATATATTTAACATCAAGCCACCATTCCTCATTCACAAGCATCTTCCTTATCTTCTTCCCTGATCTGTTTTTGATTCCCCCGATGTAGACCACTCAGAACTGATAACAGTGGCCTTTAAGGCTTGTTGCACCTCTAGCATATGACCAAGAAGAATAAAATAGGTGGCATACCTTGTATCTGCTGGTTTCAAGAACTGTTTTTTTTTGCATAAACCATGTAAGTAAAAAAAAAATATTAAAAAAAGATAAGTTCACAATATGCATATGCCATAAACTGTAAACATGAATGATAAGTAGAACACATTGAAATAAAGACTAACTAGTTAAGAAATCTGAAATTCATCTTAGTAATTATAAAATCAAAAACTCATTTGGAAAATGTTGAATTGTCTAATAATTTAGTATATTAAGATCATATATTCGAAGGAAAAGCATGGATGCTAGTCCAAAATTTAAATATTACATATTGTGAGTGCCAAATGGAAAATGCATCAGAATAACACAAAATGCCAATGATGTCCCTGGCTCAATGGCCATACTATCATAAAGGCTAAAGCTAGTCATAAATTTAGATCCTTTGCATAAATGCTGTCCAAAACTGCTTGAGCCTCACTCCCTTCTCTGTCATCATCATCAATGCCCTGCAACTGCAACTCAATGCCATCTAATGGTACATTTACCAATCTTGCCTGGAGAGATGGATCATCCACCTCATCATCAATCTGGGAAGGATCCTCATGATCCACATCCCACCATGCTGCTGGTCCCTGTAAATACTCTAGTTCTTTCCTTGTAAGAAGATGAAGACTGCTATACACATAAATTGGTTTGTCTGCTCTCTTAGAGTTAAGCCTATTCCTCTTAATAGAGTGGATAAAACTATATGTGGACTAATTCCTTCTGCAGCTGAGGAACTAGCAACCTGAGATAGTAAACGCATAGTTAGAGTGCATATTTCTGGAGCTTTGTCCCCATACATCCTCCACCATCCACTAGGAATTCTCTGTGCCATATCCATCAAATCTTTCTTTGTAGGATTAGAGAAACCGGGGCTACTAAGCATTGCAATGTCAAGAAATTGTTCTCGAACTATGGTTGCTTGCTCCTCTGTATACATCTTTTTTATGGCATCAATAAACCCTTGTTTCACTTCAGGATCATGTATTGGTGCAACTCTACTGTGAAAATTTCTGAATACAAAAAATATAGAAATTGTACTGCAGTATCTTGTTTTACTTCTCCTACTTGTGATTTAATTATACAAGTTATTTTTAGAAAATATTCAGAAAATACCGAAGTAAACACAACTAGCAACCTACAGACATACAAATCATTTACTGAATATTATGCTCATTCGACAAAGTGACATAGATTTTTCAGACAATTGTCCCTGGAAAAACCCAATGCGGGAAAATCAGTGCATCAGATATGAGGGTTTATTATTATTAAGTAGAATTTGAGTACAACAAATCTGGGCACCTTATTGGTTATCCCGACAGAGAAAATAAGATCTGCAGCAATACCTGTTGTTCTGGAGACTGAAGACTGGACTGATTCATACCCTCAAACGAGATTTACAGAACTCAACCCTGTTCTGCCTCTAGAATCCCCAGTGCTGCTCTGAAGCTGTCTGCGCCAGCCCTGCTAGCATTTGTGTGCCCCTGCGTTGCTCAGAAGGGGACTGCGTAACCCCAGACTGGGTGACGCAGTGCTTACGCTACCCTAGATGGCCTCTACATAACCCTGAAGGCCTCCTGTTGCCTCAACGCTGCCCTTTCTAGGCCTGCGTAGCACCTGCATAGCAGTTGAAACCCTTTGCGCTGCGCAGCTGCTGCATAGCTTCTTCTTCCTCTGCGCTGCTCCTGGTTGTTGCTTCTTTGCCTCTTGCTGACTCTTGTCTCCGAGATCAGATCATCGCCTTAGCCAATACTACCCCTCGCTGCAACTGAAACACTTATGGAAATTCTTAGCAAACCCGCCCTAGAATTCCAGCTTAGTCTCTTTGCTCTACCTCTGTGTGTGTGTCTCCAACTAACCCCAAGCCTTTCTCTTATACTTTTCTTGTTGACATATCAACGACTGTGATTTAATCTCTTATCGACGGCTCAAATTAAAAGACTGCTTGATCGACGTCACTTAGAACATTTCATCACATGTGTTTAATTAATTCACTTTAATTTTTCTAATTTCCTAAGTTAGACTTAGGGTCCTCATTAAAAAAATAATTATTTTACTATCTGACACACCAGATGAAATTTCTCCAAACGCTTTCTGGGTTTTGGAGGTCTTGTGTGTCTTTGCCCCTTCACACAATTTCAGGGCTAGAACACACCCAATGCTACCCCAACACTCCCTCTTAGCACAGAGTGTGCTCTAGTAATACATCCACACCATGTATCACAAGGTCTTGGTGTTGGTCTCTGTGCTGCTGATGCTTGGCCTGCTGCCCTCCATCCACTACGTTGTTGCTTTCTGTACTGCTGCCCATGTCATTGCCACTGACACTGCCACATTTGTACTGCAGCTCCCTCTCAAATCGCTGCATCATGCTACCCATAGCACTGCCACTGCTAACTGTTGCACTGCAACTCAGTTGCTGAGAAGTAAGCAACTGAAGGACCCCTGCCTAATAGTTGACAGACAAGTCAAGCTGCATCTCATCACTGAAGCTCCTTGGCTACTGCTCTGCGCTGTTATCCTGAAGCTGTTGCGTTGCTACAACTCTGCATTGCCTCTCTGTGCTGCTATGTAGGGAATATCTTGCTTGTTCATGACATTTCTTCCATCACCCCTTTCCCTTTTTCCAAAATGTTGTGGGTCCAAGCTAACTGTCGATCTAATGAGTAGAGGTGACCTTGGCCATTTGTGGTGTTTCCTCTATTGGGATGTTCATCATTTTTTTGTAAAAGCTATGGACTTGTGCCACCAACTGATTTGATCATTGGGGGTGATCTAGATTGTTCGTAACATTATTCTCATTTAGGATCCTTGTTGATTTTTCCCAGGCAGTGACAAAACACTAGCCATAGATTTTCTTCAACGAGAGGAAGGGTGGTTGTTGATTTACCTTTGGGTTTTTAAGGTAGGTTTTGGTTTGATCCCATAGATGTTTAAGGTGTGCATGACCTTTGAGGTTGTTATAAAGCTTAGTTAGGGGTTTCTAGGTAGACAATAGTCAATTTAATTAAAGTGTAGTTGGACCCATATGTGATTCTACATTTGAGTTGATTTCCATTTACATTTTGCAGGCTTTTAGTAAAGCATAACATTGTGTATATAAGGTGATTGTTTGTCTTTTGTTTTGTAAATAATGGCTCATTCCTCGACTTTCAGTCCGTTGCTAGCCTTACTAAAAAATATGTTGATATTTTTAATGTCCCCAACCGCTTAGGAGATATAAGACAGGTTCTTCTAGCGTAAACAAGTTCTCGTAAGCTAAGGTGGTGGAAATTTTTAATAAGGGAACATGATTCGCCTAGGAAAACATTATAAATGCCTAAGGGGTGAAAATGGGAGACATATCTTAGGCTAATGAAAAATTACTTTCGTTTTATAAAAGTGAAAATCTCTAAAGTGACTTTATGAGATTAAAAAGGTAAAATGGTGGTAAAAGTGGCCACTAAATTATAAAAAGGGGAAAATGAAGAGTTTTTCCTCATTCTATCATGTGTATTTTGAGAAAATGATCTCTTTGAGAGTTTTTGGAGAGAAGCGTAGGGTTTGAGAAACTCTAGCCTCCATTGCTAGCTTCGATGTTGAAACTAGACACTCTAGTTGGTCTGAGAGTGAAATCACTCAAATTTCACCATTGCACTATCATGGAGTAAAAGATATGCAAAGATATTGAGGTGAAAGAGGTGTTATCAGTTGATTTACCATCTAATACCAAGTTTCATATATCTCTTATCGACTGAAGATACCTAATGAAGCTACCAAGGGACCAAAGCCAAAGTTGAGGTCGATTTTTGCCAAGGAAGAGAAACCAGACTATGTCACCAAATCATGAGTGGATCGATCTTATGGATTATGATGTCAAGTTTCTTCAATAAAATGGCATGAGCACTTCTGAGTTTTGTGTGGGTCGAAGTTCCAGCAAAGAGGGACAAGTTTCTTTGTTATTTCATCGACCAAGCCATTGTCTCACTCCTAGGATGAGTTCTAGCCAATAATAGGGTCAATTTTGCTTCTCTGTGGGCTGCAATCTACTCCTACTTATTATTGGTTGAGCATACTTCATTATGAGTTGAGATTTCACCTTCTCTTGGCTATGTGGACGTGTTATTTTCTTTGGAGGATCGATTTCAAACTTAGAGACAATGTGGGTATTATTGGTTGAATGCAAAGCTTAAGGCACTATTCCTTGTGGGTGTTTTTTGTTGAATTTCCTTGAAATTATGCTTGTTGCTTGAATGAAGAATCTGAAACTACTTTTCTTTTCACCAAGACACATAATTTCTCTACAATAAAAGCAGTGAAATTAAGCACAAAGATAAAGAAACATTTACACAAGAGACCATAATTTTCTAGGGAACCCAATTGGGAAAACCCTTTGCTTTGTTGTAGGATTTATTAACAGAAATTTGCGCAATTGATCTCTTTACAAGGCAACACTATTTCACTTGAGAACAAGCTTGTTCTCATGGCTGACACTTAGCATGAAATCTCCCTGCGGAAACTCGACCCAACGCCTCAATCGTTGCACAGTCTCTTCCCCTATTTTCTAGCGCTAGAAATATCCTATTTCCTAGCGCAATAGTGGCTCCTATTCTTTAGGAAATCCTCATAATTTTCTTGCGCAAACCTGCACAAAGAATGTCTTCCTGTCACAACATATGGATCCTCCAAGGTATGCTCTATCCCATGGTTGCGGGGGTGCGGTCCCCCCCTCTCGAACTCGCTCCCAAAGCGCGGTCCCTTCGGGAGTGGATCAGGAGCGACCCCGGGAGCACGCTTCCTAAAAATAATTTCGCTCCCTAGCTTTTTTCACAATTTTTTTATGCAAACACGTTCCAAATGCAATTTTTTTTCAAGGAAACAAGAATTTTCGAGTGGGGCGGCCTAATGATCAAGCCTATAGCCCTTGTATTGATATGCAATTCATGGTAATGTTAAATTCTTAAAGTAAAAGTGACATTCTCCTTTGTCTTTCATTTTCATCCTTTTACTTAAATTTTTAACATTACCATGAAATGACTCGGGATGTTTGAGAGTGGTTCAGACCTCATTGGATTTCATATGGAGAAAGTAGAATTTTAGATTTCACTCAAAATCCAACAGACTTATCAGTTTTTCAAGATTTAAGAATTGGGGGGATTGCAATGTTTCCATTGGATTTTGTCATGTACTAGCCTACTAGGATATGGAACTCGTCAAGAGCACCAATCCCTATATGTACCTTGATGTTAGTGACATTGGTTGTCGAACTTCTCTATCATGACCCTACTAAAAATGTACCCATCACTCAAACAAATCTTGACTTGACATGCTATGTTTTTTCTATCTTTTGTTAATGCTTAGAGGGTGATATTAATGAAAAAGATCCAAAGATAGGCAATGATTTTGATGATATATAGGTATTTGTTGTAGCAAGATTTTTTGATGTATTTGTTTCCATCTAGAGCCCGTTTGTTGATGTATTTTCGGTTCAGAGATGGATTGCACTCGATGTTATTTTGGTTATGTGCACCCTTACATGCCTATATAAACCAAAATTTGTAACTTGTGGACCTGTGGTTGATGAAGATTGTAGCTACTAGATGATTTATGTTATATGGTTTAATCCATGTTTTTATGTTTCTTATAACTAATTCATCATTCTACATGCTTTCTCAGAAATTAGACATTTCTCGTGGTGGCAATAGGCCCAAGCGTTAACAATAGATAATAGATTTACTTGCTTTTTCTAGTTTCTAGTAGTTTTTATAAATGCTGACTCTTTCATATTTATTATGATATTTTTTGTAAACAATATATGACAATTTAAGTTTGAGGTTTGAAGTTGGCAATTATAACTCATTGGTAATGAATTATGAATAGGATGCTTCGTGAAAGTTGAAAGTTGAAATATTTCATTTCGTGTTAGATATTCTTTGTTATCATTTGGTTACTTGGTAATGGTAATGGTTACAAGTACAAGTTACAACTTTAGTGATCAATGATGATGAATGTTATATATCAAATTTTGAAAGCTTGAAACTTTAAGATTGATGAATCATGAGACTCGATATGTTGTACGTTACTAACTTGTGGATGTGGTTAATGAGGATTATATCTTCTAGATGATTGATGTTATATGGTGTAATCCATGTTTTTATGCTTTTTATATCTAATTCATCATTCTACATGCTTTTGTTGAAATATATGCATCACAATATATAGAAAATTTGCTCCTGATTCGCTCCCAATTGGGAGCTTTTGAAAATGTCGCTCCCCACTCCCGCTTCCGTTCTTGCTCCCAAGTAACCTTGCTCTATCCACAACAAGCTCTCATACACACAACCTCGTGCATACAAGAATGATCAAAGATGTGCCTTCATCCTCCTTTTATGCTATTCGATCATGCTATATTTGGCAAGTTCGAATATAGAACACAAGTGAAGTTTGAGTTGTTAACTAAGTCGAACTACTAGTTAGCAAGTCCTTCCTTCAATCAAGACTTTAAGCTCATCGACTCATTCCCTTCTAAATATGAACTTCCACTTGGACAACCACATAACTGAGCTTCTATCTCTGCACATGAACAAATTAACTCGTCCATCTCATGAACTCGTACTTGACAAAAGAAAAACAAATCAAGTCTTTCTTGACTAAGCCACAAGTCAAGAAAGACCTTCTCTCGTTACTATTTTCAACATTTTTCAGCTTACAGTAGCACGAATTTTCAGTTTATGTAAGTGGGCCGAGCTCCTCTAATTTGCTGGTTGAGTCACACAACAAGGGTTGACTTCATATGCTGAAAGGAACTTTTACTACCTGTTGTTGGAAGCTCAGTGTATACCAGGTTCTTCTTACATTATTAACTATGTTTTGTATGGCTGAGTTAATATAATGTATGTATCTGCTCAAATCTGTTATTATTTGCTTTGTATCAGTCTAAAAGACAATTCTGGGTTCAATATATATATCAGATCAGTATCTTGAAGCTCTTGTGTTCTTCTTTATCCATGTTTGCTTGGCAATAAATTACTAGTAAAATACCTACAATACTTTGAAGCATTGATTTGGTTTATGAAGTTACCACTGTGTATTTTATCAGAGTTGAATAAATAAAAATTTACACCTACAGCAGTGTGCCCACAGAGTGTTTGACGAAAATCATCACTGGAAAAACCATTTAAACTTTGGAACTACAGTGGGTATTTTGGGAGATTTACAAGCGGGAATCTTACAATATTGATTGTTTATGGCTTGTTGTGTTAATAGAATAGTTTTTTCCTCTCGACATACATACTAGGAAGTAGGACACATCCCCAAGGTTTGTGTGTTTGTTTCCTATTTGTTGGGCATGTGAAACACTAGGACACATATGAGACAAGTGTCCTAAAATAGGAGACATATCAAAAGCATGTTCGACATTTGTAGTAGTGCTTGCCATGTGCCCTAGTAGTGTTTCACTCTGTCCTACCACTATTGATCCATAAACTGCCGTGGATATTCCACTGGACAGTTTGTCACAAAAAATCTGATAATAATACATTAAAATCTTGAAATTTTACACTACTACAGTTTTATTAAAATTATAGATTTGTAGATTTAACTGTAATTAGTGCATGCATGCGAATGAAAATTATGCAGAGAAGTAGAGAACGAAAAAATCACAAGACACAAAATATGCTCTCTGGGAAACCCTTTCGGGAGAAAACCCAACTGGAAGGTGAGGCTGCTTCACTCTCTTTCTATGTCTGGAAATATTGCTGTAGGTATAAAGAAGTAATGTTTGTGGCCCGTGGGCTGCAACAGTGCACAAATCCTCTCTGTGTGCTCTACCTCCTATTTCTCCTGGCTATATTTGCTCAACTATGGAACAAAATGCTCTCGAAAGAATGGAATGCCTTTTTCTCTTAGTGGCCCGGTTATAGCACAACCCGATAGCCTACTAGTGGTTAATTTTGACTACATGAACTCTTAACTAGAGTTACAATATAGACTATTCTAGAGTCTTTTACATCATAATCACGTGACTAACCACTTTTCCATGAATAATGAGGGCTGACGCGATATCCTCCCAAACTATAGGTGTGAAAATAGGAAGGTCAACTTCTGAGTTGCATAACTTTTGCATACTAACTCTGATTGACACGCTTCTTGTGCAGTTGGAAAGATCTGTGTGTGTAGAATAACATGAAATGATGCAAAGTTTTACCCCCCAAAAAACGTCGTTTGATGCCTCAAAACACTCCCAAAATGTTTCAGACCCTATTTTTCCAAACTGGGTCCCGCCAGTAAAAACAGTCTCGTGAGTTGATTCCTCCACTTTTTCCACTCCAAATCATAGTATTAAAAACCGGAACCGGTGGACCTAATCTACCGGGTTTCTGACCGGAACCGGTCTAATCGGTACTGGTCAGGTCTAAACGAATCGATTTTAAAAAAATACATTAAATAATTAATTTTTAATTAAAAAAACTATTTTTAAGATTGGCAACCATGATTCCAAGCACATAGAGACAAAATATGCAAAGTTTGCTCATTTATACACCATGTAAAGGTGAATATATCAAATGGCACCGAGTGCAATACATATCATCGAAAAAATACATAAGCAATGAGGCTCCAAATGGCCCATAAAGACCAAAAACAATGCTACAAGCTATGAGGCCATTGGCCTATAGTCTATTACAAATCTACATATATGATATTATTAATTAGTGATCAACATTAACACTTGAAAGTTGAAACTTCTCATCATGATCACAGTCAGTTGGTTGAGTCTCGACTGCCGAACTTTGCAACTGCTCGAGTCACAAACTTCTCTATTGGTTCAGTGACTTGAGTCTCAAATTTCTGAAGGTATTTTGCCCTAATATTACTTTATTTGGTGCTCCACATGGCTTTACATGGCCTCCTATCTCAGCCAAGTGTTGCTTGAACCTGTAAATACCCCCTCCTACAATAGTTTTTTGGCAATATTTCCAGATCATTTTTCCATCAATCAGATCACAGTGAGCCCATGCAGTATCCTTGGCTTTTGGAGGCATGATGGCTACTACTTAGCTCAAACTCTATGTTTTTCCACTACTCCAGCAAAAATTCAACACTTTCCAAGCTCTCAATCAAACTCACAAAAGCTCCAAATGAGATTGTGTGAGACAAATGAGAGGCTGCTCCTGCTTGTAAAGAATTGGGGAGGGTGTTTTTGGAGGGAAACAACTCTTCTCTTCCCTCCAAAACAACCCTAAACCGGCAAGAACTCCATGCATGGGTCCCTTTGCGGCCTTGGCAGCTGACCGACTGGTTAAGGATGGAACTGGTCGGTTTATCCCTAAACTGACCAGTTCCGTCCTTAACCGGCTGGTCAAAACTAGTTTGACTGAGAAATTGTGCAAAAGAGGGGTTCAAACCAGGTTTTTTGACCGATTTTGACTGGCTAGGTCCCTGACCGGCCAGTTTGACCAGTTTCCGGTTTGACTCGGCCGATTTTTAATACTATGCTCCAAATGCATCGAGATGGATGAAAAACAATCTAATGATCCAATCTGGATCACACCTCCCCATTTTGGGAGGCTTTTGGTCCTCGAAAGCTTCCATTGAATGAGGTGAGGAAACTTTTCCTCCACCTTCTTTCTGGTGTACGATTTAGCTTTGCCTGGAAGCTGTCCTTTCATCTTCCAAATGTCATGCTGCGCCTGTCTTTTAGTTCTGGACCTCTTCTGCAAAACTGTATCTTCTATCAACTCTGCCTGAACATCTAGTGCCAAATCCTCCACAGAAGGTAGGCCTTGTTCCTCTTCCTGATCTAGCATGGAAGCCTCATAGAGTTTCAAATTTTCTATGTTCACAATTGAGTAAATGTGCATATATTGTGGTAAACTGAGCCGATAGGAATTATCACCCACCTTTTCTAGTATCTCAAAGTGACCATACCTCAGAGCCTTGATTTTCTTACCAGGCCCCTGCAATCTCTCCTTGTTGAACTATAACCATACTCTTTCTCCCACCTTGAATGACTTCTCTATTCTGTGTTGATCATACCTGAATTATACTTCTCTCGCGGCTTCTATATTGTTTCTTGTACCTGTAGATGAATATACCTAATCTTCTCTATAAAATTTTCAGCCCTCAAAGCACCTCATGTAAGATTTTCCCTCACTCCTCCTTGTTGCCCATATGCAATAATCAAAGGTGAAGGTGGCAAATATCCAAAACAAGTTTCAAATGGGGACTTTCCTGTAGAAGTGTGGACTGATCTGCTATAAGAATGTTGTATATATATCGGATTTTCATCCCAGGCCTTTGGATGCTTCTAGTTGTATCCCTTCAGAAACCACACCAAAGTCTTGTTGACTACTTCTGTCTGCCCATCTGTCTATGGATGGAATGTTGTAGATCTCTTCAATTTCGTGTCCATCTTCTGCCACAATGTAGTCCAGAATGCACTGAGAAACCTTGTATACCTGTCTAAAATGATGCTCCTTGGTATCTCAAAGTGCACCCAGACCTGTCCAAAGAACAAGTTTGTTGCTTTTTGCCTGTTGATGGTCTTTTTATAGAGCATCAGAACACACATCTTGTTGAACCTGTAAACTACCACAAACAAGTAGTCATGTCTCTTCCTAATTGTGGGTAAACCTCCCACAAAGTCCATGGAAATGCTTTCACAAGGACGAGTAGGTACAGGTAAGGGATGACATAGTCCTTGTTTCCTATTACTAGGCTTGCAAGTACAACAAAGCATGCATCCTCTTATGAACCGAGCTACCTACTCTTGCATCTTGGGCCAGTACACATACCTTTGCAAGTTAGCCACGATCTTCCCTACACCAAAGTTCCTTGCAACCCTGGAGGTGTGAGTCTCTCTAATCAATTGCGATCGAACACATAATTTATCCAGCCTGTAGAGTAACTCGTCCTGGAGATGGTAGTCAATGGTGCTATCGTCATCGTGCACATGACTCTGACTTTGCAACTGCTTATACAGCTCCTTGAAGTCCTTATCCTCTGAATATGCCTCTTTGTATGCATCATGGGTGAATGGCTCCATGTGCATAAGAGTTCCCAAAGTTGTAATCTTCGATGTGGGTGGCCTTGAAAGCATGTTGTCCAACTTGTTTGTGCTTCCCTTCTTATACTTGATCACCGAATGAAACTGTTGTAAAAACCCCACCCACTTGTAATGCCTGGTCTGTTGTAGCTTACTCTAGGTCTGCAAGTATTGTAATGATTGGTGATCTGTGTGGATTAGTGTCTCGTTTCCCATCAAATAGTGCTTCCACTTCTTCACAGTTTGCACCATGGCATAGAGCTCATTGTCGTAGGTAGGGTATTTAAGAACTGCCCCATGAAAAACTTCAGAATCAAAACATACTGACCTTCTTCCCTGCATCAAGATAACTCCCATAACTTACCCACTCGCATCTGTCTCCACTTCGAAAGGCCGTTGCATGTTTGGTAATGCCAGAACTGGTGCTTAACTGACCTCCTTCTTTAGCTCCTAGAAAGCCCTTTGCTAACCTTTTCCCCACTGGAAGCTCTTGCCACTTGTTGTTATGGCGTGGAGCGGTGTTGCTACTGTTGAAAACGAGGCTTTGAATTTCCTCAGGTACTGTGTTTCCCCAATGAAACTCCCGACCTCAAAAACATTAGTAGGCACCGACCATTTCAGGATGGATTCCATCTTGGAAGGATCTATCTTCAGCTCTCCTCCACCGATCACATACCCCAGATACACCAAAGACTATTGCGCAAACTCACACTTCTTGAGATTTGCTAGTAGTTGGTGTTACTTCAATGTTTCCAACACCTACGTCAAATGTGAAATATGTTCCTCCCAGGTAGCACTATATACCAATATATCATCCAAATTGACAATAATAAATGAATCTATAAAAGGGCGCAATATATCATTCATTAATCTCATGAACGTAGCTGGTGCATTACATAGGCCAAATGGCATGACTAACCACTCATACAAACTTTGCCTGCTTTTGAAGGCGATCTTCCATGTATCTTCTTCTTTGAATCGAACCTGGTGATATTCAGACTTCAAGTCCAACTTGGTGAAGTATCTTGCTTGCTGCAACTGATCCAACAAATCATCTATCCTCGACAAAGGGTATCTGTTCTTGAGCATGATTTTGTTCAACGCCTTGTAATCTATACACATCCACCAAGTCCTATTCTTCTTCGGCACAATGATGATGGGTGATCCACATAGCGATGTACTTGGTCGAATGACGCGTTGTTCCTGCAACTGCTGCAACTGTTTTTTCACCTCACTTGCTTTTATAACAGGCTACCTATACAGCCCAATATTCAGCAAGGGGGAGTTCGACAGTAGTTGGATCTCATGTTCCACTTCCCTCTTAGGTGGTAGTCCTTTATGCTCTTGGAACACATCCTTGTATGCCTGTAACAACTCTTCTAGTTGTTGTTTCTATTTCTTAGTACACCCCCTAGGGATGCCTCACCTCTTATTGACTCCTCTACAGATTGACTTTCTCTTAAAAACAATAAAACATACTTCTTGCTGGAACTAATCAATTTCTTGGCTTGGTTGGCACTTACCAGCGAAATTGTCGACTTTCCTTTATGCATGTTGACGATGAACGATTTTCCATCCTTGATGAGCCAATTTTGGTTAGCTCTCTTCATGAATATTGCATCATGCATGTACATGTATGGACTCCCAAACACGGCTCCACATACATTAAGGGGAACCACATTTAAATCTACTTCATCAATAAAATCAACATTGATAGAAAATGTAATTTTGCATTGTTTTGTTACCTTCAGCTTTGCATCCTTATTTACCCATCCCAATGGATATGGGTTTGGATGATCATGAAATTCCAACCCCAACTTCTTGACCAACTATGCTACAATGAGATTCGTCTGCAATCTTGAGTCAAATAGAGCATCAATATTAGTCTTCTTGACTCGTATCTTTATATGGAAGAGTTTGGTCATTTCTTTCTCTTCTTGTAGCTGAAGTCTACTCAGATTCACCTTCTTCTGTACTAACGTACAAACGATCTTCTCATCCACATCTAAGTTGCTTTCAACTTGGTTGCTCAAATCAGTAGCCATGAGATTCTTCTTCTTGTTATCTTTCTTCTTATTCTTCGGGTTTAACTCTGGATGCAACTTCCAATGTTTTTCCTCTATATGGCCATCGATGTTGCAGTGGTTGCTAAGATCTTTGCACTGGTGTGTTGTTGCTGTCGTCTTCTTATCTTTTCCCCCTTTTTGCTTCTTCTTCCCCTCCTTAGAAGCGTCTAGTTGCTCCTTCTGCTTTGATCCACTTGATTGCACTCTATTCAAGCCTATGTTCTCCAGTTATTGTGCTTGTACACAAGCCTTGTCCACCGATTTGGGCTTGAACAACATCAATTGCTCACGCAGATGGCAGTGCAAACCCCCTAAATACTTGAGGAGTACACCTGGGTTCTTTCGAGAGATACCCAACATTATAGCCATCTTTCTGAATTCTATGGTGTACTCTTGCACGCTTTGGCTCAACTTTTTCCTGAAGTAATGGCATTGGATCCGCTGGTCCTCCACGTACTGAATGAGATAAAACGATGTCTTAGTGAGGATTTTGAAATCCTCCCACTTAGTCACTAGAGGTTCTCCCTCCAACCTTAGGGTTTTTGTGTGGCTCTCCCACCAAGTCAGTGCATGGCCATCCAATTTCAGTCACGCAAATGAGATTTTCTGTCCTCCTTCAATCTGTTGGACGCTGAAATAGACTTCCTGTTGCTGCAACCAATGGTTCAGATTCAAAGCGTTGATCTCGCCATGGTATGGCTTGATATCGACTTTTGCTTCCATTTAAACAGGGACTGTGATTGGTTCATGACACTCGAGCTAGGTTGATCTTTTTCGAGTTCTTTCTTTGTTTGGCTCTCTATTTCTCCCCAATCTTCTGATCCCCATTCTGATTTGTCCTCTGCATTTGAACCCCCATAACTTGCTATTCAAGCCCGCCATGAGGAGGTTTACATTGTGGTTGATATTTGCAACTTCTTGTTCCAGCCGTGTAAACGTCACCTCTGCAGGATCATGAGGTTCGTTTATAGATTTGTCTCCCATGATTATGGTTTTAGGCCCCATTAATCTAGATCCCTGCAATTTCCACAAAATACCCAAAGAAACATGCTTTGATACCAAATGATTCGTAAACTGCCGTGGATATTCCATTGGATAGTTCGTCACAACATATCTAATAATAATATATTAAAATACTGAAATTTTACAATATTACAGTTTTATTAAAATTCTAGATTTTAGATTTAATTGTAATAAGTGCATGCATGCAAATGGAAATTATGCAGAAAAGTAGAGAACGACAAAATAGGCTCACACATACATAAATGATAAGACACAAAATATGCTCTCTGGGAAACCCTTTTGGGAGAAAACCCAGCTAGAAGGTGAGGCTGCTTTGCTCTCCTTCTTTGTCTGGAAATATGGCTGCAGATACAAAGAAGTAATGTTTGTGGCACATGGGCTGCTACAGTACACAGATCCTCTGTGTGTGCTCTACCTCCTATCTCTCCTGAATATCTTTTCTCAGCTATGGAACAAAATTCTCTCGAAAGAATGGAATGCCTCTTCCTCCTAGTGGCCTGGTTATAACACAACCCGATAGCCTATTAATGGTTAATTTTGACTGCATCAACTCTTAACTAGAGTCATAATATAGACTCTTATAGAGTCTTTTACATCATAATCACGTCGATAGCCCCTTTTCCATGAATAATGGGGGTCAATGCGACATCCTCCCGAACTATAGGTGTGAAAACAAGAAGGCTAACTTCTGAGTGACATAATGTTTGCGTACAGACTTCGATTGACGTGCTTCTTGTGTCGTTGGAAAGATGTTTGTGTGTAGAATAACGTGAAATGGTGCTAAGCTATAGTGGCAAAGTTTTACCCTAAAAAAACATCTGATGCCTCAAAACACTCCCGGAAGGTTCCAGACCTTGTTTTGCCAAACTGGGTGCTACTGGTAAAAATGATCCTGTAAGCTGATTCTTCCACTTTTTTCCACTCCAAATGTATCGAGATGGATGAAAAACAATATAATGATCCAATCTGGATCAACTGAACGTGTTGGACACCAACACTTTGTAGGAGGGCTTGGTAGAGTTTTCCACTTACATTGGGAAGTTTGGAGGCTATGATTTTCTTAGAGATAGGGATATTAGGAATCCCTATCCTTAGTGGGGAACTGATGGCCAATGTGCACTATTTTATAATAGTTAGCCATGAGGCTTCTTGCTCAATTTAATTCATCCTCTTATTGTGAGAGGAATTAGAGGACATATGGCAATTTGCACACTTTGAAGAAATAAGATAATACAATTTTATTGATGTCCAACAAATGCCCATAAATAGGTCAATGGGACTGAAGGATACAACCAGTGCGAGTACAATGTGGGAGTGCAAACACAACTCCTAAAAAATGCTAAAGCTAAATCTAGGGTAAAATGTATTAAAAAAAGGTTACAATAATATGACAACATCATAAACATGTATATAACCAGATTATGTAGAACACTAAGTGAAGAAGTCCAAGGCTAGAGGTTGATGATGTCAATAATGCCCAAGTTTGATAGCCGATGGCGATGGGAGTGAAAATGGAGTTGGCTCACTATCGGGGTCTCTTGGATCCAACAAGGAGTCTGGCTACATGGTCTTGGGGAGGATGTAGGAGTGACGGATACTCTTAACTGTAACAGCCCGAAATTAAAATTTACAACTAATTACATCAATTATGCAATTAAGAATCAACACCCAATTATTCAACTATTTAACATAGAATTTTCAAAAAACATGAGTAGAGACGACTAACCTGTATCGATGATATTCCTTACTTTTTCTTTGGAGTTGAATGCTCTTTGAATTCTACTAACCACAACAAATATTTTGGGGACGACTCTCCATCCAACCGTAGGTTTAGCTACACACAATCTTTTTACAATTGGCTACCCCCGAGCCTTCAATCAATGTATTACTGCCAGGGAATCCTTTGTCTCACAACACGTTTCTCCCAAGAGAATGGATGAAGGAATGATGAATTTCATCTTCCTCATCGTCCATTAAATAGATCAAACAATGGAAATGGGTCCGCATGCATACATTCCTTGTGTCAACATGCAACTTTTATTTCTTTAGTTTAAGTTTTACTTAATTTAATATTTCTCTTAATTTAACTCTTTCTTATTTTATTTCTTCTTAATTTTTGTTAACTTTACTTATTTTTACTATTTTTATAGTTCTCTTAATTTAATTATTTCTTATTTTATTTTACTTTTTGTTAACTTTATGTATTTTTACTATTTTTATAGTTTATTTTTATATATATTTATTTAGAACTCCAGTATTATTATTTACTATTTTATTGATTTATTATTATTATATTCTCTTCATTATTTATTATTTGTTTACTATTATTATATTTTCTTTAATTTTTACTATTTATTTACCGTATCTTTTCTTTATTGTTTATCATTTATTTACTTATATTTTAATATTATATTATTTTATTTATTATTATTATTTTTATTATTATTAGGGGTCATTACATACTCCCTCTCTTTAAGGAACTTCGTCCCGAAATTAAGTTGAATCATTTAACATTTTATTTTATTTAGGTATTTATTACTTCTTGTTTTCCCTACACCCTCTGTTGAACTAGTATAACCAACAGGCATCAAAATTTTCCACAACACTCGAAAAATCTTAAGGAATTTCCGTCTTTTTTCCCACTTTCGGAACCAGGCATAAGCCTCATCAGTCTATACCATAGCCTATGGCTGGCCCCAAGGCTTAGACCTCATCTACCTCCAAGGCAGGCATCTGGTCCTAACACTCAATGAATTCGAGCATCTTGCAAGGCTGACCCACTCCCTTTACACTCACTAAGGAGCCAAGCGCCAAACATCGAAGTCCTTACATCCCCACCAAACTTCGGCATCCCAATCCAATATCAGGCACTTGGCCTCCTCAAGATGGCCCCATAGCCCGTCAAGAGCTATACAAGACAAAGGAACCATTGACATATGTAGTGTTGATTGAGCTTGTCCCCAACCCATATGGTGTTACATATTCTCCCTTGCAGGTATGGGCTCCCACAAGATCATCAAATAAACCAACCCTCTCATCCCATTTGTCGATTTCTTGTCAATCACCACATCTCAACATGCATCCAATGCATTATTTATAATCATAACTTCATAAAAATAATCCACATGACAACCCTTGCATGCCCTAATAAGAACATAACATCATTTTTATCCAATATTTAAATAGTAAAAATTGCATGCTTATGCATGCATAAAATCTGCATGCAATTACCACATGCTTCACATCTTAAAATACCATCATACATTATAACATCAACATATATGCATGAAAGATATATCACGACATCACATAATAAATGCAACCATACATCAACATAACCTCATACCATAATATCATAAATATGAGAATCATCTCAATACACATCAAATATAGAGCAATAATACACTATAAGCATTCTTACTATGAATCAATTTCATTTTCTTATATAAACAATGAATATCAACTATGAAATAAGATTCTTCAACATCCCTCTATGATCTAGGTTGTCTCACCAATAATATTAGTGTGGTGTTCTCAACAAGATGTCTATTGCTTTCAATAATCATCTCCTCTTCTTTCAACAAGAGAGTCCACATTTTATAGGATAGACATCGCTACACTATCAATGTGCTATAGTTATGATACAATCTCTTTACTTCCAAGTTTCACCATCTAGCGCTTTAATCTCTTGTTAAGTTATTACTAGCCTTACCATTATTCTTCAAGTCATTGTTTCATTTCCAATACATTGATTCATTTAATCCAAATATATAACTCATCTATGGCATACCAGTTTCTTACTCTTCACATTGAGTTTTTTCTCATTAATCTTTAAGCCTCAATTTATCACGAAATGTATCTCCTTTACCAATGCTAGACAATTATTGTCTTTAATATTTACTTTTAAAAATTTTCCTAGTCTTCTACTTGTCAACTTACACTTATATGAGCATTCTGGTTCAGAACTTCCCATCTTGGCTTTTTAAAATTATATAGGTCATTGTTATTTAAATCTTCTATCATGCTTAATCCACTTGCACATGATATGGTTCATCCTTGGTGACTTATCCATCATTTGGTAATTATCATTTTCCATCCTCAAAATATTTGCCTATCTCATCACTTGATCTTATTTATCGTAGATTCACCCTTCTTCAAGTTGGGCTAGGGATTCTTCCCCTTAACTTTTGACTTGTTAAACATTGGCTTTAGAATTAGAAGTGCTTGGAATCAGTATTATCATCCACAAAAAGGTTTTGTATGCCTAAATTGCTTGGCAATAACTTCCTTCAATACTAATGGCACAACTTGATAACTTGTTCAAAATTCAAATGAAGTCTCATCAATCCACTCATGAAAAAATAAATGTTGCTCCAATATTCATATTGTTTTGATTCACATCAACACCCCTCTTGACTATCACTAATCTTGGACTTGCTATGAAATACTACCTTTATGCTAAGGTATTTTTTCTTTTTTCACTAACAAAATCTTTGTAATTTCTAATTTTCTCTTCTTCGTTTCCATGATAGAAACACTCATGATTTGATTACTGCTGCAATTTTATGTCCTCATATTGCCCATAATTCCTTGAAATGACTATCATCATTATCCTAATAATTTAACTTCATTGGCTGATTAAGTATATTTCCTACCTGGTAGGAATAATATTTATTTAGAGTATACATTTATCCTTATTGTGTTCTATATGAAAATACTTGTATGATTCCACAACTAAGTTCCACAAGGATATTTATTCATGTAATACCTCAAGAGTGTTAAGTTATTTCATCTTGATTATTTATAAATCCAAATCTTCAATCATGTTTTTTTTTTTTTAAATGATAAGCTACTGCTTCTGGTTGACTTCTCCTTATTTGTGGAATTATCACTCACTCACTTTAAGTATCTATCTATCACTGATTTCAATTCACCCCCTCATTCTACGTTGGTCATAGTTTTGAGGGTTGTCATTTTTTATCTTCCTTATAAAGTTTACAAGTTCCACCTTTGCCTTTATTCTATAGGGTAACTTTATCAAATCTACATCGCTAATAATAGAATCATCTTAGAATCTTTCATTCCTTTCTTAAAATTTTTGTCTCTTTATACTTAATATTACATCATCTTATTCTAATAACATAATTATTCTCATTCCAGTTTCGACTTCAATGGTTGTGAATTGTACTACTATCTTTTCAATTTGGCTACTTATATTTTTCTTCACATCTTGCATTAATATCTAATGTCTTCTTTATTTTCTCATATTACCTCCACCATACTAGCATAGCATGTGATTGCATATTACTTCATATATAATGACGACCTTATAATCTCCATAGTCACACATTTATTACCTTTTCGAGAGATAACATCCTTATGGAAGTGTTGACCAAGTAACCTTTCTCTATGAATTTAACTACTCATAAATCAACATTTACCATGAATCCATCCCCTAAAATCACATAATTATCACTAGGTTCCCATTTTTAAATCAACATTGCTAAATTGCTTCTTTCATTTTTACTTACTTTGGTGTAAGAGTATGAATACTATAAAAAAAATTATTTCTTTGGACAAACTACAACTCTCATATTGATGTAAATTTTTATCTTCCATTAAACATAATACCTTTAAAATACTTATTTTAGAAATTCTATTGGAATTCCTTCTAAAATAAATAAATAAATAATATTACAAGTACTACTTGTAAAAATATCCTCATTATTGGTTATTTTCCATGGTAAAGGAATGTCCTATACTTTAATATTTAGACTCAACTTAGGTGCTACCCTAGATCAACGCAAACAATTAATTGGGTTGTT
The DNA here is from genome assembly GCA_034641835.2 of Pinus albicaulis. Lineage (NCBI taxonomy): Eukaryota > Viridiplantae > Streptophyta > Pinopsida > Pinales > Pinaceae > Pinus > Pinus albicaulis. The sequence continues at coordinate 451,621,085 of CM076577.1, forward strand.
AAGACAATGCCAAAGTGAAAATGAATTTAAAACATTTAATGAAGTTAATGTATTGAGACATGGTCTCAGTCCTTGCATTCATATATCCATTTCCCAATCTTGATGAAACTATTTGCATGGATGTATGAATAGGATATTGTTCCAATTTTCATATACTTTCAAGCTCTCTTAGTCATGCACATCTAGGCTTATTCATAGTCTCTACTAAGAATGACATTGCTGCAGACAATAAGTTAAAATAGGATGTTGGATAAAGAAAAGACTAATAACTATATTATTTAGTTTGATTTATGTCTAAGTTTTAGTGCTTAAACTCAATATTATTACCTACAAACACAACTCTATTTATTTAATTAGAATATTCTATTAATATATTTACTATCCTTTTGAGTAGCTTCATTTTTTTTCTCGCACAAGTTTGGTTATGTTGTATTATCTGAAAAGGAGGACGAGAAGAAGTTCCTCGTTACAAAATCACCTCATTCAGTTTACAAGATGGATTTATCTGCTGGGGGAGCATTACTCCATGAGTGCTATTGTTGCTGCTATTTCTATCTATCCTTTTTGAAGTAGATACTATTACAGTTGTGCTATATTGCCGTACAAACTGTTTTAAAAGGAGAATACATTTAACTTTCATTTTTTTTTTGCTAGATTATCACCTATTAACCTGGAAGAAAACATGGAAAGCCTGATGATATGAAGGATCATTTATTCACAATGTTCTCGCTGTCTCTGTATCCACTTCCATAATCCAAAGAGGTGGATCCTTGTTCTGACTTTTTGATGATGGCTTCTCGCAGAAAGTTAATTGACTCTTCCAGATGGTTGCATTGGTTTTGGATCTTCATTAAATCTTTAGTGCATGTATCCCATTGCTCGTGGAGAATGGCCATCTCAGCTTTAGTGCGTGCTTTGTCTTGCTGGATTTGGTTCCTCAGATTGTCAATCACCACTCTATGGGATTTACAAAAGGCACAAGGATGCTTTTTATCTTCTGATGAATCCATTTGCTTGGAGAGATAGGAAGGAGCTGCACTGTTTCCTTTTCTGCTAGTTGTAGATAACTCTGATTTTCCTTTTAGTGCTTTGTTGCCTTCTCTATGTGCGTAGATTTGTATTCTTGAGACTACGCTTATGCCTTCTTTACAGGGAGTAAAACTGATTTTACTGTTATGGAAAGAAAAGATGACAGTGGTTGAAAGGGGATTGGGAGAACTCCCCAAATGGTGGATTGAAAAGGGGAAGAAAGGGAGGAAGCGGAGAAAGGGAAGAGTGAGGAGAGCACAAGAGTTGAACGAGCTGCCTGGCACAGGGAATCTGAAGAGACTAGATGCACTTACGAAAGAGGAAATGGAGGATAGGGAGATCCGAATAGAAGCTTGAGAGTGGAATCTGGTTAGGAGGAGGGAGCGATAAGGGGCCAAGAAGCATGTAAGGAGGATGCTCACTAGATCGAATGGGATTAGTTGCAAAGAGTCGAGTCATCTCATGAGTGTTATATGAGAGTAGAGGGACAGTGCTTCGATGAGAAGTCACGAGATAGTGTAAGAGATTCTGAGTGTGGGTACTCTGATCTGAGATGCTAGAAATCTTTAGGAGATTGCGCATGGTTGTTTCTGTAGGACTGATCTAAGTGTAGTCAGGGAATAAAATCTTGGCTGCAAATCTGCTGTCCTGTGTAAGGATGGAAGTGCATCAAGAAAAGGGAAGTAAGAAATAACATCATGGGATAGAGAGGTGGGTTATGAATCCATCAATTTTGACCTGGCCAACATTTCTTTGAACTCCTTCATTGGCTTGGGAATCTGCCTGCTTATTGTTTATTCTAAGGATGTGATGGAAATCGATCCCTCCTATCTGCTTTTCGAGATGCTTGGCTCTATGCAGAATTTGGCTGAGTGCTACGTTTTTGGAAGATTCCCACTCACCATTGCTTGTATGATGAGAGAGGAGTCTCCAAAAATGATTGCATTGCTAATTTTCTTGTCCCTTAGAATCTTAAGGCCTAAAAGGAGTCCATAAGCCTCTGCTTTATTATTTGACATTTGTCCCATCCCCCAACTGTAATGTATCTGTCCTAAGTTGTCTTTGAGGATTGTGAGACCACTTGCCCCTGCTTTGCTCGGATTTTTCTTTGATGCTCCGTCGAAGAAAAGACAGGCCCTGTTGAGAGAATAGATCCAACTTTGGAACTCTGCCTCAGTCTTCCTTACTTTCCAGATTTGATGAACCCTTGTATCTTTAGGAAAATGACGAATGCTAATCTTATTAAAAGCGAAGCTTATCCAGCTTCTCTCATCATGTTAGAGTTGGGCCATATCAATTCCTTAGAGCCCTTTAGTTGTAAGGAACTCAGTCATCAACCCCCAGGCTTTGGATGTCACTGTGTTTACTGTGGAATTTTTATTTTTGAAGATTTTCCCGTTTCTAGCTAATCATATTTGCCAACAGAGGAAGGATGGAAGGTTGTTCCAGAATCTCTGAATAGTGGATTTGCTTTTGAAGGAGTGAGGGAAGTTGCGTCTCCATTTTCTTATGAACTGATTTAAAGGGAGTCTATAGTTCAGATTTGCTTCAATAGGTGACACCATTGTCTCTCAGCATTTTCTAGAGAAGGGATACTCTAGAAAAAGATGTTGAATTGTTTCCTCTGCCTTCACATAGAGAGGGCATTGAGATGGGACACATATTCCTCTCTTTTTTAAATTTGCTGCTGTTAGAGATTTGTGGTGAAGCAGGGTCCATAGGAAAATTTTAATTTTTGGAAGGGTTTCCACCTTCCAGGCCTGCTTCCAATATTGTCATTCTTGCTACCTCTGATTTTCTTATATTTTTTCATATCCAGTTTTAATTGAGTACTCTCCTCCAGTAGGCTTCCAGTAGTAAGCATCTTGAGTGTTTTTGTCTATTGGTGCTGCTCTCGTGAGAAGAGAAGTCATGGAATTCCATTGATTAGTTAAGTCATTGGGCAGATTGTGTTTGTCCCAATGCTTCCAAGTGCCATCAGTTTCCCAATTGGAGATGTCCCCCGGTAAGGGAGGATTTCCCATTATATTGTCCTTCCATAGGTTGATCCTTCCCCCATTTCTAGGCCTTATTGAGATGTGTTCCTTGATTAATTGAATTGCATCGAAGATGGGTTTCCATATTTGGGTGTAGGGTCTTGTGGGAGGACTTTTCTCCAGAATAGAGATTCTAGGAGCATTGAGATATTTTGCCTCTAATGCTGCTTTCCACCAGAGTTTTTCTCCAGTAAGGAACCTCCAGGCAATCTTGGTTCCCAGAGCCAAATTCATTATTCCAGGGGTTTTTATGGAGAGGCCTCCGTTTTTGTAATGTGCAGTGACTTGTTTCTAGTTTACAAGACTGAACTTTTTTGTTTCAGTTTTCCCTCCTTGCCATAAAAAAATTCTGATGATAATTTCAATTTGCTTATGAATGCTTGCCGACGCTGTTATTAATGCAAACTGATATAAGGGCAAGGCTGAAAGAATTTAATGAGGATGATTCGGCTCGCTTGATTTAGCCAAGGCATCCCCCATGCTTGAATTTTGGCTTTCATCTTTTTAGCATATTTGCTCCATATTTTTGTCTTCAGATTTTTCTTGGTGATAGGCAGCCCAAGATATTGGAAGTGACTCCAATTGTTTTGAAAAGGAATTTCCAAAATTTGGGACATACGCTGAATAGTTCTTACGGGGGTGTTTCAGCTGTAAATGCAACTTTTTCCATTGTTGACCAGCCCTCCCGAAACATCCATGAAATTGTCAAGGATGATTTTAAATCTTCTGGCAACTATACAGGATGCTCCACCCATTAAGAGGGTGTCATCTGCAAACAATGAGTGATTAATTCTTTTGGTTCCTCTGCTGATTGTGAGGCTTGTTAAGGTAGCATTTCTTCTGCTATGCTCTAATTTCCTTCTAAGAGAGTCAACCCTTAGGATGTAAAGAAAAGGGGACAGGGGGCAGCCTTGCCATAGCCCCTTTGAGCTTTGAAAGAATTCACATGGTCTACCATTAACAAGAGGAGCTATCCATGGTCCTATTGTGCCGGCCTTAATTATGTTGATGAAATTTTCAGAAAATCCATATCTATTTAAAACAGCAGCAAGGAAGGTGAGGTTAACTCTATCGAAAACGTTTGCCATATCCATTTTTAAGATGACGCCTTTTTCATTTCTAGAGAGGCTTGTGTGAAGACTGAAATATCCCGGAAGGGAAATAGACAGCAATACAAGCATACGACAATATAGAAAATGCCAGAAATAGAACATAAAGCAAATACTCATAAAAATGCCGGGAATGCTAAGCCATTTTATTAATCTGAGAATATAAAGAAATACAATAGATGATCGGAATGATAGCACCTATTCTTGCTCAAGGCAAGTGGAGAACTCTCTCAAAAAGACAAAAAATGGCTGCTCTAAGAAACTGCGTCCCAGCTGCTGGAAATTTGCCGTAAAACTGCTGCTGCTGGAATAGACTAAAACTAGGGGCTGATCCCCTTGCCGGAATGAGCTGAAAATCTGCGGACCACCTGTACTCACCAACCCGGACAAAACCCAGAAACCATATAAAAAATGGTCAGCCTCCGAAAATCACCAGAAAGTCCCTCCTCAAGGAATTACGCTGCCCTCCAAGGCTCAGCGCAGATGCCAAATGATAATAGCTGAAACAATGCCACAAACTCCTTGGGAAACCTCCTACTGGCAAAGACTGATTCTCCACTTCGGATATCAACTAAAACTCCTGTAGAAACCCCGCAACGGAACACCTCCAAGTAGAATTGCGTCCTCTCTCCCAGGGACTGCGCAGTCACAAGAGAAGCCCAGCTCCTCAGCAAAACAACCAACCAAACCTCCCGCTAAAGACTGAAGAAATGACCTTACTCGAGCAGGCACTCGAAGTCCCCCGGGGCTAAGGGTGAGATCTCCGACCGGAGACACTCAACGCACTAAACAGTGCTGCAGACAGGCTAAACAGCCAGCGTGCTCAAGAAGACAAATGTCTAGCTCAAATATCATCAACAACAAGACTACCAAATGAGAAGGCTCTCCCACCTGTTATAACGTTGGCCTCTCTCCAAAACCCTAACGTGGTCTCCCTCTCCTCCACGTGCTCCTCCTCAATCTGCGCAGAAGCTCCTAGAGGCTACGTGGGCCCCCTCCTCTACGTGGTGTTGGACCCCCATGGCTCCCCATACGTTATAACGTTGTGCTACTAGGGAGATACTTTATTTTACTTAAGTGAGTTAGACCCCTCTTCTCACTTTTATTTATTAATAAACTATAGTCGGCAAAACTATACAAAAATCGAATATTCCAATTAGTTGTTGCTAATTAGGAATATTACAGTCTCCCACGGCAAAATGTTGCTTGACCTCAAGAAACTGAAGTGATGGATGCTGCAAAATCTTCTCATTCTCCCAAGTGGCATCCTCATCCAACAAAAATTGCTTGTCCTCAAGCAACGCTTGAACAAGCCTCCTCTCTAGCTGATGCTCCCCACCGATACTGCAAAATGTGCCTGGGTCCCACTGAAACCTCTCTGACCTCTGCATCACCCTGATACGAAGGGATATCTCGATGCCAGGATCCCAAAGTGACCTCTCACAGTACCAGCCAACCAATAATCCTCCCGAATCCCATCGCCACCGTGGCCAATAATCGCACAAGTCCCACGGCTCGGACTGTGCACTGCCTCTGGCTATGACCAATGCTCTAAGAGGTGAAGACCACCAACAAGCATCAATGCTCCCGGGCTCCTGCTGCGCTGTACCTGTAGCTACATATGCTACCCCTCCAAATGCATACCAACTCATCACCTCTCTCCAATCCAAGTTGTGACTCAATCCCATGCTGATCCTGCTCTCCTGAAATCGGGATGGAGTGCTAAAGAAATGATGTCCTATGCCACCTTGCCAGCTGGAATCTATAACCTCTGTTATGTCCAAGGGCCCCTGCTCGACTGTGCTCCCTACGAAGAATACCGTACCATCTAGAAGGTACCAACTCATGATCTTCCGCCAGTCCATCCTGGAAGAAGAATCTGATGTAGCAATAACAACGGCATATGGAACACGCCTGAAGTGTTGCCGCCAACCCGTAATCAACTCCCACTGCTCTGCCCTGTCTGCCAATGAGAGCTGCCTGTAGAAGGAAACCCCTCTCTCTATAATGGGCCAAAGTGAGCAAGATATGCTGCAAGCTCCGTCGATTGGGAGAGTACTACTCACTGAAAGTACTGCAGGTCGACCAACTGTATGTACATCTATCTGTACCTCATCAATGTGTCGGCCAGAAGATGAATGTGTCTCGGCTAGAAGATGAATGCTCCACCATATCCAACAGCTCCTGCTGTCTAATAGCCCCCTGCATAACAATCCCATCAACCTCCAACATCTCTAGAGGATATGGATCTGCAACTGCCGTCACTGTACTCAGTGTTAATGCATCTGACTGTTCCTCCTCAATGGCTAACCCCGCGGTTAGCCGCATATCCATCACCGACTCGATGTGAGCCTCCATCTGGCTCTCCCTCAAAGGACCATCATGCATGATGTGCATAGCATCCTCCTCTACTGACACAGGCTCCATCACATATAGCTCCGACTGGATCGTCACAAGTGTCTCATCGCCTAGGGCATCTCCCATAGAGTCCCCTGACTGCTCACCCTGTATACTGGAATGCAGCTCTGGTCTACTGTCTCCATCCCTGCGTGACTGCTCTCGCTCCCTAGAAGCGACCTCAACTGATCCTATGGACTCATATGAAGAAGATTCCTCACCCTGGCATACAGGAGGAAGGCCCTCCTGTTCTTCCTCTGCCACCTCATCTGCATTGAATAGGCCATCCACCCTCTCGATGAAGTGTCGATACAATGTCTGGAGTCTAGACGCATGCTGGAATGCTCCCTCTGCTGAACCCAGTATCCTCTGCTCATGCATGATCTCAACATGCCCCGAGGGAAGAATGATGCATGTCTCCCTCATGACCCGCTCCCCGGGTGTAGGCTCAGCGATGACCGATGTGCCACCCCTGTAGAGGATCATCTCATCCCTCGACCTGTGGCTGTCAACTAGTAAAACAACCTAGTGCCACTGCTGAGAGGTCTCTCGCCTAGTGTGCTGAGTGTCATCCAAATATCTTGGGTGAGCCTCGCGTACCTCGCTGCTTATGCCCAAAGTGCCAAAGGACAACAACAAAATCGACTGTGCCAGTGAGTGATGTAGAAGAGGGTCGGATACGTGAGTCCCCACTGATACCATCAAGTATCGCTCATATGTCTCCTCATCGATCCTGGGTGAACTACTCCCAAAGGTAAGCCTGGTGTCCCTATCTGTGAGTCTCCTTGGATGCAACACTCCAAAACCCTGCTGTGCAGCACCGTATGCCCTCGCATACCACTGATCATCCTTGTACTCCTCGACATGCCATTGCACATTGAGGCATACCTCTGTATACTGCTGGATACCCCAAGCTACTGTTGCACCACCCTGTACCGTCTCGTGCCATGACTGTGTCCAAGCATCGATCACTCCTCGCATGCTTTCAATGGGATGTAGGACACTCCTACTCCACAATGCAATCCCACACACTACAGTACAACACCATGCAACTCCGTGTCCACCGGAAGTCCACTGCTCAATGCTAGAGGCTCCCACACATCCCTGGATGTGGTGTCCTAGAGCTGTGCCTCTACATGTTGGACTTCCTCCAATTGGTATCATCATCTCCACCGTCGCATCACTATACCCGCCGACAAATGGATCATCACTCCAAATCCTCCTCGAGGGGTCCGAGAAGTGAATCTCCCTATGTGTCAGTGTTACCACCACTGCTCGGCTCCGCTGCGTCCTCTGTGCCCCACACAAAGGTGAAGAATCCTTGGCCCCATACAAGGCGCCATCTGGTGGCCTGCTAATGCCACCTCCTCCGACAGGCTCCTGCCAAGGTATGTTGACCACCCCGTGATCCCGTGTATAAGTGTCATACCAAGACAACCTAGGAAGTCTTCCCATAAACTGGTTGGCCATTGGAGCTAACCCAAACTCCCCTAGCAAATGTGCATGCTCAACTGCTAGGCCAACTGTACCCTCCAAGACATAGTCAATCGACCTGCCTGGAAAATGATAGGTGATCCCACCTAGATCCCAATGCCAATCTGGGGTTCCTGTACTCCCAGCACCTGGAAACTCCTGCTGAACTATACTTGGGTCCACCACCATCTCCATAACCCACTCCACCGGGTACCAACTCAAAATCTCTCGCCATCCAACCTCAACATGTGGATGTTGTACCCTGTGCAACTCTGGTCGTCTCATACCGCTATCCAAGTCAACATATGAGATCTGACTAGGTGGCTCCGTCTCTCTCTCTCCAATGGGAAGAGGTAATCCAACAACGCTGCTAGTCCCGTCCATGTATGCCTGAAGGGGAATGATTTGACACTCCAACGTGCCCTCTGATTGTACCATCAGGGAATCTAGTCGTTCCCCAATGCGGGTCAACTTGGCCGCCGACTTGGCACAAGCCACTCTCATGCCCTCCAGCTCCTTGTCCTGCAACAAAATGGCTTCCCGTACTGACGTGGCCTTCCCTTTCAAAACTAGAAGGTCTGCCCGAAGCCAATGATACCGCTGTCTGCGACCATCATCCAATACCTTTGTATCTCCTAGTGCCTCATCGAAGGTGGATACATCTCCTGTTGCCTCACCCATCTGTTGTGTACTACTACCACCCGAAGACTCGGACACGACTCTGGTCATCACCTCAATGGATGGCTCTACTGGTGTAGGCTCTACCTTCTCCACTACGATATCAACCGGCACGGTCAAGGAGGTCTCTAATGAGGGTGAGTCCTCTGTCACAATAGGTGTATCCTCGAACTCCTTGCAATCTTGTGTGCCCTCATCCTCCAAGTGCGAGGTAACCATTTTGATGGTTTCCCCCTCCGATACTCGGTCAAGCTGGAAAGAGGTATCCAACTTCTCCACCCAAGCTTTTTCCGAACGCTTGGATGACCTGTCAAATGTCGGTAAATGGAATCTACCCACTGTGCGCTGTAAGCCCCCGTCATGTGAGTGCTTGTTTCCTCTGTGAAAGTTGCGGGGTCTGGAGATGAACAAAATCTCTGAATGGAAGGGCATCCCTGAACTCTTGCCCATATGCTTGATACTCAGCGAAATAATCACCCATGTGGCCAGGCTCTGGCTCCTGCTGTGCTCCTGCCCCTGTGTCTGCACCCAGAAAAGTGGGCATGGTAGAACGTGTGGGTGTATGTGATGCCATGTGCTGAGTGGCATCATGCTCTGGCAAATGGTGGGATGTGCCTGAACCTTCGCCAATCTGGAAACCCCTTGGGGTTTCACGCTGTCTAGCCTCCACAACAGTGAATCTCTGTCCCATCACCTCAATCTGCCTCGACAGATCCTGTACTGATTTGAGGAGCATCTCCCCAAATCTCTTTGCACCATCATCACCTGCCATCGGCTCCTCCTGCTGTGTGTCTACAGGCTCCTCATGAAATGGCATTGCTGCTTCAAAACTATACTGCAGTTTGTCTTCGGCTGTTGATTTACCCACTGAAAACTACTCAGAAAATTCTAGGAACTTGGGAAGGTGATCCTTGCCCAAAACCCAAAAAAACCTCAAAAGGGTTTCTTCTAATTCCAAACTTCAAAATTTGACCCTTTGTATCTTGGCCCTTTTTCCAATTTCGTTTTTGGTACTGCAACTGCTATTGCTCTCCAAAATTCCAGCAAACCTCTTTATGATCTCTTTCCCGATGTCATAGACCACAGGTTGAGCCAGAACTATGCTTTGATACCACTGAAATATCCCAGAAGGGAAATAGACAGCAATACAAGCATACGACAATATAGAAAATGCCAGAAATAGAACATAAAGCAAATACTCATAAAAATGCCGGGAATGCTAAGCCATTTTATTAATCTGAGAATATAAAAAAATACAATAGACGATCAGAATGATAGCACCTATTCTTGGTCAAGGCAAGTGGAGAACTCTCTCAGAAAGACAGAAAATGGCTGCTTTAAGAAACTGCGTCCCAGCTGCTGGAAATCTGCCGTAAAACTGCTGCTACTGGAATAGACTGAAAACTAGGGGCTGATCCCCTTGCCGGAATGAGCTGAAAATCTACGGACCACCTGTACTCACCAACTCAGACAAAACCCAGAAACCATATAAAAAATGGTCAGCCTCCGAAAATCACCAGAAAGTCCCTCCTCAAGGAATTACGCTGCCCTCCAAGGCTCAGCGCAGATGCCAAATGATAATAGCTGAAACAGTGCCACAAACTCCTCCGGAAACCTCCTACTGGCAAAGACTGATCCTCCACTCCGGATATCAATTGAAACTCCTGCAGAAACCCCACAACGGAACACCTCCAAGTAGAACTGCGTCCCCTCTCCCAGGGACTACACAGTCACAAGAAAAGCCCAGCTCCTCAGCAAAACAACCAACCAAACCTCCCGCTAAACACTGAAGAAATAACCTTACCCGAGCAGGCACTCGAAGTCCCCAGGGGCTAAGGGTGAGATCTCTGACCGGAGACACTCAACGCACTAAACAGTGCTGCAGACAGGCTAAACAACTAGCGTGCTCAAGAAGACAAATGTCTACTCAAATATCATCAACAACAAGACTACCAAATGAGAAGGCTCTCCCACCTTTTATAACGCTGTCCTCTCTCCAAAACCCTAACGTGGTTTCCCTCTCCTCCACATGCTCCTCCTCAATCTGCGCAGAAGCTCCTAGAGGCTACGTGGGCCCCCTCCTCTACATGGTGTTGGACCCCCATGGCTCCCCATAAGTTATAACGTTGTGCTACTAGGGAGATACTTTATTTTACTTAAGTGAGTTAGACCCCTCTTCTCACTTTTATTTATTAATAAACTATAGTCGGCAAAACTATACAAAAATCGAATATTCCAATTAGCTGTTGCTAATTAGGAATATTATAGAAGAGCCTCCTGAACAAGGATGATATTATCAACTATCTAGCGATTGAGGACAAAACTCCCTTGATTTTCTGAAATGAGAGAGTGAAGTAGGGGTTTGAGCCTTCCAGCAAGAATTTTAGAGACGATCTTATAAGAGGCATTGCAAAGAGAAATTGGCCGAAATCTATTGAGTTTGGTGGGACAGGGGTCTTTCGGAATGAGGGTGAGATATGTGGAATTGGTGAATCTACCTACCTTTTTTTTTATGACATATATGATCATCTTTAACAAGTCCTTTTTTATGATTTTCCAGAAGGTGCGGTAGAAAGAGATGGGAAAGCCATCTAGGCCCAATGCCTTTTCCGGATGCAGATCCCAAATAGCAGCCATTACTTCTTTTTTCATGACTTCTTTAGAGAGGGTATTGTTTGTTTCCTCATCAATTAACTTTGGGATATGCATTAAGAATTCCTTCGGGTTTCCCGGATCATCTACAACTGTTAGGAGAGCTTTAAAGTGCCGGAAGACCTCTCTTTTGACATCTTCTTGTCCCTTTATTTCTTGCCCTCCTTCTCCCACAATTTTTTCAATGTTGTTTTTTATCATTCTTGTTTTATGCTGAGTTATGAAAAAAGGTAGTGTTCTTCTCTCCAACTTGAATCCAAAGTTGCCTTGACTTCAATCTCCATGTTTCTTCCTCTTGTCTAATGTTCCTATAAATTTTCCAATGTATTTCTTTTTCCTTTGCTTGCCTTTCAATTGTGCTGTCAGTGTTTTCCATTTCCTCTTGAATTTTTGTTAGTTCTTGCTTCAATGCTTCTTTCTCTCTATGTGGTTCATTGTAGTTGGCCTTTGCCCAATCTTTCAATCTTGCTTTGGCGGCTTTTAGTTTCGTCTCCCCTATGAATGATGGAGATCCGCTGATATTCTGTTTCCATATTTTCCCCACCTCTTGTTTGACCTCTTCATGGCTGCCCCATAGCTGGTTGTATTTGAAAGGTAGAGTTCCATAATTTTTTGTTGTTCCAAGTTCAATTAAAATAGGTTTATGGTCTGAAGCTGCTGACGGGATGATCTTAGAAGAGACTCTACTATAGCTGGCCACCATGCTGTCCCTAATGAGGATCCTATCCAACCTTTCTTTGATATTTGCCTTCCCTATATTCTATTATCCCATGTATATTTCCCATTTTTTGGAGGGATGTCCAAAAGATTGCATTGTTCCATGATTTCTTCAAGAGTCTCTCTGTTTGGGTTTGGCTGAAATGCGCCTTCTCTTTTTTCCTCCACCTTGAGAACGAGGTTAAGGTCTTCTCCGACCATGAGGTTTGCTTCTTTATCCTCCATTGTTGTCGCTTTTAATGTATTCTAGCATGTTTCTTTATCCCTAAAATGATTTGGTGAATATATATTATAGATGCTAATTTTTCCCCCATTTACTGCATTTTCCAAAATTGTATTTATCCAGTGCCCTTTCATTGTTGAGTGCTACACGTGCCATTTCCCTTTTTGCCAGATAGTACAAATCCCTCCTGAAGCTCCGTTCGCTGAAATTGCTTACCCTTCATAATTTTTTGTTTTTGCTATTATGTTGTCCATCTCTTGGTTGTTGATTTGTCTCTTGGATTAAGAGGATGTCTGGTTTTTCATTTTTTATGAGATCTTTTAGGAAGTTTATTTTGGAGGAATGACCCAACCCCCTACAATTCCAAGAGACAACTATCATTATTTATCTTTGGTGGTCACTGAGAGACCTTTCCCTTTATGGGCCTGTTGGAATTTTTCTTTGTTCTTGATCCCTTTCTCAAGGAATCTTTACATAGCCTGCTGCATTCCCAAGGAAAGATCTTTGATTGCTGCCTCATCTCTTATTTCTCGGTTAGATTGTTTTCCTACTTTCTTTGTGTTCTCAGTGGAAAGAAGAGACTCTTTTGATTGGTTTCGGGTGAGGATCCGATCCGAGGTAAGGGGAGGAGGGTTGGAGAGAATGGGGGGCTCCTCTTGATGAGAGAAAAATCCTAGAGGGGGGGAGGAGCCCGGAGGAGGAGGGGAATATGTGATCAAGGGAATGGGGGAGGGCGAGGAGGGAAAGGGGATGGGGGCATATGAAGGAATGAGAGATTTGGATAAGATATCGAAAGGTTTAGAACTCAGAAAAGGGGAGGATTCGCGGATTGAGGAGGAGGGTTGGGAAGAGGGTCTGGAGGCTGGAGAGGGAGGGCCAGGCGGAGGGGGGGTGAGGGAGCAGGTTGAGATTTAGAGGCAGTCTTTTTTTTTCTTGACTTGTTCCCATTTTGGGTCCTGGTTTTCTTCCACAGATTTATCAATTTCTTCTTTTTTACTGCACCTATTAGCAAAATGACCATACTCGTGACATACCTTGCACTTGAAAGGGATTTGTTCGTAATCCAACTGTTGAATGTGCGTCTAGTTGTCAACTTTGAGCTTGATGGCTTCCAGGAGGCCTCTTCCAAAATCCACTTCAACACATATCCTTGCGCAAGACTGCATGTTGTCTCTTGGTTCGCTTCTGTCGATATATTTGCCAATGGCGTTTCCTATAGCCCGCACCGATTCGTCTCCCCAGCAGTGCAGGGGGAGATGGGGCAACCTGACCCAAACTGGAACAACATTTGGGACATCCAGTTCCGAGTCAAAATCAAGGGTCCAACGATTTAAATATAATCCTCTGGTGTCCATAAAGTATGGACCACTTCGAAAAATGAGATATCATCCTTGGTTTCGAAGTGGAAGGTATAGAAACCTTGTCCACAGAAGCGAATGGAGATTTTTCCTTGCGGAACTGAGCCTAGTTTCTTTCAACCCATTTCTGGACGGTCTTGGGGAAAGGCCAAAGACCAGTGAATTAGCCGACCAGACCTTTCTCAGCAAGAGAGATCGTTGCTTTCCAGGGCAAGGTAGGCGGAAAGGAAATCTCAGGGATGGAATCCAGTTTCTTAACAAACTTTGATATTGCCGGTCTAGCTCGTTGAGGTCCCATTGATTCGATCAGTAAAGCAAATGCGACCACAACCACATCAGGTTGAGCTTGGTTCGATGGAGAGGAGCCTGCGTTGAGAGGGGTTGCACCCAGATCTGGCTCCGGGGAGGCCATGTCGGTGGAGTCCCAAAGCTGTGTGCAGATCGGCTAGCGCTGGAGCTTGGGCTCACAGCGCAGCCAAAAATAAAAATGCAAAATCTATTCCTTTTGAGTAGCTTCATACCATTCTAAAAATAATCTTTTTTCTTTTTTTCAATTTTAAGTTATATTATATTTTTTTAATCATTTATAATTTCTCCACATCTACATGAAGTAGATAGTATTTTATTTACTTCTATAAATTACTTACATTAGTTTAACCATTAAATATAATACTCCATATCTAATAGCCTCTTATTACTATTGATAGCTATAAAACACATATTGAGTATTCTTATGCATCCCACTCACAAACCCCTACCAAATAATTGAATGGGAAACGTGACACTTGTGAGGATAAATTGTCTTAATACATTTACATGTAATAACCTAAACTTTTTAAAATAATGAAACTAACTCAAATAAAATAAAATTCACAAACATAAAACATTAAAACTAAAAATAAATTCAATCCATCTCGTTAAACTGCCTCTAGAATTCTATTATAAGTAAATACTTTACGCACTCTCTTTGGTGCGGGACGGTCTAAGGGAAAGTAAACGGAAAAAATATGTATATATTTTTTCTAATTACTCATCTAAGAAGATGAAATTAAAAGGTTATTTTTTTAAAATAGAATTTCTAGATACTAACTCAATTTTTAATCTTTTTTTTTTTTTTCCAATTCAATAAAATTAAAGGTGTTTTCAATTTTGCAGGCCCGCCCATTACTTGCATAGGATAAACAAATGGTATTCATAAAACACTTGTATAAATAAATCGAAAACAATTAAGTACATGTCCCCTTCCGTTTTCTATAAATTGAGTTGTTATTACATAAAATTGCATGTATAATAATAATGAAATAATGAAATAAATGTATATTTAAAATATATGTCTTATTTATATATAAAAATGCATGACAAAACCACGATATTTCTATTTTTTTCCTAGATACTTTTTTATTTCTTTATTATTAAAATACATTCAAAGTAACTTTTCAAAGATATATTACTTTATTTTGCTTCTTAATAATAAAACTAATTAATTAGAAGTAGATGAAATATCATTCGATAGGATTTTATTTTATTTTATTTTTATTTTTTTATTCAATTAAATTCAAAAATCATATTATGGATATCGTGATAAAGGTTTATGTTGTAATCTTGCTTTGATATCATATGTAACAACTTGAAATTAAAATTTATTATTAATTATATCAATTTATGTAATTAATAATCAGTACTCAATTATTCAACTATTTAACATAGAATTTTCAAAAAATAGGAGTAGAGATGTTGTAATCTTGCTTTGATATCATATGTAACAACTTGAAATTAAAATTTATTATTAATTATATCAATTTATGTAATTAAAAATCAATACTCAATTATTCAACTATTTAACATAGAATTTTCAAAAATACGAGTAGAGATGACTTACTTGTATTGATGATATTCATTACTTGTGTTTTGGAGTTGAATGCTCTTTGAAGTTGAATACTGCTAACCGCAACAAATTTTTTGGGAACGACTCTCCACCCAACCATAGGCTCACTTGCATATAATCTTTCTACAGCTGGCCACCCCTGAGCCCTCAATCAACTAACTACTGCCAAGGAATCCTTTGTCTCACAATAATTTTCTCCCAAGAGAATGGATGAAAGAATGATGAATTTCATCTTCTTCATCGTCCATTAAATATATCAATCAATAGAAAGGGGTCCATGCAACTTTTACTTATTTATTTTAAGTTTTACTTAATTTAATATTTCTCTTAATTTAACTCTTTCTTATTTATTCCTTTTTAATTTTGGGTAACTTTACTTATTTTTATTATTTTTTATAGGTTACTTTTATGTATATTTATTTAGAACTCCAGTGTTATTATTTGCTATTTTATTTATTTATTATTATTATATTCTCTTCATTATTTATTTACTAGTATTATCTTTTCTTTAAATTTTACTATTTATTTATCATATCTTTTCTATCTTTTATTTATTGTGTATCATTTATTTACTTATATTTTAATATTATATTCTTTTATTTATTATTATTATTTTTATTATTATTAGGGGACATTACACTAACATCCGAGGCCAAACGAAAGAAGCTCTGGATAAGTCTTTGGTTGCTCCGTTGGGGCTGGGGAATAACTCGTGGGGGGGCTTGTTCGAGAACTATTTGGTACTAAACCCTCTGACATTGTGTGTGTGAGTGAATTGACATGTTGTTCGGCATCTCTGTAATGATCTCAAGGGTATCGATTAACCTTCCAAAGGGGGGTGGCTGAGGGAAGACACAAGGTCTCATTTCTCTACTATCTAAAATGCCATGGAACTCGGCTCATCACTTGTTGCTCTGACCAATCAAATCGACCTGAAAGTATGATGTGATCGTCCAACTCATCCTTGAACGAGGCAAGGTATGCAGGATCTGAGATCTGTGTTTAAAAATCTCCCTGATGAAGAGGGCTAGGCATCTCTGGTTAGGATACTGGAAGAAAGTAGAGAGGGGTCCTCCAAACTCTATATACAAGCAATATATCATCCTCTGATCTCATATACAAGGCACCGAAAATTGAGTTGCATCTTGGTCTCTAGTTCCTGTAGGTGGCACAACTGGAAAACACTGTGAGATAGTGGTATATAGTGATCTATCTCCACCCAAATTTGATGGGACCCAATTCAAAGCTTTCCCAATGGGATCTTGAGTGAGTGCATCTAGTGCCTATGAGTGTAAAGGGGGCGAACGATGAGACCATCCTGTAGTTCCAAAAAATGCTGTAGGTAGAAGGACATCTTTGGACCAAGGCTCACCAAGGGGGATGCCCAAGTGACCTAAATGTATAATATGTAGATATTTTCTCTGATGGCCTAATTCAGTTTTTGTCGAGTTGGTAAGAGATGTGCTAGTCTGTCAAGGGAGAAACTAAGTGGAGGAAGGCACTCTGGGGAGATGGTCATCCACTGAAGGAGTTGGGATGCCTTTGTGAACCATCGATATTAAGCGTGACCTGAGGAAGTATCTGAAGCGTTGGCCTTCGAAGAGCAAAGTGTAAGATAAGGGTATCTCTCTCTCCATGTAGTAAAGTCTCTGTAAGCCCTGACTTTATGGAGGAAAGAGACCAAGTAGAAAAGGACCTCAAGGCGAAATGGGTGGACCCCAAACACTGCCTGAATAATGGGCTACAAAACTGTGAGTTTGCAATGCAAATGATATGCCAAAGAAGCAAGGCCTGGACTCTCTACAATGTAGCCAAATCTGATTGTAGTAAATTGGGTCCCCAAATATCGGAATGATAGAGAATTGTGGGTCTGATAATGGCCTCCATGTGGTGGAGCTTGGATGAGATGTCACGAAATTGTACCTAGAAGCACTGTCACTCGATGAGTGTTGCATACCAAATCCGGGCCTTATGAATTGTGCCCCCAAGTAGGTGTAAGATATGGTGATCTCAATCTCTGTCCTATGGTAGTAGAAGTGTAGGTTTGCAACAGAGTTCTTTGACGAATTGAAGATCAAAACCTTGGTTTTACCCAAATTAACCTTCAACTATCAAAGGTCACAAAAATTGGTCAACGCGTCCATTTGTCTTTGTAACCCCTCAAGAGTAGAGGCCAACAAGACCAAGTCATTAGTGAAGAGGAGCAAGGAGATCAAAACATGGTGCAATAGGAAATTGTCACTCTCTTGTATGTGCTCATGGAGGAAAGACTCAAGCTCATCAATATAAATCCCAAAGAGAATCAAAGAGAGGGGACATCCTCACTTCACCCCAATGTACTCTAAATGAAGTCTGAAAGACCATGGGCCATCTTGAGACACCCCAACACTGACTCATAGTCTCATGATAGAAATTAAGAGGATCTCTTATATGCCAATGTCGTGAAGTCTTTGGAATAGTACCTCCCTCAGAATCGTGTCAAAGGCTTTCTGGAGATCAACAAAGCAACTGTAAATCCGTGAAGAGCGGTGGCGGGCCTCTTCAAGATGGCTCTGAGGGTGAAGATGTGATCAATCGTCTAGTCATTTAGGCGGAAGCCTGCTTGTCCTCTAGCTTTGAGATGTCGATTCTCCAGTTCCTCAAAAATCCATTGGCGTAGAACTGTGGCATAATGTTTGGAGAATGTGTGGCCCACCATGTTAATTTTGTAGTTATTTGGATCAACATTGTTCCCAGATTTGTGGATCAGATGGATGATGTGTTTTGTCATGAGGGGGGGAAGCCTAAACAAACCACATAGTTAAAAAGATTTGCAATATTTGACTTTGCCATGCTTGAGGAATTTGGCCTGAAACCCATCCTCATCAATTGCTTTCTTGGTACTCAAAGCTCTTGTTGCTTTCCTAATCACCAGTTTAGAAAAGAGGTGGCATAAGGTGGGAGGGGAGGGGATACGAGTGGGGTGTTGTCCAAGGATGTTATTAAGGGGGGTGGTATGGGAGAGCAAGGTATGGGGGTCTAGGCTGGGAGAGTTAGCGTAATGTTTAAGAAAGAGGTCTTGCCAAAAAGCTTTCGAGGAATAACAGAGAGCATCACAAAGATCCCATCTTCACTGGGAGAGGAATGCTCACGATTTGCAGCGAAGTGGTCTATGGTAAGATTCACAAAGGCTCGAGCAGGAAGATGGGTCATGTGTAAGTGTGAGGCATAGAAACTTATGGAAAGATTTACACTTATCATCAAAACAATAGTTCATGGGACAGGTATCAAGGGAAGTTTTAGGGTGAGATCTACAAGTGGAATGGGGGTAGGAGGCAAGGGTTGCTTTCATGAGGGCCATTGAAAGTGTGTCATATTTAGCTATGGTTGTGTCTAAGGCTCTATAGTCAGAGATGGCAGGGAGCAACGTCTTGAGGCAGGTATTGTATGCATCCGCATAATCTCTATCAAAATGGAAGGTGGTATGGGTGAAGAGTAAGCTTGAGTAGTCTGGAGTAGAGACAATGACGTGTGTGCAATCCAACCTGTCTAATTTATAAGATGATAAATGAGTGGTTCAAGGGAAAGAAAAATATGTGGGATGTATTTTTAATGATATGGGTTTGAAGTCTCGACAACAATGTTGAGTTGACATTGGCCAACTTGGATCTTGATGAATCAGTGCTAGAGCTAATCTTTTCTGATGATGGTGATCATCTTGTGGGGCCATCTTTCACACCAATAACTGTAAATATTTATTGGATATAGAAGAGGAGGAGAGAGCAGTGGTAGTAGTAATGATCTTGCTGATTTTAACATGGAATAGAATTGATGAGCTATAAGGTTCTTCCAACTACAATTTTAATATCTATTCTATTTTGTATTTTTCCTTTGGCATTCCCACCTCTAATATCAATGAATATCTATATAATACATGTTCACTTTGATCACCCCAAATACTATATATAATACATGTTCATTTTGATGACCCTAAATGATTATGAGAAAATTGCAGTTTATGGTTCTAATTTCTAAACACCTATTCGAACTTCTTGTGCGTTTCATTAACATTGATGTAAGACCTAATTATATAAATATTTTGTAAATGTTCCTTTAAAAAAATTGATCTTTGTATCTAAATTTCATTTTGGTATTTGTAATATATTATACATATTCCCTCAGGTCGTGTTTTGGAGATTGACGTTTCCCATGTTTATACTTGTATCCACATGTCTTTCGTGTCCCGTGTCCCAGTGTTATGGGACTAAGCATGGATATAATTGAAAAAAACATACAGTCAGTTTCTATCCTATCTGTACTCAAGTTATTTCTAAGATACATCTAACATTTGAAATTTTGTCTTTACAGGTATTTCGATCCACAATACTTTTTGAGACAGCAACTAACACCAGCAAGTGATGTGTACAGCTTTGGGATCGTTTTGCTTGTGCTTGTTTCAGGACAAAGGGCCATTGATCATAATCGCACAGATGAGTTTAATCTTGCGGAATGGGTATTGACAATATCCTTAATAAGTTAAACCTTTATGATGTAATTTATGGCTTTTCCGAAAATTTCTTATACATCTTACGCATTAACACAATGAAGACATGCATTCTCTTGTATGAACCAGCTCCAACGTCTTGTATGCATAAGAGAGACACGCACCATATCAATACAAAAGAAAACAGGCATTAATTTATTTACATCTTCTTTTGTAACTCTTCCATGAACGTAGCCATCAAACCACAGTGGTTTAGGAAATTTTAGATACAACTAAAAGGGACATCAGCTGTGTAAAACCATACGTTTGGGGAGAGAGTAAGAGTGAGGTAGAAGAGTTTTTTAAGGTTTATAGAAGAATGTTTATTTATTTCCCCTTCAATGGGCAGCTTCCCGATACAATGCCACTCCAGAGGGCAACCTCCAATTACAAGTTCATAACATTCAGTATGCCTTCAATGACATACAACGTCCTTTATATAGATAGAGGTAGGTAGTGATGGGTGCTACGTACATTGCCTCGTGAGGACATTTAAATGGAAAAAATCAATGCTTATGACAGTATTAAATACAGGAAAAACTTTAAACAAGAGTGAACATAGATAGAAGAAAGTATGTGAGTTTTTATGAGAAGATTTACTATTAAGAGAGATTTTATTTAGAAGAGGTAAGGGTATAATGATATCACATGAATGAAATATATTAGGAAATGAGAAGAAATAAGTGTTATATAATAGTTAGTATTAGTTTAAATATAGCTAAATTAAAGTAAAAATATTAAATTTAAGTTAGTGTTAAAATTCAGAAGTCAGTTAATTTAAGTTTTATTGATTGGTAAATTTTATTAATTGTAATTTTACATTGTCATGGCTGTCGAAAATCTAATTCTAGGTAATCACATGTAAATATGATTTTTCTACAATTAAATTGAAAATAAAAAAAGGTATAACTATTTTTGAAATAAATCTCTATACTCAATTTATATCTCTACTAAAAGTATATAGTGGATGTTAATTTACCTACTAATTGTTAATGGTTAAATTAAAATTCAAAACTAATAAATAAATAAAAAAATTAATTTTAAGATTTTAAAATATATTATGTTAGGTAATTTTTGTTATATATGATATTTTTCAAATTTTAGTGTATGACGTAAAAATTTCAATTTTTAACATTACTATATTAAAACAAATGTTATGAATTCTTTGAAATTATATTCTAATTACCTTTGAAAGTGTAGAAATAGTAAAAATAAATTAGATTTACCAATAGAGTTTGGTATAACAATCCTTATTGATATTATGAAGGATATTAAAAAAATAATACCAAATTTAAATAAAGTCGATGCGAGAGTTTGATTGATTTTTTTTAATTAAAAAAAAAATCAAATTTAAATGATTATAATATTGAAATTGGTTAAATCAACATATATTTCAGTATCCGTTCAAGTAACTAAATAAAGCTAGTTTATCTATGAAATTTATTCAGGTCAGGTTTTGGATTAAAACAAATTGGTGATCATTCAAATGTTTGAAATCATGTATAACATGACTATTTATTCAGGCTCTAAAACAATTTATTTTAATATTTAAAATTGACTTCAATGAATGGGTGACCAATCAAATATCTTGTCCTGACAAGGGATTCATTGGCATAACATATAACCTGTGTGATTTGCATGGAAAAATTAAAATATTTCCAACGGAAATAACGCGTTAAATTAAGTTTAATCTGAACTGTGATCCGTAACAATAGATTGATACATTATAAATCTCTAATCTCTTGTTTGTAAAGTTATTTGGAAGTATGTTAGGAAAGAAAATTAGTAAGTAAGCAGAAGAAAGAGATAAACGTGTTAAAGTACTCTTAAATATTTCACAGCTGATTATTGTATAACTTCAAGGCATATCATTGAAAAAGTTTAGAAAAAAAAGAAGTTTTTTGTTACTTTGTTGATTTCAGAAAAGCCTTTAACACGGTTCCTAGAGATGAGCTTTGGGGCAAAATAGAGGAACTCAGGGTTCCAAGCATTTGAGAGCAGCTATGCATAGGGCGTATGAAGAGGTGAAAGTCGAAATTAGAACTTCAACAGACATTTCTGAAAGTTCTAGAAGTGATATTGGGGTCAAGCAAGGTTACCCATTGTCTCCTACCCTTTTTGGGTTATATATTGACAAGCTTGAAGAGTGGCTAAATTCGCAAGGAGGTGACAGTATCCATTTGGGCAAGTTCGTTATAAGGCTTTTTTTGTACGCAGATGACTTTATATTGATTGATAAATCGGCTTTTGGTTTGCAAGAGCACTTACGTTCCCTTGAGCATTTTTGTAGAAGGGTGAGGATGCAAGTCAATATTAACAAAACAAAAGTAGTGGTTTTCTCTAACAAAAGAAAGCATAACCAGCATAAGTTCTACTTTTAAGGCAACATTCTAGAAGAAGTTGCAGACTACAAATACCTCGGAATTGACTTCAACAAAAATTTAAGTTGGGATGGTTGTAGAAAGAAAGAACTTTAGGGAGTTGGAAAACATTTTATGCTCTTCAAACAGTAAGAGGGTATATTTTGGGAATTGAAACTGGCCTAACTCTTTGGCTCCTAGTGATTCCTAGAATTTCTTTGTCCCAGAATTGTGGCCAAAATATGACAACCGAAATGTAGTGGAAACAAATTGAGAAAATTCAGAAGCGTTTGATTACAAACAAATTCAAATTTAAAAGTGCAAGCCTTGTTAATTTGTTATGAAATGTAGGTTATTCCTATTGGCTACTGTTAAAGTAGTCATAAGGTATTTGAAAAAAATTGAGCAAATGGAAGAGGGTAGATGGCCTAAGGTTGTGTTTAGTGACAGATTGTGCAAAAGAAAGAAGACTTGGATGCGGAAAAATAACAAATGGTTTAGTAAATGGGGTATTTGCTTGAACATGTGTCCTACAAACAGTGAAGAGATAAATTTTTTTGTTATGGATAAGTTGCACAAACATACTTGGGAGAAAGAAGTACTTCATTGAAGAGTTTAACCCCACTCATAACCATCAGCAAAAGGCGTACATAGGGGCCAATATTTCTTGGAGATCTAAAATTCTTATTACTCAATTAAGGACTAATTCTCATCAGCTCCGTTGTGAAACAGGGCACTCGAAAAGGCCAAAAGAACTGTGGGAAGAAAAAGTAAGTATTTTTAGGTCTTCCGGAAAAGTGGAAACATAAAAACATTTCATTTTAGAATGGGAGGCCTTCAAAGACATGAGGGAAAATTATGAAGGTATTCTGGTAGCTAGTTCTTGGGATAATCTATTCAGCGAAGAGTTTGTCGAAAAGGTGGGAGTGGTTATTGTAAAACTTCACAAGAAAGAGGCCAAATACAATATTGTAAAACTTCACAAGAAAAAGGCCAAATACAAGAGCCAGACGAAAAAACAATCTGCCCCATAAACTATTTTTATCTTCCTAAACATTAAAAATACTTTATTTCTTTCTTTCTTTTATTCTAATTCCATATAATATCAATTATGAACAAAATTCATAGATTAAATATAAATATAGACATACCTTTACAACTATATCACAAATAACCCATGAACTTTAAAATAATTATTATTTTAAACTCTTAATATTCCAAAACCCTTTCAACTATTTTTTCTATTTCAACATTCATTTATTCCAAAACTAACATCATCTTCTTAAAACCTATTACTATCTATTAAATCTTTACTCATCACTTCTACCAATCACTTCTATATTCACTCTTCTAAATTCCACTATTCACATCAATATTCACTCTTCCCAATATTTATATTTATTAAATCTTTACTGCAGATACAAATTCTACCAATCACCTAAATATTCACTATTTCAAATTCCACTATTCACTCTCTCCAATATCTATTAAATCTTTACTCGTCACAGCAGATACAAATTCTACCAATCACCTCAATATTCACCCTTCCAAATTCCACTAATCACATCAATATTCAATCTCTCCAATAGTCACCCTTGCATCGTTGACGAGAGTATGCTATGGCAACAACAACGCCAGGCAAGGAGAACGTAAAACCCAAATTATACAAATTCTACCAATCACGTCAATATTCAGTCTTCCAAATTCCACTATTCACACCAATATTCAATCTCCCCAATATTCACCCTTGCATTGTTGACGAGAGTATGCTATGTTATGGCAACAACAACGCCAGGCAAGGAGAATGTAAAACCCAAATTATCAAAAAAAGGAAAGAAGATGATTGCTATTTTTCCACTATGCAAAAATGTTTCCCAAAGTCTAAATAGAAAACAAAATGTGAGATGGAAGGATGTTGAAGTGTGAATTTCGGCTAGGGAGTGATTACCTTGCAGAAAACGGGGATTTGAGAGTATAACCCAGAAAATGGGGATTTGAGAGTATAACCCTATATATGTAGAAATTCGGTATATATAAAAATTAGCTGCTGCAATATAACATATACACCCCAAATCATTAAAATAGACAACAGAGAGTATAAATGGTTGTCTTAGTAGTGGGCGTTATAAATAAATAATACCAGAAAAATGTTGCGAGACGTTAAGAATATTGATTCTATTAAAACTTTACCTAGTTACCTCAAGATTCGTTGAAATGTTGCGAGAGGCTAATAGTATTGATTCTGTCAAAGCTTTACTTAATTACAGAAAAATTCGTTGAAATGGAGTCATTCGAGGGAGATTTTTGCCATATTTGTTTAAAGTCGGGAAAAATATCTATGAAATAGATAAAGCCTTTAAATTTGGCGGATAGTATCTACCTCGGATTGCTGGAAAATTTTTGAAATTAGTGTTTTTATGGTGGTGGTTGCTGTCAAATAATTTGAAGTGCACAGCCAAGCACAGTTGAAATAAAAAATTTAGGTTTCTTTAAACATTTTTTTTTTATGTTTTCCAAAATAATGCGACTCTGAGTCATTTCACTGAAACTTCCGTCAGAATTGTATGAATTACTGTAAACTCTATCAAAATTAAGCGAATTTTTTGAAACTTGAATTTGTAGATTTCTGTACTGCAAGTCTTAAGGTAGAGCAAATAACTTTGATCAGTTGTTTGATGGCAGAGACATCATAAGTACTCTTCTAAGCGAAGACATCACGACGAGTTTTTCAAGCATTTAATCACTGGGACTCCCACAAATAGTTCATAAAGGATAATTTAGAAACAGAAGATGGTGGAACTATGAAAAA
The DNA here is from genome assembly GCA_034641835.2 of Pinus albicaulis. Lineage (NCBI taxonomy): Eukaryota > Viridiplantae > Streptophyta > Pinopsida > Pinales > Pinaceae > Pinus > Pinus albicaulis. Next base: position 451,646,333 of record CM076577.1, read on the forward strand.
TCATGAACAAACTATATATCAATGGATTAAAATACATTTGGACGATGGAAGATCTGGAAGAAAACTATATCCTAAAAACAATTTGTATAATAAAACTCAAATTTAAGAGAATTTCCCAGTTTAGTAATTGCTATCATTCTCGGGAATACATTAAAGGAGAAAGAAATGAATATATATAACTGAATGGAAAATTGAAAATAAACACACAAAATAAATACAAGAATTTACGTGGTAAAACCTTGACAGAGTGTCAAGGGAACCTCCATAGGGCAAGGGATTGGAAACTTTATTAATCAATAATAATTCTCTGTAAGTTACAAGCCTCTCGGGCCATCCCAATTTAACATGGACCACTTCGTTACATAACTGCCTCTTCGTTTTAAAACCGACTGTCCAATAAATTCCATTAATTACAAGATTAGTTGTCATATTTCAACAAACTCCACCTTGACAACAATATTCCTAATTTCTTGTCCATGCCCATTCATCATCTCTTCTACAAGCCAAGAGAAGCGAGACACCATCTCAGCTTCTCTACTGTAACTGGCTTTGTGAATATGTCTACATGATTTCTTGTGTATGGACCTTCTTGAGAACTACTTTGTCGCCATCAATTACATGTCTCACAAAGTGATACCTTCCATCAATGTGCTTGGTCTTGGTGTGATAGGCTGGATTTGTTGCTAAATGAATAGCACTCTAACTGTCACAGAACACATTCACTTTCTCCTGCGTCCTTCCAATCTCATCAAGCAGAGCTTTTAACCAGATTGCCTCTTTATAGGCATCTGAAGCAGCTATATACTCTGCTTCAGTAGTGGACAAAACAACTGTCTCTTGAAGCTTTGACATCCAGCTGATTGCTCCACCTGCAAGAGTAAAAACATAACTTGTAGTAGACCTCCTTTTGTCCAAATCACCTGCATAATTAGAATCTACATATCCACAGACTGAACCTTCACGACCATCAAAGCTAATGCAATGGTCACTTGTGTCTCTCAAATACCGAAGCACCCATTTCACTGCTCGCCAATGTTCTTCCCCTGGAATTGCCATGAACCTGCTGACAACTCCAACTGCATGTGAAATGTCAGGGCTTGTAGATACCATCACATACATTAAGTTGCCTACCGCATTTTCATATGGTACACAAGACATATACTTCTTTTCTTCATTAGTTCTAGGACTTAACACTGAAGAAAGCTTAAAATGGGAAGCTAATGGAACATTAACAGGTTTCACATTGTTCATACCGAACTTTTCAAGTACTTTCTCCACATACTTCTGTTGTGATAAACAAAGCTTACTATTCTTGTTGTCTCTATGTATCTCTATGCCCAAGATATGTTTTGTCGCTCCAAGATCCTTCATATCAAACGTCCTAGAGAGTTGAGCCTTTAACCTGTTGATTTCTCCCTTGCTTTTTCTTGCAATAAGCATATCATCAACATACAACACCAAGATAATGAATATGCCATTGAAACTTTCGAAATATACACAATGATCATACTCACTTATGATAAAATTATGGCTCACCATGAAGGAGTGAAACTTCTTGTACCATTGCCTGGCGACTGCCTCAGGCCATACAATGATTTCCTGAGCTTGCAAACTAATCATCTGTTGCGACCTTGTACAAAACCTTTTGGCTGATCCATATATATCTCTTCATCCAAATCACCATGAAGAAAGGTTGTTTTAACATCTAACTGTTCTAACTCAAGGTCAAGTAATGCAATTAGTGCTAACACGGTACGAATAGAAACAAGTTTAACGACTAGTGAAAAAATTTCATGAAAATCAATACCTTCAACCTGAGAATACCCTTTTGCAAGCAGCCTCGCCTTATACCTATCAATACTTCCATCAACTTTTCTGTTCAACTTGAAGACCCATTTGCACCCAACAACACTTCTCCCTTCAGGAAGTTCTACAAGATCCCAGGTATTGTTCTTGGCTAAGGAATCCATTTCTTCTTCCATAGCCTTTTTCCCAATGTTTTGAAAATCGCAACCGGGATTAAATCGGCGAGGGGAAAAAATCGTAAAAATTGATAAAAATCGGGAAAAAATCGGCACATATAAAAATATTCATTTTTTTCAATTTTTTTAATATCTAAAGCATCCACAGCATAAAATAAATGCATTGACACATAAATATGAAAAAAAAAAACTAATATATAAGATGTGTAATATCATGTCTAGTGCTACATCACACATAAAATTGAATCATGTCCTGAATACTAAGTCCTGAGTCTCAAGAGTCAACTCAGCCTCAAAATATCAACAAAAAATATAATAATGTATCTCATATCATGAGTCATAATGTCATATACAAAGGAATGTCAATGCACCATATAACCTATGGTTCTATACTACTAATTTCCCCTGCCCCTCTTGCGAGAAAATGTAACAACTTTCCCTCTAGATGAAGAAGCTGGTGGGGCTAGCAATGGACTCTGTTGTGCTCTAGAAGTAGAACCTGAAGCACTAGAACGGGAACCTGAAGCACTAGGAGCTAAAGGAGGCAGACCACGTCCTCTACCGGTAGCAGGGGTAGGTGGTGTCACCTCCTCCTCCTGCTGCTGCTCCTCATCCTCGTCCTCCTGTCCCTCCACTACCTCCTACTCTATCCAATTAGGGGCTAACTCCATGACAGGCCTCTCAACCTCAACCCTCCATTCAGCAGTGGTGTCAATTGCATCTAAAGAGATGGCCTCCATATCAGGTGTCCTCTCAAGTTGTCTCACCCACAATCTAAGATTGTAGTAAATGTAAAACATGTCATTGAGGCGCTGGGACTCCAACCTGTACAAGGGTCATAAATTAACAAGTTAAAAATATATATTATAAACAATAAATTAATAATTATAAAAAAAATTATTTAATGAATTCAAAAAATCAGTTGGAATATTTTAAGTTTTTAACCTGTTGCGCCTTTTGGTGTGTATTTTTTCAAATACACTCCATTTGCGCTCACATCCTGAAGAGCTACATGTTTGGCTGACTATTCTAATGACAAGATTTTGGAATTTTGGTAATCTGCCACCGTAGCTCCTCCACCATGCATTTACAAGTTACAAGTTACAACAAATAAGATAAACTTATAAAGTTACAAACATAAGAAAAATTTTAAAATAATGAAAATGTTACCTGGCATTTTAGTAGTCCTATCCTGGACAGCCATGTCAAAGCTCAAGGTGCTACCTTCCATTCTGTATACTTCCATTTCTTTGGATATCTCCACACGTTCTGATGGAGATAGCACCATCTTCTAAACACAAGTGAAAAATCCATCCATGACCTCAGCATCAAATAGGAAACTACATGAGTAAGCAACTTCGGGGTTCAGGAAGACCCCTGCAGCATGAATGAGACGATGGAGTGTGTTGTTCCATCAATCATCAATCACTTCCCATAAAAGAAGTTGTTTCTGAAACCCCTCATCACCCTGATCATCATAGTAGCTGTGAATGGCTTCGTTGGCCCTATCCATGGTCTCATACAAGTAGCCCATTGCGGGCTTCTTTCCATCAACCAATCTAAGAACCTTTACCAAAGGTTCAGTAATGCTGCACACCTCTTGCACTCATGCCCAGAAGCTTTCCTGATATGAAACCAACTTGCAGATGGCCTCTCCCTCTGGTTTGCGGCTGACAGTCAAAGTATGCCACTCCTCTGAAAGAAACATTCTCTTCAAATCCCACATAGAATTCGAGAGGGATTGAAGAGATATGAAACTAGTGGCAAATTGTGTAATAGCAGGACGCACCAAATCCTTCTTGTTGGTGAATGTTCTCATCAAATGAAGCATAGATACATGATTATATATAAATTTTGTAATGTTCTTTGATGATTCTACAATACCTTTGACAAAATCAATCTTTCCTATGTCCTCCAACATCAAATCAAGGCAATGTGTAACACAAGGTGTCCAAAATATGCTCGGATGCCTCTCCATAAGCATCTTGCCAGTAGCAACATAGTTTGCAGCGTTGTCTGTTATGATTTGGACAACATTTTGGGGACCCACCTCCAGAATGAACACATCCAATAAATCACATAATAATCGTGCATCTTTAACATGTGCAGATGCATCAACGGATTTCATAAACATTGTCCTCTTGGGACAACTGACCAAGAAGTTAAAAAGGGTCCTACCCTTTTGATCAGTCCAACCATCTGACATCACAGTGCATCCTGTGACTTCCCATGATGCCCTTAACTCCTCTAATCTCTTGGTGTAGTTAACTTTCTCATTTTGAAGAATACACCCTCTAAAGTCATCATATGAAGGGGCTTTGTATCTTGGGCCAACAACAACGATAACATCAATCATAGCTTGATAAAATGGATTGTTCCTGGCAATAGTGAAAGGAATGTCACTCCAAAGAAATAGTTTGCCCAATAACCTGTTAGCTTCTTCCTTCTCCTTTTTTTTAATAAGTGAGGAGATAGATGGCTGTGCACCGGGACTGGTTCTAGGAAGAAACTATGAGGAGGCAGCTACGGGGTTGGGTGTAGAAAATGCTGATGCTGAAGGACCACTACCACTCTCACAGTCAACTCTAAACCCTGATATTTGACTCTTCAGAGCTGACTTGTTGAGTTTAGTTGTTTCTATTTCTTCCAATGATTTGATGGCTCTTTTGATTATTTCTGGATTGGTATTTGTGCAAGCGCCTACTTCATGTCCAGGAATTTGTGCCAGGTGGTATTTCAACCTGTATACCCCCCTGTCATGTGTTGACCATATAACTTGCAACTCAAGTTTGATCGGTCAAACCCTTGATCAGGTTCACCAAATTCCCATAAAGGATCCAATTTCCTTGGCATGTTTGTAAATTTGTTGAACTCTTGACTTTTGAATTTTACTGTAAGATGAACTTTGAACTTTGAACTTTAAGCTTTGAAATTTGAACCTAGGGCACAAGAAAAATTGCAAGTTAAAAAATAAATTTTTGATGTTTTCACAAAAAAAAACCATCAACTCAATGCAAAAATAATGGGAAAAAATACATGTTGAAATGCAAGAAAAAATAATGGAAAGAAACTAGGAGCACAAGAAGAAATATAAAAATAAATTTAACAACCAATTTTTTGCATTTTTGACCAAAATAAACTCTTTCCTCTCAATAAAACCAACAAAAAAAACCACAACCAAATGCAACCAAAAATGATGAAAAATACATGGGTGATAGAAACCCATGGAAGAACAAGAAAAAAACAAAAAAAAAGGGGTCAAATTTGATGCCCATACCTGGAAAAAACGTTTTGCCGAAGAAACTTGGTCCAAATTCGAATTTTGTTGGCTTGGCTTGCTAAAATCCTTCACTTTTGTCCACTCTTGCCTTTGTAGATCACTTATCCTCCTCCTTAGCTCTCCTTCAGTCCTTAGCTCGCCTTAGCAAATCTCTCACTACAAAAATGAGCCAAAAAAAAAAAATCAAAATTGCACTTAAAAACTTGTTGTTTTGAGGACTGGCGATTATTTCCGATCGTATATCGATTTTTTGGCGATTTTTTCAAATTCAAAAAATCACCGATTAAATCGGCCTTCCGAAAAAAATTGCGATTTTCAAAACATTGTTTTTTCCATTTCTCGCTATCTGCATCATCCACTGCTTCCTGATAACAAGAAGGCTCCTCATCTTTAGTAATCAACATAAAAGATGAAGCAGAATCTTCATACCTTTTAGGTGTCCTTGTTTCCCTTGTAGACCTTCTTAAAGTGACTAGTTGTTGAATTGGTTCTAGAATTTCTCCAGTTTCCTTTGCTTAGTCACCTTCTTCATCAGAAGTCTCTCCTTCCTCTCGACTTTTTGGAAAAAGTTTAGTATCCAATTGAATTTGTTGATTTGGCGATAACTGTTCATGTTCAACTTTTCCAACTTCCAATTTTGAAAGAGAAGGTTCATGAAATGTTACATCTCTACTAATGACTATCTTCCATGAAGAGGGATCCCACAACCTATATTCTTTCACTGCATAATCATACCCAACAAAGACATAACATTTCGATTTTGGATTTAACTTTGAATATTGATTCCTAGGAATAAGAGCATAGGCATCACAACCAAAGATCTTCAAATGTGAATAATCGCAAGACTGACCCGACCAAACTTCTTTAGGAATTTTGCAATTTATGGCAACAAAAGGTGATCTGTTGACTAAATAACAAGCACTAGATACTGCTTCTGCCCACAACTCCTTTTGCAAGTTAGCATTGTGATCATGCTTCTGTCTCTTTCCATAAGAGTATGATTAATACGTTCAGCAACGCCATTTTGTTGAGGAGTATAAACAACAGTTTTATGTCTAACAATCCCTTCATCCTTACAGAATTGTTCAAATTCTAAAGAAGTAAATTCACCACCATTGTCAGTTTTTAAATATTTAATTGTTTGTCTGTTTTATTTTCCACCATAGATTTAAACTGTTAAAAAACATTAAATATATCGGCCTTATTTTTCAACATATAGACCCAAACTTTCCGAGAGAGATCATCAATAAATGTTAAGAAATATAATGCACCTCCATAAGACACAGTAGGTGATGGTCCCCAAAGAACAAAATGAATGTAGTCTAAAATTTGTTTACTATTATGATTTCCAGTTTTGAACCTTTGTTTACATTGTTTTCCATACACGCAATGTTTACAAAAATTCAATTGCAAGGATTTCAAATCAGGAAGACCTTTGTTTTCCAGTACCTGAAGACCTTTCTCACTTATGTGACCCAACCGCTGATGCCATAGACGAGAACCTTCTTCTGTTTTTTCTGATACAATCGTTGCTTCACTAACTTGAGTGCTTCCTTTGAGTCTGTAAAGATTTCCGACCTTTTCTACCTTCATAACAACCAAGGCTCCTTTTGAGATTTTTAGCACTCCATTATGACCTTTAAATTTATAACCATTCGAATCCAAAACTCCCAAAGAAATCAAGTTTTTCTTTAATTCAAGTACATGCCTAACATCAGATAATGTTTTAACTGTACCATCATACATTTTAACTTTTACATTTCCCATCCCAACAGTCTGACAAGATGCATTGTTTCTCATAAACACAAAACTACCATTTGCAGCTTCATATGAAGTATACCAACTTCTGTGTGGACTTATGTGATGAGAAGCACCAAAGCCTAACAACCAATTTTCAACATCTTGAGAGACATTACAAACAGGTAGAGCTTCAGCAGTTAAAACTTCGTCAATCATACCTGAATCAACCTGATTTGCTTCCTTATTATGGTTTTCTGACTCCTTCCATTTCCAACGGTCTTTCTTGAGGTGTCCAATTTTGTTGCAGTACCAGCACTTGCCTTTACACTTCTTGCCGCCCTTTGATTTTGATCTAGAAGAACCCCTTGCTTTCTCCCCTCTTTCCTTTGATCGACCTTTGGCTACGATGACTTCTGGTGCAGATGTTTCAATACTAGATTTCCTTCATACTTCTTCAAATAACAGAGCTCCCACAACTGATTCAAATTTCAAAGAATCAACAGTGCTCAAACTGATTGAAGTTACGAAGTGATCCCATGACTCGGGCAGAGAACAGAACAATGTTATAGCCTTGTCTTCTTCTTGAATTTTAACTTCCATATCTCACAACTAGCGAATAAGTGTATTAAAAACATTTAAATGTTCTGCAACTTTTGTACCTCCTTCATTTGAAGACTATACAATTGTCTTTTCAAATAAATTCTATTGATCAATGATTTGGTCATATTCAAAGTTTCCAGTTTTTCCCACAGACCTACAATTGTACTCTCTTCAACAATATTAAAGAGAACTTCATTTGCCAGGGATAACCTAATGGTACTGAGAGCTCGGGCATCCAAGTCCTCCCAACTCGAATTTGTCATGTTTGCAGGTTTTTCTTCACCCCGTCTAATGCTTTGTGCAACCCTTGTTGCACTAGCAAGTCCCTAATTTCAGTTTCCACAATGCAAAATTGTTCTTATCGGTGAATTTCTCCACTTCGAACTTTGCATCTGACATTTTTGCCATTTCTTTCTATTATGGTTTTATGGTTTTCCCTTATTTCCAACAAGGGTTTTAAAAAAATCTGATTTCTTCAGCTAGGGTTTCAAAAATAGGGTTTCCTTATGTTTCCCAACTTCTAATTAGTTTCTTATAAAACTTATACTTGCAAATTTAAAGAAAACATTTCTGATATTGCTCAACAATTTTCCAGATTGTCTTAAAAAACCCTATTCAAATTTTTAGAAACCTTCTTCAATTCCCTCTTCAAACAATTCTATTTTCTAAATCCTTTTCAACAGTTCTGATTTCTTAAGCAAAGATTTAGAATAACTCTAAGATTTTGCAAAGAACAAATTTCCAGAATTTATTTTCACAGAGCTTCAAACCCTATTCCAACCTCAACAGATACCTGCAAGCATGCTATTAAAATTAAAAAATAAATTACCCAGACTCCTTTTTTGTTTTCAGCAAAACGACGGCTCAACTCCCTGATCAAATCGGCTCTCTCCTCTGGCACACCATCATCAGTTGATCAAATCGGCTCCTCTGGCTCAACAATGACTTCCTCGTTATTTTTACGGGCAGGATCCTTTTTTTTTCGGTTCTTGCATAGGGTTGCATCTTTGGTAGGTTTGACGCTCTGGTGGAATTGATTTCGGTTATGCTCTCAACCAATTTGCACGTTTGGCGGAAGGCTCCCAACTAGTGGTTGCGACTTTGATCTGCACAGCGGAGTGGTTCTGCATGACAGCTCGACTTCAAACCCTCTATCCGGTTTGTCTTATGTCTTCTTCTCTGTTCACGATTGGCCTCTTCACTCACAGTTGGTCTACACAAACTTCTAGTGATTTGTCTTCACGCATTTTCTCAATCGACAGAAACCTATGCCGCGTAACTTGGCTTTCCAACAAATTCAAATGCTGTCGATTTCTCTAGCGGCAGGCCCTTGATCTCTGAGGGCTCGTAGTGTGCAAGATCACAACATTTTAAACAAGAAAATGAAAAACTATTCGGCGGATGTCTCTGTCTTCTGTGCTCTGATACCACTTATCATTCTCAGGAATACATTAAAGGAGAAAGAAATGAATATATATATATAACTAAATGGAAAACTGAAAATTAACACACAAAATAAATACACGAATTTATGTGGTAAAACCTTGATAGGGTGTCAAAGAAACCTCCACGGGGCAAGGGATTAGAAACTTTATTAATCAAGAATGATTCTCCTTAAGTTACAAGTCTCTCGGGCCATCCCAATTTAACATGGGCCACTTCGTTACATAACTACCTCTTCGTTATAAAACCGACTATCCGGTAAATTCCATTAATTACAAGATTAGTTGTCATATTTCAACAATTACAAAAATAGCAAATAAAAAGAATAATTTAGAAATGGAACACGGGTCACTACAAACAGATGAATACTCTGCACCTGGCACAGAGATCAACGCAAATGGGTCGCCGAGGGTATGAGGCCCTGGAAATGCTAATTGAACGAGCAATTGAAGTAAAATACCCAACGCAGAGACCAATGAGAATTATAATGCAAACAACATCCTCTCCTATACAGGAGCTGGCAAGTTGTGCAGAAGCGGACATTGAATTTGGCAATGGCGCCAATCCTTCACTTCTTGTATTCACTACGACTCGTGGCTGCAAAATATATTTGTTCATCTGGTGAGATTTAATATTGATATTGCAGCACTGAATGCAAGGTGAATGACTGCGTCCTTAAACGAAGGGCCAAACACGCAAAAATTTATTGCAAAGCTTGTAATGACTTTAACTTTGAGTTAATTGACAAACTTATTCATCGATAGATAGAATTCTTAATCTATCGAATTCATAAGCAACCAATATGTGTGGAAATATAGCTATATTAAATTTTATGGTTAGCATATATTATTGTGCTGAGAGGCACATTCTATAGCATAGTATGACCCCGATGTGTAAGTATGTTGGAAGCCAAAATAAAAAAACTAAAGAAAATTTTAAAAATAAAATCTAAATAATGTCAGCTAAACAATAACTTACAAAACCATATAAATAAACAATTACAAATTCATTAAAAATTAAATTTCTTAAAATATGAAGAGGTTTACAAACGCTAAAAAAAAGATATGGTAAATAAATAAAAATATAAATAAACTAGAGGTATGGTAAATAAATAAAACCTTTTTTTTAATATTTACTCCATAAACATCTATATTTACAAAAAGTCAAAAAAGAGGTTTTATTTAAGTGAAGCTGATGGGTCAAATACCATACTTACTCGGGAGGTATTGTAAATAAATAAAAATATAAATAAACTAGAGGTATGGTAAATAAATAAAACTTTTTTTTTAATATTTACTCCGTAAACCTCTATATTTACAAAAACTCAAAAAAAATGTTTTATTTTGGTGAAGCCTATGGGTCAAATTATTATTAATACCATGGGCCAAATACCATATTTATAAAAAAGGTGTGGTAAATAAATAAATATAAAAGAGGTTTAAAGAAATAAGGTAAATAAATAAAAATATATCAAATAGGATTAGAGATCAACATCTAATTATATATGATGTCTATGGCCCAAATACCATGGACCAAATTATTAATAATACTATGCAAACAAAACATTATTAACCCTAACATTAATATTAAATTATTAATATTAATATTAATAATATTATTAGTGTTAAATTTAAAATTCATATTACTATATTATAATATTAATATTATTAAATTTAATAACTTTAGATTAATACAATAATAAATTTGTCATATTATAATATATACTAATATATCATGAGATATATATTAACTCTAGATATATATGGGAGGGAAGAACAAAGACATATGATAGAGGTGGAGAAATAGGGAGAGTGGCAAGGGAAAGATTGAAATAAACTAAAGGAGAGGGGAGAGGAGGAATGAAGAGAGAGAGAGGGAGAGGAGTGAAAGAGGTAGAGAAGGGTAACAAAGGGAGAGGGAGACATAAAGATGCAAGTGGGAGAGAGAGAAGGAGAGAGGATTGGAGGGTAGAGAGAGAGAGAGGGGGGGGTGGAAGGGAGAGAGAGGAAGGAGAGAAATGGAGAGAGGAAGGATGGGAGGAGGAGGAGAGAGAGAGGGAGAGAGAGAGGGGGGGGTGGAAGGGAGAGAGAGGAAGGATGGGAGGAGGAGGAGAGAGGGAGAGAGAGTGTGTATGTTTAAGGGTGAGATAAAAAGACATAGAAGGAGTGATGGAGACAAAGGGGGAGAGAAGGAGAGAAAAGGTGAAAGGGAGGGATTTAGTAACATTGTTGGAGAGAGATGTGGGAAGAGAGAGGATTGGAGGGCAAAGAGAGAGAGAGAGGGGATTGAATGGAAAGCGAGAGAGCGCGTGAGAGTTTGGGAGGGGGGGGACACATGGAGGGAGGTGCCAGATAAAGGGAGAGAGAGGAAGGAAAAAAGAGGAGGAGAGAGGGAGGGATAGAGAGATGGATTTGGAGAGGGGGAGAGGCCAAGATAGAGAGGAGGAGCTGGATGGGGATAGAGGGAGGGAAGAAGAAAGACATAAAGACTGAGTAGTTGAGAGAGAGAGGGAGTGACAAGGGAGAGATGGAGAGAGAGAGTGTGTGTGTGTTTAGGGGTGAGATAAAGAAATAAATAAGGAGATATGGAGAGATGGGGGGAGAGAAGGAGAGATAGAGGCATATAGAAACAAAGTTGGAAGGTGAAAATATATAGAGAGAGAGGTGGGAGAGAAAGGAAGAGAGAGAGTGAAGAGAGATGGAGATGGAGGGGGAGAGAGATGGAGGTAAGAATAAAGACATAGAGAGTGAAAGGTGGAGAGAGAGAGAGAGGGAGTGATAAGGAAGATGGAGAGAGATAGAGAGAGGATAGCAAGAGGGAGAGGGAGACGAGGAGGGGCTAATAGATAGATAGATTGGAGAAAGAGAGTGCATGTTTTGGGGTTGATATAGAGAGACAAAGGGAGATAGAGATATAGATGGAAGGTGAAGATAAAGAAGAGATATATGGAGACAAGGAGGGAGGGACAAAGAGATTGATAGATATGGAGTGAGAGTGTGTATTTCGTGAGGTGTGATAAAGAGACAAAGAAGGAGAGATGGAGGGAGATATAGATATAGATGGAAGGAGGAGAGAGGGAAGAAGATTTCTTGCACTAGATGCATTGATTTCATTGTAGATGGTGATTCCTAATCCTATTTCATTGCTTGCACTAGATGCATTGATTTTAGTGTAGATGTTGATTTATAATGATATTTGATTACTTCCACTAGATGCATTGATTTCAATGTAAATGTTTTCTAATCCTATTTGATTGCTTGCACTAAATGCATTGATTTTAGTGTAGATGGTGATTTCTAATCCTATTTGATTGCTTGCAATAGATGCATTACTTTCAATGTAGATGTTGCTTTCTAATTATATTTGATTGCTTGCACCAGATGCATTGATTTCAATGTAGATGATTTCTAATCTTATTTGATTGCCTGAACTAAATGCATTGATTTCAGTGTAGATGGTGTTTTCTAATCCTATTTGATTGCTTGCACTAGATGCATTGATTTCAGTGTAGATGTTGGTTTTTAATCATGTTTTCCTAGTTGCACTAGATACATTGATTTGAGTGTAGATGTTGATTTCTAATCATATTTGATTACTTGCATTAGATGCATTGATTTCAATGTAGATGTTGTTTTCTAATCTTATTTGATTTCTAGCATTATATGCATTGATTTCATTGTATATGTTGATTTAGGATTTGATATAATTGGATGTATGATGTTACATTAATTTTAAAGTCATTGGATTAATAGTGTGCATTGATTCAGTGTAAGCACGAAAAAATTATTGACAATGTACATTGATTTTTGTGTTATAGTAATTAAACCTATTAATATTGGAGAGCAAGAAAGACAAAGTATGATGTTTACTACAACAACTCGAGCTAAATATTTAAATGGTTTACGATTCCAACTTTCCTTTTCATATAATCGATATGAAAAGATGACAAACTAAATAGTACAAGAAAATAGTTTGAGATTGATCACAATGAAGACCATTTGTAATTGACTACATTCTTATTATTCACATTTTCTATCATTCAATATTATTACATTGTCGCTTTGCATTCAAAAATTTTATTTCATCATTTTTCATCATTACAGTTATTTTACAATATTTGTCATCTCAACAAACTAAGGTAACTAAGAAAATTTAAAATTAAATTGACTCAATAAATCTCAGACATATTTAATATTTAAAATGGTATATTAATATTAGATGTATTTAAATATTATTGATAAAATTAATCATATGTTCCTCATATTATCGATAGATTTTCTTTGGCTGCACACACAACTGAAACTAGCCTAGATCCATCTTAATTCCGGATCTATCAAGTACCGAGAGGGATCAAATCTCTCGAGGTGCAAACCTTTCATCAAGTTTTGCACTCAAAAAAGAGGTTTGTACATCGAGAGATTTGATTCTCTCGGCAAAGTTAAGATGAATCTAGACTAGTTTCAGTGCATTGCATTAATGGAGCAACTCCACAAATATTAAAATGCTAAATTTACAAAATTCTACAGTTGAAAAAGATGTACCTACCCTACATTTTGATGGCTTCAATATGAAATCGAATGCCATTTTGACATGTTGCTGATTTATATGACATGATATGGAAAATTTTGAATAGCTATCAAATACATTTTGTAATGCAAAATATGTCCTGTAGGACGTCAAATTCCAGGCCTACATCCCCGTGGCAAAGGCGAGGGCAACCATGGCGGTATGGTTGGTAGTGGCTTCGGTAGAGGCGAGTACACTGTAATCATTAACCAAGAAATTCGCTAGGACGTCAATTCCAGGTTTGCATGCTCGTGACAAAGGCGAGGGCCACCATGGCGGTATGGTTGGCAGTGGCTTTGGTAGAGGTAGGTACACTGTAATCATTAACCAAGAAATTCGCTCGTGGTAGATGTAATTCTAGTACCATTGCATCCCCATGACAAAGGCGAGGGCCGTGATGGCGGTATGGTTGGTAGTGGCTTTGGTAGAGGCAGGTACACTGTAATCATTAACCAAGAAATTCGCTCCTGGTAGATGTAATTCCAGTACCATCCTTGCAGAAGATGCGATGTAATTATAGTATTATTTTTGCAGCAAATACATCATTACAAAATAGGATGACTCTGCAAAATACATTTTGAGTAGACTTAATTGTTAAGAGTATGTGTTTAGGTTACAGTTTCAAAACCAAAGAGTAAAGTGTATATGTAGACTTCGTAGCCAAATAACTACGGGAAGAGCTACACGAAAGTGGTCTTTTGTCTCACAAACAAACAACAACTCTCATACATCAATTTGGTTTCTGGCTTGCCCTTAAAATTAAAATTAAAATTAAATAATACTAATATGAGATAAAATTAAATTTAAATATAATTAAATAATAATAAAATTCACTACATAACTTAAATTTTTTTGATAAGATAAACTAATACTCAGTTAATGCAAAACCTGATGCCTTATATCTTGCCTGTGGGCAGGTATAATAATTTTATTAGGAGAAGAAGAACATATCTTAGAAAGCATAACCAACATAAGTTCTACTTCGAAGGCAACATTCTGGAAGAAGTTGCAAGACTACAAATACCTCGGAATTGACTTCAATAGAAATTTAAATTGGGATGGTTGTAGAAAGAAAAGAACCTTGGGGGGTTGGAAAGCATTGTATGCTCTTCAAAACAGGGGTAGAGAGGCGGAACTGTGGGACTGGAAAACCATTCTAACTCTTTTTGGGCTTCTAGTGATTCTCTACGATTGTGAGTTGTGGGTCAGCAGCACAATCGACATGCAATGGAAACAAATTGCAAAAATTCAGAAGCATTTGATTACAAACAAATTCAAAATAAGAAGTGCAGTTTCTTACGATATCTTGTTAAGTGAAACAGGGGCTGCTCCTATTGAAGCAATTGCTATGGTGCGAGTCCTAAGATATTTGAAAAAAATTGAGCAAATGGAAGAGGGTAGATGGCCTAAGGCTGTGTTTAATGACAGATTGTGCAAAAGAAAGAAGACTTGGATGAGGCAAAATATCAAATGGTTTAGTAAATGGGGTATTTGCTCGGATAAGTGTCCTACAAATAGTAAAGAAATAAAAAAATTTGTCATGAATAAGTTCCACAAATGTACCTGGGAGAAAGAAGTACTACATTGAAGAGTTTAACCCCACTCATGATCATCAACAAAAAGCGTACATAGGTGCCAATATTTCTTGCAGATCTAAAATTCTTATTGCTCAATTAAGGACTAATTCTCATCAACTCCGTTGTGAAACAGGGCGTTGGAAAAGGCCAAAAAAAATGTGGGAGGAAAGAGTATGTATTTTTTGCTCTTCCAGAAAAGTGGAAACAGAAAAACATTTCATTTTACAATGCGAGGCCTTCAAAGATAGTAGGGAAAATTATGCAGGGATTTTGGCAGCTAGCTCTTGGGATAATCTATTCAGCGAAGAGTTTGTCGAGAAACTAGGAGCATTTATTGTAAAACCTCACAGGAAAAGGGCTGATTACACGAGCCAGATAGAGAAGCAATCTGTCCCATAGGCTATTTGTAGCCTCGTGGACGTTAAAATTACTTTCTTTCTTTCTATCATACTCCTAACCTTCAAAGTTATGACCTGTAGCATGTTAGGTGGTGAATAGCCACATGGAATGGTCTTGATCTCAATCTGGGTGCAGCCTCGTAGGAATGTCTTCAAATTTCCTGCTACTGCTGGTTAACACCACCATCAAGTGGCAGCTCCATAGTAGCAGATGTAAAATCTTGTTCATATCTATTGTCGAAATGGTTGCAAAAGTGTTGTAGCTCTGGGAAATTAGCAGAACTCATGGTGAGAAAAATCAGACCTAATTTATATCCAGCAATCGATCTGTGTCTAGGAATATAGGAAAGGTTCTTCAAAATACATTCACAAATCTGCACAACAGTTCCATATCCATAGAGAAGATTTACTCTTCTAACAACAGCTCGATACAAAGGTTGCAAAGAACTGCCATTTTATTCAGATTAAAATAACTTAATTTGATAATAAAATCAGTGCCTTCTAATATGTTCGGATTTGCAGGTAACAGATTGTGGGTAGGCACATTGCCATTGTTGTCTGAAATTTAAACATTTCTGCTCGATAGATTGATTGTATCACCCCTAAAAGTTGTCGATTGTCCAAGATAGTACATCTTGTATGGGAATAACTATTATTAAAGTAAAGATCTTCAACATCTCCAGCCTGCATTGAACCATTCGTGTCCTCACCCTTGCCTTCATTTGCAAAATACTCAAGTTTTAGGAACCATCTCATCTTTTACATAGAGATGAACGCATTCTAAGAACCTATCTTCAAAAGATTATTCATTGTCAGGTTCTCATTCGCTGGGATATTATTTAAACTTTAAAGAGTGAAAATAGGCGTGTTTTCTCTCCCGTTATATCTTCTTTGTATTGAGGAATGCCACCACCATCATTTTTCTTGACGACAACCTTTGGAATGAAATTTCCTTGCAGCAGAAAGAGTGTACCACAAGCTTGCCCAAGATCCCATGGATTCCTTTTGAACCTATCGTTCAACTATAGATTGGGTGTGCTCGATTTCGATAATGAGTTCCTTTAGTTCAGTGATGCTTGTTGCCTTATTGTTGCATATCTGTGAAACTTTCCGGAAAACGTTTTGCTTGGAATCTAGGTTATGAGTTGCATTAAGACACACAACCTTGTAGATCTTTATTTTAACGATAAAATAGGAAGAACTGAAAACTGGAAAGGATTTGCATTTGACAGTAGAAGATAAAAATGTTTGGAATCACAAAATATATCTCACTGGAAATTTTCCCATTCCGATAGCTTGTTTTTTCCACAAATCCCAAGGTCTCCCAAACATTATGTATGGTGGTGGAATTCGGACCTGCTGCAGAAGGAAAAAATGATTTAGATTCTGAGTTCTATCTTCTGGTCAAATTTGAGGTTGATCAGAGCACTTTGATTTGCGCATGGATTCCAAAGTCATAAACAATGGCTGTATGGACAGAGAATTAAGACTGGTCGAAGAGTGATCGAAATATTGAAATTTTCTACCTATTAAAGTTTCCAATGCATTTTGAACATCTTCACTTTGACAGGATTCTGAATCTGGTGCATTATAGAAGCTCAGAAAAAGAAGAAAAAAAATCATGTCTTAGAATCACTTGTCGCAGAAGCTTACATAGAACACTGATCTGATACTACTTGAAAGGATATAAGATGCAATGCAATGCTCACATAAAATCAACTGAAATATAAAACAGAAATGTTTATCACCACTTTGTGGTGTGTTAAGGGGATTGGGCGTGGGGGATGACCTCCAGTTTCAAGTTCACAATATTCAACATGCCTTCAATTACTTAGTGTCATTTATATAAATAGAGTTAGGCAGTAGTAGGTGCGACATGTATTCCCTTGTAAAATAGAGTTAGGTAGTAGTAGGTGCAACATGTATTCCCTTGTAATGACATCTGAAGAGGGAAAAACGTGTATCTAATAATCGGGTTAAATAGAAGAAGAGAGTGATCTTGAATAGAAGAAAATGATCTCCTTATACTAATAGGTGATAGAGTTCATATTTAAAAGATGTCAGAGCTGTAATAGAAATGCACTTTTCACTCACATTTATTGGAGGAAAGGATATACAAGATGCAATGCAATGCTCACATGAAATCAACTGGAATATAGAACATAAATATTTATCACCACTTTGTGGTGTGTTGAGGAGAGTGGGCTTGGGCAGTGATCTCTAGTTACAAGTTCACATTCAACATGCCTTCAATTACATACAATTTCATTTAATATAAATCAATGTTGCACGACTCGTACTTGTATAAGACTCATCAAAATACAAAAAAATAACTTAAAATATGGCAAATTTTAAGCACAAAAAAGAAACTAATGACAATTCCAATCCTTATAAGTTATAAATACCACAATATATGCAATAATTCATAACATCATCTCATATATAAGAGTACAACATAACATATTCAATTTTTGTAAGAAAAACATTTAGATACTGAATAAAAAAATGAATCACGAGTCCATAATTAAAATAAAAAATGGCAGCAATTTCAAAATTCAAATACATGTCATAAATGATAAATGATTGTCTCACAACAATCTTGAGTCTCATCACTCATTGACGACTATGCCTACAATAAGCCCTCGTGGAGCTAGTGCCAACATCAAAATACTGAAGCAATTGTGAGGCAGGTGTATTTGGAGTCTCCATTTGAGATGGAAAACTAGAGAGATCCTCAGTCTCTTCATCAAACCAACTCAAATCAGGGAACTCCTCCTCCACAACCCAATCAAACTCTAATTCAATAGTATCCAATAAAATTGGATCTATATCCTTTGGTTGCACTTGTTTTGTGAGCATTCGAAGGTTGCAGTAGATGGAAACCAACTTCTCCAACCTCTCATGTTCCAACTTGTTTCTTTTTTTGTTGTGGATGTGCTCAAACATTGAACAATTACACTCACAAGAAGAAGCACTACAGGGTTGACTCAAAACTATGATGGCAAATTCTTGTAATTGTGGTGCCTTAGTGCCACAATCTATCCACCAATGAGCTGTAAAAAAATAACAACAAGGATCCTCTGTTTGCAATGGCAAACATATAAAAGAGAAGTAGCAAAATTACAAGCTAAGTTCTAACAATTTGCACTTACAAGGCATTTTCTTGTCCTTGAGATGTTGGCTTGAGCCGAATCCAAACATGCCAGATGCTTCCTTGTACATATCTCATTGTATGTTGATTTTGTCTTGAATATCTTGATCCAGGAACATTTTCTCAATGCATATCATGACACCTCTCATCACCTCGGAATCTCTTTGAATGTTAGACCCCTCATTATAGAATAAGCTTGGATTGAGATATGTTCCTGCTGCATGCAATGGTGAATGTAGTTGCATGTCCCACTTGGAATCAATAATTTTCCATAAAGGGAGATATTTAGATTCATTTCCCTTATAGAAAGTCTTGATGGCCTCTTTGGCCTTGTCCATGCCCTCATAAATATATCCCATTGCAGGTTTCTCTCTATCCATCAATCTCAAGACTTTCACAAGGGGTTCAGTGAAGCTGACAATCTCAGTGACTTTGTCCCACAAACTATCACCAAAGATAGATGCTTTCACAGACAATGCTTCTAGTTTTGTGTTATCTTTCCAAAATACCCATTGTTGGCTATAAAACATTCTTCTCAAAGCTTGGTACTCATACAAGCCTTTGGATGGAAATAAATTTTGTAGCTAACCGTGTGACAACTGGGCGGCTAAGCTCACCCTGTGTGAATTCCCTCATAAGGTTCAATACCCAAGCATGATCAAAATTATACTTGGTGATTTTCTTGCACTCTTGCACAACATCTTGCACCCACTCCAACTTCCCAATGTCCTCTAGCATCAAGTCTATGCAATGGGTAGCATGGAGTCCAAAAAATGATGGGATATTTGGCACAAAGCAACCTCCTAGCGGCCACATAATTTGTTGCATTGTTCGTGATTACTTGGACAACATTTGCAACCCCAACTTCCTCCACCACATCAACCAACAATGTAAAAATAAAATGTGCATCTTTTACATGTGCAGATGCATCAATGGATTTTAGGAACATGGTTCCTTTAGGGAAAGCTAGAACAAAACTTATTATTTTTCTATCCCTCTAATTTGTCCACCCATCAGACATAATTGTACAACTTGTAAATTTCCATGAGCTTTTAATGCTCTCCAATTGTTCCTTGACATACTCAGGCCCCTTATCTAGCTCTTTCCCCCTAAGTGCATTATAAGATGGGGCTTTGTATCCAGGGCCAACACTTGCAATGACATCCACCATGGGCTGATAAAAATAAGACTTTGCATGGTTGAATGAAACTATTATGGTACCAAAACCTCCCCACTGCCATATCTGCCTCCTTCCTCTTCTTTTCATTGAAACTCTCCAAGGTTGGTTGAGATCCTAGAGTTGTATGAGGAATGAAGAAAGAAGAGGTTATACTCCTGTTTGCCACAACACTTGAATATGAGTTACCAATACCTGCACTTTGAATCTGTGGTTCACTCTGAGATGAAGATCTACCTATCCCAACAATCTCATCCTTCCTTTTTTCCCTCTTAGAACTTTCTTCTTTAATGGCTTCCACAGCAGCTACTATTTCAACAATGACTTCATCTGGGCAATTTTGACAGCATCCCACACCATTCCCAGGAATTCTAGCTAGGTCGTATTTTAGCCTGTTTATGACTACATGCATTGTGGCATGACAATAATTGCACTTCACATGGTGGTCATTACCAGCAATGAGTCGTTGACCATGTGCCCATGCTGGATCACGAGACTTTCTAGTACCCTTTGGTGGCATGGTGATGGAATCTGGAAGAAAAAAATTAAATTTTTAAAATTTAATTGATACTCTGGAATTTGCAATTCTAAATTCAATATTTTAATTGTAATTTTTTTTGTTTCAAATTTTTTTAATTTTCTCAGTTTGTTTCAATTTTTATTTATTTATTTTTTATTTTTTTTGGACTCTGCTCACCGCGCAGGCCCTGTGGCTGAGTTTGTCAGCCATGCACAGACCTTGTGCGTGGCTAAGAAACTCAACTACAGGGCCTACGAGTTGTGAGAAACTCATCCACCGGGCATGTAGGCTGAGGAGACTCTTTCCTCATCCTGCATGCCCTGTGGCTGAGTTTCTCAATCACGCGCACAATGCATGGTTGAGAAACTCAGCCACACGGCCCAAAAACAATTAAAATTGTAAATTAAAAAAAAATAAAACCAAAAAAAATCATGTGTAAAAAAAAAAAATTACATGAACACCCAGAAAACATTCAAACAAGCAATCCAAAGTTTGTTCATGAAGCCTAACTATTTGTGATGAAGCTGGGTCTGATCTGGTGAAGGCTATCTGTTTGTAATGAAGTTGGGTCTGATCTGATGAAGCCTCCTTTAGCCTCCTCCAAGAGCTCCTTCACTGTGTAATAGAGTCACTCAACACTCATAGAAATGAGTCAAATACTCAAATGACAAGTGAATGACAAATGGAAAGGAGAGAGGTGTTTATAAAGCATTTTTTTCCCTCCAATTTCCCTTTCCCTCCACCTCATCTCCAAAAAAATATGAAAAATAAAAATAAAAAATTGCAAATTGAGGGTCTCGACGGTTTGAATAAGGGTCCAATACGAGTCGAATGGAAAAATCACGGGTCTAGTTACCACTCAAACCAATAGGATACCTAAAAAGGTTTCCTATAAGGGCAACTGCTAGGTCAAGGGAAACGATAGAGACTTAGCCCACTGTCACCACAGCTAAAGCTCCCTACTCTTTACGGACTTTCACCGATGGGAGGAGTCTCGGTGTTTTGGGAGGCCACTTATGAGGGATATGTCAATGAATAGGTAGGAACTGACTTCAGAAACCCTTTCCCTAGGATAGAATAAAGAGTGAGACTTGCTTTCCTTTTAAGTTAGGGACTTGATCTTGTAGGGGAAGAGGTGTGAGGATTGGAGGGAGAGGATGAAGGGTACAACTTGTAGAGGTACTTCCCGATCGCTAAAATCCTATAAGAACTTGGATTCCCAAATAGTCTTTTTTGAATAATCTTTAACAAGAAATGGGAGCACATGAGACCAAGTGGACCTAGCCCAGGTTCGGGGATGGAATATAACAACCAATGGTGCTCCTATCTTGGACAAGGTGAGGGGGAAGGATCAAACAAGAATTTTTACTTCAAAAGGTCAAATTGATCCTCCCAAGTGCTACCCTTGGGAAACACAGGGAAAACTTGGTCCTAGAGCTAGGGCTTGGGATTCCTGGAGATTCCATCGTTGGAATTGCCTCAAATTCAGAGGAGAGTGAGGGGTCACCAATGCAATAGCCTCTAAGAGATCAAAGTTTTCTTATGGGTGAATTCTCGGTAAATTGGTGCCCTAGAAGGGAAAGCAGGTAAGAAAGAAGGGAAAATGACCACCCTTTTAAGGGACCAGTGCTTATTTCCCTTGGGGATATGGAGTCAACGATGATAATGATTGAGAATTTGGTTTCTTGATCAAGGAGGCTTGAAAATTCAAATTCGTCCAATGTCAAGGGAAAAAGAAGAAAAATGACCTTAAAGCATTTATACTTCAAAGTTCATACAAATGGTGCAAGCTTATCGAGATTAAACAATCTCTAAGACATTTCATTCATCTAATAATGGCCCATACATTAAACAAGCTAAATAGACATTTACTTCCACATTTCAATCATGCAACAACTAGCCCTAATTATAGCAAAGTTCAACAATATGTAGCAACAAGAATATATCATTAAAATTCACTTACAATGTTAGAGAGCTTATCCAACCAACATCACATTTGCAAAAAAAAAGCTCCAAGATAAAAATGGCCCAAATCCATACATCAAAATTCATCCATTTATCCAAAATAATCCTCCAAAAAGAAATGCGAAGTTCTGTAAAGATAGAGAGATCCCAAGTGAAGAGATGATACAAATGAATGTAGCTAACATCAATATATACCCCTCTTAGGAATTCGAATTTGCCTATGAGCCTACATTAGCCCCTACTAATAAAATAATGTGCAAATAAAACCCCT
The DNA here is from genome assembly GCA_034641835.2 of Pinus albicaulis. Taxonomy (NCBI): domain Eukaryota; kingdom Viridiplantae; phylum Streptophyta; class Pinopsida; order Pinales; family Pinaceae; genus Pinus; species Pinus albicaulis. The sequence goes on from CM076577.1 coordinate 451,669,003, forward strand.
ATTGGTGACAAGCCCACCAAACTAGCTCATAAATGGAAATATAAGCCTCTAAGGGGGCCAAATCATAATATGTACATGTCGTGGGGCCCTCCAAAGGCCTAATAATATCCAGAAGTGCTATAATGATGAATAAAATCTTCAAAATATGATGGACAAGGGGGTGGCCCCTTGTTCTTCAAGTAGTAGACCCGTGGTGCTCCCAGTGGGTGTGGGGGCACATAAATGACCCCATGGGTCTCCATATGAGTCGAAGATGCCTGTGGATCCTCTGCAAGGGCTCGAGTGATGGAATGAACATTGCCATGACATCGTACGAGTCCTGGGACACTTGCCAGGAGTGTGGGGCTCCTACGAGGCCTATTGGGCATAATGTACCATGCACATCATCATCATCCATAAAGTAATTCACTAGTAGTCTCTGAACATCGATGGGGATCCATGGAGTGTTGTATGCCGCTGTGGAGGCCCATGGCTCTCTACGCACACTCTATATGTGCCAATGTAGCCATCGGGGGTTAGGACCCCATATAGGGAGACCAAACCCAAATGGAAACCACCTTCGATCATGTATAAGATCCAATGTGTCCCCTAGTATTCTAGTACAACCAGTTATTAGAGTAATTGTGTAAAAGAGCTTACAAATCATGGATAACAAAGTGGGTACTTCACAATGGCATGCCCTTCCGTAGTGGGCTTTGGCATGTGCTAGTGTCTCCATGCTCCAAAGGGGGTTAGCCAGGTACCTTTTTAAGTGGTTTTAGCTCTTAAAGGGGTTATTAGGTCCAAGATACACCCCTCCAATGGGGATGGAAAGTGATAAATAAGTGAAATGGAATAGGGAATGAGAGAGGCACTCCTAGGCCACATATTGGGGCATAGGGGCAACCAGATAAGGGGAAGCCCACACCAGGGTATATAATGTGTAGGAGGGAGAAATCGTGGTACATGAGGTATTTCGACCTTGATTTTTCCACACTTCTTTATATGCCTTTTGTCTTTTTTGAATTTTCTTTAATTAACTGCTTGGAGCTCAAGGATAAAAGCATGATGTGTCAGATATAAAAGTGATTACCCCTTTAGGGTAGGGCGGTTCATTACCCTTTAGCAGTTGGGACAATCATGGGTCCCTGTATGACAAAGGAGGCTCATCTAGGGCCTATGGAACCAGGGTGATGGCCATGGGTAAAGGGCAAAGCTCATGTATTGGCTTTTTCCCACGTGCTATTTATTTTTTGTCTCGACCATCTTTTGCATTTTCTGGTACATTTTCCTGTTAAGTATGGCCAATTATGCTTTTTCTTTTTCTTTTAGCTGCTTCAACATCCGGGGCATCATTCCAGACCTGACCCAAGGTAGGGTCAAGGGGATAGGGAGGCTGACCCTATGTGGACCCATGTGGGAGAAATGATGAATGGGGGTATAATGAGTGGAAGGGGAGCAATATATGCGGATAAAGGAGCCGGACCACAGACCCAAAGTCGAGTTTCCCAAGTAGTACCACCTTAGAACCAAATGGTCAGTAAAAGATATCCCATAGGACTAAGATGCAAGGGTAACACCCAAAAGAGATCAAGGGGACAGGAACACAAACTAAGCTCACTCTTTCCGCAAAATCCCCCCATCAATCCATCCCTAGAAGTATCCATGATAAGTAAACTCAATACTCAATTACCAAATGACAAGACATACCTTTAGATTCGGGAGGCCCAGCTTCAAACATAAGATCAATACAGATGGGTGAGGGACCACATGGTTCGTTCATGCGGAGAAACGACACAACGAGCTAGAAGGAGGCTGCAAGGGGCTGCTGGCTGTCGCTTGAGGTCCATCATGCAGAGAAAATTATCCTAGGGATATCACCCACGAAGTGGTGGGTAACATCTGGCTCCAACCGAGACGTGATCTCTTAGAGAAGTGGGCAAGGCTACTCAAACGGGCGATCATGAGAGCTCCAACAATCTCTTGGTCACCGTAGACCTATTATCTGCACATGTCAAAGATCAAAGCGACGGGGCAACATGTTTTTCACGGTGTCTTATGATCTCACCCATGCTTAATGTCAGCTCATAAAATCAACAAGTAATAAAAGTATGCAATTTAATCTAAATGCAGCGAATCTATCATGAGAAATATCATATGCTGTTAGTTCTAATGAAAAAATGAGCATGCAATGCATCCTACTCTAACATGCATATATATATGCCACCATGTGTAATCATAAAGCTAGTGCAACCAACATATCATCATATCAATACCAATATACATATGCCTGCCATTATGATTACTCATGTAGCAAATATCAAATTGAATGTGGTCGTAGTCACATGGAGAATGAAATGGGTGGGAGGCAGGAGAACATGATCCCCCTACGAGATAAAAGGAAGCTCTAGGAAAATAATTCAATATAGAAGTGTTGGGCTTTCCCTCCAAGTACAGAATGGTGGAAAGCATGATCACTTTCAAGAACTCGTTATCACGATCGTTGCTCCTAATATTATGCTTTGAAGATGCCACGAGTTCGTGATGAGATGGAAACGAAAGGTGAGGGAAAGGAGTGCAACAACTAGGTTGCTCAAGGTATTGGTCGCATTGGAGAGGGGAGGTCGCAGAGTGATCAAAACCTTGAGTGTGCATCCAAGGAGGTAAAGTATAGTCTATGAGCAGTGCTCCCTTGACACTACACTCATAAGGGGAAAAGGGCTCACAGACAGTTAGGACCATATGACAAGGGGTGAGAGAATCACTTGTGGGAGACTCAAGATGATGAACAAGAGGAAAAGGCAAAGGGGAAGTGAAACATTATATTCAACAGGTCTTTCTTCCTCCAAACCATAATCTAAAGGCTCAAGTGATTTGAATATAGAATCATAAGGAAGATAGGTGGGAGTCTTATCGATTTCATTGTTATCAGTACCAAAGATTGAGTCTCCCCTAAAAGGAGAATCAACTACTCCCAACTGCGCCTCCTCATGCAAAGGAAAATAATAATTCTCCTTCCCAAGGGTATCAATGGATATGTCATCGTAAGTAATGCTTGAGAGTAAAGGAATGCTAATTTCAACCTCATCCTCTTTGTCGGTATCATAAATGGGAGCACAATCAAATTGGGGCCCAACAATTTTCTATTTCTCCTTTTCGATGCGGAAATAATCTTCAATGTTATTTCCAAGGAGCTCATTGGACCACCTTCCTCAAGGTCCTCAAAAGGAGATTTATCAGGAGTGACATCCTCGAGAAAGGTAAGGTAAGCCTCAACTTTACTTTCCATAGCCTCGTCATGCTCAACACACGTGTTCTCAGATTCATCCCATTCATCATGTAGATTCAACAAGGACTTGTCTTCCTCAACTATATCCTCATGGGTATCTTCATCTTGGTTAGTTGATCAACAGGATGAATCTTCTTTCCTCTTCTCTTGAAGAACAATAGCCAAGGTATTTGTTACATGATTTTGGTAGTATGCTTCTAAGAGGAGAGCATTAGTGGGGTTTTCTTTATAGTCACATTTCATCTTATGAAGCTTCACCTCTTCTTTTTGCAAATGCAAGAATACTTCATTAGAATTACATTCCCTCACTAACCCTCTGCATGACCTACTACATTCATCTCTTCTTCCTTGCGTGATTTGGAGGCTTAGAGGATCCAACTCTTCATCATCCTCGAGAGAGATATTCTCTTTTTCATTGCCATGGTCTTCCACCTTCATAACTGACATTTGCTCACCATTCTTGCCTGCACTTTAGCTTTCTTCAATGTCATCCAATTGATTACCCTTTGTGGGACTTTGTACCTTGTTATAGTCTTTGATCAGGTTATCCAAGATATTCAAAGCATAGGTTATGCGAACAAAGTCAAGAAGGCGAGTAGGATCCCTCTCATAGGAACACCTCACTGTGTTGAGTTGCGCTTGTTGCAAACCATAAAACCTGAAGCATGAATTCCATATCCATACCTTCCAATATACTTATATAGGATTTTGCATACTTAACCACATTCTTTTGCAATTCTTGAATGTCTTGGTTATTGAGCTTTGCAAATATAGGACCAAGACAAACCTCCAATTTCCTATAGTCCATTTTTTATAATTTTGCATATTAAGATTAAGATGCAGTCGCCAGGGTGAAATGAAGTGCCTTGATAGATGCTTACTTCACCCTACAAGCATTAACTTTAGAGTGCAATGAAGAACTAGGGCTTCGTTCTTCCAGTGGAGTTGCCAAGATTGATATATCAATATTGTCGTATGGAGAACCAAGCACACATCTCTTTCCCGGCAATGGCGTCAGAAATGTTACCACTCAAACCAACAAGGGAGCTAAGAGGGGTTCCTAAGAGCGCAACGATGGAGGCTTAGCCCATTGTCACTACAACTAAGACGTGCCAGACACGAATGTGGTGATGGGTGTCCAATGGTTGTATTCCTTGGCCAAGTTACCACCAACTACAGGAAGCTCGAGATGGAGTTTCCCAGACCGGATGGTAAACTAGTAGTTCTTCGGGGTATGCACTCATATCCCCCATAGACCATTTCAGCTCACCGAATGGAGGCAAACTTGAGGCATGGGGACATAGCGTGGGCAGTGGAGCTGAGGATTTCAAAGGCTGGGGGACAGACCAAACCACCACATCGAGAAGTGCAGGCTATGATGGACATATATGCAGTAGTCTTTAGAGATATACCACCTAAACAACCACCAAATAGGGGGTTCGAGCATACCATAGAGTTGGAGCTTGGTGTACAAGCAATCCTCACCACCCCCTATAGGCATCCCAAAGCTTATAAGGATGAGATTGAGCGAGCCATTAGGGAGTTGTTGGCGTTGCGCCACATTAGGCTGAGTTCCAACCCCTTCGCTTCTTCAGTTGTGTTGGTGAAGAAGAAGGACGGGACTCTGCACATGTGCATTTATTATAGGGCGCTCAATAGGGGGACGTTGAGGAATTAGTATCCCATACCACGTATTGATGAGCTGATGGATGAGCTAAGTGCTTATTTAAGATAGATTTGCAGTCGAGGTATCATCAAATCCGGGTGAGGGATCAGGACATTCCGAAGATAGCCTTAAGGTATCATTATGGGCATTTCGAGTTCCTGGTCATGCCTTTTGGGTTGACCAATGCCCTTGCCACTTTCTAGTCATGCATGAACCATGTGTTTAGGGGGCAGTTGAGGAGATTCATGCTGGTTTTCTTTTATGACATCTTGATCTACAGTAGGACATGGGAGGAGCACCTGCAACACTTTGAGACGATGTTGCAAATTTTAGAGGAGCAACAGTTCTATGCCAAGTTGTCCAAGTGTGAATTTGGGCTAATAGAGATGCTTTAATTGGGACACATTATTGGCACAGATGGGGTCAAGGTGCATGAGGAGAAGATCAGGGAAATTCAAGATTGGTCGGTACCTAGAGATGTGACAAAGTTGAGGGGGTTCTTGGGCATTTGCACTTATTACAGGAAGTTCATTAAGGGCTTCTCATAGTTGGCAGCACCCCTCACGGATCTAACTAAGAAAGGGCTTTTGCATGGACAAATGGAGCTCAAGCAACTTTTGTTCGCCTTAAGGAGGTGATGAGTAGTTGCCCAGTATTGGCACTCCTAGATTTCACATAGTCTTTCACATTGGAGTGTGATGCTTCGGGTGAGGGGATTGGGGTAGTCTTGTCCCAAGATGGGCACCCCATTGCTTTCGAGAGCAGAAAGCTCTTACCACATGAGAGGTCGTATTCCATATATGACAAGGATATGTTGGCCATAATGCATGTGTTGGCCAAGTTCCAACAACATTTGGTGGGTAACCGGTTTCGAGTGAAGACATATCATAATAGTCTTTGCCACTTCATGGGGCAGCAAGGCCTCAATGATAGGCAACAGAGGTGGGTCAACAAGGTGCAGGCCTATGATTTTGATATTAAGTATGTACGGGGGAAGCACAATGTGGTCGTTGATGCACTATCCACGAGACCTGCGGGGCATTCATTCATGAGTGTTTGCCAGGACTGGAAGGCACAATTGTTATTTGAGTACTCAAAGCATTGGCAGGCATGTCAGATCTTGGAGGGCATTCACAAAGATGAGTACTACTGGATGATGGCTGAGATTATCTACTACAAGGGGCACATATTTCTGGTTTCGGGCTCGCAGTTGAGGGAGCAGATACTTCATGCAACTCACAATTCTCCATTGTCGGGCATCAGGAGTTCAAGAAGACATACATGACAGTGAGAGAGCGCTTCACATGGAAGGGCCTCAAGGGAGACGTGTTGAGATATGTGCAGGAGTGTGAGGTCTGTCAGAGGAACAAGGGGGGGTTTGTGAAAATTCCTAGATCTAAATGATCTCCAGATCCTACTGCAACCAGCTGAATTTACTTCTTCTATTCGTGAATTACATTACAGAATTATTTCAGATTTCTTCATGAAATATTGAAGCAAATTACTAAAGCATCCTACACTTATTTACTTATGATTCTCAAAAAAGGAAACTGAGGAAAGAAAAAATATACACATAGGACACCGTTATTTTTGGACGAAAGTCCCCGGAAAAACCCAATGCGTGAAAATCGATGCAACAAATCTGAGGGTTTGATTTTATTAAGCAGTAGCAAATTCTAAATACATTTCTGAATACCACAAAGGTAATTCAGTTACAAAGAGAGAATTTCTGGCAGAAAGATTGAGTTTTACCTCGCTCAATCACTGAAAAAAAAATCCCTACTGATTTGGTCACTAGATGAATTGTCCCTGGCAGGCCCCGCGCTGCCTCTGCGCAGTCCCTATGCAGTCAGCCTCTCTAAGCACTGCGTCACCCAACTAGGTGATCAATCGATAGCCCAAAATCACTGCTCTCAGCCTCCTGGTCTCACACCTCAGTTCCCATCTTCTAAAACTAATTCTTCTGCAAAATCTCAGATTCTTTCTCACCCTTTGCGCTACCTCTGCGTGAGAGCTTCTAGATCACTCTCTGCCTCTCTCTGTTGATGATTCTCCAGCTGAGAAAATCTCTCTCCGAAGGCTATCCCTGCCCCTCACTGCACTGGAATCACTTGGATCGAATTCTCCTCTGAGCACTGCTCACTTCAAAAAATCGATTACTTAGATTCACTTGATGTGTCTTTCCAAATGACCCTCATGTCTTCCATTATATCCTTCTCGTTGAGACTTCAACAACCGAGATTAGATCTCCAATCAATGGCTAAGATTATAACTTGACTTGATCCATGTTCTCTACAAGATTTGCACTCTGTTTTATTAATACCCTTTAATTATTTAATTTTCCTATGTTTAAACTTAGGGTCACATTGAAATAATTAATTATTTTAATAAAACACATTCTGAGTGGAATTTTCACAAACGATTTATGGGTTCTTTGGAATACATGCATCTAAGCCTCTCCACAAATTTTGAGACTTAGAGCACTTCTGATGCTACCAAAAATAAACACTCCCTCTTAGCGAGGAAAGTACTCTAACAACATGCCTGCTGGACATTGCTCTGACCCTGAAGCATCCTCTGCATTGCTGATGTTTGACAAGTTGTCCACCAACCGCTGTGTTGCTACTGTAACTGTACTGCTGCCCTTGACACTGCCACTGCCAATGCTACAACCGTACTACAACTCCCTCTCAAGTGTTGCATCTACTATGCTGCTAGCACTGCCACTGCTAACTCTACATCTACTCTGCAACTCAGTTGTTGAAAGAAGCAACTAAAACTACCCAAAAACTGAACAAGCGTTCAGTGGATGCATCTCAGTGCTGAATATCTGACTATTGCTAGTCCCACACTGCCCTTTGAAGCCACTATGTTGTTGAAGCTATTGCATTGTTCCTCTATGCATTGCTACCTCTTTGTTCTACGCTGCTCAAATTCTAGCGCTGCTAACCACTGCATTTGTTGCTCCATCACTCCTTGGCTCCCATTGAAAACTCCTCCATCCCACTACTACTAATCATGGGCTCTCGTAGCAAGGTGATGATCCATGAGTTGGGTTACTTAAGGATCCTACCCAATTGAAGTTCAAGGTGAACTACAATTCCATGTCACCCCATCTCCCTCCTAGAGATGCATGGGCACTCATGGCATACTCATCCTCCTCGATCTTCGCGGTTGCAACCTTTGGATCGTGCTTCTCATCCTTGCCCTTTTTCTTCGAAGGACACTGTGATGCGTAGTGGCCCATCTCGCCACATCTGAAACACTTCACCTTGGTGACGTCCTTCTTACATCTCAGTTGCCCTTGTTGCCCCTTCAATGCAAGGGATGCATTCTCCTCCTATGGATTCTTTGATCCTCTCTCGCTGCTACTATCAAGTTTACACTTGACCATATCTCTTCTCAGCTCCTCCTCCTGAAGAGCTTCCCACATCGCCTCCCAACTCGGTAGTGTTGCCTTGCCCAAGATACTTTGGACAAACACTTGCCACTCCTCAGTGACTGCATTAAGGGCTAGTCTGACCATAGTTGTAGCAGATGAGGTAGATCCCATGGTCGCCAATTGATCACGAATATCCTGAAGTCTCGTTAGGAATGGAACAATGCGCTCTCCCTTCTACATCTGGATCATCCGGAGCTTCTGCTCCAATTACATCTTTCGCTGCTCGGAATTTCCTTCGTACAACATGGACAAGGCCTCTCATATCTGCCTGGTTGTGTCCTTGCCAGCTATATGAGAGACTATATGATCCTTGACACCATCAAGGATTAGCCTCTCGGCCTTTGCCATATCGGACTTCTACTTTTTATTCTGATCCGGATCTGTAGGTACAACAACCACGTTGTCTACGAACGCCTTGAGATCATACTCGTCTAGAAGGAATCTGATTCTTTCCTTCCAGATCATGTAGTTGGAGGATCTCTCCAACCGATCCGTCCGTGGGCTGCCATCTCAGCCAAAAACTGTCGAATTTCTCCCTCTTTCTCCCTACTGCATAGTTTCTACGTTGCCTTACGCACTCTCTGATGGAGCTGGTAAGTCTGCTACTCCTCTACTGCCCAGCAAATGAAAAAAAATGAATTCCTTGGCAAGGAACTCACTGAGGAAGAATTCCCTCACTATTTGCTCTTCTTCGTTTGACGATTCTCTCCTCGGCGACTACTTGCGGAAAGACTGCATCCCTATGGCTCTGCATGAAGGCTCTGCGTTACTCCCTCTACCTCGACAAGATCTCGATCTGGAAGTCTTACCTCTTTGAGTGAGGAAGAATTCCCTCACTATGTGCTCTTCTTCTTCGTTTGACGCTTCTCTCCTCAGCAACTACTTGCAGAAAGACTGCATCCCTCTGGCTCTTCATGAAGGCTCTGCGTTGCTCCCTCTACCTCGACAAGATCTCGATCTGGAAGTCTTACCTCTTTGTCGATTCACTCAAAAAGAGACCACCTCGAAAATTCAGCCCTTCTGGCTAGAACTGCACAATCCCTCTGGGGATTCGATTTGTTGTTGTTGCAACGATTCGGCCTTCGCTTTAGTGCTAGATCTTCTCTTCCTGTTTCACATCAAATGCTCTGATACCGTGTGAAATTTCCTAGTCTAAATGATCTCCAGAATCCTACTGCAACCAGCTGAATTTACTTCTTCTATTCGTAAATTACATTACAGAAGTATTTCAGATTTCTTCATGAAATATTGAAGCAAATTACTGACATAGCCTACACTAAATTACTTATAATTTTGAAACAAGGAAATTGAGCAAAGAAAAATTATACATATAGGACACCGTTATTTTTGGACGAATGTCCCCTAAAAAATCCAATGCGAGAAAACCGGTGTAGCAGATCTGAGGATTTGATTTTATTAAGCAGTAGCAAACTCTGAATACATCTTTGAATTCCACAAAGGTAATTTAGTTATAGAGAGAGAACTATTGTGAGTTTTACCTCACTCAATCACTGAAAAAAAATCCCTGCTGATCCGGTCACTGGATGAAGGGACCCTGGCAGGCCCTGCCCTGCCGCTGCGCAGTCCTTGCGTCAACCTCTCTAGGCACTGCGTCACCCAAATAGGTGATCGATCTGCAACCCGAAATCACCGCTCTCAACTTCCTGGTCTCACACCCCGATTCCCGACTTCTGAAGCTAATTCTTCTACAAAATCTCAGACTCTTTCTCACCCTCTGCGCTGCCTCTGTGTGGCCCTGCGTCAGCCTCTACGTGAGAGCTACTGGATCACTCTCTATTGATGATTCTTGGCTAAGAAAATCTCTCTTTCGAAGTTATCCCTACCCCTCACTGCGCTGGAATCACTTAGATTGAATTCTCCTTTGAGCACTGCTCACTTCAAAAAATCGATCGCTTAGATTCACTTGGTGTGTCTTTCCAGATGACCCTCAAGCCTTCCTTTATAGCCTTCTCATTGAGACTTCAATGACCGAGAATAGATCTCCAATCAACGGCTAAGATTATAACTTGACTTGATCGATGTTCTCTTGAAGATTCATACTCTGTTTTATTAATACCTTTTAATTATTTAATTTTCCTAAGTTTAAACTTAGGGTCAAATTAAAATAATTAATTATTTTAATAAAATACATTCTGAGTGGAATTTTCACAAATGTTTTATGGGTTCTTTGGAATACATGTGCCTAATTCTCTCCACTTAGAGCACTTTCGATGCTACCAAAAATCAACAAAGTTGACTCACCTAGCAGGATTATTGCAGCGTTTCCCCATTCCTAAGGGGAAATGGGAGAGTATCTCTATGGAATTTATCACAGGACTTCCCATCGTGCAAGGGAAGGATTGTATTTATGTGGTGGTTGACCGACTAACCAAGTATGCACATTTCTTTGCCATTCTGACACGATATTCAACTTCTTAGGTAGCAAAGTTGTTCTTTAGGGAGGTCTTCCGCCTGCATGAACTCCCTAAGACAAACTCTCTAAGACTATAGTTTGAGATAGAGATAGCCGACTTATGGGGGGGATTTGGGCAGAAGATTTTCAAGCTAGTGGGCACAGAGCTCACCTCGAGCACTAGTTATCATCCACAGACCGACAGCCAGACAGAGAGGGTAAACAAGTGGCTAGAGCGTTATCTCAAGAACTATGTGACTGGGCAACAGAAGAGATGGATTCGTTGGCTGCACTTGGAAGAGTATTGCTACAACACCACACATCATATGTCCATAAGTATGTCTCCTTTTTGTTCTCTATATGGTTATGATGCTTTGTCTTTTGCTGGCATCGTTTTTGGAGATAGTCGGGCCCCAAAGGCCAAAGATTGGATCCAAGAGAGCCAAGACATCCTTAAGGCTCTTAAGGATGTTGACAGGCAACAGGTTGAGAGGCATTTTGAGGGGGACTTGGTGTTCCTACAATTGCGACCATACTGACTATCCACCTTGAAACAAAAGGGGGCCGAGAAGCTGCAACCATGATTTTATGGACCCTACAGGGTGATCAGGAGGGTTGGAGAGGTAGCTTATGAGTTGGAGCTGCCACCAAGGAGCAAGATCCACAATATTTTTCATGTTTAATGTCTCAAGAGGGTGTTGGGGCAACATGTTACAACGGTTGTGGAGTTGCCTCCGCTTGATTATGAGGGGCATCTAGTTTTGGAACCAGAGACCATCTTGGAGACTAGGGTGAGGAAGCTCAGGAGCAGAACGATCAGAGACTACTTGGTGCGTTGGATGAGCTTGTCGGATGAGGATGCCACCTGGGAGGGTGAACACATACTTGAGCATCCAACACTGAAGTTGCTTGGGGACAAGCAACATTTGGGAGGGGAGGACTGTAAATTATTTTGGAACAAGATTTATTTCTACATTTTGGGGGTCAGTTTTGGTGAAGATGGTGCCCATTTGATTTTTGCTAGAAGACTTAGGAGTTAGAGGCAAGTTAATTTTATTTTATTTTGTTTTGTTGGTGATATGTGGGGACCACCCACATAAGAAATACGCACTCCCTAAGCCACTAATTCGAAATGCATGAGAGGGAAAGCGAAGGCTTGGTGAGGTACCCACGAAGGAAGAAAAGGCGGGAAGAAAGGTTCCACGAAAGTTATAAAAGGAAGGCAGCTAACTTCATTTAGGCATTCTTGGCTTATCGATTTTGATTTTGTTTCTCGAGCTATTTAGCCAGGTCACTTGTTGTTTAGCAAGAGTTTTCCATGCAGAGAACTCACCCTTTCTTCAGGGGACTTCGAGTGCCACCCTAGATAGGTTCATCCACTATCATCTGAGAGAGTTTCATAGACAGATTTCCAACATTTGTATTCAGTTTGCCCCAGCAGTGCGTATTTCCGGAGGACGTAATAGTGGATCTAGTGTTGCCATTACAACATTATTCCGGAGGACTATTGTTGGGAAAAGTTTGGAGAAGAAGGTTCAATATATTTGTCGGTTATTGGGTGAGTTTGACAGCTGGAAGTGGCAACAATATTCAGGAGTTATTTTGCAGTCTCTGGGGCCAGCGCAGAAGAGAGAAACTGGGCACACATGGGAGATAAAGTCTCAGCCATTGGGGTTATTGCTTTCCAAGAGAAATAAGAGAAGTATTGGTGGAGTTGATTGCTACATTTTAGGAGTGTTTTTGGAGGATTTTGCTAGTATTTGGGAAGACAACGTGCTTCAACAACTATTGGAGGGCGTAGGGCTTTTGGGGTTCGATTTTGGAAGGTCAAAATCAGGCCAAACCATTTCTGGGTTTCGGTGGGGTTGGCTTGAGGAGCCTATAAAAATTTTTGCAGAATATTTTGAGCACCAGAGGTGGGGTTTTCATCCATTTCTTGCAGCAGATAACACAGAACTGATGGGACAACATAGAGCAACAGTGTAATATTCCGGATAGAAATAAACAACAATATAAAGCACATAAACAAGAAACTGCAACAACTAGAGAGACATCACATGAACAAAACACAATATGGAGAACACTGAGCCATTTTATTAAACACTGAAAGATAAAAAGAGTACAAAGGTGATCAGAATGATGGCACCTTGGCTTGCACTAGGCAAGCGTAGAAATACTCTTAGAATATATCATTTAATGGCTTCTCCCTCAATGACAGCGTAATCTCCAAACTGTTGGTGCTGCTGCCATGCTACTGCTACTGCTAGAATAAACTGAATCTTTGGGGCTGCTTCCCACCTCAGAAAATTATGGAACTTTGGGAATAGCCTCTCCACCCAATATCCAGAAAGCCTAGAGAGCTTTTCGAAAATGGCTGACCTCCGAAAATGACCTCCCTTGAGGTACCACGCTGTCCCAATGATAAACGCTAGCCCTGAATGATCTGCTGCAAAAGATCACCTCCAACTCTACCAAAATGATGGAATAGGGAAGGGTTGACCCGTTTCCAACTCTTCCGGGCTGAATCCCCTGATAAACCCTCAATCCGGAATCTCCTCCTCCAATGACTGCGTCCTCCCTCTCATTGAATGTGCTGTCTCTACAAGTGAACAATCCCAACTGTGGCTGCTCCAACTCTCTCCGGCAAAACAAGGATAGAACTCCTCACCCGAGCAGGCACTCGAAGTCCCCCGGTGCTGAGGTTGGGATCTCCGCACGAAGACACTCGATGTGCTGAACAACACTTGCAGACTTTGCTCAACAGCAAAAGCGTGCTCAATGTCAAAAGACAAATATCATAGATGCATAATCAGAATGATCAAAATGAGGAGCCTCTCTCCCTTTTTATGTTTGGAGAGCCTTACTCTCACCTAGGCCCCACCACCAACTGCACTATCCCCTTGAGCCATGTTGTCCCTCTAGCTCTGCGCTGACTTGGGCCCACGCTGCCCACGTTGACATCTCCTCCACGCTGCCACTTCGTCCTCTAGGCCCCACGCTGCCAAATAAACATGTCTCCAAGTGACTTTAGGAAATGCTTTTATCCTAAGTGTGAGTTAAGTGTCCCTCTTCACCCACTTTATTTCTAACTTAACTTTATTAAAGTGAAATAGCCAAAAATTAATATTTCCAATTAGCTATTGCTAATTAGGAATATTATATTCCTCCCCGGCAAAACGTTGCTTGTCCTCAAGCAACTTCAATGATGGATGCTGTAGAATTTTTTCACTCTCCCAAGTGGCATCCTCATCTGGTAGATTCCTCCATCTCACCAGATATTCCTTGACTATTCTACTCCGCAGCGGTCTCTCCCTAATGTCAATAATGGCCTCCGGCTGCAGTACTAAATGCCCCTCATCATCTGTGGGCAAGAGCTCCTCAGTTGCAGTCACCTGTTGTCCCAGTGCCTTCTTTAGGCATGCCACATGGAAAATGTTATGAATCCTGCTACCAGTGAACAGCTCCAACTCATATGCAACCTCCCCAATCCTGCGTGTCACCCTGTATGGTCCATCAAAGCGGGGCTTGAGCTTCTCAACCCCCTTCTGCTTTAGCGTGGATTGCTGATATGGCTGCAATCGTAGGTAGACCAAGTCCCCTACCTCAAACTGCCTCTCAACCCGTCCCCTGTCGGCATACAACTTCTGCTGATTTTGTGTTATAACTATGTTATCCTTAAGAGCCCGGAGTATATCCTGACTCTCTTGGATCCAATCCTTGGCCCTCGGGGCCTTGCTAGCACCAAACATCACGTCAGCAAAAGATAAAGCATGATACCCATATAAAGCATAAAATGGAGACATACCGATAGACATATGGTGAGTGGTGTTATAACAGTACTCCTCCAAGTGCAACCACCGTAACCATGCCTTTTGCTGCCCACTGACATAGTTTCGCAAGTAGCCTTCCAGCCACTTGTTCACTATCTCCATCTATCCATCCGTCTGTGGGTGATAACTAGTGCTCGGGGTCAACTCGGTGCCCACCAAATGGAAAATTTCCTGCCAAAACCTGCCCATGAAGTGGCTATCCTGTCACTGACAATGGTCTTTGGGAGACCATGCAATCTGAAAACATCCTTGAAGAACAACTCTGCTACCTGTGCTGCAGTGTATCGTGCTGATATAGCGAAGAAGTGTGCATACTTTGTTAGCCGATCAACGACTACAAATATGCAATCCTTGCCCTGTACAGTGGGCAACCCTGTGATGAAATCCATTGAAATACTCTCCCATTTTCCCTCTGGTATGGGAAGAGGCTGCAGTAAACCCGTCGGATGGTTCATCTACCCCTTATTGCGCTGGCAAACTTCACACTTCCTGACATGTCGAAGTACGTCCTCCTTGAGGCCCTTCCATGAGAACCTCTCTCTGATGGCCCTATAGGTCTTGGTGAAACCCTAGTGGCATGATAGTGACGAATCATGTGAAGCGTGCAATATCTTCTCCTTGAGCTTGGAGCCCTCAGTCAAGAAGATCCTGTCCCTGAAGTAGATCACCTCATCCATCTCCCTGTACCTGTCATCTGTAACCTGTCCATCCAACACCTCACAGGCAAAACGGTCCTTGGAGTACTCTACCAACAGCTGAGCCCTCCAGTCCGTATCTAAACTCATCAAAGACAATGCTGCCAGCCTACGCGAAAGTGCATCGGCCACCACGTCGTTCTTCCCCTTGACATATTCGATGTCGAAATCATATGCCTGGATCTTGCTGACCCACTTTTGCTGCCGCTCCTGCAACTGCTTCTGCTCTAGAAAGAATTAGAGGTTGTTGTGGTCAATCCTCACTCTGAACCTGTTCCCCACCAGGTACTGCTGAAATTTGGCCAATGCATGCATGATGGCCAACATCTCCCTGTCATATATAGCATACAACCTCTCATGTGGCAATAGCTTCTGGCTCTCGAAAGCTATGGGGTGGCCTCTCTGCATCAAAACTGCGCCTATCCCCTCCCCTGATGCATCACATTCTAGGACAAAGGGCTGTGTGAAATCTGGCAATGCCAAAATTGGACAGCTGCTCATCACCTCCTTGAGCCTGTCGAAAGCCCTCTGCGCTGTGTCAGCCCAACTGAATGCCCCCTTTTTGGTAAGGTCTGTAAGGGGTGCTGCAAATTGGGAAAATCGCTTGACGAACTTTCGATAATAGGTGCAGATACCCACAAACCCTCGAAGCTGCGTCACATTCTTCGGCTCTGGCCAATCCCTGATCCTCTCCTTGTGGACCCTCACTTCGTCCACACCAATGATGTGCCCCAAGTAGAGCATCTCTGTCAGCCCAAACTCGCATTTGGAGAGCTTAGCATAAAATTGTTGCTCCTCCAATATGCGCAATACAGCCTCAGTATGTTGTAGGTGCTCGTCCCATGTCCTGTTGTAGATCAAGATGTCATCGAAAAACACTAACACAAACTTCCTCAAGTGACTGCGGAAGATGTGATTCATGCATGAATGAAAAGTGGTCGAAGCATTGGTCAGCCCGAAGGGCATCACCAAGAACTCAAAGTGATCGTAATGACATCTGAAGGCAGTCTTGGGAACATCCTGCTCCCTCACGCGAATCTGGTGGTACTTGGATCTCAAGTCAATCTTCGAGAGGAACTTCGATCTCCTCAGCTCATCCATCAACTCATCTATTCGTGGAATGGGGTACCGGTTCTTCATGGTCTTCTTATTGAGAGCTCGGTAGTCAATGCACATCCTTAGTGTGCCATCCTTCTTCTTCACCAATACTACTAAAGAAGCAAAGGGGCTAGTGCTAGGACAGATGTGCCCAAGAGCTAAGAGCTCATGAATGGCCCTCTCAATCTCATCCCTGTAGGCCTTAGGATTCCTATAGGGTGTAGTGATGACAGCCTGGATGCCCTGCTCCAGCTCGATCGTGTGCTCAAATCCCCGATCTGGTGGCCGCCTTGGTAGTATATCTCCAAAAACTGTGGCATATTTGTCTAAAATGGAATGTACATCTGGGTGCAAGGCCTGCCCTGTAGACCTTACCTCTGAAACACGCAGCTCCACTGCCCACTCTATGTCTCCCTTCCGGAAATATGCCTCCATCCGGTGTGTTGAAACTGTCTGTGGTGGGTAGGTGTGCATACCTCGAATCTTCTCGTGCCTCCCAGCCTTCTTGTCCGTCCACTCCATCTCCAAGGTCTCCCAATCTATGGTGACCTTCCCCAGCGTGATCAACCACTGCACCGCTAGTATCACGTTGGTGTCTGGAATGTCCACCACAAAGAAGTGATCTGTCAGGGTGTAAGTCCCCATAGTCACTGCCAAGGCTGGCACATACCTGGCACACTGCATGTTCCTGTCAACTGGAACCAGTACCGAAAACCCATCAAAGCTCTCTGTTGGTATGCCCCTCCGCTCTACCAACTGTGCATCAATAAAATTGTGGGTGGCCTCACTGTTCAATAATACTGAAACATGTTGTCCCCGCACAGTGCCTCAGACACGCAATGTCAAGTATTTGGGAACCCCTCGCAAGGAAGCAAGGGCTCCCCCGGTAGGTGCAAATGCCGCACCTCCTGCTCCTGGTGGTGAAGGTGGCAGATGATCTCCTCTTTGCACTATATTGCTGCCTCCTGCCTCTATCTCCTCATACTCCTCCTCTTCCTTGCTACTGTCGGAGAAAACCTTGATGTAATGTGCCTTCCCCGCAACACAATGGTGTCCTGGTGCTCATGGCTCCTGGCATGTGAAACATAGCCTCTTCCGCCTCAAATCTCTCCTAGTCTCATCATCCAAAGGCCCTCTGCTCTGGTTCCCCTTTGGAGGCGGAACCCTCATGTCCTTCCCCTTCGACTGAAATGCCGGTCTCTAGGGGAAAGAAGCTCTAGTCTAGGGTAGTGCATCCAGCAAGTCTTGAGTCCTCCCAATTGCGTCATTGAGTGTAGCTGGCCTCGTCGATCTGACTAACCCCCGAAGAGGTTCTGCCAATCCATCGATGAACATGTAAATCGTCCTGGCTGCAGATAAGTCAGGCACCATCACGGAGAGTCTCAAGAACTCTGAAATATATGTGTCAGGACTCTCGATCTGCTTGAGCTTAGTCAGCTCAACAAAGTGCTCCTTTGGATCCCTCCGATCAAATCGCTCTATCAGCCTCCGTGTAAACTCAGTATATGCTGTTACCCCTGAGTGCCCCAGCGTAGCCATCCCATGAAACCACCAGTCATGGGCCTCGCCCTCCAGGTGCAGCGTTGCCACCTTGATGGCCTCTGTCTCTGCCATCTGGTTAAGCTAGAAATATATGTCCAACTTCTCAACGCAAGCCTTTGCCGAACACTTGGTTGACCCATCAAATGTCGGTAGATAAAATCTACTACCGTGCGCTGTTCATCCCCATCCTGTGAATGCCTATTTCCTCTGTGATGGTTGCGGGGTCTGCTGTCCCTCTTGAGTTGTACGAAATCATGGAATGTGAGGGCATCTCTGAACTCCTATCCGTAGGACTGATACTCGGCAAAGTAATCTCCCATGTGAGCCGGTTCCTACTCCTGCTGTGCTCCTGCCCCAGTGTCTACGACAAGAAATGTGGGCATCGTAGAACGTGGAGGTGTATGTGATGCTATCTGCTGCGCTGTGAGGTGTTCCCTAAATGATGGGATGTGCCTGATCCCTCTCCGATATGGAAACCTTTTGGGGTTTCCCGCTGTCTAGACTCTGCAGTGAACCTTTGCCCCATCTCTTCTATCCACCTCGACAAATCCTACACTGATTTGAGGAGAAGTTCACTGAACTCCTTCTCGACATCTCTCTCCTCTGCCATTGGTTCCTCCTCTTCTGCGTCCACTACTGGAACGCAGTCACCTTCCCCAAAGGTGCTCTCTAACTTACGCTCTTGGTCTTTATACTTCCTTCCTCGGTAACAAATGTATGATTTTCCTGCTGGTGTCATGAACAATCTGCTCCACAGGCTGAGCCAAGTCTATGAGCTTTGATACCACTGTAATATTCCGGATAGAAATAAACAACAATATAAAGCACATAAACAAGAAACTACAACAACTAGAGAGACATCACATGAACAAAAGACAATATGGAGAACGTTGAGCCATTTTATTAAATATTGAAAGATAAGGAGAGTACAAAGTCGATCAGAATGATGGCACCTTGGCTTGCACTAGGCAAGCATAGAAATACTCAGAATATATCATGGAATGGCTTCTCCCTCAATGACAGCATAATCTCCAAACTACTGGTGCTGCTGCTATTACTGGAATAAACTGAATCTTTGGGGCTGTTCCCCACCTCTGAAAATGATGAAACTTTGGGAATGGCCTCTCCACCCAATACCCAGAAAAGCTCAGAGAGCTTTTTGAAAATGGCTGACCTCCGAAAATGACCTCCCTTGAGGTACCGCATTGTCCCAATGATAAACGTCGGCCTCGAATGATCTGCTGCAAAAGATGGCCTCCAAATCTACCAAAATGATGGAATAGAGAAGGGCTGACCCCTTTCCAACTCTCCCAGGTTGAATCCTCTAATAAACCCTCAATCTGGAATCTCCTCCTCCAAAGATTGCGTCCTCCCCCTCACTGACTGCGCTGTCTCTGCAATTGAACAATCCCAATTGTGGCTGCTCCAACTCTCTCCTACAAAACAAGGATAGAACTCCTCACCCAAGAAGGCACTCGAAGGCCCCCGGGGCTGAGGTTGGCATCTCCGCACAGAGACACCCGGTGTGCTGAACATCACTTGCAAACTTTGCTCAACAACAAAGCGTACTCAATGCCAAAAGACAAATATCATAGATGCATAATCAGAATGATCAAAATGAGGAGCCTCTCTCCTTTTTTATGTTCGGAGAGCCTTGCTCTCACCTAGGCCCCACCACCAACTGCAATGTCCCCTTGAGCCACGCTGTCCCTCTAGCTTTGTGCTGACTTGGGCCCATGCTGACATCTCCTCCACGCTACCACTTCGTCCTCTAGGCCCCACGCTACCAAATAAACATGTCTCCAAGTGACGTTAGGAAATGCTTTTATCCTAAGTGTGAGTTAAGTGTCCCTCTTCACCCACTTTATTTCTAACTTAATTTTATTAAAGTGAAGTAGCCAAAAATCAATATTTCCAATTAGCTATTGCTAATTGGGAATATTACAAACAGTTGGACAGTTCTCGAATTATCATTGTTTCACCTGGGCTTTGCTCCGCTTGCCAAAAGGCAAGCCCAGGTGCATTTCTTCCATAAATTTGTATTCTTGCTCCATTCTATAATAAAATGGCTCAACGGCTTCCATATTTATGATTGTTCTGGGTGTTTACTGAATTGTTTAAAAAATTCTATTGTGTAAATTTGTTATTTGCTTGCATATCACTGTTTTCCTATTTTTGGAACATTACAGTAGTATCAAAGCTCAAATCACTCTAAAGAGGGAGCTAGAGATCACTCTAGACACTCTAGACACTAAGGACTGTGGGAAGGCAGTGATAGTAGAGGATATGGGGGAGCCCAAGAGCAAGGAAGAGATGGTCTTTGACAGTCTCTTGAAAGCCCTGAGTGATTTGGCGAAGGGGCAGAAGGAGATGTTAGGTGAGATCAAGATGTAGAACCGGGAGCGGAGCACTCATCGGGATTTTCTATTTGGAGAGACTTCCGAAGCCTCTCAACAGTATGACCACCCTTCCCCTACTATGCAACCACCATCCTCTAGTGGCCAACTAGAGCCACGCTGTCGTCTTTCCTACCCTTAGCACCGAATGAACAAGGAGGAGTTGATGATCAGATGCCTATGGGAGATTATTTCAGAGAATGGCAGTCTGTGGGAGAAGATTTCAAAGCAGCACTAACTTTTAGAGGTTATTGCCAGCTCAAGCAGAATGTGAAGGGAAGGAGCTATGGAGGCCAGGGCACGCAGAGCTCTAAATTTCAACGTACCATTTGGAGGATATTTCCAGCTCAACATGATGACAGAGGTGGAGACCATTAAAATTGCCACTTTGCATTTGGAAGGAGAGGCACACAACTGGTGGTTTCATGGTTTGACTTTGTCCACACTAGGACATGCCAACGTGACTTCCTATGGGGATTTCACACAAAGAGTATGTGAAAAATCCTAGATCTAGATTCCTACTACAACAAATTTGGATTACTTCTCCTATTATTTGATAATTATTTCATTACATTGAATACTGAAGTAACTACTGAAGTAGTCTACACAAATAATACTACAGAATAAATCTAAGTGTTGAAACAGTCTAAACAAAACTCAATGAAAAACAACCACGTTGACACAGTTATTTTTGGACCAAGTCCCCGAAAAAACCCAACTTGGGAAAACCGATGCAACATATCTGAGGGTTTGTATTATTAAGCAGCAGAATCTTGAATACAACTAGGGTGCCAACATTTGGCAAACCCTTTAGAGATATCTAGACAACAAAAATGACTGAGATATACCTCACTCAACAAGTCTCCGGCTGATCAAAACAGCTCTGATGAAGCCCTCATTGCCTCTGCATGATTGCTTACGCTGGATCTGCGTAAGCCTGCTTAGGCAAGCTAGAGGGACTGCGTCACCCCTTCCTTTAGCTGATCTTGCTGATCTAAAGCTGGATCTTGGCCCTCCTGGCTCAGAACCCTAGCCTCTATCTTTTTCCAGACTAACTCCAAGAGACACTGCGCTGGCTCTGCATGATTCTCTGCAGTGATTGCGTCACCCTAGCCAGAAATTGCATTGTCTCTCTCTTGTGTTGATGCTGCCTCTCTCTGAAATGTATTCGTGGCCCTCCTGACCAATCTCTACTTCTGCCCCTCTTCGCATCTGATCACTGAATCAACAGTCCAGATTAAAACATAATCAAGGGCTAAGATTAACTTGGAGGTGATCTATGACTTTATCTAGAAGATTCACACTTGATTTAATTAATACACTTTAATTAATCAAATTCCCTAAGTTTAGACTTAGGAAAACATTAAAAATGATTAATTAATTTAATTAAATCATCTCTAAGTGGATTTTTCCAAAACCATTTCTGGGTTTTATGGAATACATGTGTCTTAGCCTATATACAAAATTACAAGGCTAGAGCACATCCAATGCTACCATAAATCAACAAAGTAGTGGAGCGTTTTGATCAAAGGGATCTAGAGGCCCACTTCAGGGAGCTGACCCATCTCAAACAGACAGGACATCCAAAGCATTATATTTCGGAGTTCCGACAAGTTTCAATCATGGTGCCCGATGTTTTGAAAGCTAGGAGGGTGTACACATTTGTGCCTGATTTCTCCCAAGATCGATGGGGACACAGATGAGAGATACTTGATGGTATCCATGGGGACTCACACACATGACCCTCTTCTACATCACTTACGGGCACTGTCAATTTGGATGTTGTTCTTTGGCACTCTGGGCATGAGCAGTGGGGGACGAGGAGCTCACCCAAGATATTTGGATGATACGCAACGCACTAGGAGAGAGACTTCGCAACGGTGGCAATGGGTCGGTGCGCAAGTTGACAGCCACAGGCTGGGGGATGAGGGATGATCATCTGCAGGGGTGGCATATCATTCATCACTGAACCTACGCCTAGGGAGCTGGTCAGGAAGGAGACATGTGTCACTCTTTCCATAAGGCGTGTCAGGACCATGCATGAGCAGAGGATAGCATGTATGGTTGAGGCATTTTTCCAATGTGTTTGTGCTCCAAACATTGTATTGGCACATTATCGAGAGGGCGGATGGTAGACCCAGTGGTGATGGTTGGGAGGAGCTGGAGGAATCCGCATACACTGAGTCGATTGCGAGTATCAGATACCCATCTATTGGTTGCATTTAGGGGGTAGCTAATTGGCACATGTGGCTTCTAGTGGTCATCGGTACTACATAGTGGCAGGCACATGGAAATTTAGCATGCATCAGATTAGTTCATGATATATGGAGCCTATATATTGATTACATTCAAGGACTAGAGATGAGGCATGGATGGATTCCAACAGTTATCAAAGCTATTCTGCAACAGGTCCGGCTATGGAATGCAGGGATTCAGTTGGTTGATAGATCACTTTGTCTCAGGATGAGCAGAGTCATGGCAAAGAGTGATCTAGTTCACTCTTGGGTTGGTACATGGGGGTTCATAGAGACCTTCATCGTATGGCAAGGCATGCTTTCTCTATTGCTGCATAGGTTCAGAGTTAGATTTGGATGGGTAGGCTTTGGCATCATTTAGATGCCTAGTCTTGATGTATCTCACCTCTATCAGTATTTCACCATCGTGTTCTAGGAGAGGAGGATACAATGTACGCATGATGGGCAGTCTATTAGAGCCAGAATGGCGCAACAACAACATGGTGGCACCCTTCTGAAGCTAGCATGGAACCCGAGCATCACAGTACTTGACAACTTAACGACCTTTGGGGATGAGCTGGCTACTACAGGGGGAGATCATTCAGATTCCCCATTGGGCTTTAGTGAGTCACTGATGGCGTGGGGAACTTCATCAACATGGCAGATTGGTCAGCAGGATAATATCTGGGGAAGCTCATGCAGGACAGACTACATCCCCACAAGGATTGGGCTATATTTTCAGGAGTTTACTCTTGGAGTGCATGGGATGGACTACTTGGTAGGGTAGCTTCATGGGGAGTTGGATAGAGCCCTGCATTATCATGATGCTCTACTTCTTGAAAGAATGCAGAGGGTTTATGGTACCTACACCGGGCTGTATAGTGGGTGGAGCAAGGGGTGCTCCACACTGATCAGGGTGGCTCGAGATCCTGGTATCGAGGGATTCCTTTGTGACAGGATAGTGCATGGGACAGGGATGACTAAGCAGCACATTTGGGACCCCGGTATTATTTGCAGTGACTGTTTAGGCCATCAGACAGTGGGGACGCTTGTTCAGGCATTGCTTTGGGACAAGCAATTTTTGGCGGGGAGGATTGTAATATCCTCAATTTTTCTAAGTCATCTAGGAAATATTACACTTTTTGACAATTTTGGAATTAGCCACAATTTTGGGTATTTTGATTTAGGAGAGGAAAAAAATCGAATTCTTGGTGGGTTGTGGGGGCCACACACCTAAGGAATACACACTCCCTTAAAAAAACACACTTGTGGAGAGAGAAGGAATGAGAAGGAAGGCGTACTAGTGGAGAATGGGGCCCACAAGGAAAGGAAAAGGGCAGCAAGCATAAATAGAAGAGAAGGGACCATCATTTGGTAGTTTTTATCAATATGAAAATTATACTACTCTTTGCTTGAGCTGTTGAGTCGAGTCAACATTGTGTTGTTCAACACACGAGGTTTCCGAGGGGAAACCTTAGCTCCTTCGGTGGACTCTGAGTGCCACCCTAGGGAAGCTATAGCTACACTTGTGCGCTGATCCAGGAGAATTCTACAGGTGTTATCGAACTATTCTTGGGGCATTTTGGATGCAAAAGGAAAATACACACTCCTTGGGAAAGGAAGCTATAGAATTGTGTAGGAAAGCTATAGCTACACTTGTGCGCTGATCCAGGAGAATTCTACAGGTGTTATCGAACTATTCTTGGGGCATTCTGGATGCAAAAGGAAAATACACACTCCTTGGGAAAGGAAGCTATAGAATTGTGTTGGCGTCGGGCTTTTAGGGACACATTGCTTTGGTATTTTGCAGCCATTTTGTGGGAGTTTGGTGGGCTGAATCAGAGGCTATTCAGGCTGAAATTCTTCTTCCAGTGCACACACAGAGGCAGTCTCCTTGGGTCTGCATAGTCCCTTGGGGAGAGATTTAGTTATGGGAGGATTGGCTGGGGGTTTGGAGCTGAGATTTTCTAGGAGGCACAAGGGGAATTTTGGGGAACATTTCTCAGCCTTTGGGGGCTCATTTGCAGCAGATTTCTGGGTGGTACGAATTTTCCAGCAGGTGGAAGGGTTCACTCTAATTGGGGTCAAATTTGGAAGGTTGGAACTAGGCCCAACCCTTTCTAGGTTTTTCTAGGTTTATTGAGTAGAGGCCAAGATTAATTTGGCTGAATTTTCTGAGCACTCTAGAGGGATGAAACACCTGTCCTTTTCCAGCCAACAACAACAAAATTCCAGGGCCAACGCAGGAGCAGAAGGAGAAGTACTTGCTAGCGTCCATGCATCATCCTTTCTCACATGGGACTTTTCTAGCTTTCTTTTGCAAGCCCAGGTGCATCTACCCCATGTTTATATTGTACTTTCATTGATTCATAATAAAATGGCTCAACGTGGCACAGTTTTGGTGAATTTTTGGGTGTCTAAGTACATGTGTAAAATTGCGTTACATGTGATTTTTTTTTATTATCACGGTTAATTTCCTCTTAGGAATATTACAACTTTGTGGTGTGTTGAGGGGAGTGGGCTTGAGGGGTGACCTCCAGCTACAAGTTCACAATATTCAACATGCCTTCAATTACTAATAGTGTCATTTATATAAATCGAAGTAGGTAGTATTAGGTGGGACATATATTCCCTTGTAATGGCATCTGAAGAGGGAAAAACTTATATCTAATAAGAGGGTTAAATAGAAGGAGAGAGTGAACCTAAATAGAAGAAAGTGATCTCCTATATTGATGTTACTAATAGGAGAGAGTTCATATTTAGAAGATGTGAGAGGTGTAGTAGAAATACACTTTTCACTCACGCTTATGGGAGGAAATATATAAATGAAGGAAAATAACATATCTTAGGGAGTCAGGGACATGACGGAGTGAGGTAGAAGAGCTGTGTAAAATCCCAATACATTTTTTAGCTGATAATATTATTTTGGGTATAAGTATTTTTGAAAATGTTCCATGAGAGAAGTGGCCCCCCTGTTAACGGTTGCACTTCATACCACAGTTTGACTTAGATTGTAACTTTAAGGAATATCTACTCTGCCGAAGTTCCTTGGGACCTGCAGCCAGCCTCATCCCTTTTTGAACTCGTGCCATTCATGGGGTCAGACCGCAATTGGAACTCACTCTTGTGGATGCTTGGAATTCAGTTGATGTCACTTAGTAAACCAATGGCCCATTTCTGAAGAGATGTAATTTGATCATAAGGTTCCCATCAAAACTAATATTCACCACCTAGATTGGACTAGTGTATATAAATTATTAGAGTTTAACCATTGACAATGCCACACTTTTTTATTTAATTGTAACAAACGACACAGTTGCATTTGTGAAAGACAATAATCTTATTGTAGGCCTTACCAATAGGTATCTCTGTTAACCACATCTTTTTTTTCATGTAACTAAGCGCTACCCCCCTAGCCCATAGGGAAGAGTAAGATATTCTTCAAGGCTCAAGGTCGCTCAACAACAAGGCTCAAAACCTTTACAACAATATACTCAATATGAGCCCAACATATCACTTAACCGGAATTGAATTTAAGTGAAGAGGATATCAATCATTTCTCAGAACCACCCAAAATAAACACAATTGAATGGATTGACCACAGTTTATTCATATCAGACATATACAACATAATTTTTAGCATGGAAAATTTCCCACGCATATGATTTGATGTTCAACTTCCTCTGGGCTACTAGCATGTAAATCTAAGTTCATTCCTGTACTAAAGAAACCAACATCTCTATGCCAATACTGTTTCGTATCCCTATTTTTCTGTTCCAATCTTGGTTTGTATCCTAATTTTTCTTTCTGTGAGAGTTTTGTAGGTTTGTTAGTAGCTTGTTTCTTACAGAAAGAATATCATTGGGGCACAAAGGAAAATTAAATTTGCCTCCTCTCCATGTCCATTTTTCCTGTAATTTTCCCTATGAAATGAAGGGAATTTGTCTCTCTTTTAAGTTGAAATTTAGCGCAATTCCTTTGTTTTCCGATGCCAATTTTATGATCTTCTTGCATGACAGGTTAAGGTCAAGTTTCAGGAAGGTGATATGAAGTCAATTGTAGACCCAAATCTTAAAGATGATTTTCACCGTGAGGATGCTAGAACTGTGACAGAACTGGCTCTAAATTGTGCTGCATTTGATATGTCTGGCCGTCCATCCATTAAAGTAAGTAATAGCAGAATATTTGGATTCTAAAGCTTAAGCTACTGGTGGAAAACCAATTTATAAATAATGTTCTTAAGTAGAACTTCTATCCTCTTTGATGTTTTCTCCAGGAGGTGGTGTCTGTATTGGAATCCTTGTTAAAGAAACATAATGCTTCCCAAAGCTGTTGCTCGTATATTATTGACAATAAGGTCTCTGCAAAAAGTTTTCCTCCGTCAACCATGCATTCTGCAAGTAATGAAGCACGTGAGGATACCCCTACCATTAGTAGAAGCTTCTCTACGAGCATATTGTGTGGCATCTTACAAAGGCAAGTTTATAATTATAGAAGACTCTCTACATTTAATTAGCGATCATGTTTTGGCCCCAGATGTGTAGGAATCCTGTAACCCTTCCAATATGAACCATTCCATTTAATTTAAAAATGTATTATATAGTATACATGAACTCTTTGTTACACTGCTATGTCATTAAACTATAGTGCCTTGTTCTTCTTTTTTATTTTGTTTATTTTTAGGCTGTAGCTATTTGGAAGGGCAATTCTTTTGGTCAAATGTAAATTAAAAACATTGTTATTATTATTATTTTAAATGCAAATAATAGTGCTGTTTTATTTCTCCCACGGTCCTCTTTCATGATCACTGAAAAATCTTATTGCCTTTTGGTCCCTTTTATACTGCAACATGTTAAAGCCATGAGCTAGAATCTAAGCATTAATCATGCAAATTGTTATAGTTCCACCAAAAAAAACCATTTTGATTTCATATGCTATGTTTTATTGTTAGGCTCCATATGTACAGTCAATTATAGTGTTTTTGGTACTTTGAGGTCGTCTTTCCATAAGCTTTTTGGCTCATTCTGCTCCTCTAGTTTACTCCATGCCATTATCTAAAATTGGCGTTGTTAACTATAATGCCCATGTCTTTGTGGTTCTAGACGGAGTTGCAGTTATCAATAGTAGTAAATCGGAAGATACGCATGTTTACAACGTTCTTATTAGAAATCTCCATCTCATGGCATACAGAATTAAAGTTAAGCTAAGCTACAAAAATGCAGAGCATTGATTAAAACCTATGTTGCACTGTTAAAACCTATGTTGCACTGCCTTGGGGATGGGAGAGTTTATGGTACGGCTGGAGTGCATTCCCAAAATTTCAAGGGAAAGACAAGTTGGGTACAACAATAATATATATAAATTATAAAATAATAAATATTATTATTATTATTTTCTATTCATTATGTGTATATAGATAAATCATAAATAATAAATACATCATTGCAATAAAATTATAAATATTGAAGTAGCTAAGAAATCTGAAATTCGAACTAATAATTACAAAACCAAATATATAATCTCAAATCTAAAAATCAAGTTGAAGCTTTTAGTTGAAGGATGATGGGTCAAGAGCAGTGTTGAGCAAGTGAACTATTCTTCTAGTGCGACACATGGTAGTTAGTTGGAAAGTATCCATCTATATGACGGTACAAATGGCCTAGCGCTAAAACACTAACTCTTGCTAGTTTGACCTTTCAAAGACAAATGACAAATCAAAAACCTAGGTTGAATTACTAGAGCTAGTTGTCTTGCTTGCTATTTTTGGTCAAATCCAAAAGTAGATTGAGTCTTACTATTCTTGGTTGACATTCTTGCATGTAAACCAATTCACCTTATTATCCCAGTTGGCAATCATACTAATTTTGTCAAAATCAAGCCTTGGCTCAAATTCCTAATATTGTCAATTTCAACACCTAAATCGACACTTTCTGTTGTTAGGTTTATCAAATAAAATCCATGTTTAATTGGTCAACCACATTGGATATTTTCCCAATCTCGTGAAAGCGAAAGGGCCTTTTTTATAGTCACTGCTACTAATATGTCCAAGTTAAACAAATTCAACTACTTTGGCATAGTTAGCAAAGTTTCAAAGTGTGTTAGAGCCTTAAACATAGTGTGGTTTCTTTACATTAGTTTGACATCTAAATGAATCTCGAATCCTAGTTTATTATTCTTGAACAAAGTAAGTGCAAAGAATAGTTTTGTAAACATTAGTCTTAAGAGGAAATGTGTTGAAATGAGTCGTTTTTGGCAACCTTTAAACATCCATACAACCTCCATTGTTTGAGGGAAAAAAAATTGGCTACTAGGACAACACACAACAAAGTAGCAACCCAATAATTCCTTGCAAATAATGCTAAACACAATTCAACAACTTTCCTATAAGATAGTAGTGGGTTTAGAAACTTGTTAAATGTGCCACATAGGAACAATCGCAAACACAGTCTACTTCACCTTTAGGGAAAAACTAGAAGGTTTTCATCAACAATAACTGTGTTGTTGATTCATGCCACAGGAAGTAAAGGTTAGCATACTTCTTAATTATTTCTAAAGGGATGTCATTTTTAAGAAAAAATAATTATAGGTTGAAGTCCAACGCTGAGGATTATTGCTTTAGACAACTAAGTGATAAAGCGAGGAGAAAATAAATGTCAACAATGAACAGAGGTATTTTAGCAGTTACCATTGGAAGTTAGCATAAACAATAGCTTTTTCATGCCAAAATCTCATCCAAAACAACAAAGTAATCCTAGTCAAAATCAAGTAAAACATACCGATTTTTCCTTGGGGACAGTGGAACAATACCCGAAAAGTTCCCAAATATGCTCGGGGCGGATTGGGAAAAGCTTGGAAGTTCCCAAGTCCTTAATGAAGTCCCCAAAAAATTGGGGACATTCCCAATCCCTGTAAAAGTCCTTGGTACGTGGAATTATCAGGTATGAGGGATTTTTTGGTGGGGACGGGTCCCCGTGCAACATAGGTTAAAACTGTATTTCGTATTGTTCAATTCTTACAAAGGATTGGCCAGTTAGGCAATCTTCATCCTAGTAATGTTGAAATTGCTATGTACAACACATAATGCATAACACCAAATCTCCATCTTATAAGGATTAAAAACCAATTGTCTTTGTGTTCTATTATGCAGCCTTTGATAGTTCCTTGTGTCTAATAGCACGTAGAAACTAATGCTGGGGTATATATCTATTTCGTTTGTGTGAGCTAGCATTGATATTTTAAACATGAAGTAATATATGGTGTAAAAACGTCATCTATTGGAACAACTGGAAATTATTCTTCTAATTGTAAATTTAATTATGCAATTTATCTGCTACAACAAACAATGAATAACATCACAGCTGCAATTTTCACAATAAAATTACTGCAAAAAATAAAATATTGGAAACTAAGAAATTCTAGCACACACAAGAATATTAACAAAGTTATTTTTGGACAAATATCTCTGAAAAAACCCAATGCAAGAAAATCGGTGCAACATATGAGGGTTTTCTTATTATTCTTCAGCAGCAATAAGCCACACTACCAAAAATCCTCAAGTGACTAACTTTTGGCTTCCTCCCTATGAAGACTCCTGGCATTTTCTTCCCCAATGCTCTATGAGGAGCTCTGTTCTAAATATACACCGTTGTGTTACATGTCTTTGACCACAAAAGCCTGGGTAAATCCTGGTCATATAACATGGCCTTTGCAGCTCCAACTATAGTTCTATTCTCCCGCTCTGCTACCCCATTCTACTGAGGATTATATGGAGTTGTCCATTATCTTTTGATCCCTTCTTTCGCGCAAAAATCTGTGAAGTTTTTATCAATTTAGATCATTATCTAAGTGAAGTACCTTGGTCCTCTTCCATGTCGCATGATCCACGAGAGCTTTAAACTCTTTGAACCGATCAAAGACCTCATCTTTGGTCTTCAAGAAGTAGATCCAGGTTTTTCTGGAATGATCATCAATAAAGGTGACGAAGTATTCGACACTACTAAGAGCTCTAGTTGTCATCATGCCACAAAAATCTGAATGTATAAGTCCTAATATGCCATCTACTTTGTTGTCACTTCTTGGGAATATTGCCTTAGCATACTTCCCAAGTACACACCATTGTGTTCTATACTAATTTTTAGAACCCCTGTTACAGTTTCTTTGAGCATCTTGAGTGCTCCATGGTGTATATGTTCCATTCTCCTATGTCATAACTCATTCAGTTCCTTCCCACTACTATTGTTACTGCCCATTAATGCCATTGGAGAGTTGAGCTGCAACATGTACAATCTGTTGCTTCGAGCTCCAATTTGTTTTACCTTCTTCGAGCTTGAGTGTTTGACATAAAATTTATTCCTCACGAAGTGGACATCATAACCCTTGTCCTGCAACTCAGATATTGAAATCAGGTTCATACCCAATCCTAGCACATACAATACATTTGTAGCATTGGTGTTGGCTCCTGACTCCCTCTAAAAATCTATGGTACCTCTCCCTACTGGAGTACATTTTGTTCTATTTCCCGTAGTAATATGGAAGTCCATTTGCTCCTCCTTGTAGCTAGAGAAATATTCTCTAACCCCTGCCATATAAGTTGATGCTCCACTATCTATATACCAGACACCAGGTGAAGTTGATCCTAACAAGCAAGAAAATTCGTCCTCCAACCTGGAAGAAAAATCTGAAGCTTCCTTACTATTAATTATGTCCATGGTCATGCTGAAGAATTTAGTGTGTTATTCCTCTTTACTCTCGACGGTGATTCTGATCTAGAAAACTGCTGCAAAACTACGTCTAGCTAAAGATTTGCTCTGCGAAAAATACGAGGTTGCTCCCTCTGCCTCTGGAGCTACTCGATTTGGAGAGATCGAAATTTTTTGTCGCTCTCTAAAAAAAAATTGATTCTCCTCAAGTGACTCAACCCTTTTTCAAAGTGACTGTGATGCCCCCTGGGGTTTCGATATGTTGCTCTCATTGGAACAGAGGATTATACCATCACCGCATTTTAATGAACCTGCTAAAAAACAGGAGATGTATAGGATCTCTCAAATAGATAGTACTTGTATAAAGAAGAGGAAAGAGAGGCCCACACCTTGCCTGTTTAAAGAGGAGGAAAGAAGTGTCCTTCTTGCTACTGAGCTCTCTGGTTGTTCATTTGTGCTCTAATAACATGTGAAAATTTCATCTATACAAATGGAAATTATTCTTCTAACTGTAAATTTAATTTTGCAATTTATTTGCTACAGCAAACAACGAATACAATCACAACTGCAATTTTCACAATAAAATTATTGTGGAAAATAAAATATTGAAAACTAAGAAATTCTAGCACACACACAAGAATATTAACACGATGATCTTTAGACAAATGTCCCCGGAAAAACCCAATGCGGGAAAACCAGTGCAATAGATGACGGTTTTCTTATTATACTTCAACAACAAATCTAAGTACAAAAATTTAGATGCTCTGCTTGCAATCTAATATGAGGAAAATATTGAGAGAATTTTTGTGAGAATTTTCTCACACTCCATTGCAAATTTCTGCCCCCGAGATGGACCTTCTATCCTCACGTTGGAGCCTCTATGTCACTCTTTGCGTAGAGCTACTGTGGAATTCGCCCTTCCTCACTCTACCTCTTCCAGAAGCTGGAAATCTCCCTCTTAGAGTTATGTTGTTCTCCTCTTTCACTTGCTACTCACTCTCTGGTTCCATCTTCTTTGCCGAATCATCGCCACTGAGAAAATCGAACTGCCTGGGCAATTGAGTAACTGCACTGGTGTGTTCTCCATCTACCTATCGACTTATTCTTATAATCTTTTGTTGGAGCACCAACGACCAATATTAAAACATAATCGATGGTCCATATTAATTTTTAGTCGATCCACGTGAGTTTCTAGATAGCTCTCACCTTATCTCAATTAATATTGATTAATTAACCATATTCCCTAAGTTTAGACTTAAGAAATATTAAAAAAATAGTTAATAATCTAATTGAGACACTTCTAGGTAGAATTTCCAAAAATGATTTATGGGTTTTGGAGAACTCGTGTATTCTAGCATCTCCACAAAACTTCGTGGCTAAAGCACATCCGATGCTACAAAAACTAACATATAATATATACAAATTAGAGATTAGTATTTATTTATTTTTTTAATGAGAAAGGTCAATATCTACAATAATGAAATTATTGTTAGATAAGAGGTTTCTTTGAACTCTTTAATTTCATAGGTATTCAAATAATATTCAATAGTATTGCAAGTTGACCTTTGAGCAGTAAGTTTAGGTTTATTGGCAGTGTATTTATACTAATCAGTCTAGATCTATTTCAACACTGGATTTATTAAGCACTGAGAGTGATCAAATATGTTAAGGTGCAAATCTTTTTTTGAGTGCAAAACTTAAGGCAAGGTTTGCAACTTGAAAGATTTGATTCCTCTGAGCACTTGATAGATCCAGAAATAAGATGGATCTAGGTTGTGTGTGTGTGTGTGTGTGTATATATATATATATATATATATATATATATATATATATATATTACTCAAGAATGTCATTGGTTGTCAAAACCTAGAGCCTAAAAATTGCCAACAATACATTAACTTTATGAGTTCAATTTTACTTAAACTACCATAACAATATTTATAAGCATTAGTTTGTTATATTTTTTATTTTATTTAATTTTAAATAATTTAAATTTTATTTTATTTTTATTTGACTAAGTCAACATGTTTACATAACATAAAACATAAGAGAACATTACAACATCACAATGATAATAATAAAACACACTAAGACCAAATCCTTATCAATGTTTATTGTATCATGTTAGTAATGATAATGGACATTAGAGTTAAAAATTGAAATATGACTTAAAACAAGTAAATCATACTTATTGTTAGGCATGGCATATATTTAAAATAAGAAAAATGCGTTGTCATTAAAAGAAAAAAAGAAATTTTTATAATTAGAAAAGAAAAATGTGATTGGAAATTGCTCTATACTCATCTTTGATAGGGATGGGTATAATATTAAAAATAAATTTGGCTTCTAATTAGATTACTAAGGAGAGGCTTAGTTGACCTTTAGAAAGGGTATGAATTATTGATGCTTTTGTATCAACACTAATGAGTTAATTGGGTATTTGTGTGGAAAAGTTGTTATTCTCTCACAGTTGGGTTGAAATTCCACTTTGTGATGTGTATGCTCTACATTTGGGTTGAAATTCCACTTTGTGATGTATATGCTCTTGGTGAGTCAATTGTTGATGAGCTATATATGATCTATTCATGAGTTAATTTGGCCTAATATATATATATATATATATATATATATATATATATTACAACATGACATGATATGAAAGTTTTATAATTTTGAATGTTTAATAATACTTTAAACCACTTGGTCATGAGGCACTACCTAAAGTGCATCCAATGGGTTTCTTCAATCTATTTGTTGGAAAAAAAATAAGATGTGTGAGTTGAGCTTTCATGTTATTATTATAGAGAGTTATGTTATGCTTGTCATGCATGAGACTTTTGCTTTTTCATTTTCTTATTATTGTCTTCAAGATGGGTCATTATACTTGGTTGTTTCGAGAGAACATCATCATACGAAAAGGTGCTTCCTTAAAAGTGGCATGATATTCTTGGAAGTGTATATCAAATGTTAAGTCACTTGTTAATATTGTGTATATAAACTCACAAGGCGTCGGTAGGAACGGATAATTTGACAAGACTAAGAGGAATTTGGCACGGGTAACATGTCGCAAATTGTTTTAGAAGTTGAGAACAAAGACAAGTTAAAATAATATGATGTGTTGCCTTTGATAGGTTCTTGGAGTATCTATCTTGCTAGCAACGCTAATCTTTTTTAGGATAGGTTCATTCCTCCTTTTCAATGTGCTTCTCAAATAATAATTATATTTGATTGCTTTCACGTTAATTCAACAATATAGAATCCAAGACAATTGGTTCATGAGGGTATTGATTAGTCAAGAACATGGGATATTTTAATTGTGTTAAAAAAAGAACTCCACCTATGTATAATGCAAGGGGCATCATCTTCTTCAATGAAACACATGCCATGTGTTTCAAGATAGGCTTAAGAGAGGGATCAAGCAATTATGCAAAACTCTTAGCTTTGAATATGCTTATAAAACTTATAAGAAATAAAGGTGTCCCTAAGGTTTAAGTTTCATGGACTATTTATTAGAAATTAGTTGGATTGATGGTAGGTTCAAGATAGGTAATCTAGTTCTATGTCCTATCATTGAAGATGTGAAAATAATAGCATTAGTTTTTAACTTTATTTCCTTCTTTTATGTCTACAGAGAGCTCAACTTTGACATTGCTTCCATTTCAAAAGGAAGACTCTAGTGGACTATTAATACTTGGATCGTGAAGGAAATAAAGGATGGAACTATTGTAAATGAAGCCATCCTCTTAACTTTTGGTTTCTAAAGTAGGCATTAGTATAGTCGCCAAGCTTTTGGTGCTTCTCTGTCCTTTGTTGCACTCAATTGTTAGAGGCCTTTTTAGGTCTTCAATTATTTGATTGGGTTTAGCTGTAGATTTCATTTTCAATTTCTAATGTATATGTAAAGTACAATGTATATAGTCTATGTATTTTATTCAATCTTCGTAATACTTTTGGAACTATTCTTTGACAAGAATTGTGCCCATTATGGAACTTTTGTAAAGACTTGGTAATCTTAGTTTTGTGATGTGTTAGGAGACATATGGTTTATTTGAGCTATTAAAAGACACTTAATCTTGAGGGTTATTCTCAAAACACCAAAAGCATATGCTAAATGTAATTTAGTTTTAACTCAAAAAGAATTATGATTTATTTTTTGGGTGGTGCACGAGGGATAGACGTATCATATTTCATTATGGGCTTGATGCATAAGTACTATATTTAATGTCTCTTATTTGATATGGTTTAATCTTCTCTATGCATAAAAAGAGTTATGTTTCCATGGTTTCATTATAGTGAGGTTTTAAGTAATAGTGCAAATTTGATGTTTTTTTTGAAAAATGTCTTGTATTTAGTATATATATATATATAATCAATACAAAAAGTGGAAGGCCGTTTATAATGGACATAGAAACCTCTTCATCAAAGCTACTTAAATTGAAATTAAATTTGAATACCCTGTTGGATGAAAGATTGGTCATCTTTGATCAACATAGTACCCTTAGATCAGAGTTGATGGCATACCTCATCCCTCCACATTGAATAAAAGGTAGATAAAGGGTTGACATTATGATAAAAAAACACATACACATTGCTTTTCGAGATATAAATAATGTCCAAATCCACATGCTATGCCATATCTCAGAGAATGCAATATGGACCAAAGAGTGACAACATCCAAATAATGCATAATGTCAATGAATCCTACCATGAAGCAACACTAAATACCAATCCTCAAGATAATTCTATCAACATTTGGAAAATCAACACTCCTAGATGTTAGTTTTTTGTAGCATCAGATGTGTTCTAGCCATGAAATTTGATGGAGAGGCTAGAATACGTGAGATCTCGAGGACCTAAAAATCATTTCTGGAAATTCCACCTAGAGATGACTTAATTAGATTAGTAGCCTTTTTAAATATTTCCTAAGTCTAAACTTAGTGTGAATATGGCTAATTAATCAAAATAAATTAAGTCAAGGTGCGAATTATCTAAAAACTCACACAGATTGACTCTAAGATGATCCTAGCCATTGATTATGTTTTAATCTTGGTCGTTGGTGCTCCAACAATGGATTATACGAGGAAGTCGATGTGAACTTGGAGAAGACACACCAGAAGTTCAATTTCCTTAACATATTGATTTTCAGAGTAGCAGCAGTCAGTTGCTAAAGATCCAAAGATCGAAGCAATGAGTGAGGGGCATTGGCAGTGATCCAAAGGAAGTTTTCCATATATACAGGGAGGCAACAACAAGGGGTTGAGTTATTCCCAAAGAGGAAGTGTAGAGGACTGTGCGGTTACTTCAAAAGGGAAGTTTGATTTAGCTGAGGAAAAATTTGTTCTCAGTTCCAGAGGTTGGGCAGAGTGTCCAAAGTGCTGGAGAGACGATTTCCCCAGCAGAGACGGGTAGAACAAATTCGTCAGAGACTAGTTGGAGGTTTGACGTCATAGGGTTTGCGTAGAGCATCTCAAAGGATGACGCAGAGGGTCCAGGAGGCCGAGTTTTCTAAAGGAAATTGCGTCGAGATTGCTTGTGGAAGAAGGGTAATTCCCTTAAAATATTGTTTCCCATGTTTTCTTTTTGTTTGGATTGTCAATTGGGCATCCATAGATTGTACTCAAGAATTCACTACTGCATAATAATAAAAACCCTCACAGTTGCACTGGTTTTCCCAAGTTGGGTTTTTTCGGGGACATTTGTCCAAAAATAATGGTGTCAGTTCATGTGTGTGTACTAGTGTTTTCTCAATTTTCAACGCTATTTTCTTCTGCATTTTATTTGTGAAAATCAAAATGTGATTTATTTGGTATTTTCTGTAGCAAACTGCAAATAAATTTTTAAATGAAATTAACAATTAGGAAAATAATTTCCATTTGCCATGATAAATGAAATTTTCACACTAGAAAATACTCTTCATTGTTTTTTAGCAATGGAAACATGAAAAATGCCATTAGAAAGTCCATTCTTGGTCAATTGGATCTTGAATGAAATCCTCTAATTGATTACTAACCAAGAATAAACTCATCCTATAAGAATGCCAAACCAACCAAACATTGTGAAGTCTACACACCCATCTATCATCCAAATCTTTGGACATCTAGCTTGTGTTAAGGACCAGGGATACCATATGCTTTTGATGAAGCACCAAGTATAGTCATTGAGACTGATATTGGAGAAGCCATTGACCAAAGCTCCACTCCTAGAACCTAAAAAATGACCTATAAATCCCATAATTGATTTATATCTCTTAGATTCTCTGAAATATGGCTTCTTAACTCTAAAAGAGAGACTACTAGTGGTAGGGAAACCATACTCTTGAGTAAGAGAGCTCCAACTATCCAGGAGGCGAAAGGAAATTTCACACAAATTTCTCAACAAGAAAATTCCCTTGCCCAACCTACAATCCTAATAGCAAGACATCTTCATGACACAATAACCCCAAGCCCTTGCAAATAAGTTGACAAGTTAAATCCCAACCTACTCTACTATTTTCCTAAAGCTAATGAACTGAATATGCAAAAAAATTTCCAAGCTAGCCATATGCTCCTAAAAGTGAGTGAGTTTGGAACTTGAAATAAATGTGGTGGTACAGTAATATAAAATAAAATGAAGGCCCCTTGGACCTCACTTGTATGTTAAGCATACAACAATTGATTTTGAAACAAGCCTTATTAAGGTGTTAAACCCTCAAGACACCACACCACCAACCCACTTGGATGCAACAAAATTGCCTTGGGTGGAAAAAGCAATCAAATAAAGGCTCTCTTCATCCTTGAGCATAGTGTATATTTCCCATGGGACAAATGGAAGACCCCTCTCTTTGCCATATTTACACAAGTATGCATTCAAAATTATATCAAGCCACCGAAACTAGGCCCTCCTAGTGAACCAATAAGAGATAGTAGACATGAGAGGTCTAAAGAATAAAATCTACAACTCTGAGTTTCCTTGAAAAGGGGTGATCCTTATGGTGCCAAACATAAGCTTTCTTTGAATTCTAGAGACACCAAGGTCCCTCATAGACTATATTGATAGACAAACCCAAAAAGGAATAATCTTTCCAACTTAACAAGAACTTTACTAAGTTTTTGTGTTTTTGGAGGTCGCATCAAATCATTATTTTCATGTTGATTTTGGGAAGGGGTCATGCACCATCACCCTTTCTTCATTTCAGGGTTAAAATCCCAACATTTTTTAACCATGGCATTAAAAACCAAATATCATGATTACAAAAGGCATGAGAAACCACATTGAAATGAAAAAGTGGTGATGCAACATTACCTCTATTTTTTCAGGGTTTAAATTTAAATATTTTTCAATGATGGCATTAAAGACCAAATATCATGACTACGAAAGATATGAAAAAACATGTTAACATGAAAAAGTGGTGATGCAAGTTTACCCCTTTTTTGGGGGTTAAAATTCAAACATTTTTCAAACATGACATTAAAAATTAAGTACTATGATTGTGAAAAACACTAAACTCGACGCTTAAAGTTTGTCTACCTTTCTATTTTTTCTACTGTTTGTTAATGTTTGGTTTTTTTAGTGTTTTTCAAAATTTTCTAACTTTTACTTTATTTCATTTTATATTTGGGGTGAAATCTACAAATTAATTGACATTATAGCCTTGACCATTGGTACCATAAAAAAATAATACATAATAAATGTGACATTACATAATTTTTGCTTAATTATTACTATTATTATTATTTAAATAATTTACATTAAAAAAAATTGCAAATGTTTTTTGGTGCAAAAAATCACTTTTTTATTTTTAAAATATTGATTTTTTTTTTTTTTTTTTCAAAATGGGTTATGTTAACTTTAAATAAAAAATTTACATCATAAACATCACATTCATGTTGGTCCTTCTACAGGAAATCTAGACCATTTCCAAAAATAGATCCTCTGTATGACGAGACTATCTATATTATGCCTACCAGAACTGCCATAAGAAGTAAGCACAAAACAAGTCAAAGATCACATTATCAAGGTGTTGGATCATAATCAAATTATACTTCTTCTTTTTTAAATTAAAGTAAAAAGCAATTTTTTTTCCAAAAAGGAGAAAATAAACATTAAAATATTAAATTAAATTAAAAGTAAAAAATAAAATAAAATTCACCTCTTAAAAAAACATTCAATATAAATAACTAAAGACATCAAAGGAGATCCAACGTATCCCAACCATGAGGCTAAATGACGCAGATGTCATCCACAAATCTCTTCCAAAGCTTTGGTTTGTATTGAGTTGAGGAAAAAGCTTTGGATTCAAAGTCCTCCATGAACATATTAGCTACAACAGGGGAAAGGGGGGAGCCCATGGCAACACCACACGTTTGTCCATATAATTCCCCTTCAAAGCTGAAGAAAGTAGAGGTAAGACAAATCTCAACCAACTTAGCAGTACCAGGATTTGTGATGTGGTTGATGACCTCAATGACCTCATTGATGGGGATATTAGTGTAAATGGAGACCACGTCAAAACTCACAAGAAAATCCCCAGGCTCAAACCTTATACCCTTTAACCCATTGACAAATAATGAAGATACTTTGACAAAGGACTCTGTAAGGCCAACGAGGGGTTTTTTCTTTTGGGCTAAATACTTTTCCAGAAGATAGGTTGGCCCTCATATAGTGTAAAAAAAAAGGGTAAAAAGAAACTTAAAAAAAAGGACATTAAAATATAAGATTAAATAACAATTAAAAATTTTCTATCAGGCAATAATTGAAGATAACTCATTTATAATCCTGAACTAAAACCCTAATCCCTTTGTTATCGTTGGTGCCTTTTGTACTAAAGTTAAATGGATTTTGGCCTAGGGGGCTCTTCCCCTCCTTGAGATGAGGATTTTTCCTTGTGCGCCATGGTCACATCCCTTAGAAGAAATCCTAGGCCAAAAGAACAATAGATAAGATTCGTCAAAAAGTTTGAGAATAACTTGTTAGTTGCTCTCCCTCGGTTTTCGGAACACCTCCCTCACTTTTTCTAACAGGGCCTTGGTTGTGAAGTTAATGGTTATGTGGCCTTCTCCTAAGTTCATTGAACAATGGTTTGACAAGGCTTGGAAATCAATGATGAAGGGGGATCTTAACATTTTTGCAGTGGGTAACAGATTTTTTCTTTTCTCTTTGAGTAGAAGGAGGACCGAGACATAGTATTTCGAAATGGGTTGTATTTTATTGGCTCCAGGAGGATGTATTTGAATGCTTCGTCCTTGGATTTCGACCCACAAGGAGGTGAATATCCAACCATTGTGTGCTCGATTTGTTGCTTCTCTCCTCACCTGCACCGCTCTTTCCTTTTGTTGGAGCCTGGCTGAGTGCGTGCTGGAAGCATGGGAACACGGTGAGCCGGGCATCTGCCTGACTTGGACCAAAGGAGCCTGGCGGGGTCGAAACGAATCACGGTGCTAAAACTTGTATGGAAGTGGGACCCCTATAGAAAGGTTTTCCTTCGAAATTGTCCTAACCTAAGGGGGAGTAGAACCAATATCTGTACCGCTTGAATACGACGCCGAACCTCGTTTTTGAATGTAAAAGCGCTGTACGAGAACAGGCATTTTTCCCCCGAGATCGTAAAACCCCGGGCTAGAAATGGAGATGGAACGGCCCCAACTAAGGATGATCAATGGCACACCCAAAAAAGGGGGGGGGGGATAGGGGAAAAGGTGGCGTAAAAATTCCCAAAACCCTAGTTGAGAATGTTGCCTTAACATCAACCAATCCCTATGAAATTTTGTCACAGGAAGAGAATGAACAAGTAAAGCCAAATACAGGCAAAGAAGACCCAGGTCCTAAAGAATAAAAGGGAGAAGGAGAAAAGGGGGAGATTCAAGAGGAATAACCGGTAAGAAAAATTTCTAATGTCAATAACATCCAATCTCATGTTCAACACAACTCCACAACTCTGTCAAACCCTAATAGGAGGGAAAAAATACTAAAAGGTGTGACACCAAAGCCTCAAGAAATAGAGGAGGGAGTAGGAAGGGTGCTTACAAGAAGTGTTAAGAAGAGGCTTAAATAGGCAAGCAATTCCACTAGATATGAGCTGGAAAATCATAGAAATGGAGGAAGGCCTCCAAGAAATATTAAGGGAAGCGGAAGCGGAACAAAACATCAAGTTAGGCAACCAACCGCAAATTACAAAAATTCTTAAGAACGTGAGCAATAGAGAGCATGGGAGCACCAAGTCTGTAGGAGGTAAGTCAAATTCCTCTAAGTTTAAATGAAAGTTGTATTCTAGAATATCAGGGGACTAGGAAACCCCATTAAATCCTATGTAATAAAAAATTTAGTTAGAATGGAAAAACCACAAGTCTTATTTTTGCAAGAAACAAAACTAGCAGAAAAGGAGATCCAAGCTCTATCTAGGTCCTTCTAGAGAGACAATTATGGTATAGCACAAAGCTCTTGTGGAGCTTCTAGAGGCCTGAGTACATTCTTCTCATACTCATTCTTTTTGTTAAAAGCTTGTTCTAAGACAAGACATTGGGTGACTATTAGGTTAGAAGATAAGAATTCAAAAGAAACAATCTCCTTTTTAAATGTTTACGCCTCGGTCATCTACAGTGAGAAGGGTCAATTTTGGGACTCCTTAATCAGATTAAAGGAGGAACAATGACATATTTACATCATTGCTGGTGGATACTTCAATATTGTTCTTCTCTCTTCATATAAATGTGGAGGAAGTGTCGTCAGAGACCCCTTTCAAGAAAAATTGGAAGATATTATTAACGAATGGGATCTCGTATCAATTGGTTGGTAAAATTATTTGAGTCCTCCTCTTCAATTTTGGCTTGGTGGGATTCATACCACCGACCTATAGAGTTGGATATAGAATGTCCTAACAATATGGGTCTGATCCTATTTCAATTCAACCCAAGGTAGCTACAGAAAGGAGTAATAGATTCAATAAAACAAGCTTGGGCAACTATGGTAAATGGATCGCATGCCTTTGTATGGGAGACTAAATTAAAAATAGCGAAGAAAGCTCTTCGAAACTGAGAAAAAAATCAATTTTGAGCTTCCAATTCAAGAAAAATTTGGCCTCATCAAACACCTTGAGACTCTTCAAGACAAGATCAATAATGGTCCAATATTAGAGTGGCTCATCGAAAAAGAAAAGAAAATAATTGAGAGGATCCACCTTCTTAGAAAGAAAGATGGATATTGGCTGCTAAATTTAAGAATTCTTTGGCTAAGGTTTGGGGATAAAAATACTTTTGTTTTTCACAAGCAAGCCAGAGCTAAGGAGATCAGGAATTGGGTCAAAGAATCACTCTGGAAGGTCAGCCCAAAATATCCTCTTTTCCTGAGATCAAGCAAGAAGCCTTTCACTTTTTCATCGGTTTATACTCAGAGACTAGGGAAAACAACATTGGTGAGGAGAAATATTTCATCTCATGCATGCCTACTATTGTCTTGAAAATGGAAAACAATCAACTCCCCAAGCCGATTGATGAAGACGAGGTGATTGAGGCCATTTGATCTCTTGATCCAGACAAAGCCCCTGGGCTAGATGGATTTTCCATTAATTTCTCTAGATCCTTTTGGGCTCTAATCAAGAAGGATATTTTGCAAATGTTGAATTCTTCCAAATTACAAGGGAAGTTGGGCGGGAATACAAACTCTTCCTTCTTGTACCTTATCCCAAAAGAGTTGAAACATGCCTCCTTTTCTCACTTTAGAATTATTTCCTTATGAAATTTAGCTTACATGTGTAACAACCTTGGTTAAAATTCCATATATATATATAAGACCACGGTCGATGGGACACATATTCCAAGCTGAATGTTGGGAAAAACATCTTCGAGGGTGTTCATTTCGGTTATTGTGGCTAAAGGAAATTGATAATGGCAAAGGAAAAGGCTTTAGAAAGGCATGAGGCATTAATTGGAATTTTATTTAAAGTCATAGGTTGCATGTGAGGAGGAAAATGAAGAAATTAGAGGCCTCATTGATAAAAAAGATTTTGAGGATCATTGGGCAGGCTTGCTCAATTTATTTTGGAACTCTCTTTTATTCTCTCTCTCTCTCATACTTTTGAGCACTTAGAGTATTCATGGAGCACTCTTGGAGAGTGTATCACACTTGGAGATTTGGATCAAAAAGCTAAGTAAAAGCAGGAAAGCGGAAGAGGACATCGGGATCAACATCTACAGCAGGTTATGACACTACAAGGAAAATACCCTCTAGTGGAGGTTATAAAGGAGGTTTTTAGTCTTATAAAATTGGCCAAAATTGTCAAAAAAACATTTGCTGCAACATCTGTTTATGGTTACAGAGGTTTTGGTGGAGCTTTTAATGGAAATTCAACACAATGAAAAAAAAATGGGCGACCGGAGGTTATTACGAATGTTTTTTTCATCGGTGCACTACTCAAGCTTCAACGCATCGGTGCGTACATCTAGAAGGTGGCCCAAGCCGGTCGAAGGAGAATGCATCAGACCATCAAGGTATAAAATTGCACCAGGCGTAGTGTTGGTGGTACAACGCACAGGGTTGTTCTAATTGGTCTTGGGATTTGTGCAGTGCCCATAGGTCATCTCAATGCATTGGTGCATAGACTTATAGAAACGCACCGGTGTGCAGTATCACACAAATGCATCGAGATTTATAATTGGTATCGGTATTTGTGCAGTGCCCATAAGTCATACAAATGCACCGGTGCATAGAGACACACAAACGCGCCTATGCACAATATCACACAAATGCACTAGTGCACAGTATCACCCAAACGCACTGGTGCGCAATATCACATAAACGCACCGATATTTATAATTGGTATCGGTATTTGTGCAGTGCCCAGAGGTTGTCCAAATGCACTGGTGCGTAATTCCACATAAACGCACCGGTGCGTATTACCGCACAAACACACTGATATTTTAATTGGTTTTGGTATTTGTGCGGTGCCCATAGGTTGTAGAAACACACCGGTGCGCTTCAGAATACAAATGCACCGATGTACGGTAACTGACAAGCATCAGTTTTCATTTTGTATTTTTTAG
This sequence comes from Pinus albicaulis, assembly GCA_034641835.2. NCBI lineage: Eukaryota > Viridiplantae > Streptophyta > Pinopsida > Pinales > Pinaceae > Pinus > Pinus albicaulis. The sequence goes on from CM076577.1 coordinate 451,713,299, forward strand.
AAACATTGACCTGTGACAGTGCAATTATTGTGATTGTTTTAAATTCATCATTCATCAAAAGTTGACACATATAACAGTGTTCTTATTAATTAAATTTTTATTAATACATTTGAATGTGCTGTTTGGATTAATTTGTTATATCATATCATAATTATTGTGATTTTTTAAAATTCATTATTCATCAAAAGTTGACACATATATATCTTATAACAGTGTTCTTATTAATTAAATTTTTATTAATACATTTAAATGTGATGTTTGGATTAATTTGTTATATCATATCATAATTATTGTGATTTTTTAAAATTCATTATTCATCAAAAGTCGACACATATATATCTTATAACATCATTCATATGAATTAAATTTTTATTAGTGCATTTGAATGTGATGTTTGGATTAATTTGTTATATGATATCATCAAATTTCACATCTCTTCATTATAATATTTAATCATCCATAAATTTAATCAGTGGTGTTACATTTTACAGTGACAATGGAGAACACAATAGAATAAATTAAAACATATATATATATATATATATATATATATATATATATATATATAAGACAATCTTTGTCATACAAAATGGGACATTTATTGGTATCCTTTTGTCTTTCAATTGGGACACTATGTCCATTACATTAAACAAAATGTCTAATTTCACAGGATAATATTTCAAAAAATACGATGCCTTGCTTTGATATCCAAACATAGTGATCATCATTCTTCGTTTGAACTGTTGTCACTGCTAAAGCTACTTCCATGACTTGGGTTATTTTCAGGAATTTTTTGTTCACTATGTTGATTGTTTTCTTTTTCTTCATCTTCCATCTACAAACATAAAAATAAACTGTAATGAGTGTATATACATTGGTGAGAATAATGAAAATTGCAATATTAAATAATATACATCAATGTAAATTGAAAAGAAATGACGTACCATTGCAACAATTGACTCATAAACTATACATATTCTTTCAAAACCATGTAGCATGCCATCTTTCAAGATTTCATCTGTTGGCGCAGTTCTATACTTTTTTTCCTGCAAGTTTTATATCACATAACAAATCATATATTTAATAATAATAAAAAAAAAATGTTCTATTAATTATAGACGGAGCTAAGTAAAACAAGATCGATAGATGCTTACAAATTCCACAATTAATTTATGATATGCCAACATATACTCACAACCCATATTCAACCCAATTTCAATCAATTCCTCTGATGGTTTTTCTTTGTATGTTAGCACCTGTTTGAAGACATTCAATGATGATTTTTGTAAAACAACTTTAAAAATACAAAAATGAAATCTAGTTAAGTTGTTATAAGGAAGTAACAATTCCTCACAAACTTAGATATCAACCCTTTTCTTCCTTGTCGTCATGTTTTATGTGCTGAATGGGTTCCATTTTCTTTTCTTTTCTACAAGAAAATAATGCTAAATTGTTTATTTATTGTACCTAATGATCAAAAAATTCAATGATTACATATTACATTTGAAGCATGTTGTTGTTGAGATGGCTCCTCCTGCGATGCAATTTTGTCCATTTCTTTGACCATCTCCTTGTACAACTTTTTGGACATTCCTACTGGCATATTTTTTATACAGCTCGTTTATCTTTTGAGATTTTCATAATCTTTCTGAAAATGTAACATGACAATAAACTATTTAATTTTTATATTGATTTATGAAAAGTAAACATAACAAAAGTGATATTTATAAATAATTCTAGACAAACATTTAAAGGAATATTACTTTTTCATTCCTTTTTTTTTTTTTTTGTACGTTTTTGCTATTAAAATTTTGACATGTCTCATTGACCAATTCTCTGGAAACTCTTCCTGTAGTTTAGATAAAATTTGGTTCTTGGAATCATTGGATTGGTATTTGTATTGTAAGTGGAAAGAACGTATATACATTCGTTCCACTAGATCCCTCAAACTTTTGTAAAAGTTTTTCCCCTTTTCGTTAACTTCCAGCACCACTATAGATGAACTAAGGAGAAATTCATTTTCATTTGCATGTTCTATTTTTTTTCTTTTCTTAGAACAACATTCCTTTTCTGAGTTGTTGGTCCCTGTAGAACATTAAACATATGTGAATTAATACATTGTTTGACACATGTTATTTAATAATTTTAAGTATATTATTAACGAAAATTAAAAAAAGAAACTCATATTGGATTGATAATATTTTTTCATTCACCTGATTTATCCTTTTGCAATTTTTCCATCAAGCTTTTATGCTCTTCTGATCCTAGATTAGAAATAATCTTATCAAACTTCGTCATTTTGTGGCTTCGCATGATACACAGTAAACAATACATATTAGTTAAACTTACATATAGTTCAAAAATAATATTTTTTGTAAATAATTTACAAAGAATTTGCCTTTTTTTTATTTTCTTGATGTGTTATCAGTATTTTTGTTACTTGATCTCTTGTCAGACATTTCTTTATCAATCTGAAACTTGTACCATATCATTCATTAATATATTTATAAATAAATTGTCAACTTTTCAGGTAAAAAAAAATATATCAAGAAATCAGTGTGCCATTAATTCTGTACGCACCGACGTTGGTGCGTGGAGGTATTATAAATGCACCGCATAAACCGTATAATATATCATAAGGTGCTCAATGTCAACAAGGAGTACCAGTGCATTACATGTTAACCACTGCACCGATTAACACAGAGAAAATAATAAAAATCGTCGAGTGTTAGTTTTTGTAGCATAAACCGGTGCCATATTTTACATATGGTGCACTGATTAAAAAAAATATTGTTTTTAAATTTTTTATCACAGTACTTTTGCGGTGTGCTTGGACAATACGGCACATAGTGCACTAGGTTATGCTGGGCGCACTGATGAAAAAAATTCTGTTTTTTTTTTTAATTCACGCAAGGGCTGACATAGATTGGGATCCGACTATGCACATCGTTCCGTGGGTCGAATGTCTTAGGCCTATATTTAGCAATACAAACTTTATAGATCTAAAATGAAAATCCTTAATTCTGAAATCACAGAAAGAGGGAGAAGAAATGGCAGAAACAAAAATAATGTAGGGTTTGTTTCTAAAATGGATTTTTTTTGTGCGAAATAGCATGTTCGTGGTGCGCCATAATGAAATAACGTATCGGCGGCATATTTTACATATAGCGCACTAAGAAAAAAATATTTTGTTTTTTAATTTTTTATCGCAGTACTTTCGTAGAGCGCTGGGATAATATAGCACACCAGTGCGCTAGGTTACGCAAGGCGCACCGATAAAAACAAAATCTGTTTTTTTTAATTCACGCAAGGACCACCATGGATTGGGATCCGACTATGCAAGTCATCCCGTGAGTTGGATGTCTTAGGCCTATATTTAGCAATACAAACCCTATAAATATAAATTGAAAAGACCTAATTCTGAAATCACAGAAAGAGGGAGAAGAAAGAGTAGAAACAAAAAGAATATAGGGTTTGTTTCTAAAATGGATTTTTTTGTTCGAAACAACACATTTGCTATGTGCCATAATGAAATAGCGCACCGGTGCCATATTTTACATATGGTGCATTGATAAAAAAATATTTTGTTTTTTAAATTTTTATCACAGTACTTTCGCGGTGCGCTGGAATAACACAGCACACCGGTGCGCTAGGTTACACTGGGCGCACCGATGAAAATATGTTTTTTTTTTTAATTCACGGAAAGGCCGACATGGATTGGGATCCAACTATGCAAGTCGTCCCGTGGGTTGGATGTCTTACACCTATATTTAGCAATACATGCCCTATAAATCTAAATTGAAAAGCCTTAATTCTAAAATCACAAAAAGAGGGAGAAGAAATGGCATAAACAAAAAGAACCTAGGGTTTGTTTCTAACAATGGATTTTTTTTTATTTTTTATTTTTTGAAAACTGCAAAAAAAGTAAAAAAACAATAAACTTTGATTTTTTCTTTTATTGTGTAAAAAAAACTGCAGAATAAGTAAAAAAAACAATAAACTTTAATCACGAGATCATTTGAAATTCTATGCTACAGAGTTTGAATCACTAGAGGTTTGGAATTATGATTGTCTGAATACTTCTGTTCGAACGTATTTCCATGCTCCACAGTTCTCTCATGCTCTGTTTGCTCTAGGTATGTCTCCTGCAAATCTCTGGCTGAACTTTTTTGCAAAAATAGTGAAATAATGAAAAGTGTTTAGTATTTAAAGAAATGTTTTATGAAATTAGATTTTCAAAAATATTTTTCCACCCATTTTTCAATTTACCATTTTTTTTTTTCACTTAAAGAAAATAGAGTTACATTTTTTTTATTTGTGGTTATTTGTCCCCAGTGCATCACTTAATAGCACCGCACCAATGCGGTGATATGTATATTAGCACCGATAACAAGAAGTCCATTTTTAAGGCACCAAAATTACTTTTAAGTGTGTGCACCAAAATTTATTGTTGATTTTGCTCAAATGCAGGGAAAAAATATCATAATTATATCGAATAGACAATTCTTCAAAATCCAGCTCGTTCTATAATATTTCTCAAAGTTCATCACGGAGTTATCCCTATCCATCTCGAGACATAATATTTACTTTAGATTTTATTTATATTTTCATTATCTAATTGAATTTATGTTTTTTATCCATGCCAATCATGTGCAGCTTAATTAAATTTATAATGTATACAAATTTTCAAGTTCATGCAGATTCAACATCGAGTTCAGGTGCACAAAATATTCAAACAACTCCAAAACGTCGGAAGCTCTTATCATGAGCTGCATACCGCAAGACGCATTTGGTAGATGAGAATGGACAGTTGCTTCACCCTACCAATTGTAACAATATTGCATCTTCTAACCGCAATCTGGGGATAATGATGGAAATAATTATAATTGTTTGGTATATTGATTAATGCAATTATTTCAACGTCAAACCAATTTATAATCATGCAATATTGTTAACGTGGTTACTAATTGATATCATATATTTTGTACTAATCATGTTCAAATATATATTTTTTAAATTATTAGGATTCTAGTGATGATGAGCGACCTACCTACCATCTTCCGTTGCACCCCATGACAATGTCAAATCGAGAGAAGACTGAATTAAGAGAAACAATCAAAGAGGAACGATACCAAGAATGGTTGAATCAACCATCGATTCAATTCCCGCTACATCCAGATTCACCAATTAGGAATGACTACAACAATAGTAGTTCTTCACAAGTTGGCAATGGAGGCAGTTAAATAGAGGTTGGTATGGATGATTACTTAAGGGATACGACCACCATGGAGACAATGTTGTTAAATGCATTCCAAAATGATGATCAACTAGGGGATGATACTCATATCGCTGACACCTTTTTCGAAAGCCTTAAATTTTCTTCCATCACCCCTCTCTTTAGACCTGGAAGTCAGTTAAAGTCTACCCAGTTGGGGACAATGATGTTACTATAAAACTTGAAAGAAAAGTTTGGCTTGTCGAATGCATGTTTCTCGAAACTTTTGAGGTAAGTTACCATAAAGTACTCCCTTATATAAATTTGAAATATAATCAGTACACTGTAATGAACATTACAAATGGTAAATTTTATCAATGTTAATAATTATATTGACATTAATGTACATTTATTAATATATTTTTCCATGATCATCAACTACATGTTATTCAAAGATAAGGTTCTTCTGAGTGATGATGTCTTGCCTAGTATCTGCGAAGAGGCAAAGAAATTGTTGAAAATGTTGGGTGTTGAGTACATATCATATCATGCATGTCCAAATGATTGTATTCTATATAGAGGAGAATATGCAAACAAAAATATGTGTTCGAAATGTGGGCATGACAGGTATGATAAATCAAAAAAGAAGGGTAAATCACTTACTGGTCCTCTTTTTAAGATATTGAGGCACATGCCTATAATCCCAAGGATTAAAAGGCTCTTTCGTTGCAAAGAATTAGCTATGTTGCAGGGATGGCATGCCTCACACAGAAGTGAGTTGGGAGTTATGTGAATCTAAATTGATTCAATAGCCATGAAGCATATAGAGGATACATGGCCAGAAAAATTCAAGGATGAAGTACGAATTCTACGACTCAGCATAGCCATGGATGGCGTCAACCCATATTCCCTCTAGAACACAAAATATTCAATTTGACATGTAGTAGTGATCAATAACAATATCCCCCCCATGGTTTTTCGTGAAGAATGAACATCTTATGTTGGCTCTTTGTTGGAAAGGTAAATCCCCTCTGCGGACAGAGGCGATCCCTACTAGCCCAGATCGGTTCTAGCAACAATTGAGTCACGCTAAGACGCAGGTTCCTAATTACCAAAGACCAAGATGCGACAAGAGGCCTACCTTAAGTCCTACGCTGTTGTTGCTTGCAGAGAATATGGCGCTTCCGTCCTTCGTTGTGGCAGATCACAATTCTCCCGCCTAGCATGTTTGAACAACTACACGTACACGAAGAAACAACAAACACACAAGCGTAAAACCTAATACATGCAACTATGTATCAGTCAGAGAATATACAATTCATAACATAAAACATGCACATACGAATGGAACCATAATCGAAGTCGTTTATTATTAATCAGAACAAAGAAAGATACAACTTGAGCTTTGACACTGGATCTTCCTTCAGTGGGTCGACAGCGGAGTACGTCTCGATAAAGATCGTCGGGAATGGGACAAGTCTCTCTCTCTTCGGCTGTCTGAAGATAATCTCCTTACTATTGATTCAGCTCTATTCTGGCTACCAAGACTATTAAGGCTAGCTTGCAAAGAGAAAATGGCACGCTTATATAGATGGTGGAAGGGGAGTTGGGATCCCTAAAATGGTGGGATTGGCCCTATCCTCAAGTAAGCTTCCATGATAGGTGGAAAACCACTTCCCCTACATTGAGATCCGGAGCCAAACCTCCCAACTCATTTTAGAGACTCATTCAGGAGTTGGTTGGAATCAAACTTCCGCCATTTATTTTTAAAAAACAATCCTTATTAAGCCTAGCGTGAGTAATACACTGGGACAGAGCGCCAGTTGGCGCGCTCTCTTTGGTGGATTTCCCCCATTGGTGCGAGGGCTGAACAGACTGGTCGCACCAAGGCCAAAAGGTCTATTTTTCACTGGAAATTGTCTTCAAGGGAATGATTGTCCTTGTCAAGGGGAATGCCATGAAAGTGTTTTCAGGTCATGTCACTGCTCACAGGTCATAGAATAGGCCCTCCAATGTGCGGAACAGGGGATTGTAGGGACGGTGACAAATTACTATGTAACAGATGCCCCCTAAAGCATGAGGCCCGAGAGAGAGAGGTGTGAAATGCTTTACGAGAACGTGTCCAACTGAAAACACTGTCGTCAGAAAACCTGCGTATGAAAGTACAACTGATGTCTCAAATACACGATATATGTGATATGGGTGCAGCCATCCATAATAGAGTATACAATAATCAAGATCCGAGGCATGGACGCAGCCATCCAGTGAGGATCCATAAATAGACTTAGGTAAGGTCGCAACCATCCAATTATTGAGTCATGTAACCAATCATAACAATCCACAAAATTGAAGCCTAGATTCTAACAGACAAAATTCAGGGTCTTACGCTCCATCTTGACCCAAACAGAGTACAAGTTCTAGCATGTGAATAAGTGAGCTGAAGTCGAACATGCAAGAACATCATCTGAGTACCAGCCAATGATGAAAGCTATTAACAAATGCAAGAGGAACCACCAATAATGACAATGGACCTCAAGGTACTATAGGTACAATCCACGGAATGTGAACAATGAGCTGGTGTTGAACACCCGCAGAATCATCCGATCGAAGGTCAAATATGAAAACCTTGTGTCGAATGCGAAGAACCTGCCATTGAGGCATGCAGGCTCCAAGGTATCGGAAGGGAGTCTCTAGATCAGATTCCTGGATAATGAGCTGAAGTCGACAGGAAGTGACCTTGATCGAAGGTGGGCCATAGTGTTTCCCACATCATCGACGCAAGACAAAGGAATATAATGTTTGTGAATTAGGATTAGATGAGAATAAGAGGAAGGTTGAAACTGCAGAGGTCAACTTCTCTTGAACATATCGATGGCACGACGGTGGATTTGGTAGTATTTGACATCAAAATATCAGAGGTCATGATGACGAGGCAAAGAGCAGATGAGAGGTCAAAAGGGATCACCCAAACCCATGGAGGCAAGTGGAAAACGAGATGAGATGTCCCCAACTCGACATGAATGCAGACAAGTGCCATGTTCAAGAGAGACATATTGCCGACACGATGATAATACTGGTTCCATTTTTCCCCACCATTTCTGGCGAGTACCCCAGTTATTTTTTAAAACAAGCTTGAAGGGGATAGCATATGCTTGTTATATAAGTTCGTCCTTCGGACGAATCCATCCTAGTACATTTAACGAGCCCTAGGAAGGAGAAACTCGAATATCATCATTATGACTGAATCCGATGTCATCAGGGTTTAATGAGTCTGACAAAGGAAGAACTCGACGTATTTTCATGTTTAAAGAGTTTGAAAAGACAGCGGAAAAGTAAACTTCAATAGTCCCTTTTCGTAAATAGTTCCTCAGATCCGAAAAGGTAGAGAACTATGTCTTAGAAAGCCTCCTAGTCACGATAGGCTAGGGTATTCCTTTTTCGTAAATAATCTATCCCAGCCCGAAAAAGGGGTAAACGTATACTAGGTAGATGTCGTTTCGCAACCACTTTAACGAGATCAAAACGACAAGCGACTCCGCAATATTTTCATGTTTAGAGAGTCAGAAAAGAGCTGAAAGATGACTCCAGAAATGAATTTTTTGTGTTTTTACCAAGTCCGAAAAAGTATAAAATACAACTTGTATCGTTGTCCAAGCTGCGTAAAAACCTGTTGCTGCACATGAAAGCGAGCGTAAAATCCATTTTTTGACAAAATATAATAAAATATTCGGAAAAATGACTTTCAAAACCTAATTTTGACTTTGAAAAGTTATAAATATGCCAAAAATAGTAAAACATATTCACTTTTACTTTTTACCTCTTTTGGAGAGCAACAATGAACTTTTGTTGTGCAAACTTGCGGCGGCGATTGTGATCAATCCAGTACATCATTCCGGTTCTCGTTCGTTCCAGGTAAGATGCGCTCTCCTTAGCTTTGTTTTAATTCATTTTTTGTAGATTTCCATTGTGTCTTTGATCCATGGGGGAACCCTTTGCAAAATTAGTGCTTGGCCAATTGGCGCGGGTATCGGGCACGGAACTGCACCAATTGGCTCCTTTTTGCAAAGGGGTCGCACCAGTTGGCGCGACTGTTAGCAAAACATTCGCGCCAATGGCACAACTCAAATTTCCGCCTCAATTTATCAAAATGTGAGCCAATCAGATGAATTTCTGAGTGTTGCAGAGATATAATAAGATGTTTTTGACCATGTTGGTGAAGATACCCAGCCACAATGGTGATTGAGTGGAAGGAAAGGGAGCATGGTGAAGAGGATGAAATGACCATGCCAAATGAAGCTTGCATGACTGCCCTCCGAAACTGTGGTCTCAAAAAGTTCTTCCTCACACCATGTCTGAGAGCACAACCTGAGCTATTGCAATATTTGATTAGCATTTGGGACAAGAACGGGCTAGGTGGCCTGTGTTCGAGGCGGGGAGGGGGAACTTGAGTACCCCAATGTTTATTTCATAACTGAATTTATCAGAGAGGCCTAGCCGCTAATCATGACAGCTCACAGACTTCAGTGAGAAAATTGATATGGTAATGGCAAGAGTGTGCCTAGGGGCACAGACAGAATCAGGTAGTGGGAAGGTTGATATCCACACAGTCCGTGACCTAGCACTCCGATTAGTGCTCCACACCATTGCACAGGCTGCGGGGTCGCAGGCACCGCATGAGGCAACCAAAGCACAGCTTCTACTAGCATTCGAATGCATGAACCCTACACTTTTTGATTGGGCCACTGCCGTGAAAACGAACATCAAATGGCAGCTGACGAAGTGCAAGAAGGCCAAACTGAAACAGTTTGGGTACGGTTCCATCCTGGTGTCGTTCATTCTTGAACGATTACCAATTTTCTAGGGCCAAGGGGCGATAGTCACCGAGCCATCATTGAGGGAGACAAGGATGGTTCAATGGGCAACACTCATGCCCAGATCAAGAGGGGGCCAGTAGATGTCCTGGAGGCCCGAATTTTTTGTATGTCTACGGCGACAGTTGATCATCGTTGAGGATTGGCCCTATGCCGGTACCGACTTCACGGGAGACCCATATCTTCCACTCCCAGAGGGGGGTGACTGGGACGAGGAGCTGGGTAAGACTCTTTTTTATTTTTATGTATTTATGATTTTTTGTGATACATGCCTATTCTAACAAATAGTTATATATGTATGCAGATGTTGGCCCAGAGAGGCCCGCCGGAATTTCACCCATTACACGGAGGACCCCTCTTGCACACGATCCTCAAGTTGAGGGTGGCCAAGGGAGCGAGTTAGTCCAGAACCTGGAGGATATCGCCTGGGGGATCCCAGATTACGCACGGCTAGCAGACGTCCTGATGGCTTACCAGAGACACACTGTGGGGGTGCCTAGTCACCTCCACCGATTGAGAAGGCGATTGGTGCACGTGGTGACATGCTAACACGAGCACCATGCTGATTAGTCATCTAGGGCTTTTATATGCATATTTTGAGAGACATGTTGTCTCTGGCTATTATTAACAGACATGTATATTTTTGATTTTATGTGATGTACAAAAATTGCAAACTATCTGACATATATATATATATATATATATGTATTTGTTTCTGGATGGATCTTTTTACATGTGATGATGTTTTTACAAGTTGCGCAAATGTCTATCTAAAACCAAATTAGCTACTGCATCTGTTAACGCACTCATATGTCTGGGTATGTGTTGATATGTAATGTAATAAAAATTCCTTTCCAATAAACGAATATGTAGATACAGACATAAAATGGATGGGTTTATAACTGAATAATGACCATTAAGTTGTATTACTACAAGCTGTGAGTCTAGATACACAAGTAATGCACAAATACCGAGGTTAATAGCCTCGTTCAATAATTCCAAAATGACACTATACTCTGCGACATTATTTGTGGTAGGCCCTAGACAAACACCTTGCAAATTAACCAACTCACCAGCAGGATCGTAGATTACCCAGGCTGCCGAGGACAGATTCCTGGTACTGCGGGAGGTACCATCCGCGAAACCAACAAAAGGAGCGATAGACATCTGCACAATCAGGAAGAACCAATCAACAGAAAGACGGTTACAAAGCACACCACACCACACATGCAAAAAAAATGAAAATAATCACTTATGTACACACACACCACACAAGAATAACTCAAGCGTAGTACTTTTTGAGGTAGAGCCCATTCCTAGGTTGCACCAAAGGAACTCCTTCGTAGTCGATAAGCTCATAGGCCCCATTTTTTTAATACTCATTTAACTATATAGGACCCATGCCACATGGGCTGGAATTTGCTCGCTCCAAGTTTATCGTGTGCTTGGTCGTATAGGAGGACGAGGTCCCTTTCAATGAAAGAACGTGGAGAAACTGATTGATCGAAGTCGGCTTTGAACCACTTTTTCTGTGCCTAAATAACCAAGGTAGCTAAGCGACAGGTTTCATCTAATCGTTCCAAATACAAGAGACGTTCTTCCTCCGAAGAAGTGTCAGGCAATAGTTCCACAGCCAACTTCAGGGAAGGAATTTCACATTCAATTGGGAGAGTCGCTTCCAGACCATACACCAATTGGAAAGGTGTGAATCTAGTTGCGCTCTTTACAGACGTTCGATAAGCCCAGAGAGCTGAGAAAAATTGGAGATGCCAGTTGGATTTGTGGATACCAATCATTCGTTGAAGCATTGTGACCAAAACCTTGTTCACGGCCTCAACCTGGCCATTCGCCTGGGGGTAGTATGGCGTTGAGCTATCATGGCGTAAGCCCAACTTTGATGTCAGCTTAGCCATCATGTAATCCCGAAAATCAGTGCCATGATTGGTGACAATGGCTTGAGGAACTCCGAAACGCGTAATAACATGGTTGAAAAGAAATTGGGCAGTTGTCTTACCGTCGACAGCTAATGTAGGCATCACTTCGGCCCACTTAGTGAAGTAGTCCACGACAACGATTATATAAGCATGCCCCCCGGCCGAGTGAGGGTTACATGTCATAAAATCTACGCCCCATTTAGCAAAAGGGCCCACGGTAATGACAGGATGCAAGGGTAGGGGTGGCGCGCACATCTTGCGCTGAAAGACCTGGCACACATGACATTTTCGGACTGCAACAGTACAGTCTTTGAATATAGATGGCCAGAAGTAACCCACATGCAGAATATTCTAGGCAATGGCATATCCGGACATGTGACTGCCACAGGTGCCACTGTGACAGTCATTCAAGACTCTCTCATCCTCTTCTAGGTTCAAGCACTAGCGGAGCACAGAATCAACTCCGACACGGTACAAGGTATCTCCTACAATGCGGTATGGTTGAGATTGATGCTGAATCCGTCGTCGAGCATCTTTTTTCAATTCAAACCGGAACGTGGATGTTTGAAGATACACGATAATGTCACCGTACCATGGGTCACGAGTGTTGATAAGAAAGAGTGTTTCATCCAGCATATGATCCTCGGATTGGGATGGAACGGAGTCTGTCGGGAGAGAGAAAATAAGATCAGCAAAAACCAATTATTTCGTTGACTTAGAAGTGGTGAACTCTAAATCGAACTCTTGAAGGATTACAATCCACTTGGAGTACTTTCCCCCCAGCAACTGTCGAGACAAGATATATGTCATGGGGTTGCAGTCAGAAACCATGGTTACAGTACGCAACAGGATGTAATGGCGGAATCACTGAACGGCTTGAACTGCAGTAAGTGCCAACTTTTCAACGTGAGCATAGCATGTTTCCGTGTCGAGAAGATTCTGAGATAGATAATAAAATACGTGTTCATTTCCATCATTGTCATCCTGTACTAAAACCATAGCTATCGTGCTAAACTCAGTGGCCAAATAAAGGGTGAAATCACGATGATAGTTAGGAGGACGTATCAACAGAGCATTAACGAGCAACGTTTTATCAAAATATCGCTGGGAAATATCATCCCAATGGAAGGGAACGTCCTGCTTCAAAGGTCACGTAAAGCCCTTGGCCAATTCCGCATAGTTCGGAATAAAGCGCCGTAAGAAGTTAGCTTTCCCCTGCAGAATCTGCAGTTGATGTAACGAGGAAGGGGATAGGAGGTTAACAATGGCCTCGACCTTGAGGGGGTGAAGGCGAATTCCGTATTTGGAGACGATGAATCCCAAAAGACGACCAGAATCCACACAGAAGACACACTTATGAGGATTGAGCCTAATATTGTAGCGTCTGCAACGGAGGAAAATCTGGTGGAGGTGTTCAGGATGGTCCTCACGCTGAGCTGAATGGGCCAGAAAATCATCCAGATATGGCTGAACAATATGACGTATGTCATGGAAAGCATAGGACATAGTATGCTAGAAGGTGGCCCCAACATTTTTTAAACCGAACGGGAGATTTTTGTAAGCGAAGGTGCCCCACGGATAGATAGAGGCAATCTTATGTTGATCAACGGGTAAAATATTGATTTGATTGTACCCAGAGAAATCGTCCATAAGGGAATAAATCTCACTCCCCGTGCATTCATCAATGATCTGATCTATAAAGGGAGTGGGGTAATTGTCCTTAGGACAGGCCCGATTGATGTCTCGGTAATCAACACAGACCCATATAGTGCCCTGCTTCTTATCTATAGGGAAAATATTTGAAACCCATTCTGTGAAGGGAATTGGATAGATAAATCCCGCGTTAAGAATTTTTTGAACTTCTGCCTTTATAGCTGTGGCTTTTTAGGGATGCACTGGGTGTACGCGTTGACACATGGGTTTCACACCTGGATAGGTAGGAATCCCATGCAAGACTATGCTGGGATCAATCCCAGGCATCTCTTGATAGGACCACGCGAAAAAATATCTGAATTCGTGAAAAAGGTTTGTATAAACTTGTATCTCTTCGGGAGAACAAGTTACTCCCACATGAATATTCTCGACTACCCCCGGTTTGACGAAGATGTCGATCGGCATGGTTTGAGTGATATTACTCAGGTTTCCCTCCAAAAGAACCTCATGAGTTAATATCGGTGTTTGAAGAGGTGAAGTGGGGACCTAATATGTGAAGTGCTCTAGACAATCAGACATTGCCCCCAGGCCAGGCATGAACGAGGAACGATGCATGAACGAGGAACGATGATGTCCATCGCTCCACGATAGATCTTCAAGAGACATTGTTTCAACAATAGCTTCATCGGAAGGGAAAACTTCTCTTAAAGGGTCAGGTGAATCTGCATCGCTGAGCCAAGGGGATTGAGAATATATATCTAGAGCCATGCTCGAAGGAGCATGTTCAAGGGGAGGAGGATCAGATGTAGTGACAATTTCGTAATAATTAATCTCAACTGGAGTTAACAACATCAATTCTTCGAAAGAGGTCACCTATTCAGGCGAAGGAATGATCCAAGAGTCATATGACCTAGAGATCATGTTAAATTGAATGGTGTGTGGTGGTGGCGTGGGAAAAATACCCATGAGGACGGGGTCCTACACTGTCGGGGGGATTGGGGATCTAATCCACGTAAGGAACGTTGTTCTCAGAGGATGAGGTGAAGAAAGACAATTGATCCATAGTGATGATTTTGCCCTCATGAGGGAACTTCAGAAGTCGAAAGAGGGTGGACAGAATGCATAGCATGGCGTAAGTCCAACTGCGACCAAGAAGAAGATTGTAGTTGAGCTTGGAGTCAACCACTTCTACTTCTACGTTGACTGTCTTCCCCTGTAACGTGATCGGAAAACTCTCGAGAACACCTAGGGGTTTAGATTCCTGACCATCAAATGCCTCTAGGGCATTGGGAGACGATGTAAGAGCTGGAGAGCCAATGGCCTTCTAGTAGGTGGATGACATAACACAGGTGGAAGCACCTTCATCTACACCAGCCCTATGGATGTTGAGGCCATTGATCCTGACTTGGATAACAAGAGCGATTTGATGTGGAAGTCGGGGGACAAAATTTTCGAGGTCGAAGGTGAGAAGATTAGAATCAGCGGGATCAATTCCACCAATTGCAGACAACATAGCTTTCCATTGCAATGGGAAACTTTGAAGCACTTCCAATGCAAACATTGCAGAAGGCGCCTGTGCCAAATCCTCAACAATATTATAGTGCTGAGCGACACGGGCATTTGGGTTGTAGGAAGATTTCTGCAAAACACCTTTAGAAGGTGGCCTCACAACAGGTTCAGCGCTGGGCTTCTAAATTTCTAAAGGACCAGAGATAGGTGGGGGAGGTGGGCCATCCACGACTTCCTTTCCAGCTACTTGGCGTGATCCAGCATAATCCTTCGAACACGTAGCAATTGAGACAGGTGCAGCACCATTCATCATAAAGACCTGGGACCCAAATGGTACAAATGGTGAAGGCTGCTCAACCATCTAGGTCTGCTGAGATGGGAACGGTTCTTTGAGAACTGTTGGAGTTCCTTTGGAGCCTTTCAAAAGTTGACTAAATCCAGATCGTCGGGGAAAATCTTTGGTATAATGGTCTCCTTCACAGATAAGGCAGGGGTACTTCGATTTACGTTGGGAACCATTGTCAGCACGAGGTTTTGAAGACTCTGGTTTCGGGGCATCGGGTTTGGATTTTTATTTGCCCTTCTTTTTTCCTTTGGAGGCCTTTTCTGAAGGATTAGCCTGAACGACGTTGAATTCCACAGTTTTACCAGAATCTGGAGGGGCGGGAAGACCAGAATTATTAGAATAATTGGACTTCTGCTTCCCATTTGAGGATTTCTGAGAATTTTGAGAAACGAAACCAATAACACCGTCTACCGCTGGGGTAGGTGGTGATTTAGAGGTCCCTGGCTGCTGAGCATCAGTCAAAATATCATAAAGCGTGCCAAACTGAGAGTACACCAAATCAAGGTACTGGGCACGCGCGATGGCTTGTTCTTCGGTCACACATGCCCCCATAGCAATATC
This sequence comes from Pinus albicaulis, assembly GCA_034641835.2. Taxonomy (NCBI): domain Eukaryota; kingdom Viridiplantae; phylum Streptophyta; class Pinopsida; order Pinales; family Pinaceae; genus Pinus; species Pinus albicaulis. The sequence goes on from CM076577.1 coordinate 451,729,388, forward strand.
TTGAGCGATCTTGTTAACGAAGGAGGTGGTGAACCAATGAGTTAGTAGCTAATCATGTATATCAAACTTGATCAGTCTACGACGATGTCGCCACTCATTAATATGATAAAATATGTGGGTGGCTTTATCCTTCTTCAAAGAAGTCAGGAGATGCGTCCCGGCTTTGTAATGAACCGGTAACTGAAAGTGTGTCAGAAAATCCATAGCTAACGTATTGAAGTCTTGAAAGATGCTGCGGGGAAATTCTGAAACCACTTAGCAGCAGCAATGGTAAGAGTGCGCTAGAAGAGACGAAGACGAATTGAATCATCTACCCAAGAGTTGGACAAACACCACAGATGGTAGGTCATTACATGAGCTTGGGGGTCCTCTCCAACTTTACCCTTAAACTTAGGACAGTCACCGGGCACCTTGGTTGGAACCGGAGGCCAATAAGGATTGTGAAGAATCGGATCATTGGTCAATTTAGAAATGTCCAGTAATTCCAAGGTAGCCAAGAACGACAACTGAGGATTGAAAGGCATACCAGGCCCTCGATAAGGACCTGTACCTGTACTCCACCCTAGTTGAGCATAACCTTGCCCCCATTGGATCTATCCTGTGGGATTCTAACCATAGGGGGTATAGGTCATATAATTGGTCTGATACAGTTGCTGATAACCAGTGTACGGGGGTTGATAACTGAGGTATGGACCCTGATTATATGTTGGCCCTGTTTGAGCAGTATACGGATTTGACTGCTGAGTATAGGTATAGCCTGGTTGTTGAAGGTAATAATTAGAACCTTGGGGCAGGTTGTAAACCGGTTGAGATTGACCTTGAAGATAATAACTACCTTGGGGTTGAGTGGGCTGCTGATAAGTAGGGGCCTGCTAAGCCTGATAAGTGGGGCGCACAGGCGGATTCGGCTGTGGCATAGAGTAAATCAGCTGTTGAGCAGGGTTGACAGGATGTGCAGGCTAGCCTAGTTGGACAGGTTGACCTGGCTGAATGGGTTGTCCTGGCTGAACAGGTTGACCCAGGTGAACAGGTTGCACTGGTCGAACAGTTTGACCTGGCTGATGAGGGACACCAGGCTACCCCGAATGGGCCGGTTGGCCTGGTGGTGGAATAGGGCCAAGTTGTGCCTGATAACCAGTTTGACTTGTAACAGGACCATAAGAGGGCCCTAGTTGTGCAACATTCAGACCAATAGGAAACTGAGGTTGCAAAGGTTGCACCATAGGTTGAGAGGGTTGGATTTCCCCCCCAGGACTGTACAACGGCCCCGGATGGTACCTCGGTTGACCTGTGGGTCCTTGAGGTTGCCTAAGATGGACCATAGGGTGAGGCTGTATAGGTTGACCTTGAGGGTTGTAGGACTGTCCTTGCAGACCGTATAACAACCCCTGCTAGCCCGAAGGTTGGCCCTGTAAGGGTTGTCCTTGCAGGTCATAAAGATAACCAAGTTGGCCTGAAGGTTGGCCCTGGAAGGGTTATCCTTGCGGGTTGGAAGGTTGCCTAGCCTGGGCAGACAGAAAACCTTGAACATACTGGTAAGCCTCTGGAGCAGGAAAATGTAGAGGGTTTCCCTGCTCGTCGTACTGATATGGAAAAATGTAGATGGGTGTACCATCCTGTTCATAATGCGAAAAATAAGGATGGTTGGGATCTTGGGAGGATTGACCAACCTCGGAGTTCGATTGTTGCAGGGACAACCGATACTCCTCAGGAGAGATGTTCTCTGGAATAGCAGATGCTATGTAGACGTCTTCGGGAAGTGACGTGGTCCTTACGGACTGGGTAGTAACAGTGGGTGTAGACGCGGCCACACAGACAGTAGGCCTGACAGGTACTGATGTGACCTGAGGAGATGATGTGAGAGGTGTCCTTGGGGACATCCCTAACGAAGGAATAACCGGCCTCGTAGACGGAGTTGATACTCCCATAGAGGCGACACTAGTCATAATCTGACTTAAGGATCTATACCCCGCTGGAAGCGAAGGAATAGGCGAAGACATGACAGATAACTTGGGGTTGTCTTCTAGGAATAGCTGGTAATATTCATCAGACGCAGGGATTTCCTCACTAGGAGAAGGATTGGATGAGCCCATATTTGACCCTACCGCTATATCTTCTAGAAGACGGCGAGGACTAGGAGGAATAACAACAGCTAGAAAAGGTGAATCCGATGTAAGAGGAGGGAAATATTCCCCTACTCCAAATCCAAACCAAGCATTGGATAAGGGCCAATTGAACTCAACTAGTCCTCCAAAGGGAAGCTCAGATAGAACCGGTCCCCCGCTGGGAAACACGAAGATAATGGGTTGCTGAGGTTCAACAGAGGATTGAGAGACCTCTGATGAATCGTCTGTGTAAGGAATACCAGTAGACAAAACTGAGGGTTTTGCCACTGTGACAGTAATTACAAGAGGAAGAGATCAAACAAGAACACACGAGCTAAAAAACCAAGGCACACAATCAAACGACCAACAAGAAAACTCTAAAAGGGCATGTGATCGCAGGTGATTTATTTTACCACATTGAAACTTCGAAACTTCACCGTTTCATGTTTTAAGAGTCGAGAAACGGATGAAAGGCGACTCTATCTCTTTCAATTTTGAAACAAGCGTGAAAGGACAAGCGCTTGATGATCCTTTCAAATTTAATGGGTCAGAAAAGATCAAAATGACTACTCTGGAACTCTAGGCAAAGGGTGTACCAGATATTCGTGAACTGCAATATACACCTTGGTTTCAAAATGAAAGAGAAATCAACCAAGGACTTGACGTACATGCAGGAAATTGCCCCGAATGCTGTCTGGTGTATCACGGGTATAAGGCGGCAGACTCAGCTTCCTATGGATAAAGGATAGCAACCTAGTGGGGTCTCCCATTATATACGCGATAGTACGGGGAGCACAAGTTCGTACTAGCACTGTCTAAAGCCAAGAGGCGAACGACAGCTACTAGGTTTAACAATGCCGAAACACGTCACTAGCCTAGACCTCTAAATATTTCGTTAATGTTTCAATGCTTCCTTAAGGTAAATTGAATAAATTTTAGTGTTGATCTTCAATTATGTTTCAATTTTCAGGCCCTACCGAATGTTATGTCTCAAAATCCTCTAAATGCACACTACATGACACAATGTATCATTTTTTTCGATGAATAGCTAACTATGAGAAGGTTGAGAGATTTCACACAATAAAAAAATGATCACAAAACAACCACTAGTGTCTCTAATGCAGGCTAACGGAAACTAAAAGCTTTTCTTTCAGAGTTATAAATCACTAATAACACAGAAAAGTTCTCAATTTACATTAACTAATATAAAGCAAAAGAGATTTGATTTTTTTTCATATTTTCAATGTTTAAGAGCAAAGTGCACTAAATGAAACGAAAACTAATAAGAAGAACAATTTGAGAAGTGATAGAAAAAGAGCGAAGACAAGCAAGCTCACTCAATGCCAAACACACAATCAAACCTCAAATTGATAAAGAAATCCATCAATCAAAGAGGAATCTTGAAGACTCAAATGAATTGTGTAATCTAGGCCCAAAACGAGACAAGGTGAAATTCGAATGAAAAAAGATACCAATCACTCAAGTAATGCAATAAAACAATGAAGAACCACCAAACGAATGTAGAGAAGCAACAATGAAATTGACAGATCAAACGAGAACCAAAAACTCCCACAGGAGGCTCGACACACTATAGCACCTAGATGCCCTAGGGCTAGAATGTAAAACCAATAGTAGAGGGAAAACAACCGGAGGATGACGATCACACACAGTCAACCAAGGCTCCAGAACACTCAGGCAGTCGAAAAAATGACACCAAACCACAAATCAAGCTCAGAAAGCTCAGAAAGGAGCAAACCCTAGCACCACACAGGATTGGCGCCACTGTCAGGCTACAACTAGCGCCAGAACAGGATTGGTGTGGGGGCTAAACTGGCAACAAGTGCCAGCTGGCATGACTGTCAGGGCAAAAACCCCGCCAGTCAAGTTTACTAATGAAAAAAATAAAAAAGAGCAAACAGGGAGCATATCAGGGATGGTGAGGCTAAACAGAGGTTTAACACTAGAAAAGATCGAACCAAAAGAGCTGATCAAGAAGACAAAGACCAAAATCAACCGAAAAGACAAGACAAAATCCAATCAATGTCTCCCCAGTGGAGTCGCCAGTTTGTTGGAGAGGTAAATCCCCTCTGCGAACAAAGGCGATCCCTACTAGCCTAGATCGGGTCTAGCAACAACTGAGTCATGCTAAGACGTAGGTTTCTAATTACCAAAGACCAAGATGTGACAAGAGGCTTACCTTAAGTCCTACGCTGTTGTTGCTTGTAGAGAAGATGGCGCTTCCGTCCTTCGTCGTGGCAGTTCACAATTCTCCCACCTAGCATGTTCGAACACCTGCACGTACACGAAGAAACAACAAACACACAAGCATAAAACCTAAGACATGCAACTATGTATCAGTCATAGAAGATACAATTCATAACATAAAACGTGAACATACGAATGGAACCATAATCGAAGTCATTTATTATTAATCAGAACAAAGAAAGATACAACCTGAGCTCTGATGCTGGATCTTCCTTCGGCGGATCGACAGTGGAGTACGTCTCAATAAAGCTCGTCGGGAATGGGACAAGTCTCTCTCTCTTCGGCTATCTGACGATAATCTCCTTACTACTGATTCAGCTCTATTCTAGCTAATAAGACTATTAAGGCTAGCTTGCAAAGAGAAAATGGCAAGCTTATATAGATGGTGGAAGGGGAGTTGGGATCCCTACAATGGTGGGATTGGCCCTATCCTCAAGGAAGCTTCCATGATAGGTGGAAAACCACTTCCCCTACATGGAGAGCCGGAGCCAAACCTCCCAACTCATTTTAGAGACTCGTTCAATAGTTGGTTGGAATCAAACTTCTGCCATTTATTTTTAAAAAACAATCCTTATTAAGCCTGGCACGAGTAATACACTGGGACAAAGCGCCAGTTGGCGCACCCACTTTGGTGGATTTCCCCCATTGGCGTGAGGGCTGAACTGGTTGGTCGCACCAAGGCCAAAAGGTCTATTTTTCATAGGAAATTATCTTCAGGGGAATGATTATCCTTGTCAAGAGGAATGCCATGAAAGTGTTTTCAGGTCATGTCACTGCTCACAGGTCACGGAATAGGCCCTCCAATGTGTGGGACGGGGGATTGTAGGGATGGTGACAAATTACTGTGTAGCACTCTCATAGTCCCTAGTAGAAGACAAGTGAAGAATATGGATGTCTACTTACAACCACTGGTAGATGAATTGAAGGAATTATGGGATGGGATAAATGTATACAATGTATGGCATATGTGCTTACACGACACATGATTATCTAGGCTTAGGAGTTTGCTCTGGTAAACTACATGTTTAATTTATTGATTTTTTATATACGTAACAATATTATTTCACATATTAGTTATTTAATTCATTGTAATATTTGTTCTGATCTTCATGATATTCTTTAACGTTCCATGCATATTAATTGTATACAATAATCTCACAGGTCTTGTAACAAAAGGGTATTTTGGATGTAAATGTTATGGACCTTCTCTGAAAGCTAGATGGTCCAAGGACCTACGAAAGCCAGCGTATGATTGCTCCAGGGTATTCCTCCCAAAAGAATACCCTTACAGAAGAGCAACATCCGCTTTCAATGGTAAACAAGAGAGAACCCAAAGGCATCCAATAAAGACACCAATTGAATGGCTTAGATCATATGAGAGAGAGAATGAGAAAGAGTTCATAGAAATGTTCGATTCAAATGGGGAGCCTATGTTCGATGATCTAGAATTCTTAGACACCTATGTTGAGAAATTTCCTATTGGGATGAAAAGGAAATCTATCTTTTATAACCTCCCATATTGGGAGCATCTTAAGATTACCCGCTTATTAGATCCCATGCATATATTTAAAAATGTTTCATCTTCTTTATGGAGGCACATATCATCAAAAAAAAGTGACACATTGGTTGTTAGGAAATATCTTATTACTTAAAAAACTAAAAATAAACATTGGCCAAGACGATTAGAAAGTACGGGATTAGAGGCAGGTGCTAGTCCCTCTAATTCATGGTTTTTCAAAGAAGGTGATGTCCCATGGATTTTTAAAAAAGATGATATTTCTTTGGCAAAGGAAGGTATAAGGGTTGTGAGGGTGCCAACTTCATACAGGTCTTCACTACGACACTGCTTCACCGTGGATGACCATTTGTCGGGGTTGAAATCTCATGACCATTTGAATGTTCTAAGAGTACGTATAATGTCACAAGTATGATTTTATTATTTTTTATATTAATAAATTTTATCCCATGCAGGGATCATAAAACATAACTAATTTTGTATATTATTGCACGTGTTTATAACTTTGCAGTGTCATTATCCTTTGTTCGTGCGTGGGTGTGTGAAACATGAATTCCCTCAAGACCTAGGATGTGCCGTATCTAAATTATCTACATTTGTATGTTGGATCACATCAAAGGAGATTCATGTGGCTAGCATTCCATGGTGGTGCCAAGAGATAGTTGAGATTGTTTGTATGTTTGAGAAGGAATTGCCGACGAGTTTCATGGAATTACAGGTTCATCTTCTAATCTACTTAGTAGATGAGGTTGAATTAGTTGGGGTGGTTTCTTGTCATTGTATGTTCTTCTTAGATGGGTACATGAAGAAATTGAAAGGTTTTGTTCGACAAAGGGCAAAATTTGAGGAGTCTATGGCATAGGGGTACATATCGTATGAGTCTTTCTATTATGCCAATGAGTACATCAAGCAAATAGACAACAGACTACGTGCGGTGATCTGGGATGATGAAAGGGATGAAGACAAAAGAGAAGGGGAGTTGATCCAAATGAGTGGAAAAAAGCGCTTGATAAAGAGTAAGTGACTTATAATTTTTTAAGTTTGCACAAAGTTAATATTCATGTTGAACTTCGATATAATGTATATTTTGATCTCTAAGTACTATATAATGTCAGTTTGATTTCATCAGCGAATACAGAAATTGAAGTAATCAATAAATTCGTTCTTTACAATTTTGAAGCGACAAAACCATGGGTCGCATTGTAGAAAAAAAAAGGATGAAATGGGATAGTGACAGGAAAGAATTCAGATGGTTGAATGGTAGAAGTGTGCCTTATCTCGATCATTTAAAAGAAAATATGCCAAAAATATGCCCCAATAGTTGGGTTGTTGACCAAGTCAGAGAGAAATACGGTGCAACCGGTCATTACCCGCTTGTTGAAGAGGATGCGCTAAACATAGGGATTGGGTGTAGCAACTCGGTAATAATTTTTTTAATTTATATGTAAATTTGAAACTTATAAGACATCTATATTTCATATTTTAACTGTTGGGTTATTATAAGACACATAACACTATGATTTTTTTAACTTTTTTATAATAGGTGTATCTGTTCCCATTTATGTGGGCATATGAACACCATTTTTGCACAAAAAATGTTGATGCTAGAAACATCACACAAGATTGTGGAGTGGAAGTCGAATTCAATCAATCTAGTCGATCTAGCCACTGTGATCAAAACCAAAGAAGGGTAAGGCCTTATCGATTTTTCACTTTCACATGTATACTATTTCCCACAGTAAGTGTATTTCCCCTACTATAGGGATGACCCTAATCCGGAATATGAACCATAGAAAAAGATACCCAGTAGAACAATCACGATAATACCAGTTACAGTACCTATCAACCAAAGAGGGATCATTCCAGTGGTATAGGACATTTATCTTACTCCCTTTCACATTTTATTAAGTGGGCATACTCGAGACATAAACAGTCATAGCATAGATAATTATGCGTATTGGATCTCTTCGAATGGAGTGATAATATTCTCATTTTTCCTAATTGAAAAAATAATTGGAGAATGGAACAGCAAGTACAAAAATTAGTAGCAACCCCCAGTAGAGACTGGTACGATTCAATTCAACATTTTGGTTGTTCGGGTTCGTCGGGTTCGGTGGTTTCATATCTACATACTCCCTCTTCCTTTAGTATAGAGTTTATCGTTGGATGAACTGCATTGCCGATATTGATCCCAAGAAAAAAATTGTAGGGACAGCTAGCCTGTGAACGGCCAACCATCTAACTGTAAAAATTGGAAAAGTTCTGTCTAAAGTCATTAGTGCCTCCTAAAAATATCTAGTAAATTCATCGAGTTGCTCTAACGGATCGAAACGGCCAGTTACTAATGGAACCTCTTGTTGACTTTCCGTGAAATATTCATTTGGTTAGGGTCTCCCGAACACATCATAAGCCAAACCCGTGCTGACAAATAACCAACCTGCAATGAATAGAGAAGGTATGGTAATGCTATGGATGACCTAGTATCTAATACTAGTAATAATGTCAGCAAAGGAGCGTTCTCCTGTATTCCCAGACATGCTCAGCTCCAAATATTATTGTAAAGTCAGTCAAGGGGGAATTGATCCCATGAAAGATAGAGATCAGGAAATGGAAAACTACTGATATCTTCTCCAATCCTTGTTTGATTTTCAATGTTATGCCAAGGGTATCTTTGAAGTCTATAACTGGACCAGTATAGCTAGCTTTCTTCTGACACAGTAATACAATGTTGATGAGTATCGAAAGGAGAATGATTATGTTCCTGCCAGCAGTTATTCTATCTCTGTTTGGGCGACTGAATCCCAACAGAAATAAGAGAATATTGCGTTCCTAGGTTCGGGCGTAAGGAACCCCCTCAATCGATGTTGTAACAATTGCATAGACCGTGAAAATTTTCGATTGGAATTAGCTTCTACATATAGGTGGCTTTAGAACTGAAAAAGAGGATGAGTGCCGCACAACTCATCCAGAATATGATACTTTTACTTCTTCCTTTTTCATTCCAACATGAAATTATGCCCGTGTAGATGATCTCAGTAATTCAGATTGCACGGGGATCATTGGTGCTACGCAGATATATGTTTCTTTTCCAATAGTATCCGGCGCAGATGGAGTTATGTCGCAGACTTATTATATAGTACCTTGTATTAACGAGTAGGCGTTATTCATTAGCTAAAACCAAGTGGATAGTGCAATAGAACCTAGTCAATTTTAGCTATGTGAAATTACGAGTTACTCCTTGCAATAGGTGTAATTTCTGTAATATCGGGTTCTACTGGCTCTAAGAATGAATATTAAAAAAACCTAATCCGTCTAGAGGGTCGAATGATTGGATCAATAAGATCTAGAAATGAAAGGACAAACTGGATATTCATATTCTTACACCTAAACGTGAAATTCACAAAACTTTGGCTATATATGTAGATAGGTTTCTTCGGGTCCAGTCTCTGATAGCTACTGGTAAAAAGATAATGCCAGGTGATCCAATCGTACTGATTGAGAATTCATTAACCCTGTAAGAAGATTACATTCGACAATTTGTGAAGGGATTCGCGGGTGCTATTCATTAGTTGCTCGATGAATGTGAGGATTTCTAGGATAATGAAGAGATTTCTACCATAGATCTCCTCTCATCCATGTTCATTCATACATATCCTATGGTATAGGATCCTGAATTGGTACGAATCGGGACAATTGATCTTTTGTATTCTGATCTCGAGGTTACGAAAATAAAAATTTAGGTAATTGTCTCATGAAGATATGTATAAACCATATTTCATTCAGTCCTTCCACGCCTACTATAACTATAATTAGTTATTTCGGTTTCTTATTGGCTTCTATCATTTTCAACCTAGTCCTATTCATTAGTTCGAGCAAGATACAACTTATTCAAAATGAAGGAAGGGGAAACCCTCTCAGTTCACTATTTCAATTTCAATAATTTCGTTTATTCTCTCTATATCAATTTCTGATCATTGAGATTCATAGAAAATTCAGGGTACTATCCAGTGTAGCTATTATCCCTACTTATTCCGTAGAATCGAAATGATTGAGGCTTTGCCATCTAGAATTGTGTTAGGTCTAATTCCTATAACTTTGGCCAGATTTTTCGTAACTGCATATTCACAATACCAACGTGGTGATCAATTGGATATTTGATCCTGGAATATCCTCCAATTTCATTGGCCTCCTACTTTTCTTGGGAGGTCAGATTCCATTGCTCGTTCCAGTTGGAATGAATTCTCGATAATTTACAGGGTTGGATTTGATAGGAACATAATCACGCTCTGTAGGATTTGAACCTACAGCATCAGGTTTTGGAGACCTACGTTCTACCGAACTGAACTAAGAGCGCTTTCTTTCATATTCATAGTTAAAGGAAAAATACCTTTTGTTTATACTCTTAGAGTCAAATACTTTCACATCTGATATGATTCAATTATTTGATTTTCCCGTCGAATCAATATCAAATGATCTTTCGTTCCTTTCTTTCCATAGAAAAGAAGGGAAAGGTAGGGATGACAGGATTTGAACCTGTGACATTTTGTACCAAAAAAAAACACGCTACCAAGCTGCGCTACATCCCTTCTAATCATTAGGCAATTTTATTTTATAGAATTCGAAATTTGTTTCCCACATTTTCCCACCTTCATTTCTCTTCGTTCTCGTGAGTGAAAAGACTTTATACATGCATGTAGGGTCTATTATCTATAAGATCACTATTCATTATGGTGATGAAACATCTTTTTCCTGTTCTATAAATAGAGCCACAGCCCGGATCACATTATCCATATATTAATCAGTTCCGAGTTTTTCCTAGGATTCATAACTATTGATACGATCGAATCACTTACACATTATGATCAATAAGGAAAATTTACAATGCAAGATCTAAAGACCTATCTTTCCATAGCACCTGTGTTAGCTATTTTATGTTGCAACTTTTTAGCCGACCTATTGATAGAAATAAATCGTTTTTTTCCAGATGCTCTGAATTTGACTTTTCCCTCTTTGGAATTTTTTTCCTCCCCTTAAAGCCAAGGGAAAAAAGATTGTGCTAGATTGACTTCTCCTCCCTCTTGGATAAATTAGTGCATTCAGCCCAAAAAATATCTAAGTTTAGGGGTGAAGGGGGTAAAATTCAAGTAGAAATATCGATCTAAATATTCTTTCCACATTCACTTTTGTAAGTACAACTGAAAACTCTTGATCAATCATTTTTTTACTTTCAAATGTTTCATTGTAGGATCTCCGGCTATCAACTTCTATTCCTTTTTCCCTTTTTCTTTTTCAGGTCAAAAAGCAAAGTAGACCCAATATTCAAAGTAATTTTATGGCCAAGAGCGGAGATATAAGAGTAAAAATTACTTTGGAGTGCACTAGTTGTACCCAAGATAGTGTTTATAAAAGATTCCCGGGGATTTCTAGATATACGACTCGGGAAAAATCGACGCAATACACCTATTTGATTGGAATCAAATAAATTTTGTCCCTTTTGTTACAAGCATACCATTCATGGAGAGATTAAAAAAGATATTGATTAAACGTACTACTCCTACCCAGGGATAGGAATAGATCACAGATATAAAAAGAAATGGTATTTCCACAAGACCTTTAATGGAACAATATTTTCAAAAGGTTCATGAAACAAACTATGGATAAACCCAAGTGATATTTTCGTAGACATTTGAAACCAATTCGTAGACATTTGTCACCAATTAGGTCGGGAGATCGGATCGATTATAAAAATATGAGCCTAATTAGTCGATTTATTAGTGAGCAAGGAAAAATATTATCCGTCCGAATGAATAGATTAACTTCAAAACAAGAACGTCGAATGACTAACGCTATTAAACGAGCTCGTATTCTATCTTTGTTACCTTTTCTTTATAATGAAAAATAATTGAATCCATGGAAATAAGCCTACTCCTTAATCAAATTAGAGCTGGGATATCTATTTGATAAAGATGCAGATCTTGAGTCTATTGTTGAAAAATTCGACAGGATTTCATTTTTGGAAAAGAATTGGATTGAATTCTTTTCGTTCATTTCCAATCCAATATTGAATTTTTTTTCAATGTTTCAACCTTCTCGGAGGAAATTCTCCGGGATAATCTATTCTATCCATTCCATCTTTAACTATTTATTTCATCATACGATAAGTTCTTCAAGATGGTAGAAAAACAATTACTATCTAATACAGCTATTTGTGCAAGTGTTTTACGATTTGGAAGCAACTACCTCTTGTAAAAATATTGGATGAAACTGTTATAAGAAACCCCATTGGCACGAGCTACTGCATTGATCTGAGTAATCCAAAAATGACGAAGATATCTCTTGCGTTTACCTCTATCTCGGTGGACGGAAACTAAGGCTCTAGCTTTCCGTTGGTTAACAATTCGAAAAAGTTTTGAATGGGCCCCTCGAGCGCCTGATACAAATGCAAGAATTTTTTTCCGACGTTTTCGGGCTATGTATCCACGTTTCACTCTGGTCATTGAAGTTTGAATCGCTAATATTTTTCTTGGTTAGTCATTTTTTTGGTTCATTGAGAATAACACTGATTCTTCTTATTTAGAAAATAAAAGTTCCAATGGCTTTTGCTACTGCAACCTTCCCAACCATAATTCCCTTTGGATAGGCATCTTCCTGGTAGGCCAGGGCTGGGACCTTGCACTGAGAATGAGAAAAAATCATGGGTTTCATCGTTTCTATGGTTCTTTCTCCAACGGTAAGGTCCTCTCTATACGCCGGAGCCTTTTATTTATTTCCAAAATAGGATATGAGTATGTTATCGGTAACTTGTATGGTTTACCATCTCCAGCTCTACTCTTGAATCATTAAGTAATAAATACTCTCATTACAAGATCTATTAATACAGTAACGACATGTAATTCTGGGGTTGGCCAGGTAGCTGACCCTGTTGTTCCGTTCTCGCGGCAATATGAGCATAAAATTTATGCTTCTTCAATTTGCATGATTTCCCCGCTCAATAGATTGATGACCATTCACTACCAATGAGGAATTTCTTTTCATCCCACATCAATGTGATTGGATTTGCACCAATGGAAACCATAAATTTCATCCCTGGTAAGGTTAGATGATGGAGCTGTACTTGATTACAACGAGAAAATTCTTATGTTATTTCGTTGTAAAAATTTCCCAGTTTGTTTCAGTTTATGATCCAAATGAGTCGCACATACTCCTCTATGCTGAGGACATCCTCAAAGAGTAGGAGGATTTTTTCTATTCTCTATTGGTTGTCTTGCATTTCTAATAAGTTGTTGAATAGTGGGCATTCTAGCTTTATTGTATGCAAAATCAACTGGTTCGGATTGATCCTAACCATACCATATCAGGTTATTATGAAATGAATAACTTTACCCCCCCCCCCTTTTTTTTCCTTTCCTTTTTTTCTTTGAAAAGGAACAAAGAGATCACATTTTACAGTTCATTATAAAAATAAATTCAAAATAGGATCTTCTGCTATAAGATCAACCTTCCGCTATGGTATCAACAATGCCATAAGCTCGGGCTTCTGTTGCTGACATAAAAACATCTCTGTCCAGATCCCGTTGAATGACCTCTTCGGGGTTGTCCGTTCTTTCTATATAAAATTTGGTTATGTAATTGCGAAGCATCGTTATGTGTTTCGCTTCATTATGAAACTCTGCGGCTGGTCCGTCATAATAGGAACTAGCAGGTTGGTGGATCATAACCCTAGCGTGAGGGACTGTCGTACGTTTAGTAATTTCTCCCCCGATTAGGATGAAATATCCCATTGAAGCAGCTACCCCCATGCATATTGTATGTACATTTGGTACTATTACTTGCATCATATCGAAAATACCTACCCCTGGTATTACTGATCCACTGAGACAGTTGATAAATGAGAAAATATCTTTATTTGCATCTCCAACACTCAAATATACCATGAGACCCATGAGTTGATTTTAAATCTTGTGATTTATATCCTGAGCCAAAAAAAGTAATCTCTCTCGATAAAGTCGGTTGTATAAGTCGACCCAAGTTTCATCTTCATCTCCAGGGGCTCGGAAAGGCACTTTTGGAACAACAACGGGCATTTGTTTTAATGGAAAGAAGTGAAGCACTATACTCTAATATGGAAACGTAAAGTATATGAAGTTGTGTAACATATGAACTCTGGATGGTATTCATAGGGGAGGGTTTGAACCTATCCGGAAATAGAGCTTTAGATGGATCTTTGATCCATGTAAGAGATCCTTCTATTATTCGAGTTGATAATGTAACGAATCACACTTTTACCACTAAACTATACCCGCAATGATCTGATTGTAACATATAGATCGATCTTTTTTCCAACCAACCCATTTCTCTCTCTCTCTTTTTTTTGAGTCTTTTCCATATAACTTTGATCAGAGAATGATAAGCTCCATTCACTATTAAAATGATTCAAATTATACAACATGAAACATTCTGTATAATTTGAATCCAGAAAGGTTTTTCTGGGAATTGGGCCGATGGATAACAAATAGAGATTCAGAAATTTTTTTGAGTTGTTAGTTGCAATAATTAATTTATGGAGAGACTACTTCTCGATAGGCAAGTTTATTGAAAAAAAAAAAATTGAGGAAACCCAGAATTATGGTCATACTATTGACAACTTCCTGACCACTTTCATATTATAAAGATTGGATTGGTGGCACCTATCGTCTAGTGGCCCAGGACATCTCTCTTTCAAGGAGGCAACGGGGATTTGACTTCCCCTAGGGGTACCATGATCCATTCGTTAGGTATCTTAACCTAAAGACTTTCAATTACTTTATTGTTCCTGGGTCGATGCTTGAGTGGTTAATGAGGACGGACTGTAAATCCGTTGGCAATATGCCTACGCTGGTTCAAATCCAGCTCAACCCAACCAATATCATCAATACCAATCTATCGGTATGGTTATCTTCATGCCAATCATGAATGAAAAGATAATTGGTTATTGAACCCCAACATCGATATCTGTTCATATCTTAGATGCCCAATTCCAAATGAAATGAATGGATACATTTCAAAAATGAAAGAGAAGGATAAGATATTTCATCGACCTAGCACTCACATAATCTATACGATCTATCTAGCACCTATCATAGAATAAATATGATCCAATAGTAGGTGAACTGTAGTGTATTGGGATTGTAGTTCAATTGGTTAGAGTACCACCTGTCAAGATGGAAGTTGCGGGTTCGAGCCCTGTCAGTCTCGATTCAATAAGTTAATAAATTAAGCTCTTAATCCCCGTAGAAGAGTGAAAAAGAAAATGAAAGCATCTAATGGATATATATATAGATATTTAGTATATCTAGTATATCTATCCATTAGATACCTTCACCATATCAACAATTCAGTTTGGAAAAAGGAAGACCCTTCTTTCGAGGATAAAATCTAATCATCATATTGAATCTGCAATAAATATTCTTCCCTCCCCGAAGAAGAAAATTTCTCTATAAAAAACATAGGAAGATCCATAGATTTTAGGGTGACACAAAGGTAGTCCTCCTAAGTCAGAATCCCACAGAGATCCCTATAGATAATTCCCAATGATTTTTAGGAGATATTACTTCTGTTATTCCCCAGGAATATTGTGAGTATTCCATGCTAATACTTCTTTTTCATGATCGATAGCCAGTGGATTTCTAGACACTCTATTGTATTTCCAAGAATGATCATGTCAGGATCTGGACGGATTAGTCCTTATCATTCCAGGGTCATGGGTGGGCCTCTGGATAAATTCGATATGGGATACTTATATATCATCACCGGAGCGGGATAGATTCACAATTCCATCTAAATCGTGGAGATCCAAGCAAAATATTTCTCATGTTTGACGAACGTTTTTGGAGTAGCATAAGGTTCTTATTCGTACGAATCCTATTCTTTCGAAATGATAAAGACATGTGTTGATTGGAACGTTTTCTGATGCACGTAAGTTCTTACTAATAGTCTTATCAAAAGTAATCCTATTAGGTTATACTATTTCCATCGTATAATTCATTCAATCCATTAGTTAGATTCTGTTACTCGAATCGATTCCATAGATAAAATACATCTATTTCATGGATCTTGAAAGATTCATTCATCTCTATGAGATAAAATCTCGAGCTATTTTGGAACAAAGTTAAAATCAAGAGATCATGGAAGTAAATAACCTTGGATTTATTGCTGTTCTAATGTTCCTTGCAATTCCTACTGCTTTTCTACTTATCCCTTACATCAAAACGACCAGTGCAAGCAGTGGAAGCAATTGATTTTGATGAAAATAAATTGATTTCTAATCACTAGATAGATCTTTATGATCCAAATCATAAGTATCAAATAGGTTATGAGATCTATAATATTACAACAATACAGGGTAGGGATTTATTTTGAATTTATTTTGAAAAGAAAAAATTAGTACGGAGGAAAAGAATATCTGACCTTTTCTTTTGTACTATTTCTTCTTCTACACCCATATATGGATAAATATATCTTAATGGTACTTATCCATATATGGTAAATGAGGGATGAAGGACCTCGTACCATAAAATCGTAGAGCTGATCACCTTCTTTCTGCTCCTGGAAAAATAGACCCAATGCAGACAACCGTAATTCTGAACGTACTTGCAGATTTTTTAGGATCAAAGTTGAACATCTTTTTCTGGTATGAACATTGTTTTCTAGCACATATTGGATATGGAACTTGAAATGGTATAAGAAAAAACAAAGGAATCTATGACTTATGTCCCATATTTTCCCGAGAACGAAATTCATATAAGATTCGATCAATTCGGAACCATCCAATAAAACAGGGAATCTTTCTATTCCTACTAAGAAAGAGAAGAGAGATCATTCTTCAGTGGAAGAAACTAGATTCTCGACTCATTCTAGAAAAGAACCAATGAATGAAAACCTTTTGGAGAAAATCAGATCAGATTTGTCATAGGAATAGGAAATGATAATAATAACAGATTATGCACATCCCTTACAGGGATAAAGAGGAAATAATTCAATGGAGAGTTTTTCAATTTGGAACGAAGATTCAATATTACTGGATCCTTATGAAACACAATATATTATCATGCATGACGCAATAATTGATTCTTAAGAATTACCATTATAGCCCACTTCTCCCCCATACTACGAGTGAAACGGAAAATGTAAAAACTACCATTAAAGCAGCCCAAGTTATACCAACTATATCCATATGGATCATGTTCTCTAAAAAATAATGATTTCATCATCGAGATGATAAGGGAACTATTAACCATAGTGCAAAGTTGAAATGGAAATGAATGGTCCACCTTTTCATTATGAACGTTATTGAACTGACGTTCGAGCTGATATGAGAGATCAATAAGTCCATTTGTTCATTGACCAATGAATTACTATAACTAAATCGAGGGTCGTACATTTAAACAGAATCGGGATCAAATGTACGTAACTCACTATCTATATTGGTAATATGTACCAATATGTCTCTAGAGGTTCTGTAATGGAAATAAAGAATTTTCCTTCCATTTACTTACCTTAACAAGGCGACACCCGGATTCGAACTGGGGATGGAGGATTTGTAGCCCTTTGCCTTACCGCTTGGCTATGTCGCTGAGATATGAGAATCCCATGGACAGGTCGAATCATTTTTCCTTTCAAGTCATTCGTCTGTCCTTTAAGTATAGTATGAGATGTATGCTAAAGTCAACCATAAAGGAAATGGATCTAATTTGTTATCTGTCTTTCGATCTGGCTATTTTCATTAGGAAATTTTCTAAGTAAGATTCACGTTTAAGAATGGTTTGATTCATTTTTTCATAGCTCCATTTCACATGGTTGGGTGGAAGTATCAAATTACCTCTTCCTTATCCTTTTTTTTCTAATTGGAAGTATATCTGGATATAGGTAGAATTTCATGGGATATAGTGAACACTTAATATACATCCGAATCTTTTTTGTTGGATTGATCCATATAGATCAATCGGGAATAATTAAATAGATTTTTCTACAGATGGGAAACTTCCAATGCATTTAGATGAAAATGAGGGAGCATTTACAATCCCTGAATTTGGTAAGATACAATTTGAAGGATTTTGTCGTTTTATCGATCAGGGCTTGATGGAAGAACTTCATAATTTTCCAAAAATCGAGGATACAGATAAAGAAATTGAATTCAGTCTTTTTGGTAATGAATATGAATTAGCAGAACCTTTCATCAAAGAGAGAGATTTTGTATATCAGTCCCTTACATATTACTCTGAATTATATGTACTAGCAAGATCGATTCGGAGGAATAGTAGAAAGATACATAAACAAACTGTATTTCTCGGAAATATTCCTTTAATGAATTCCCATGGAACATTTGTAGTAAATGGGATTTACACAATCGTGGTGAATCAAATATTAATAAGTCCTGATATTTATTACCGTTCAGAATTAGACCATAATAGAATAAATTATATATATACTAGCACTTTGATTTCAGATTGGGGAAGAAGATCGAAATTAGAGATTGATATGGGAGAAAGGATATGGGCTTGTGTAAGCAAAAAATGAAAAATATATATTCCAGTTCTATTATCAGCGATGGGTTTAAATCTCAAAGAGATTCTGGACAATACTCACTATCCCAAAAGATTTTTATTTTTATTGAAGAAAAAGGAGAGGTGGGAGCGGGAGGAATATCTCTGGTCGAGGGAAAAATCCATTCTGGAGTTTTACAAAAAACTCTACTGTGTAAGTGGCGATTTGGTATTTTCCGAGTCTCTATGTAAAGAATTGCAAGAAAAATTTTTCCGACAAAGATGTGAATTGGGAAAGATTGGTCGACGAAATCTGAACCAAAAACTGAACCTTGATATACCTGAGAACGAGATTTTTTCATTACCACAAGATGTATTGGCTGCTGTGGATTACCTTATTGGGGTGAAATTTGGAATGGGTACACTCGATGATATAGATCACCTCAGAAATCGACGTATTCGTTCTGTAGCAGATTTATTACAGAATCAATTTAGATTAACTCTAGGTCATTTAGAAGATACAGTTCGAAGAACTATACACGGAGCAACCAAGCATAGATCAACTCCTCAAAACTTGGTCACTTCAACTCTATTCAAAAACACTTTTCAAGATTTTTTTGGTTCACACCCCTTATCCCAATTTTTGGATCAAACTAATCCATTGACGGAAATAGCTCATGGGTGAAAATTGAGCCATTTAGGCCCTGGGGGCTTAACAGGGCGAACTGCTAGTTTTCGGACACGGGATATTCATCCCAGTTATTATGGGCGTATTTTTCCAATCGATACATCCAAAGGAATGAATGTTGGACTTGTTTCATCATTATCTATTCATGCAAATATTCATGCAAATATAGCTACACAAGAGGGAAGGATCGAGTATATCGATGATGTAAATATAACTTCATCGATTAATGGAGACACTGTATGAAAAAAATCAGTTATATATCAACGTTTCTAATATAAATACTTGTACGCATCAAAAACCTCAAGTTCGTCAAGGGGAATGTGTAAAGAAGGGAAAAATTATGGCGGATGGTGCAACTACGGTAGGGGGAGAACTCTCTTTAGGAAAAAACGTTTTAGTAGCTTATATGCCATGGGAAGGATACAATTTCGAAGACGCAATACTAATTAGTGAACTTCTGGTATACGAAGATATTTATACCTCTTTCCATATCGTAAGATACAGGATTGAAATCTGTATGACGAGCCAGGGTCCTGAAAGAATCACTAGAGAAATACCTCATTTAGATGCTCATTCACTTTGTCATTTGGACGAAAATGGTCTTGTAAAGCTAGGATCTTGGATAGAAACAGATGATTTTTTGGTAGGTAAATTAACGCCTCAAACAACAGAAGAATCATTATGTACCCCAGAAGGAAGATTATTAAAAACCATATTTGGTATTGAGGTATCGACTGCAAGAGAAAGTTGTCTCAGAGCACCTATAGGTGTAAAGGGTCGAGTTATCGACGTGAGATGGATCAATAGAGTAGATGATTCCGGTGATAATGCAGAAACAGTCCACATATATATATCACAAAAACGTAAGATAAAAGTGGGTGATAAAGTAGCTGGAAGGCATGGTAATAAAGATATTATTTCAATAATTTTGCTGAGACAAGATATTCCCTGTTTGCAAAATGGAATACCAGTTGATATGGTATTGAATCCATTAGGGGTACCTTCACAAATGAATGTAGGAAAGATCTTTGAATGTTTTCCCAGTTTAGCAGGAAACCCGATGAACAAACATTATAGAATAACACCTTTTGACAAAAAATACGAGCGGGAAGCTTCGAGAAAACTAGTGTTTCCTGAAATTTATAAAGCTAGTGAGAAAACAACTAATCCATGGGTATTCAAACCAGATCATCCTGGAAAACATAGATTAATTGATGGAATAACAAGAGCTATTTTTGAACAACCTGTTACAATAGGAAAAGCTTATATGTCAAAATTGAGTCATCAAGTTGATGAGAAAATACATGCACGTTCGAGTGGACCTTATGCACGGGTTACACAATAACCTCTTAGAGGAAAATCCAAACGAGGGGGGCAACGAATAGGAGAAATGGAAGTTTGGGCTCTAGAAGGTTTTGGTGTTGCTTATATTTTACAAGGGATGCTTACTCTCAAATCTGACCATATTAGAACTCGTAATGAAGTACTTGGTGCCATTATCACTGGAGGGCCAATACCTAAACCTGACATTGCTCTAGAATCTTTCCAATTGCTCATTCAAGAATTACGATCTTTAGCTCTAGAATTGAATCATGCTATTATATCTGAGAAAGAATTTCATATAGATAGAGAGGAAGTTTGATCACAATAAATTGAGATCTTTTATGATTGAACAAAATAAACATCAACAACTTCGAATTGGATTAGCTTCTCCCAAATAGATTTGTGCTTGGTCCGAAAATTTTTTACCTAATGGCGAGATAGTTGGACAGGTGACTAAACCTTACACTCTACATTATGAAACTAATAAACTAGAAAGAGATGGATCATTTTTTGAAAGAATCTATGGACCTATCAAAAGTAGAGTTTGTGCTTGTGGAAATTCTCCAGGGATCGGAAATGAGAAGATAAACTCAAAATTTTGCACACAATGTGGAGTTGAATTCGTTGATTCTCGAATTCGAAGATATCAAATGGGATACATTAAACTGGCATGTCCGGTGGTTCACGTATGGTATTTGAAACGCCTTCCCAATTATATTGCGAATCTATTAGCTAAAACTCGGAAAGAATTAGAAGGTCTAGTATATTGCGATGTGTGAATTGATCACAAGTTCTGATCATACAGATCCATAATCAAGAATTTTCATCCTATTCAATCTCATTGGGATGCCTTTAGCTCTAAAATGCCCCTCTGGAGGAGTAGCATGAAGCTCAGAATTATAAGCATCTTTTCAAGATGTTGAGAAAGAGGAATTAGTTCAAGGTTTAGATATTCTGTATCAAACTGCTAATTGAACTTTGTGAAAACACTTCTTTCAGATAATGGAATTTGAAATTCATTCTCTTCTCTTTTATTTGGGTTAGCCTTGAATAGAGGTATTCCGGACCGAAGATATGGCTATAGGAGTATATTCATCGCACATATGCTTCGATCAATAGTATTGTAACCATCGAAGTAAAGCAAAGCAAGCAGGAACCTAAAGGATCAAATGGAATGAGATAAAGACAAGTAAATCCCTAATTGAAGGTCTTTCAAGAATAAAAGTATTGTTCGGAAGGGAGGATACTGCTCAATAATTCTATATCTATGTTGTAGAATCATAGCATAAAGGAATACTCAATTTCACTTGGAACTTGAGCAGAGAGTAGCGATCTCTCTTCAGAGCAAAAAAGAGTTTTTTTCATCTTTTTTTTATAGTTACTTGACCCGGATGAGAGGAAAATTTCACGTCCGATCCCGGGGGGGGGGGGAAATCTTAGAATAACCTATCCAAATATTTTTCTTGCTAGGCCCATAGCTAAAAAACCAAATTTATTGAGATCATGGGGTACATTCAATTATGAGATTCAATCCTGGAAAGATATTATTCCTCATTACCTCTCTGCTCGTCCTCATTACCTCTTTTCTCGGGGTTCTAGAACTTTTAAAGAGAGAGAAATAGCTATTGGGGGAGATGTTGTCGGGGAACAACTAACGGGTCTAGACCTGAAAATGATTATAGATCGTTCACATATGGAATGGAAGAACTTGGTGGAATTGAAATGGAATAGACTGGAGGAGAACCAAGAATCCACTGTGGATAGATGGGAGGATGAAAAAATTCGAAGAAGAAAGGATTTTTTGGTTGGACACATTAAATTGGCTAAATATTTTCTCCAAACAAATATAGAACCAAAATGGATGGTCTTATGCCTATTACCAGTTCTTCCTCCCGAACTGAGGCCAATCATTCAATTAGGTGAAGGTGGAATTATTACCTCGTCAGATCTAAATGAACTTTATCAAAGAGTTGTCAATCGGAATAATACTCTTACAAATTTATTAGCAAGAAGTGGATCTGAGTCGTTTTTTATTTGTCAAAAAATATTGATCCAGGAAGCCGTAGATGCACTTCTTGATAATGGTATCTGCGGAAAACCAATGAGAGACAGTCATGATAGGCCTTATAAATCTTTTTCAGATGTGATCTAAGGAAAAGAGGGAAGATTTCGTGAAAATTTACTAGGAAAACGAGTTGATTATTTAGGTCATTCCGTTATTGTGGTGGGTCCCTTTCTATCATTGTACCAAGGTGGATTACCCTCAAAAATAGCAATAGAGCTTTTTCAAGCATTTGTAATTCGTAGTCTCATTGGACAACATATTGCTCCCAACCTAAGAGCTGCTAAAAGTATGATTCGAGATAAGGGACCCATTGTATGGGAAGTACTTCAAGAGGTTATGCAAGGACATTCCGTATTGTTGAATCGAGCACCTACCTTACACAAATTGGGAATACAAGCGTTTCAACCTATTTTAGTAGAAGGACGTGCCATTCATTTACATCCATCGGTTTGTGGAGGATTTAATGCAGACTTTGACGGAGATCAGATGGCTGCCCATGTACCTTTATCTCTGGAAGCTAGAGCAGAAGCTCGTTTAATCATGTTTTTTGAAACAAATCTTTTGTCTCCAAATATCGGGGATCCTATTTCTATACCAACTCAGGATATGCTTCTTAGGCTTTATATATCAACAGTCGAAAATAGTCAAGGTATTTACGGGAATAGGTACCATCCGTATCACTCGAAAAAGAAAATATTTTCTTGTAGAAATTTGAATAACTGATATGTTATCCACCGAGATTCTCCTGATCACACACTATTTTATCTTCATGCACAATACAAAATCTCTTCTACCATTGATCATCACATTCGGAAATAAAATCAATTGCATGCACACATTAAAACCATAAAAATTCACACATATGAACACAGTATGTAATGGGAAAGCTTAAAGCTGAAAACCCCCAACTATCTGTATATTATATATGTCATAGAGATCATGTAACAATCATCATACAAAGCTCACAAGCTCTAGGTACAATCTCCAATTGCTACACACTAATCAAGCTAGATCTAGCAAAACACATGCTCCAATCTCTGCCACTTGATAGCCAGCCTCTATTGTGCAATCACTGCTGAAGAATGCCTCTTGATGAGAATTGATTACCTCAGCCTTCCTCATGCAATTTTTATAAGTGTTGAGGAGGTAAATCCCCTCTGCGGACAGAGGCGATCCCTACTAGCCCAACAAGGGTCTAGCAACAATCATCAAATGCTACAGCGCAAGTTCCTAATTGTGAATAAATAAGCCAATGATGGAGGCCTACCTGGAGTCTAGTGCTATGATTCGTAGAAGAGACAACGTTCCCGTTCCTCAGCCTCGGCAGATCACGATCCCCACGATCTCCGTGAATGGACACCAGCACATGCAAGAAACAACACGAATACAAGCATAAAATCCAGAATACGCAACTATATGTCAGTCAGAAAGGATATAACTCATTATTAACATAAGTGAAAAACAGAGTGGAACCATAACCGGTAGTCATTCATTAATAAACAATCGAAAGAGAGTACAACCAATGTTCTGACGTTGCGGTCTCCTTCAGAAGGGTCCCCAGTCATTCACGTCTCGCAAAGCTCGCCAGGGAAAGGGCAAGCCTCTCTAGAGTCTCTCGACGATAGTCTCCTTACTTGAGTCGGCCTTAAGGGAAGAAAGAGGGCTCTTACAGCACAAAGGCTCTTGGGAATTTGGAGATTCAAAGCTTAGGCACTTTAAGACTAGCTTGCAATGGCAATAGGCAAGCTTTTATAGATGGGGAAGGAGGGAGTTGGGATCCCTATTATTGTGGGATTGGCCCTATCATTAAGGAAGGTTCCATGAGAGGTGGAAAACCACTTCCCTTCCATGGAACTCCCGTAGCCAAACCTCCCAACTCAAGATAGGCAATGGTTTCTGAGTTTGTTGAAACACAACTTCCGCCATATTTATTTAAAAAACACTCCTTAAATTGGCTGGCGTGACTGCTGCTCCGGGACAGAGCCCCAGTTGGCGCGGCCTCTTTGTAGGATTTTCCCCATTGGCGCGAGTGATGAACTGTCTGCCCGCGCCAATGCAAAAGGAGATGTTTTCATGGTTTTTTGCAAGGAGATGTCTTTAGGGAAATTGAAGCTCGTGTTTAGAGGAATGCATTGATAATGATTTCAAGGCATGACAATGTTCACAGGTCACAAAATGGGTCCTCCATTGTGCGGGACGGGGAATGGTAGGGACGGTGACAAATTACTGTGTAACAGATTCCCCCTAAAGTATGAGGCCCGAGAGAGAGAGGGGTGAAATTCTTTACGAGAACGTGTCCAACTGAAGCTCCGCCGTCGGAAAACCTGCGCAGAAAAATACAACTGATATCTCAAGTACATGATGTATATGCGGTATGGGAATAGCCATCCGAAATAGAGTACGCTATAATCCGGATCCAGGGTATGGGCGCAGCCATCCAGCGAGGATCAAATAAATAGACTCAGGTATGGTCACAACCATCCAATCAGTGAGTCATGTACATAATGATAATAATCCACAATCACAGCCTGGATTACAACAGACACAATCCAGGGTCTTGCGCTCCATCTCGACCCAAATAAAGTACAAGTTCAAGCATGCGAATATGTGAGCCGAAGTCGAACATGCAAGAACATCGTCTGATTACTAGCCAATGATGAAAGTTGTTAACAGACGCGAGAGGAACCACCAATAATGATAATGGACCTCAAGGTACTATAGGTACAATCTACGGCGTGTGAATCAATGAGCTGGCATCGAACACCCGTAGAATCACTCGATCGGAGGCCATTGATGAAAACCCCACGTCGAATGCGATGAACCTGCCATTGAGGCATGCAGGCTCCAAGGTACCATAAAGGAGTCTCTAGATAAACTTCTTGGATAATGAGCTGAAGTCAACAGGAAGTGACCTTGATCGAAGGTGGGCCATAATGTTTCTCGCATCATCGACACGAGACAGAGGAACATGATGTTTTTTTTGTGAATCAGGATCGTATGAGAATCAGAGGAAGGTTGATATTAGCAGAGGCCAACTTCTCTTGAACATATAAACAACACGACAGTGGATTTGGCAGTATTTGACATCAACGGATCAGAGGTCATGGTGACGAGGAAATGAATAGATGAGAGGTCAAAAGGGATTATCCAAACCCACGGAGGAAAAGTGAAGAAATGAGATGAGATGTCCCCAACTCGACACGAATGCAGACAAGTGCCATGTTCAAGAGCGACATACTGCCGACACGACAATGATTACGGTTCCATTTTTCCCCCACCATTTCTGGTGAGTACCCCAATTATTTTTGATAACAAGCTTGAAGGGGATAGCATATGCTTGTAATATAAGTCCGCCCTCGGGTGAATCCATCCTAGTGCATTTAACGAGTCCTAGGAAGGAGGAACTCGAAGAACATCATTTCGACTGGATCTGATGTCATCAATGTTTAATGAGTCTGACAAAGGGAGAATTCGGCGTATTTTCATGTTTAGAGAGTTTGAAAAGACAGCAGAAAAGTAAAATCCACAGGTCCCTTTTCGTAAATAGTTCCTCAGATCTGAAAAGGTAGAAAACAATATTCAAGAAAACCTCCTAGTCGTGATAGGCTAGGGTATTCCTTTTTCGTAATCAATCTATCCCAGCCCGAAAAAGGGGTAAACGTATACTGGGTAGATGTCGATTCGTGTCCATTTTAACGAGATCGAAACGACAAGGGCCTCGGCAATATTTTCACGTTTAGAGAGTTAGAAAAGAGCTGAAAGATGACTCCAAAGTGACTTTTTCGTGTATTTACCGAGTCCAAAAAAGTATAAAATACAACTCGTTTCCACCGTTAAACTCACAAAAAACCTGCTGCTGCACATACCAAGCAAGCGTAAAACCCATTTTCGACATAACATATTAAAATATTTGATAAAAATAAATTTTAAAACTCATCTTATGTCGAAAAAGTTATAAATATTTCAAAATGGTAAAAACAAAATTACATTTACTATTTACCTTGGTAAAAAGCAGCAGTGGTCCATTTGGAGTGCGAACTTCTGACAACGATTGCGACAAATCCGGTTGACCATTCAGATTCTCGTCTGCTACAGATAAGAGGTGCTTCCCTGTACTTCATTTCAATCCATTTTTTTGATAGTTTTCCCTCATATATCAGGCTCTGTGGCAACTTCTTGAATTTTTAGGGCTGCGCTCATTGGCGCGGGTATCGGGCACGGACCCGCGCCAATGGGCTTTTCCATGCAAAGGGCTCGCCACGTGGCGCGACTATTCATAAAATAGCCGCGCCAGTGGCCGAACCCAAAATTCCGCCTAAAAATATGAAATTTTAATCATTTTAAATGAAATTTGAAGCCTACCAGAGATCTAATTAAGGGTTTATGACCATGTGGATGCAGGAAATCAAGCAAAATGGTGATTGAGTGGAAATAAAGAGAGCATGGAGAAGAGGATGAACATGCCATAGAAAATGAGGCTTGCATGAATGCCCTCAGAAACTGTGGGCTAAAGAAGTTCTTCCTTACACCCTGTTTACGAGCTCAGCCCGAGCTCCTCCAGTATCTGATCAGTATTTGGGACGAACAGGAACAAGTGTTCAAGCTGCGAGACCAGATATTGGAACTGGAGGTCTCCGATGTGTATTTCATAACCGGATTGTCTCGTAGAGGTCTGGTACCCATCTTGACTGGGAGCAGACCATCCGGCGAGAAGATGGAAGAAGTGATGGCATGAGTGTGCCCAAGAGCACAAATGGGATCAGGGAGAAAAAAGGTGGATATTCACACCATCCTCGACCTGGCATTGAGAGTTGTCCTACATACCATCACGCGGGCTGCAGGATCGCAGGCACTGCACGAGGCCACAAAGGCCCAACTCCTACTGGCCTCAGAATGCATGAGTCCCTTATTATTTGACTGGGCTACAGCAGTAACAATAAACATGAAGAGACAGCTCACAAAATGCAAGCAAGCTAAACTGAAACAATTTGGCTATGGTTCCATCCTGGTATCATTCATTCTGGAATGCTTACCAATCTTCCAGGGCCAAGGGGCCATAGTAGCAGATCCGATACCACGAGAGCCAAGAATGGCTCGCTGGGCAGCACTAATGCCCAGAGCTGGAGGCGGCCAACATATGTCCTGGAGGCCGGAGTTCTTTAGGTGGTTACGGCGCCAGTTGATTGTAGTGGAGGACTGGCCATATGCAGGAACTGACTTCACCGGAGACCCAGATCTCCCGCTGCCAGAAGGAGATGACTGGGACGAGGAGTTGGGTAAGACCTCATGTTTTTTGATTTTTATGTTTTATGTTTTTTTTGTTAATACACATTCGTTCTAACACATTTTATATATGTATGCAGATGTGGGCCCTGAGAGACCAGCTGGGATGTCTCCAATCTCGCGGAGGACTCATCTCGCCCCTGATCCTCAGGGAGAGGGCACAGGAGGAGAGGAGTTGATCCAGAATATCGAGGGCATTGCCCGAGGGATCCTGGACTATGCTCGGCTGGCAGACGTACAGATGGCGTACCAGCATCATACGGTGGGAGTTCCAAGTCGGATCCACCGAATCTTGAGACGCTTAGTGCATGCAGTTACATGCTATCATGAGCACCATGCGAATTAGCTCTTAGGGATTATACCACACCTATTTTTTGAGAGACATATCGTCTCCGGATGTACTTAAGACGATTATGTATATTTTGACTTTATGTGACACACTCTATGTAAACATTTCGATATCTATATATATATGCATATCTATTTTTGGATGGATCTTTCTTTACATGTGATGATGATTTACAAATTGCGCAAATGTCTGTCTAATACCAAATTTGCTACTGCATCTGTTAATGTATTCAAATGCCTGGGTATATGTTGATATGTAATGTAGTCAAAATTCCTTTCCAGTAATCGAATACGTATATACAGACGTAAAATAGACGGGTTTCTTACCGAATAGTGTCCGTTCAACTGTAACACTACAAGTTGCGAATCTAGATATACAAGCAATTCACGGATACCAAGGTTTACTACCTCGGTTAATAATTCTAACACAACACTATATTCCGCGATGTTGTTTGTAGTATGTCCTAGACACACTCCCTGCAGGTTTACCAACTCACCAGCAAGATCATAGATTACCCAGGCTGCTGAAGACAGATTCCTGGTACTGTGGGAGGCACCATCCGCGAAACCAACAAATGGATGAATAGACATCTACACAACCAGGAAGACCCGATCATTAGAAAGATGTTTACAAGGCACACCACACCACATATGTACACAAATGAAAACACACACCTATGTACACACACCACACCAAGAAATAACTTCAGGCATAGTACTTTTTGAGGTACAACCCATTTCTGGGCTGTGCCAGCGGAACTCCTTCATAATCTATAAGCTCATAAGCCCCGTTTTTCAAAATACATTTTACTATATAGGGCCCATGCCACATAGGCTGGAACTTACCAGCTCCAAGCTTGTCATGTGCTTGATCGTACAGGAGGACGAGGTCTCCTTCGATAAAGGAACGAGGAGAAACAGATTGATCAAAATGAGTTTTGACCCTCTTCTTTTGTGCTTCAATAACCAAAGCAGCCAGACGACGGGTTTCATCTAACCATTCCAGATACAGAAGACGTTCTTCCTCAGCAGAAGTATTAGGTAGAATTTCCACAGCTAATTTCAAAGAAGGAATCTCGCATTCAACTGGAAGAGTTGCTTCCAAACCATACACCAATTGAAATGGTGTGAACTCAGTTGCACTCTTTGCAGATGTTCGGTATGCCCAGAGAGCTGAGAACAGTTGGAGATGCCAATTGGATTTGTGAATACCAACTGTTCGCTGAAGCATAGTGACCAAAACCTTGTTCACTGCTTCAACCTGACCATTCGCCTGAGGGTAATATGGTGTTGAGCTGTCGTGATGCAAGCCCAACTTTGAAGTCAGCTCCGCCATCATATAATCTCGGAAATGAGTACCGTGATCAGTGACGATGGCTTGAGGAACCCTGAACCGTGCAATAATGTGGTTGAATATAAATTGAGCAGCCATTTTCCCGTCAGCAGCTAGTGTAGGCATTGCCTCGGCCCACTTGGTGAAGTAGTCGACGACGACAATTATATACGCATGCCCCCTGGCCGAGTGAGGGTTACACGTCATAAAATCCATGCCCCATTTCGCAAAAGGGCCTACGGTAATAACAGGATGCAAGGGGAGAGGCGGCGCGTGCATCTTGCGCTGGAATATCTGGCACGCATGACATTTACGGACTGCCATGATACAGTCTTTGAATATAGAAGGCCATAAATAACCTGCTCGCAGAATCTTCTGGGCAGTAGCATATTCGGACATATGTCCACCACAGGCGCCACTGTGGCAGTCATTTAGGACCTTTTCAGCCTCTTCCAAGGTTAGGCATCGCTGGAGCACCGAATCTACTCCAATGCGGTATAAGGTATCTCCTACTATACGATAGGGCTGGGACTGGTGCCGAATCCGACGGCGGGCAGCTTTATCCAACTCAGACTGAAATGTCGAGGTCTGAAGATACACAATTATGTCACCGTACCAAGGGTCACGAGTACTGATGAGGAAAATTGTTTCATCCGGTATATGGTCTTCATAGTGTGAGGGAGCAGAGTCTGTAGGGAGAGAGCATATAAGATCCGTGAAAACCAGTGATTTAGTTGACTTAGCGGTAGTGAAATCTAAGTCAAACTCCTGCAGGATAACAATCCATTTGGAGTACTTTCCCCCCAGTAATTGTCTAGAGAGAATATACATCATAAGGTTGCAGTCTGAAACCACTGTTATCATATGCAAAAGGATGTAATGGCGAAAGCGCTGTACAGCGTGTACTGCTGCTAATGCCAACTTCTCGACATGAGCATAACGCGTTTCTGGATCGAGAAGGTTCCGTGATAGATAATAAACAAAATTTTCATTACCGTCATCGTCATCCTGCACCAAGACCATGGCTATGGTGCTAAATGCGGTGGCGAGATATAAAGTGAAGTCGCAGTGGTAGTCCGGAGGACGAAGCAACGGAGCATTGACAAGCAACATCTTCAGCTTCTCAAAGGATTGCTGAGCGATTTTGTCCCAATGGAAGGGAACGTTCTGCTTTAATAAACGAGTGAATCCTTTGGCCACCTCGGCATAATTCGGGATAAAGCGCCGAAGAAAGTTCGCTTTCCCTTGCAGACTCTGTAATTGATATAGGGAGGAGGGTGATGGGAGATTTATGATGGCCTCGACCTTTAAAGGGTCAAGGTGAATTCCATCTTTCGAGACTATGAATCCTAAAAGACAGCCAGAATCAACGCAGAAGACGCATTTATGAGGATTAAGCCTAATATTGTAGCGCCTGCAACGAAGAAAGATCTGGCGGAGATGCTCAGGATGGTCCTCTCGCTTAGCCGAATGAGCTGGCAAGTCGTCCAGATAAGGCTGAATGATATGACGAATGTCATGAAAAGCGTAGGACATCACACGCTGAAAAGTGGCTCCAGCGTTCTTCAAGCCGAACGGGAGCTTTTTATACGCGAAAGTACCCCACGGACAGATGAATGTGGTCTTGTGTTGATCCTCAGGTGCAATATTGATCTGATTATATCTTGAGAAACCATCCATCAAGGAATAGATCTCACTTCCGGCACATTCGTCGATGATCTGGTCTATAAACGAAGTGGGATAATTATCCTTTGGACAGGCGCGATTGATGTCGCGATAATCAACACAGACTCTAATTGTACCCTGCTTTTTATCGACAGGGACAATGTTAGAAACCCATTCTGTGAGGGGGATGGGATAAATAAAGCCCGCGTTCAGAATTTTTTCAACTTCTGCCTTGATGGCGGCGACTTTCCGAGGATGCATGGGGCGTAAGCGTTCGCGCATGGGCTTCGCACCTGGATAGGTTGGAATCTCATGCACTATGATACTGGGATCAATCCCCGGCATTTCCTCGTAGGACCACGCGAAAACATCTCTGAATTCCTTAAAAAGCTCAGTATAGACTTGAATCTCATCAGGAGAACAAGTCACACCCACATGAATATTCTCAACGATCCCCGGTTTAACGGAGATGTTGATTGGGATGGTTTGAGTAATGTTACTCAGGTTACCCTCCGAAAAAACCTCGTGCGTCAAAATGGGCGTTTGAAGAGGAGGGGTAGGAACCTGAGTAGCATAACGCCCCAGACAGTCAGTCATTGCCCCCAAGCCAGGCATAAAAGAGGAGCGATGATGTCCATTGCCCCAAGGCATCTCCTCAAGAGACATAGTTTCAATGATGGCCTCATCGGAAGGAAAAGTCTCTTTGAGAGGATCAGGTGAATCGGCCTGACCGAGCCAGGGGGATTGAGAGTAGACGTCGAGAGCCATGCTCAAAGGAGCATGCTGAGGAGGTGGAGGATCAGATGCGCCAAAAATTTCACAGTATCTGATCTCTATTGGAGTCAAGGGCATTGATTCTCCAAACTCAAACACCTGCTCGGGCGTAGGAATAAGCCAGGGGTCATCAGACCTGGATATCATGTTGACTTGAGCGGTGTGCGGTGGTGGTGTGGGAAAAATACCCATGAGGACTGGGTCTCTGAAGAGACCAGGTCCTACACTGTCCCGGGGATTCAGAATTTGATCAACGTATGGCACGTTGTTCTCAGAGGTAGAGGTGAAAAATTACAACTGATCCATCGTGAAAATTTTGCCCTCGTGAGGGAACTTAAGGAATCAAAAGACGGTGGACGGCATGCAGAGCATGGCATGAGTCCAGCTGCGGCCAAGAAGTATATTGTAGTTGAGTTTAGCGTCAACCACTTCTACTTCCAGGTTGACAGTCTTCCCCTGTAATGTGATCGCTAGACTCTCGAGAACGCCCAGGGGTTTGGATTCCCGACCATCAAATGCCTCTAGGGCATTGGGAGATGACGAAAGGGCTGGAGAGCCGATGGCCTTCCAGCAAGCGGAGGACATAACGCAGGTAGATGCACCTTCATCCACGACGGCCCTATGAATGTTAAGACCGTTAATCCTGACTTGAATAATAAATGCAATTTGATGTGGAAGACGGGGAGTGAAATTCTCTAAATCGAAGGTGAGAAGACTCGAATTGGCGGGATCAATGCCCCCGATCGCAGACAGTAAAGCCTTCCATTGCGAAGGAAAACTTTGAAGAACTTCTAGCACAGACATAGTAGACGGCGCCTGTGCCAAATCCTCAACAATGCTGTAATGTTGAGCGGCACGAGCATTCGGATTATAAGAAGATCTTCGAAGGAAACCTTTAGAAGGTGGTTTCACAACGGGTTTAGGAGTAGGCTTCTCGATTTCCAACGAACCGGAGGCAGGTAAGGGAGGCGGTCCATTCGCAACTGCCTTCCCTGGTGCCTTCCGTGATTCGTTGTAATCCTTCGACCGCGTAGCGACAGAGATAGGTGCAACACTCTTCATCATCAAAACTTGGGACCCAAATGGTGCAGATGGTGACAGCTGTTCGACCATCTGGGTCTGCTGAGATGGGAATGGATCTTTTAGAACAGCTGGAGTCCCTTTAGGGCCCTTGAGAAGTTGACTAACCTCGGATCGTCGTGGAAAATCCTTAGTATAATGGTCCCCTTCACAAATGAGGCAAGGGTACTTCGGTTTACGCTGAGAGCCATTCTCAGTGCGAGATTTAGATTCTGGCTTTGGGGCATCAGATTTAGATTTGCCTTTGCCCTTCTTTTTCCCCTTGGAATTTTTCTCCGTAGGATTGGCCTGGACGGAATTTACCTCCGCAGTTTTTCCAGAATCGGACAGGGCGGGATTAGTAGGAGCATTGTTGGAATAATTAGACTTCTGCTTCCCATTCGAAGATTTCTTCGAATTATGAGAGACAGAACCAATGACACCATCCACCGCGGGGGTAGGCGGAGCCTTAGAGGTTCCAGACCGCGGGGCATCAGGCAAGATATCATAAAGCGTGCTGGACTGAGAATATACAAGATCCAGATATTGGGCACGTGCAATGGCTTGTTCCTCTGTCAGACACACTCCCATCACAATATCCTGAGCGATTTTATTCACAAAGGAGGTGGTAAACTAGTGAGTTAGTATCTGATCAGGTATGTGAAACTTGATCAGTCTACGACGGTGCCGCCACTCATGAATGTGATCAGAGATGTGAGTGGCTTTATCCTACTTCAGAGAAGTCAGGAGGTGCATCTCGGCTTCATAACGAACCGGTAACTGAAAGTGTGTGAGGAAAGCCATGGCTAAAGAATTGAAATCTTGGAAAATGCCACAGGATAACTCGATGTACCACTTAGCAGCAGCTCCAGTTAAAGTACGCTGGAAGAGGTGCAGGCGAATCGAATCGTCGACCCAAGAATTAGACGAACACCAAAGATGATACGTCATCACATGCACCTGGGGGTCCTCTCCAGCTTTTCCCTCAAACTTGGGGCAATCACCTGGTATCTTGGTGGGAACCGGAGGCCAATATGGATTATGTAAAATCAGATCATTGGTCAACTTTGAAACATCCAGCAATTCCAAGGTGGCCAGGAATGGCAATGGCGGATTGACCGGCATGCCAGACCCAGGATGAGGACCGTTACCTGTACTTCAGAATGGTTGTGAATATCCTTGCCCCCATGGGTTCTGTCCCGTAGGATTCTGACCGTAGGGGGTGTAGGTCGTATAACCAGACTGATTTGGATGCTGGTAACTAGAGTGTGGGGCCTGATAACTAGGGTACGGACCCTGATTATATGTCGGCCTGGTGTAAGCAGTGTTTGGATTTGGCTGCTGAGTATAGGTAAAACTGGGTGGAGGAGGATAATACTGAGAGCCTCTAGGGTGGTTATAATTTGGTTGAGATTGACCATGAGGATAATAACCACCCTGAGGATGAGTAGGCTGCTGAAAAGTGGAACCCTGCAGAGCTTGATAAGTAGGGCGCAGTTGTTGATTTGGCTGCGACATTGAATGATTCGGCTGCTGAGCAGGGTTAATGGAATGAGCGGGCTGCCCTGAGTGGACAGGTTGACCCGACTGAGAGGGCTGCCCTGAATGAACAGGTTGGCTCGGATAAATAGGTGGCACCGGTTGAGCAGGCTGGCCTGGTTGTGAATGAGCCCCAGTTTGTACTGGATGGACCGGTTGGCCTGGAGGCGAAACACCAGGTTGTGCCGGATGGGCCGATTGGCCTAGTGGAGGAACAGGACCAAGTGGCTGCTGAAAAATGGTTTGACCCGAAGCGGAACCATAGGATGGTCCCAGCTGATATGCAACGTTAGAAACAACAGGATACTGAGGTTGCATAGGTAAATAAGGCTGGATTTGCCCCCCAGGACCATAGACCGGTCCTGGTTGATACCCCGGCTGAGGCTGAACAGGTTGACCGGAAGGGCTATAATACTATCCTTGCGGACCGTACGATGGCTCTTGTTGGCTGACAGGATAACCTTGCATGGGCTGCCCCTGTGGATCATAAAAATAGCCAGGTTGGCCCGAAGTTTGGCCTTGGAAAGGCTGCCCTTGCGGGTTATAAGCCTACTTATAAGGTAAACCTTGAGCATAGAGGTAAGCCTCAGGAGCGGGTAGACGTAAAATCTCCCCGTGCTCATCATACTAACCTGGGAAAGCATACACGGGTGTACCATCCTGTGCATAGTGCGAAAAGTAAGAGCGGTTGGGATCTTGGGAGGATGGTCCAACCTCGGTGTTCGGCTGTTGCAAAGACAACCGATACTCCTCCGGAGAGATGTTCTCTGGTATAGCAGTCGCTAGATAAACATCTTCAGGAGTTGGCACAGCCCTTGTAGCAGACGCTGTGACAACAGGAGAAGAGGCGGCCACACAGACAGTGGGCCGGACGGGAACAAAAGTAACGGGTGTCTAAGGAGACACCCCCAGCGTAGTAGCAGCTGGCCTCAGAGAAGGAGCTGACACTCCCATAGAGGCTACGACGGAAATGATCTGACCGAAAGATCTGTATCCCTGCGGTAAAGAGGGATTGGTTGTTGACATGTCAGCCAGCTCAGAGTTGTCTCCCTGAAACAATCTTCGTGGGAAGAGCTGATAGTCTTCACCAGACGTTGGGATTTCCTCACCAGAATCACTCATGGTTGATCCCGCCGTTAGATCACATAATAGACGGCGAGGACTAGGAGAAAATACAGCAGCAACAAAAGGCGAACCCGCTGTAAGAGAAAGGAAATCATCTCCTAATCTCAATTCAGACACAGGGTCCGAAAAGGGCCAATCGAACTCAACTGGTCCCCCAAAGGGTTGCTCAGAAAGAACCGGTCCCCCGTCAGGAAACTCGGAAACAGGAGGTTGCTGCGGTTCAGCAGAGGATTGGGAAACCTCTGATGAATTGTCCGTGTAAGGACTACCAGTAGACGAAACCGAAGGTTGCGCCACTGTGGCAAACGACCAGAGAAAAAGAAGCAAACACACACACGGGCTGAAAAAGAGTCAAGACACACGATCAAACGGTCAACAAGCAAAATCTAAGAGGGCGTGTAATCATGGGTGATTAATTTTTACCACATTGAAAAATAAGAAACTTCACTGTTTCATGTTTTAAGAGTTGAGAAACGATAAAAGATGACTCTATCTCTTTCAGATTTGACACAAGCATGAAATGACAAGCGCTTGACGGTCTTTTCAAATTTAGGGAGTCAGAAAAGACCAAATGACTGCTCAGGAATACTAGGCACGAAGGGTGTACCAAATAACCGTGAACTGCAATATACACCTTGGTTTTAATAATGAAAAAGAAATCAACCAAGGAATTTCCGTACGTGCAGGCAATCTCCCCGAATGCTGTGTTCGGTGTATCACGGGTATAGGGCGGCAGAGTCGGCTTCCTATGGATAAAGGATTGAAAACCTAGAGGGGTCTCCCTTTATATACACGACGGTACGGGGAGCACAAGTCCGTACTAGCGCTGTCTAAAGCCAAAAGGCGAACGACAGCTGCTAGGTTTAAAGACGCTGGAACACGTCTCTAGCCTAGACCTCTAAATATGTTTCGTTAGATTCCAATGCTGCCTTAGTGTAAATTGAGTAGATTTTAAAGTTGATCTTCAATTACGTTTCAGTTTTCAGGCCCTAACGAATGTGTTGTTTCAAAAACTCCTAAATGCAAAACTACATGCCACAGTACACCATTTCGTTCGATGAAAACTAGCTACAGAAGAGTTGAGAGTTCTTACACAAACAAAATGATCGGAAGACAAACAATGATATCTCTAATGAAACTAATGAAATCGAAAAATTTTCATTCCAATCACTAATTACTAGTAAAATCGAAAAATTTCAATTTGCACTAATCAACCAAAAGAAAAAGAGATTTTTTTGTAATTTTCAATGTTTGATAGCTAGATGCACTAAACAAACCGAAAACCAATGGAACAACTTGAGAAACGAAGTTAAGAGAGCAAAACAAACAAGATTCACCCAATGACACCAACAATCAGATCTCAAATCGACCAAAGTCTCTCAAAACCAAGAAAAAGACTCAAAGGCTCCAATGGACCGTGTGATCTAGGCCCAAGGCAAGACCAAATGAAATTTGAATGAAGAAACAAGCAATCACCCAAAAATCACAACAAAACAGTGAACAACTACTAAGAGGATGCGGAGGAGCAATCAGAGAGTTGACTGGATAAAAAAAACACCAAAACTCCCAAGGAGGGCTCGATACACAAAGCCACTAGATGCCCTAGGGCTTAAAACGTGAAATCGATGGAGAAAAGAAAACAACCAAAGGACGAAGGAAAATTCCCAGTCAAACAGGACTCCAACACACTCAGGTAGTCGAAAAACCAAGAAGAAAAACACTGACCAGACCTAGAGAGCTCAAAACTGAGCAAACTCTAATACCCTATAGGAGTGGCGCGACTGTAAGGCTGCAACTGGCGCCAGCAAGCAATTGGCGCGGGCAATGCAAAAGCAAAATGCGCCAATTGGTGCGACTGTCGGGATAAAAAGCGCGCCAGTCGAGTTTCTCAGCCAAAAATAAAAAAGAACTACTCTAGAAGCAGATCAATGTAAACTAAGCAAACCAAGAAGCAAAAAACAACAAAAGAACCCAGCCCAGAAGGCTAACCAAGCAAGGAAAATCATAAAACAATCAAAACGAGACAGTGAAAAATCGACGATCCCCAATGGAGTCGCCAAATTGTTGAGGAGGTAAATCCCCTCTGCGGACAGAGGCGATCCTTACTAGCCCAGCAGGGGTCTAGCAACAATCATCAAATACTACAGCGCAAGTTCCTAATTGCGAATAAATAAGCCAATGATGGAGGCCTACCTAGAGTCCAGTGCTATGATTCGTAGAAGAGACAGCATTCCCGTTCCTCAACCTCGGCAGATCACGATCCCCACGATCTCCGTGAATGGACACCTGCACATGCAAGAAACAACACGAATACAAGCATAAAATCCAGAATACGCAACTATATATCAGTCAGAAAGGATATAACTCATTATTAACATAAGTGAAAAATAGAGTGGAACCATAACCGGTAGTCATTCATTAATAAACAATCGAAAGAGAGTACAACCAATGTTCTGACGCCGCGGTCTCCTTCGGAAGGGTCCCCAGTCGTTCACGTCTCGCAAAGCTCGCCAGGGAAAGGGCAAGCCTCTCTAGAGTCTCTCAACGATAGTCTCCTTACTTGAGTCGGCCTTAAGGGAAGAAAGAGGGCTCTTACAGCACAAAGGCTCTTGGGAATTTGGAGATTCAAAGCTTAGGCACTTCAAGACTAGCTTGCAATGGCAATAAGCAAGCTTTTATAGATGGGGAAGGAGGGAGTTGGGATCCCTATTATTGTGGGATTGGCCCTATCATCAAGGAAGGTTCCATGAGAGGTGGCAAACCACTTCCCTTCCATGGAACTCCCGTAGCCAAACCTCCCAACTCAAGATAGGCAATGGTTTCTGAGTTTGTTGAAACAA
Source organism: Pinus albicaulis (assembly GCA_034641835.2). NCBI lineage: Eukaryota > Viridiplantae > Streptophyta > Pinopsida > Pinales > Pinaceae > Pinus > Pinus albicaulis. The sequence goes on from CM076577.1 coordinate 451,767,837, forward strand.
AACTTCCGCCATCTTTATTTAAAAAACACTCCTTAAATTGGCTGGCACGACTGCTGCTCTGGGACAGAGCGCCAGTTGGCGCGGCCTCTTTGTAGGATTTTCCCCATTGGCGAGAGTGATGAACTGTCTGCCCGCGCCAATGCAAAAGGAGATGTTTTCATGGTTTTTTGCAAGGAGATGTCTTTAGGGAAATTGAAGCTCATGTTTAGAGGAATGCATTGATAATGATTTCAAGGCATGACAATATTCACAGGTCACAAAATGGGTCCTCCATTGTGCGGGACGGGGAATGGTAGGGACAGTGACAAATTACTGTGTAACAATAGGCATCTCTACTAAGTGTTGGATGCAAACCATGCATCACTTATAGTCACAACTAATAGTCACACTTGCCCTTTCACCTATCTTTGCACTGGTCTCCACTGAAACTGTCCATACACTGAATTTAACTGATGTATTCTTTAGTTGATTAATGAATTTATAATTAGTGAATTAATTAATAATTAATTCACACCACTCTCACTAATTGTATCAATCAGTTAAACTAGATACAAATAACTCAACTATGTTTAGATTAGTTAAAGTGAACACAACTCCATTAACTTCCTCAATCAACTCCACCAAACTCTCTCACGTGAGTTCTAACTGAAGCATCCATGCAATAGCTCCACGTAACCCTTAGGAATAGGAAAATTTTCTTTCGTCAGCTCCTGTGCCACATCTGTGCACTTAACTGAAGTGCTCCAAGAGAATAAGATAATGTTTAGAGTCTAAATATTATTAAGAGCTAATAATATTCGACATATCTATTTTTAGACTGGAAATCTAAAAATAGATTCCGCCCAGTATGTCTAAAAATAGAAATCAATCTATTTTTCCAACTTGACCAACCATCCACAAATAGCATCCTGCAACTCATAGAATATGATCGACATGTCTAAAAATAGAAATAGTCTAAAAATAGACTTTGCGACAAAAATCACCTGTGTGGCCCCCACCTAGTTTTGGTGATCACTTTCCAACTAGGATCAGGAATGATGTTTCAGGATGCCTCCTTCACTGTTTCTTGTTGCAAACTTCAACACTCCCTCTCAAAAAGAAAGGACTATCTTTGCATGTGACATGCAACTCCATGCATTCGCTCTGCAACCTTCATAAGCGCCATGCAACTCCATGCATCTACTCTGCAACTCCTCTGAAACTGAATAGGCTCCAAAAAACTCAATCAATCTGATGCATCTATCATCAAATTCTTCGAATTTATCGTCTAATCAAGACACGTCATCGTAAACCATCACACAAGAACTCCATTCTGTCTCATGGCACTCGCATCTTGCCGCTTCAACTCGATACAAGCCCAAGATTCGACAAATTCGACACTGTCACTTTGATCTGCCTGCATCAATCCAACTGATCATGCTACTACTGCGTTGTGGGCACCTCGTAGCCAGGTTCAATTCATGAGATCCGCACCATCTCATGAATCCTGCCCAGAAATATCCTCTTGGGATTAATCATGCATGTCGCCACCTGCACTTGTGTGTGGTCAGACATTTATATAAAAGAGCACACGACCCCACTCCAGGAATAAAGACATCCTCGGGAGGTTCAGTTGTCTCGCATGCAAAACTTTCTCCCTCTCAAGCATCAATTTCATGTCTTTCTCGCACTTCCCAATAGTAGGAAGCTCTATATAAATCCCATCTACTTCAAGTCTGTAGAGATTATTTGCTTGAATCCCAATCTTATTGACTTGTCCTTCCTCATCCACACTAACTCCTACACTCCCAAGCTCATCCCTGCAGTGGACAAACTTTGTCAAGTATACCAGAATAGTGTCATTCTTCTCCATTTTTATTTTCCTGAGTTTATCCTAAAACTCAACCGCTTCAATGCTTTGCAATTGCTCCAATAATCAATATCGCTCCGATACCATGTAGAAATTATATACAATATGCATGTATATATCCAGAATCTCCTGATCTAATAATATTTATCTTCTTGCTAAATACATAATCCTTCCACTATAATTCTTGTGGAAATTTAATCAACAATTGCAAAACACATGAAGCAATAAAACACACATAACACAGTTGTTTACCGGGAAAGCCTAAAGCTAAAAAGCCCAACTGCAAGAATTATAGTGGAAGGATTCTGTATTTTGCAAGAAGATAAATATTGTGAGATCAGGAGAGTCTGGATATATGCATGCTTATTGTATATAATTTCTACATGGTATCGGAGCTGTGTTATAGATTTTCTACATGGAATGAGAGCAGGAATTTTTGGGTGCGCGATTTTGCAGAGAATATCTGAAAATTTTGGTGAAATATTTTCAGAAACAAATAGTATATTTGGATTCCTTGTGAAAAAATACCCAAATTGAAAAAAAAAATCAATTGAATCAGAGCTCGAATGAGGGAGATATCGTCGATTTAAAATCAGCTCTTTTTGTTAGAAAATTTTGCGACGGCGGGACAATTGCAATCTGCGCGAGCCAAGAATCTACATGCACTGAGGTACAAGATGCATGCAAAGCTTTGAGGAGCAAAGCAAAGGTTAGTGACTTGATGGTTGAGAGGGAGCCTCTAAGAATCAGTCTCAGAAGGTTGTGGAGTAGCCACAACTGGAGATGCAGAAGAATCTGTATAGATTTGAAGTAGATGGGATTTCTACGGAGCTTCCTACTGTTGGGAAGTGCAAGAAAGACATGAAATTGAAGCTTGAGATGGAGAATGATTTTCATGCAGGTAAGAATGAACCTCGGGATGTTGAGCAGCCATAAGATGAGGATCAGGGAGTGGAAGAAACCACTCATGCAGAGAAATTTTGTGCCAGATGGGCAGAGGGAGTGCATGCAACTATACCACCAGGTGAGAGGTGGGGTGACATCCATGAGTAATCCCAAGAGGAGATTTCTGGGCAGGATTCATGGAGATGGTGTGGATCTCATGAATTGAAGCTGGCTACGAGGTGCCCATAGAGAAGTAGTAGCGTGATCAGTTGGATTGATGTAGGCAGATCAAAGTGATAGTGTCGGATACTGGAGCGCGGATCAGAGTTGACAGCAAGTGCAGAGTGCATGGGTGCAGATTTCAATAGCGTAGTGGTTCCTGAAGACATGTGCAGTAGCTAAGCAGAAGTCGAATACTTTGATGATAGATGCATCAAATTGATTGAGTTGTTTGGAGCCTATTCAGTTTTAGAGGAGTTGCAGAGCAGATGCATGGAGTTGCATGGCGCTTGAAAAGGTTGCAGGGAAAATGCATGGAGTTGCATGTCGCATGAAATGACAGTCCTTTCTTGTTGAGAGGGAGTGTTGAAGATTGCAACAAGAAATAGTGAAGGAGGCATCCTGAAACATCTTTCCTGATCCTAGTTGGAAAGTGATCACCAAAACTAGGTGGGGGCCACACAGGTGATTTTTGTCACAAAGTCTATTTTTAGACTGTCTATTTTTAGACATGTCGATCATATTCTATGAGTTGTGGGATGATATTTGTGGATGGTTGGTCAAGTTGGAAAAATAGATGGATTTCTATTTTTAGACATATTGGGCGGAATCTATTTTTAGATTGCCAGTCTAAAAATAGATATGTCGAATATTATTAGCTCTTAATAATATTTGGACTCTAAACATTATGTTATTCTCTTGGAGCACTTCAGTTAAGTGCACAGATGTGGCACAGGAGCTGACATAAGGAATTACGCTATTCCTAAGGGTTAAGTGGAGCTATTGCATGGATACTTCAATTAGAACTCATGTGAGAGAGTTTGGTGGAGTTGATTGAGGAAGTTAATGGAGTTGTGTTCAGTTTAACTAATCTAAACATAGTTGAGCTATTTGTATCTAGTTTAACTGATTGATGCAATTAGTGAGAGTGGTGTGAATTAATTATTAATTAATTCAATAATTATAAACTCATTAATCAACTAAAGAATACATCAATTAACTTCAGTGCATGGACAGTTTCAGTGGAGACTAGTGCAAAGATAGGAGAAAGGGCAAGTGTGACTATCAGTTGTGACTATAAGTGATGCATGGTTTGCATCCAACACTTATTAGAGATGCCTATAAATACTGCGTGAGCAAGGCTGGGGTAATCAATTCTCATCAAGAGGCATTCTTCAGCAGTGATTGCACAATAGAGGCTGGCTATCAAGTGGCAGAGATTGGAGCATGTGTTTTGCTAGATCTAGCTTGATTAGTGTGTAGCAATTGGAGATTGTACTGAGAGCTTGTGAGGAGCTTTGTATGATGATTGTTACATGATCTCTATGAAATATATAATATATAGATAGTTGGGGGTTTTCAGCTTTAAGCTTTCCCATTACATACTGTGTTCATATGTGTGAATTTTTATGGTTTTAATGTGTGCATGCAATTGATTTTATTTCTGCATGTAATGATCAATGGTAGAATATATTCTGTATTATGCATGAAGCTAAAATAGTGTGTGATCAGGAGAATCTCGGTGAATAATATATCTGTTATTCAAATTTTTGCAAGAATTTTGCAAGAATTATCGTAGCCAGGTTCAATTCATGAGATCCACACCATCTCATGAATCCTGCCCAGAAATCTCCTCTTGGGATTAATCATGCATGTCGCCCCACCTCTCACCTGGTGGTATAGCTACATGCACTCCCTCTGCCCATTTGGCACGAAATTTCTCTGCATGAGTGGTTTCTCCCACTCCATGATCCTCATCTTGTGGCTGCTCCACATCCCTAGGTTCACTCTTACCTGCATGCAAAACTTTCTCCCTCTCAAGCATCAATTGCATGTCTTTCTTGCACTTCCCAACAGTAGGAAGCTCCGTAGAAATCCCATCTACTTCAAGTCTGTAGAGATTCTTTGCTCGAATCCCAACCTTCTTGACTTGTCCTTCCTCATCCACACTAACTCCTACACTCCCAAGCTCATCCCTGCAGTGGAAAAACTTTTTCAATTATACCGGAATAGTGTCATTCTTCTCCATTTTTATTTTCCTGAGTTTATCCTAAAACTCAACCGCTTCAATGTTTTGCAATTGCTCCAATGATCAATATCGCTCTGATACCATGTAGAAATTTGAATAACTGATATGTTATCCACCGAGATTCTCCTGATCACACACTATTTTATCTTCATGCACAATACATAATCTCTTCTACCATTGATCATCACATGCATAAATAAAATCAATTGCATGCACTCATTAAAGCCATAAAAAATTCACACATATGAACACAGTATGTAATGGGAAAGCTGAAAACCCTCAACTATATGTATATTATATATGTCATAGAGATCATGTAAAAATCATCATACAAATCTCCTCACAAGCTCTCAGTATAATCTCCACTTTCTACACATTAATCAAGCTAGATCGAGCAAAACACATGCTCCAATCTCTGCCACTTGATAGCCTGCCTCTACTGCGCAATCCCTCCTAAAGAATGCCTCTTGATGAGAATGTATTACCCCAGACTTTCTCACGCAGTCTTTATAGGCATCTCTACTAAGTGTTGGATGCAAACCATGCATCACTTATAGTCACAACTGATAGTCACACTTGCCCTTTCACCTATCTCTGCACTGGTCTCCACTAAAACTGTTCATGCACTGAAGTTAACTGATGTATTCTTTAGTTGATTAATGAGTTTATAATTAGTGAATTAATTAATAATTAATTCACACCACTCTCACTAATTGTATCAATCAGTTAAACTAGATACAAATAGCTCAACTATGTTTAGATTAGTTAAACCGAACACAACTCCATTAACTTCCTCAATCAACTCCACCAAACTCTCTCACATGAGTTCTAACTGAAGTATCCATGCAATAGCTCCACCTAACCCTCAGGAATAGTGTAATTCCTTCTGTCAGCTCTTGTTCCACATCTGTGCACTTAACTGAAGTGCTCCAAGAGAATAAGATAATGTTTAGAGTCTAAATATTATTAAGAGCTAATAATATTCGACATATCTATTTTTAGACTGGCAATCTAAAAATAGATTCCGCCCAGTATGTCTAAAAATAGAAATCCATCTATTTTTCCAACTTGACCAACTATCCCCAAATAGCATCCTGCAACTCATAGAATATTATCGACATGTCTAAAAATAGACTTTGCGACAAAAATCACCTGTGTGGCCCCCACCTAGTTTTGGTGATCTTTTTCCAACTAAGATCAGGAAAGATGTTTCAGGATGCCTCCTTCACTGTTTCTTGTTGCAATCTTCAACATTTCTTGTAAGAAACCTTCCTTTTATAGTTATGATGATGTGCTCAAAGCTTACCGACAGAAATGAATTGATTTATACAGCCCCTTATGGCTCCGGTGGGGCGAATTGGATTTACGTATCATTACCTCAGTAAACCAAGAAGCCCCTATCGAAGTTCAATATGAATCTTTGGGTACTTTCCAAGAAATCCATGAACATTATCGAATAAGAAAAAGGTAGAATGGGGGAAATCCTTAATATATACATTCGAACAACTGTTGGTCGTACTCGTTTCAATCGAGAAATGGAAGAAGCCATACAAGGGTTTGCCTATTTTGAACACCCAAAGAAATCACTACTAGCTCTCAGGATATAATGTTATTGATCTTATGATTTTTTCATTAGTGCAGATATAGAGATCGAGGAAGCCTTCGAATAATCGGTTTGAACTCATTGCTTAATCCTACTCATGAAAATATGGAGATTTTTACTTATGAAGAAACAAACTAGATTTCCCTTTGATAATTTTCCCTTTTATAATAAAGTGATGGATAAAACTGCCATTAAAAATCTTATTAGAAGATTAATAGATCACTTCGGAATGACATATACATCACATATCTTGGATCAACTCAAAACTTCAAGTTTTAAACAAGCTACTGATACAACTATTTCATTAGGAATTGATGATCTTTTAACAGCGCCTTCCAAAGGATGGCTCGTCCAAGATGCGGAGCAACAAGGTTCTGTTTCGGAGAAACAAAATCATTATGGTAATTTACATGCAGTGGAAAAATTACGTCAATAAATCGAGATATGGTATGCTACCAGTGAATATTTGAGAAAAGAAATGAATACGAATTTTAGCATGACTGATCCCTTAAATCCAGTATATGTGATGTCTTTCTTAGGAGCTAGGGGAAGTTCATCTCAGGTTCACCAATTAGCAGGTATGAGAGGATTAATGTCAGATCCTCAAGGACAAATCATCGATCTACCCATTCGAAGGAATTTATGCAAAGGGATCTCTTTAACGAAATATATTATTTCTTGTTATGGGGCTTGTAAAGGAGTTGTGGATACTGCTGTATGAACAACAGATGCTGGATACCTCACATGTAGACTTGTTGAAGTAGCTCAAAAATTGTAGTACGTAGAACATATTGTGGCATTGTCCAAGGTATTTTCGTAAGTCCCATTCGAGGTCGAGAGAGGGACATAAATGAAGTTGTTGTACGGACACAAACACTGATTGGCCATGTGCTAGAAGACGATGTATATATAAATAGGAGATGCATTGCCACCCGTAATCAGGATATTGGAGTTGGACTTGCCAATCAATTAAGAAACCTTCGACCACGACCAATATATATACGAACCCCCTTTACTTGCAAGAGTATATCTCAGGTTTGTCAATTATGTTATGGTCGGAGTACTACTCACAGTCACTTGATTGAATTAGGAGAAGCAGTAGGTATTATTGCGGGCCAATCCATTGGGGAACCAGGAACTCAACTAACACTAAGGACTTTTCATATCGGGGGGGTATTTACTGGTGATATTGCAGAACATATACGAGCACCTTTCAATGGAAATATTGAATTCAATGAGAATTTGGTTTATCCCACACGTACACGTAATGGAAATCCTACTTATCTATGTCATAATAACTTCCATTACTATTGATGGTCAGAATCAAGTACAAAACTTAACCATTCCACCACAAAGTTTGCTTTTGGCTCAAAATGATCAATATGTGGAATCAGAACAAATTATTGCCGAGGTTCATGCTAGAAAATCTTCCTTCAAGGAAAAAGTTCGCAAAAATATATATTCTGACTTAGAAGGAGAAATGAACTGGAGTACCAATGTGTGTCATGCACCTGAATATGTACACAGTAATGTTCATTCTATACTCAGGACGGGTTATCTATGGATATTATCAGGAGGTATATATGGATCCAGTGTAGTACCCTTTCCATTTCATAAGTATCAGGATCAAGTAGATGTTCAACCTTTTGTTGCCAAACATACCGATTCTTACGTGGATCAAGTGGAACATAGATCAGGTGACTCAAACTGCTATGGGAAGGAAGAAAAAATATTTAGTTATTCAGAAACTGAAATTGATCAAACCATATCCAACGAGCATCGAGACTCTATTTATGTCACCTTTTCCCCTAAGAATTACAATATGAAGGGGAAAAATCAAATGAATCGATTCATCGTCTCGTTGCAGTGTGATAAAGAATGGGGAAAAAGAATAATACATTGTCCTGATGCGATTATTAGAATACCAAAAAGTGGTATTTTACAGATAAATTACATTTTTGGATATTCTAACGTAGAACATGGAATATCGGATGGGCCGAATATGACAACACCCTTTTCCCTAGAGTTATCGAGGGAAGGGGACAACTTGCAGATTCAAATTAGCAATTCCATTTTGTATGAAGATGGTGAACGAATCCAAGTAATGAGTGATACAAGTATTCCATTGGTTCGAACTTGTCTAGGATTTGATTGGGAACAAATAGATTCTATAGAATCTGAGGCTTATGTTTCTCTTATTTCAGTAAGAACAAATAAGATCATTAACAATATGGTTCAAATTAGCTTGATGAAATACCCCCCTTTTTTCATGGGGAGAAGGGACAATAAAGCAAGTTCAAATTTGATGTTCCATAACAATTTGGACCACACTAATATTTTCTCTTCTAATGGGGCGAGTCAATTAATTAGTAAGCATCAAGGGACTATTTTTTCATTATCGAATGGGGAAGAAGACAATGGATCTTTTATGGTTCTATCACCATTCGACTGTTTTCGAATCCTTCTATTCAATGATTCTAAATTTTATGATACGGGAAATAAATCAAATAGAAAGGATCCTATGATAAAAATCATTGAATTTCCAGGTCTCTTGGATAACCAGTAGTTTTCCATCCTCCCATTTTATAACTGATAAAAAATTGTTATCAAAGAAACATTCCATTTTCCACAATTATTTCATGGACGAAAATATGAGAATTTATCATTTCGATCCGTGTAGGAACATCATTTCCAATCTCTTGGGTCCAAATTGGTGCTCTTCCTCATCCGAATTCTGCAAAAAAAATTTCCAGTAGTTAGTCTTGGAAAATTGATTCCTGAAAGTGTATGGATATCCGAGGATGAACCACTCCCCGAATTTGGTCAAATCATAGCAGTTGATGAGGAATCTTTAGTAATTAGATCAGCTAAACCCTATTTGGCTACTCGAAAAGCGACTGTTCATGGTCATTATGGAGAAATTCTTGACAAAGGAGATACATTGATAACATTGATATATGAAAGGTTAAAATCCAGTGATATAATTCAAGGTCTTCCTAAAGTTGAAAAATTGTCAGAAGCCCGTTTGAATAATTCAATATCGATGAATCTGAAAGAAAGTTTTGAAAATTGGACCGGAGATATGACAAGATTTCTTGGAAGTCTTTGGGGGTTATTCATTAGTGCTAGGATAACTATGGAACAAAGTCAGATTCATTTAGTCAATGAGATTCAAAAATTTTACCGATCCCAAGGGGTACGAATTGGTGATAAGCATATAGAGATTATTGTACACCAAATGACATCGAAAGTATTAATTTCAGAAGATGGAACGACTAATGTTTTTTCACCGGGGGAACTCATTGGATTATCACGAGCACAGAGAATGGATCATGCTCTGGAAGAGACAATCTACTATCAAACCATGTTATTAGGAATAAAAGGGGCATCTCTGAATACTCAAAGTTTTATATCCAAAGCGAGTTTCCAAGAAATTGCTCGGGTAAGCTGCTCTACAAGGTTGTATCGATTGGTTGAAAGGCTTGAAGGAAAATGTTATTCTCGGGGGGATGATACCTACCAGTACTAGGCAACATATTAACCGTTCAGGGAAATAGAACGGAATAGATCCAATAATAGGGAATAGGAATCTATTTAGCAAGAAAGTGAAGGATATTTTATTTCATCATGACAAAGTATCTTTTTTTTCCATTCAAGAAAATTATCACAATATATTAAAACAACCATTAAAAGAGTCTTGAGAAAGAGATTTATTTTTATGTTCATGAATATATCTTCTATAATAGGAAGAACATGAAATATTCTATGAGTGAGAATGTTTCTACCACGTACTAGACAAACATGAAATATTTAATATGTAATTGATTCCGTTGGAATAATTAGATATTATGATACATTTTATTTCACTATTTTGGGGAGGAAAGCGAACGAGAATGAGCAAAATCTATTGGAACATTGATTTGGAAGAGATGATGGAAGCAAGAGTTCATTTAGGGCATAAACTAGGAAATGGAACCCTAAGATGGCACCTTAAATTTTTACAGAGCGTAAAGATACTCATATTATTAATCTGGATAAAACTTATCGTTCTTTATCAAAAGCTTGTGATTTGGTGTTTGATATAGCAGGTAGAGGAAAACAATTCCTGATAGTCAGTACGAAATATCAAGCAACTGATTTAGTAGCATCCGATGCTACAGAAGCTCGATGTCATTATGTAAATAGAAAATGGCTTGGTGGTATGTTAACTAATTGGTCTACTACAGAGACGAGAATTCAAAAGTTCAAGGATTTAAAAAAAGAACAAGATGCGGGACGATTCAATCAATTTCCAAAAAAAGAAGCAGCTATGATCAAGAGACAATTAGACCAATTGCAGAAATATCTAGGCGGGATTAGATACATGAGGAGCTTACCCAATATTGCGATAATTACCAATCAACGAGAAGAATCCATTGCTCTTGGGGAATGTAGAACTTTGGGTATTCCGACAATTTTCTTGGTTGATACAGATTGTGATCCAGATCTCATGGATATCCCAATTCCAGCCAATGATGATGGTATAGCTTCAATCCAATTGATCCTGAACATATTAACGTCAACAATTTGTGAAGGAAGGGCATTAAGGTAATTATAGCTATATTAAGGGCTAATAGAAAGTGAATTAGTAATAAAAAGAAAATATAAAAAAAGGGGGTGGGGGGGGAAGGACATGAGGATTTACTGAGTTGGTTGCTATTCCATCCAAAATCTCGTAAGAGCCAATTTCATTTATTGGTTTGGTTGGCTGCTCCAAATTGAAAAATATTCTTAATGGAATAACCCTTTTATTATATCGTGACATCAAAAATTCTTATGAGAGTGAAATAATTGAGGAATCTATCATTTATTTGATAAAAATAATTTCTTTTCTTCTTTAATTTCATCTTTACAAGGGGGTAATATGGATATCATACGATCTCCTATTAGCACACTGAATCATATCTACGATATATCCGGTGTGGAAGTGGGTCAACATTTTTATTGGAAAATAGAGGGTTTTCAAGTTCATGGACAGGTACTTATAACTTCTTGGATTGTAATTGATGTCTTATTAGGTTCAGCTACCATAGTTGTTCGAGATCCACAAACCATTCCTACCGGTGGTCAAAATTTTGTTGAATATATTCTCGAATTTTTTCGGGACTTGACCAGAACTCAGACTGGGGAGGAAGAATATGGTCCCTGGGTTCCCTTTATTGGAACTATGTTTCTATCTATCTTTGTTTCTAACTGGTCAGGTGCTCTTCTTCCTTGGGGAATTCTAAAATTACCTCAGGGGGAGTTAGCCGCACCTACAAATGATATTAATAATATAGTTGCTCTAGCTTTACTTACGTCAGTAGCATATTTCTATGCAGGTCTTGCAAAGAAGGGGTTAGGTTATTTTGGTAAATATATTCAACCAACCCTAATACTTTTACCAATTAACATCTTAGAAGATTTTACAAAACCTTTATCACTTAGGTTTCGACTTTTTGGAAATATATTAGCTGGCGAATTGGTAGTTGTTGTTCTTGTTTCTCCGGTACCTTTAGTAGTTCCTATACCTGTAATGTTCCTGGGATTATTTACGAGCGGTATTCAAGCTCTAATATTTGCAACTCTAGCTGCAGCTTATATAGGTGAATCCATGTAGGGTCATCATTAAATCACTGTCCAATCAAACATAATAGTTTCTAAGTATCGTACCAATGCATGACTTGATATGTATGGTAGAAGAAAATCATATTTCTTAGTAAAAAGAGCTTGGTAACAAGATTTAATATCGGTTAAATACTTCTGTCCATTAGATCTCCAGATAGAGTGGATCCGATTGGTCCATTTGTATAGAAATATGAGAGAAAATAGGATCAAACAGGTTCACTAATCGGAGTTGTTTGAGTAAAGAATGTACCCCGGCGTAGAACGATGAAATTTTTGTTCCCAGCAAGGGGAGGATTTTTTTCGAACGTGTTTACTTTGTATATAATTCATTTCATATATTAATCCATTTATATTGATTATAAAAGCCTTTTAGATTATATGGATTAATATATCATCTGTAGATGTTATATATAATGACTTATAGGCTTTTACGCAGTCTATTCTCTCTCCGTGATAAGAATTCATATGTTCAATAAAATGGAATCTTTATTTTTGAATATTATTCAGATGAAATATTTTCATAAGGGATAATAGGTTTCCTTATTCGTTGATATTATCACTTTGATACCATCAAGAAATATTTTGGGTTCTTAGTTGTTCGGAAGAAATCGTTCCATAATTTTACCATTGGTGAACACTCAATAGATGAAACTGTTGTATTATACACTATTTCCTGATCTTAGTAAGAGGAAATTACCATGGATCCCTTAATTTGTGTTGCTTCTGTTATTGCTGCTAGATTATCTGTAGGGCTTGCTTCCATTGGCCCTGGCGTTGTCCAGGGCACTGTTGCGGGCCAGGCTGTAGAAGGTATTGTGAGACAACCAGAAGCAGAAGGTAAAATACGAGGTACCTTACTGCTAAGTTTATCTTTTATGGAAGCTTTAACAATTTATGGACTATTTGTGGCCCTAGAGCTTCTATTTGCGAATCCATTTGTTTAATCCTGGAAAAAAAAAAAAAAAATCCCTACACCTTGTCATTACATTAGTATTTCTCCAAGAATTTCCTTGTTGAGCTGGGGGAGAGGCTGATCTGAATAATTAGAAAATGAATTCTTATTCCTATAACTATACTTCAGTCGGAAAGATTCATGACGCATGTGATAGGGAAGGGAAGTGAATGGATAGGGCAAGAAAATTCATTTTATCCTTTTCTTTTTATCCTTATCAAAAACTTGGGACTAAGTATCCAAAATATTCTTATCCAGAACTAGATAGGATAAAAAAAGAAAAGAACAAAATGATGTAGAACATATCCTTATCTATGAGGGGTGAGCATATGAAAAATGTAATTGATTCTTTCATTTCCTTGAGTTATTGGCCTTCTGCTGGGGGTTTTAGATCAAATACCAATATTTTAGAAACAAATATAATAAATCCAAGTGTGGTACTTAGTGTACTGATCTATTTTGGAAAGAGAGAGTGTGTGAGTTGTATATTCGAATAATATGGCTGGGCCCAACCAACTGCACTTTGGAGATAGAAAAGTGCATGATCTCAACGAATTACTTCCGAACGGGGAATAGCAAAGAACTATAGCATTTCGTAATTGATTGGGAAATGAACTCTTAGTTTATACCAACCAATGAGGGAGGACCACTAGAATGGTTAAAGCTGAACTGTTTGAAGTCTAAGCACAACTAACTGGGTATTCTTTCCACCGCTGTGTCAAGATGAGATGGATTCAAAGGCATAGTTGGAGATTGATCCGATATAAAACATTCATATCAATGGAATAATTTCATCTATTTACTGAAAAATAGTCCCAATCTCCCATCCAATTTTAGTTCCAATGCTGAACTAACAACCTAAACAGAAGGGAAATTATTCGATAGAACAAAAATAAGGAGGCACAAATTAATTAATTGAATGGAACGATTCAAATTTCATGGGGGAAGAATAGGAGAGAAAAGGGGAAACAAAAACAAAAACAACTTTGTTGATAATTGCAAATCCCTTTTGCTGGAAGAGCCCCTGGAGATCTCGGTCTTTTATAAATTGATTCTAATCTTCCGTAAACGGAACGGAAAGGGTAGGCTTGGTGTGAAGGGGGGAACATATATGTTCCTGGGGAATAAAAAAGAACTGAGCAGGAGAGCTGAATGAATCAAAAGATTCGTTTTTGGTTTGGGAAGAGATTATGAATTCGTGAAAATTGTGAATAGATAATCTACTTTCATTAAGTAATCTATTAGATAACCGTAAACAGAAAATATTGAATACTATTCGAAATTCGAAAGAGCTATGTAAAGGAGCTAACGATCAGCTCGAGAAAGCTCGGGCTTGCTTAAGGGAAGTGGAAATGATAGGGGACAAAATCCGAGTAAATGGAGACTCCCAAGTGGAACGAGAGAAAGAGGATCTCATCAATGCTGCTTCTGAGAATTTGGAACAATTAGAGGATCCCAAGAATGAAACGATTTACTCCGAATAGCAAAGAGCAATTGACCAGATCCGACAACAAGTTTCTCGCCAAGCTTTACGAAGAACTATAGGAACTTTGAATAGTCGTTTTAAAATTGAGTTGCATTTACGTACGATCAATCAAAATATTGGCCTGTTTAGAACCATGATGAACACACCAGATTAGTTGTTAGTTGTTATAGGCCCTATTTCTCAATAGATAATTAATAAGTGCTAATGGGAAATCTTCAAATCGACAAAATTAGTAGTATTATATGGAAACAGATCAAACAATATAATGACGCAGTAGGAGTTGGTAATCTTGGCACCATACTTCAAGTAGGAGATGGCATTGCTCGTATTCATGGTCTTTATGAAGTAATGGCAGGGGAATTAGTGGAATTTGGAGATGGTACAGTAGGTATTTCCCTAAATTTGGGATCGGATAATGTTGGAGCTGTATTAATGGGCGATGGCTTGATGATACAAGAAGGTAGTTCCGTGAGAGCAACAGGAAAAATTGCTCATATACCAGTAAGTGATGCGTATTTGGATCGTGTTGTAAATGCTCTAGCCCAACCCATTGATGGTAAGGGTCAAATTTCAGCTTTCGAATTTCGACTGATTGAATCTCCCACTCCAGGTATTATATCAAGATGTTTCGTATATGAACCCCTTCAAACAGGGCTTATTGTTATTGATTCTATGATTCCTATAGGACGTGGTCAGCAAGAATTAATTATTGGGGATAGACAGACTGGAAAGACAACAGTAGCTACAGATACTATTCTTAATCAAAAGAGTCAAAATGTAATCTGTGTCTATGTAGCAATTGGTCAAAGAGCTTCTTCCGTGGCTCAGGTAGTTAATACATTTCAAGAACGCGACGCAATGGAATATACCATTGTGGTAGCGGAAATTGCGGATTCTCTCACTACATTACAATATCTCACTCCTTATACAGGGGAAACTTTGGCTGAATAATTCATGTATAAGAAACAACATACATCAATCATTTATGATGATCTCTCCAAACAGGCACAAGCTTATCGACAAATGTCTCTTCTATTAAGAAGACGACCTGGCTGAGAAGCTTATCTGGGAGATTTTTTCTATTTTCATTCCCGTCTCTTGGAAAGAGCAGCTAAATTAAGTTCCCAGTTAGGTGAGGGGAGTCTTACTAATCTACCAATAGTTGAGACTCAAGCTGGAGATGTTTCAACTTATATTCCCACTAATGCAATTTCCATTACCGATGGACAAATATTTTTATCAGCCGATCTATTCAATGTCGGGATCCAACCTGCTATTAATGTGGGTCTTTCCATATCTAGAGTAGGATCTACGGCTCAGATAAAAGCTATGAAAAAGTTAGCTGGAAAGTTGAAATTAGAGTTAGCTCAATTTGCAGAGTTGGAAGCCTTTTCACAATTTGCTTCCGATATTGATAAAGCTACTCAAGATCAATTGGCAAGGGGTCAACGATTACATGAGTTGCTCAAACAATCTCAATCGGCTCCTTTGAAAGTAGAAGAACAAATAGCTACTATTTATACCAGAACAAATGGATACCTGGATATATTAGAAATAACACAGGTGAGAAATTTTCTCGTTCGGTTACGCGAGTATTTGATAAATAATAAACCTCAGTTCGGAGAAATTAGATGTTCTACTGGTACATTTACAGAAGAAGCGAAATCCCTTTTGGAAGAGACTCTTAAGGAACATACTGAACTTTTTTTACTTCAAGAAAAAAAATGAATATTTGATAATTTGGTGGGATTATTCAGAATAGGAAAAAGAGCTGAATAATTTGTTCCAATACATTGCACAACAAATTAGAACAATTGAAGAGTATTACGTCCAATAGGATTTGAACCTATACCGAAGGTTTAGAAGACGTCTGTCCTATCCATTAGACGATGGATTCTCTTTCTATCTTCCCTTTTTTTATTTTCACTTCTTTTGGCATACATTGTCCCGATCTACCTTTTTATTCACAATGAGGTTATAGGATAGGAAAATAATGGAATCTATTTCACATTGCAACGGAAAATTGATTTCGAGTGAATCATGAAATTATGTTATATACTTAATCACTTTATATCTACCTATTCTATCTATATAGATGGATATAGAACAGGTAGATATCTGTTAGCGGGTAGCGGGAATCGAACCCGCATCGTTAGCTTGGAAGGCTAGGGGTTATAGTTGACATTGATTATTCAATTCCTCTAATTCATAACTGTTGTGTAGATTAATCCATCTTGCGGACAAGACCGATCTCTCTAGTACTAAAATTTACTAGCAAAAAACAACCAATTATACTAATTTCTCTCTAAGCATATAAGATTCATAAAAATTCTATATAGGTGCAAGGCCTGCCTTACTTCCAACACTTGTTTGAAATTGTTGTCGTCCCTCGTGCACTTGAAGGAGTGTTCTTCATAAACCTGCAGTCACAAACAAGCAAAATATTACATAGCACCTGTATAGAAATTATTATAAATCATACTTATCATAGTGATCAAGGAATCTATGAAATAAACCATGAATAGACAGCTTATTGAGAAAAATGAGTATATTTGTATTAACTTCAAATGAAAGAAAACCTTTACAACCTGTGCCTTGATGTCATGCAGGGTTTCCTGGGGTCCGAAGCAGGAATATCTTCTACTTCGATAAGCTTTGCACTCTTTCAACCAAGACTAAAATAGGTATGTAATCTCCCCTTACAGAAATTCTTAATTAACAGAGTATGAATCTCAACAGCATTTAGCCTCAAATATCCTAAAGCTTGAACTCCCTTTGAGGCTACCCAAGGCCTCTTTTTATAGTAGAAAAGAGGAGGTTTTCTGTTCCAAATATGAAGGGATAGAATCCTCCTTCAAAGGGATTAGCTCCTTACATCAAGGGATTAGCTCCATCAAGTAAGGGATACATGAACCTTATCAAAGTGTATCCATTCCCGAAAATTCCCATCTAGAATCTTCTAGAATTGATCTGAAATCAACTTTTTAACTTTACTTTCTCACCTTTTTGAGTTTTACAGAGGTCCGCATCTATAACACAAAGAACGTGCGGTATGGTTCCGCAGGAGAGCTTAACTTTAGGTGCGGGACCACAGGTAATGAATAGAGAAAGTGCGATACCAAAGTTTAGGGGATTTTTAGGAACTTTCTTCTGATTTTCAAGGCTTGACATGAAGAACTGATATGTTAGTCTTGCAAAAGGAGGAAGTATGAGTAATAATGAGCTCATACTCATAGAAGAATGTTAGGATGACAATTTTTAGTGTAACAATAACCGAACATGAGAATTTCATGTCAGTCAGCTCCTTCATGGGGGATAGAGAGTGGTATGAGGGAAGAAGCGGAATATTTATATCAAATATTTGTGAAAGGAAATTTCAATTATTTTCTTTCTCCTCTTTTCTTTTCGAATAAAACCCTAATTTCTTATTATACCCATGGCATCTACGTCAGTTTCTTCTCTTTTCTACTCTTGTATTTTTTTAGTGAAGGGCCCAAAATCGTAGAATACTTACTCACTTTCTAGATGATCCCGATAGAAAGAGAAATTTGAAAAGTTTCAAATAATCACAAATATTTCTAGTTACTTCGTTCCCTATTTCTACTGATTCTGATCCCTAGGAGAACAAATTCCACCGAGCTCGAATGAAATGTTGATAACCCAAGTAAACCAAAGTCATCATTCTATAGCTATTCTGCTTCAACCTGGGGTCCTTCCATCCATAAGTTGAAGGTTTAGTCATGATAAAAAAATATCTTTGGATCCCCATAGATCTGGAATTTATCTAACCTTTCAAACATTCTGTGTCGCTATCTTGGAACCAAAAATGTGTTTCTCTTTCATCATTTCAGACCCAGATTACGAGAAGGTATGTTATTCCTGGGCATTCATAGGGAAGGGTTTGAGCCTATCTGGAAATAGAGCTTTAGATGGATCTTTGATCGATGTAAAAGATCCTTCAACTATTTGAGTTGATAATGTAACGAATCACACTTTTACCACTAAGCTATACCCGCAACGATCTGATTGTAACATATGGATCGATCTTTTGTCCAACCAACAGGAAGATGAGGAGTTATCAATCAACCTCTATTGAAAGTTTCTATCAATCATTACCTCGTTTTCATAATTACATGAATCTCCGGAGATGGAGATTCATGTAATTATAGATTACCTTTGCGAATTTCTGATAAAAAAATAACTAAAGGACCTGATACAACCATCAGAGTCAGAACAGTGAGTTGCGCAATAAATTCTAGATCCATTTGGTTTTCTTTCACCCTCCATCGACTGGATGTATGAATAAAATGTTGTCGGTATCAATCACTTTTCTTCTATTTTGTCTTCTTCGAACGCCTACCCATTTGTGTAGGTTCGATCAGGAACCTATTATGGCCTTGAGAAACTAATATCTTTACAATAATCTAATATCTTTAGATAGAGAACCCTTCAATATCTAGATAATAAAATTTTATACTGGATAGGGATATATGGACTAATCCATCTAATGCATTTATTCAAACTGATTGGGGAGGGAATGAAGAGATGATAATAGAGGTTCAATTTTTGATAGCTTTTTTTCTTGCCTTTACAACAAGTATTCTAGCTCTCAAATTAGGTTAAGCACTGTATGAATGATTTTTCTGACCTGCTTTGGCCTGGCCGATGGCCAGACCAAGCAGGTCAGAAAAAAGAGAGGAAAATAAATAACTATTTTGAACGAAATGAGAAATACGATTGACTAGATTGTTCTTTATCCAACTGAATAATTGCAATATTCATTATATTGCCGATACAATCCGTACATACTATGGTATACACCTTTACTCCACCATTCATTTTCTTAAACATGAACTCTTCCATCTTGGAGAGATGGCTGAGCGGACCAAAGCGGCGGATTGCTAATCCATAGTACGGATCATCCGTACCGAGGTTTCGAATCCCTCTCTCTCCGTTCATACACTATTGATCCTGAAAATGAATAACCCCGAATATTTCTATAGAAAGGAAAAGACCCATTAACCTGGAGACCTTTTTCACTATTCTTTACGTCCGGGATTACGTCCTGGATCATTCGATAAAAATCCAAAGATAAAAAGAGAAATGAAAAATACCACTACTGCGTAAACGAACAGCTTAAGAGTAAGCATTACGTAATCTCCGAAATCCTTATTATAAGTACAACAGAATAGATCATCAATCTTTGTACCATATATGGATACTTGAATACCAAACAATAGTATGATTGTTACAAATCACGAAATTATTTCTTCGAATCACGCATGAAAATAAATTTGAAAGAAGAAGAGAAATTTTCTCTTTGTTTTCCAAATGGTCCTTTTTCCCTCTTATTTTTTGGATCAACCAGATATTTATCGAATATTTATGAAAATATGTCATTGGTATCGATCGTATCAATACGTGACCCAATAGCCCGATCCGAAGTGAACGGTGGGATCGGAAGGAATTGATGAAGGTTAGTGGAAATTTTTTTATCCAGGAGCAGATAAGGTATCTGAATCTGGTATCGTTGGGTGGAACAAGGATAGAACTTCTGTCACAAAAAAATGGAAAGAGTTATACAAAAATTAGATCAATGACAGCAATCCAAAAACTTGAAAAAGAAAAAAAAAAGACACTTTTTTATCGAAAACTTACATCATCTTGCCAAACAAAGGCTAAGAGAAAAAAGAGAACAGGAATAATTGGCATTACATCGAAAATTGGATAAAAAATTGCATAAGCCTCAGGTAATTTTCCAAAAAATGGATTATTTGAATGAATAAAGGCATCATCTAGACAAATATTGAACATAACTGGCATTTTTCTTCTCCAATAAAAATTGGGGGGGGGGGGGGGTAAAGCCAAAAAAGTCTTTGATTGATCGAATCAATCAAAGCTCTTCGTCAAGTTTGACCGGACTTGGGGTTGGAAGGGATGATTCTTTCATACATACAATATTTTACCCAATCTAATAGAAAATGATCAATGAATGAATATTCTTGTCCCTTTTTCTATTTTTCCTATTATGTCCAATTCCATCAATAACCTATTTTGTTGAAATATCCACAATTTTTTTTTTCCCAATTGGGATCTGATCTAATTAATCTTGGATCCTAATGGGTTGACAAAAAATTTGATATAAGTATTCATTAGCATATGAATAGGGAAATAGGATGGGAATGGGGCGTGGCCAAGCGGTAAGGTAGCAGGTTTTGATCCTATTATTCGGAGGTTCGAATCCTTCCGTCCCAGACTTATTTCATTGGTTCCTATTTTCCCTTCCCTCGCTCTTCCCTTTCTTCTTTCATAAAGGGTAAATCCAATGGAATTTTTGTTTTTCTTTTTCTCATAATTTCACCATACTTAACTTATCAAAAGGGAATGTTATTACAATAGGGAAGAGATAAAGGGATATCTCTGTGGTGCAAGATGGGAATACAGATCAATTTGAGATAAGGTTAAATTTATGAAATTAGCCCATTGGATGTATGCTAGTCCTGCTCATATTGGAACTCTACGAGTAGCTAGTTCATTAAAAAATTTCCATGCAATTATGCATGCTCCTCTAGGAGATGATTATTTTAATGTAATGCATTCTATGTTAGAAAGGGAAATAAATTTTACTTCTGCAACTGCTAGTACAGTAGATCTTCACGTATTAGCACGTGGATTTCGAAAAAGAGTTGTGGATAATATTCTTCAAAAAGATAAGGAGGAAAGTCTCTATCTTATCATATTAGCACCTACGTGTACCTCTAGTATCTTGCAAGAGGATTTAAAAAACTTTGTGGGTAAAACATCCATAATCTCCGATTGCAACGTCATTTTTGTGGATGTGGATCATTATCAAGTGAATGAAATTTAGGCAGCGGATAGAACTTTGGAACAGGTGGTTTGATATTATTTGGATAAATCCCATACATTGGATCAATTCGTAACAGATGAACCTTCTGTAAATATAGTTGGGATTCTTACTCTGGGTTTTCATAATCAACACGATTGTCGTGAGTTGAGACGTTTATTAAAAGATCTGGACATCAGAATTAATCAAATAATTCCTGAAGGAGGATTTGTAGAGGATCCAAAAAATTTACCAAAAACTCGATTCAATTTAATTCCTTATCATGAAGTGGGCTTAATGACAGCGATGTATTTGAATAAGGAATTTGGAATGCCTTATGTATCTACAAATCCTATGGGAGCTGTATATATGGCCGAGTGCATCCGACAGATAAAGAAATCTCTTGATATATTGGTGGCTCCTATTTTATCGAGCAAAAGGGTTGATTACGAATCCTATATTGATGGACAAACTCAATTCGTTTCCCAAGCTGCATGGTTCTCAAGATCTATCGATTGTCAGAACTTTACGGGGAAAGAAACATTCGTTTTTGGTGATGCAACTCATGCTGCTTCAATCACTAAGATACTTGCTAGAGAGATGGGAATTCATGTGAGTTGTACAAGTACTTATTGTAAACATGATTCATAATGGTTCAAAGAGAAAATTAAAGATTTTTGTTATGAGATGATCATCACAGATGATCATGCTAAAGTAGGATATATTATCACTCGCGTGGAACCCTCTGCAATATTTGGTACTCAAATGGAATGTCATATTGGTAAACATCTTGAGATTCCCTGTGGATTTATTTCTGCACTAGCTCATATCCAAAAAATTTCCTTGGGATATCGACCCTTCCTGGGTTACGAAGGTACTAATCAAATAGCTGATCTAGTTTATAACTCATTCGCTCTGGGTATGGAGGGTCATCTTCTAGAGATTTTTTGTGGTCATGATATGAAGGAAATAATGACTAAATCATTATCAACGGATATTAGTCCAATTTGGGATCCTGAAAGTCAACAATAATTGGGTAAAATCCCCCATTTTGTAAGAGACGAAGTAAAGATAAATACAGAAAAATTTGCATGATGAAAGGGCCTTTTGAACGTTACTATCGAGGTAATGCACACAGCTAAAGAAGCATTAAGTTAAGTACCTAATAAATATCAATTAATTGATTACATTGAGTGTATTCTATACAAAAAGAGTGGATCCAATTCGATACCTATTCCTATCATATCAATTGAGTTAATGACTATTCATAATCACTTCTCGATCATGATTTGAGATCAGGGAGGGATCTTCAAAACATCGTCTGAAAAAATGTGGTAATTTACATAATTTGTTTCATGAATATGGATTATGACATAATTTCAATTCGGATCAAGTGCCCTTGGCTCAAAATTATTCTTATTTTCTTATATACTCTCCAAGTCAATCTCGTTTCCATGTGATTCCATACAAAGATGACAAATATTTGAATCGTTCTACTGTTAAAGCCTAGGATTTTCTATCGATGTGTCTAACATCTCGTCCCATGACAGCGAAAATCCAACAATTCATTTATCTCTTATTCTGGATTGACAATAGTGTATTGTGTCGATATAATTCGTCCATTCACAATAGAAATAGATATCTTAGGTTCATCATTTATCAGTGATTCTATCCAATCATGATAATTCTGTCGATGGATAATTTATTCATAACCTAGATTAATTTATTCTGGAATGGTGGATCGAAACTATACATATCCATATATGAACTGACGAGTGAATTATTTGGTCATTTACATAGGTTTTTGACCCCTCCTGTTCGTCAATTAGATTGGTAGGATTCTATTTACTGATTCATATTGAGTAACCTCGCATTCCACTTCGATCGTATATATACTCAATATCTATTCGCAATATGGGTTGCTAACTCAATGTTAGAGTACTCGGCTTTTAAGTGAGACTAAGATATTTTACACATTTGAATGAAGTAGAAAACTTGTTGATACCAAATATATTAGTTGTTTCTGACCTTGCTTTACCCTAATTGTGATTTTACCGAAAAAAAAATTTCAGTGGAGGTAGGGGTAACAGTCCTTTTCTTTCTCTTTTCCACATGTCCATAGAATTTTTAGAGATAGAAACATTTCTAAAAAAGAAAGATGGATATATGTTCACTCTATTTTATTAGAGAGGTAATAATTTGTAAAATGAATTTCACTTCTTCATAAGGGGTCCATTGATTAAAAGAGACTGGAAAAAGTTCGGATCCAATTCCTACAGTTATGGATATAAGCGCAATCCAAATTCCTGGAGAGTGATACATTTGTGTATCTATAAGATCATTTACTATTTCTTGAAGCTCAGCTCAATCTTTCCCCTGGAAAGACCATATAGCCAAGAAAGACCATAAGCCAGAATGGAATAAAAGCAAATGAAACTATTTCAAACGATCTCAGGGTATAATTGAAAATGAAGTTTTCACTTTGTACATGTTAGATCATAAATTAGTAATTTACTTCAATCTCCGAAAGAGTAGAAACAGTTTCTAACTTCCAATTTTAGGAGATTTACATAATCCTCATGAATAGGATCGAATATTCCTCCATAATCTATCTCCTTTTTCCTTAAGGAAGCCTCCCCAAGAGGACTTAGATCTATCTATTATTTAAGTTCTTTCCTTCTTCTTTTTTCTCTTTTGTTCCAATAAAAATATTGCCCGATCCGAATGGGAATCAATTTCGAATTTATCAGAATATGTAAATCCACTATATAGATAGGTAGATCTCGATCCTGTTTATGAGTTAACGAAAATGTGCAAAAGCTCTATTGGCTTCTGCCATTCTATGAGTCTCTTCCTTTTTGCGTATAGCATTGCCATTCCCTCTAGCAGCATCCATTAATTCGTGACTCAATTTGAATTTCATATTTCGACCTAGACATTTTCGAGATGCCCCTAATAACCAATGAATGGCAAGTACTTTTCCTTGGGTTGATCTTATCTCAGTGGGAACTTGATAAGTCGATCCACCCACACGTCTTGCTTTTACTGTTACATTGGGAGTTACTCTACGTATTGCTTGGTGTAGAACAGATAGTGGATTTTTCTCCATCTTTTGTTGAATATTTTTAATGGCTCGATAAAGAATTCGATAAGCCAATGAATTTTTTTCCGTTTTCAGAATACGGTTAACCACCATGTTAACTAATTGATTATGATAAATAGGATCGGATTTTGCAGTTTTTTTTTTTTTTTTCTTTTTTTCTTTTTTTCTGCAGTACTTCGCCGTGACATGAGTGTGAAAAGGTTTAAGAATATATTTCATAATTGCTGAAAATCATTTATTTTGGCTTTTTGACTTCATATTGTAGGGTGGATCTCTAAGGGTATGAAAGATCTCCCTCCAAACCGTACATACGAATTTCGTCGAATACGACTTTCCACATGATTCTATCTGCATAGATGAGATATATTATTTATGCATATAATTCTGTTTACTCACTCTCGATTGAGTATCTGTTCCCTTTCTTTCTTTTGCTATGATTGGAAATCCTGTATTTTACATATCTATACGATCAAGTCCTTAGGTTTACAAAATAGTGTATAAAAAAGTGTTTCAAATCATTGCTATTTGACTTGAACCCGTTCTAAAAAGGTCAAGGTATTTTTAATTTTCTGTTGAAACAATCAGGGAAAACTTCGAAAATTATTTCGATATTAAACCTTGGACATATAATAGTTCCAAATCTCCTGAAAAATAAGATCGTTTTTTTCCATGGTAGCCTGCTATAGTCCCCTTACAAAACGTTCATTATTAGGTTAGCTATATACTTAACATGTTCCTAGCAATTCACATGGCATCATCATGAAATGATACAAGTATTAGATAAGTAAGAATATACAACGCACTAGAATGCCCTTGTTGACGATCTTTTACTTCAGCAGCATCTAGGGTTCCTCGAACAATGTGATATATCACACCGGGTAAATCTTTAACCCTTCCTCCTCTTACTAATACTACAGAATGTTCTTGTAAATTATGGTCAATACTAGGTATATAAGCAGTGATTTAAAATCAAGAGGTTAATCGTACTTTGGCAACTTTACGTAAGGTAGAGTTTGATTTTTTTGGGGTGATAGTGGAAAAGTTGACAGATAAATTTTCTTCACTGTCACTCTACAAAACCGTACATGAGATTTGCACCTCATACAGCTTCTCGTTCAAATTTTTTTTTTTGTTGAAGTAAGTTGGATTATTTTCGTTGTTCGAGAATCTTCATATTCCCTTCCTTTATGCATTGTGTCTCAAAGATTAACTGGAACCAATTTATTCAAACAAATTTTCGTATTCTAATAAAAAACTAATGAATCCTATTTTTTATTTTAGGTAAAAAAGATTATGCAAAATCTTCGGGATTTCCTCTTCCTTCTCTATTCCCATCCTATAAGTACAACGCCTAAAGAAATACTCTGTCGTTTGAATCGACATTATTACATGCTAATTCCTTCTTGATATCTCGATATATCATTCCTACAAATCACAAATTGGATTCGAAATTGACGGGTTAATGTGAGCTTATCCATGTGGTCATACACTGTTCGAGTTTGAACAGGAATCAATTTAATGAAAGATTCTGGCTTTCGTGATTTTGTTGGGGTTGTCCAAGATCATTTCGATGCCCTATGTTGAGGGGGATATATATCCATATCTATCTGAGATATGATCTAATCGACTGTGTAAGTCCCACGAATAGAAATCGATATGGCCAGGGAGAGTATATGGAAAAGGAAGTTCTTTTTGATCTGATTAGTCAGTGATCTGGCTCGGTGAGTCCTTTTTCCTATGATGAACTACTGGCATCAGTCCTATATCTTGTTTCTGTGGACCGGTGGAAAAGTGAGAGCTCAGCGGGAAGAGGATTGTACCATGAGAGAGCAAAGGGGTCAACCTGTTCCGAAGAGACAACATGGATTTCAGAAATGTAGTTGTACTCTTACATCAATCCAGATCAAGAAGTATTTCAATTCACGGGGGTAAATATTTTCTCGCTAGACGAGAGGATAGCAGTGCTAGTTACAAATTATGTTCCAGTAGGATGTAAATTTATTTATATAAATTAGTTAACGGTTGGTTGCATAGGGTCTTCTCCTTAGTGCAAGAAGAAAAATTTGATCCGTATCATCTCTGTATAATATTTACTCGATCTTTTTCTCCTTGTTCTCCCTGTTCTTCCAAACAATATTGATTCCTTTCCGCACACACTAGAGCTAGATCGGATCAAACATGTTGAACAAAATATTTTTCATGTTCATGTCAAACTTGCTTGATCAAGATAGGTAAAATATTACTAATTTTACAGGACCATATGTTATGATTCGAATCAGTAGGAAATACTACTTTTGATAGGATTTACATAGGCTCCAATCTTTTTTCTCCTTTTTTTTTCTTTTCGTAGTAGTGTGAAAAGAAGGAAGGTCTGTCTTCAAGTTGTTCGAGATAAAATAGTGAGTTGTTTTGAGTCTCTCGACCCCTTGATAACTTATTATTAATAAGTCAGTTCTCCTTTCAGATGAGAGTAGGGAAGGGATATAACTCATCGGTAGAGTGTCACCTTGACATGGTGGAAATCATCAGTTCTAGCCTGATTATCCATAAACCTAATGTAAGCCCTTCCATCAAACAAATTTTTGTTTTTCATCTTATAGCTCTCTTCATTGCAGAGAGCTCATGTCATTTACATGAGCTCTTTTTCATGGTAGTAAAGAAGAAATGACCAAAATGGAGCTAGATCTTCAATTGGAAGATATCCAAATTGTCATAAGGAACAAAAAGGTTTCTGCTCATTTCATTAAATATTGATCATCATATCTTAGTAGTGAGTCGAGTGGTTGGCATGAGCTTTCCAATTATATTTAATCAATATTATATTATATATTCTATTCACTGGGATGAAAAAAAAAGGGAGAGAGAGGGGGTAACAAAGAAATGAAAAAAAGAAGATCCTGGATAATAAAATTGGAATAGATACAAAGTTATCAATTTCTATGCAATCAATGGACCAAATCCATTTTTATGATATTTTTAATTCAAATCCTTTCACACCGGGAGCGCCTTATAAAGCTCTTTGACCCTAGAATTCTCAGTACGTTGCTTTTACGCGATCTACGTAAAAGAAATCCATATTTTTTGGTTAAAGGTATAGTAGTACTTACATTATTAATCCTCATATATCACTTCAATCATAAAAGTAGTATGATTGAGAAAAAAAAAAATCTATTCGATGAAACTCTTTCCTATACTTAACTTTATGGAACTTGGAAATGAAACACCGGAAGAATATTTAAAGCCTTTCACTAAAAATTGGTTGATATTTCCACATATTTTCCTGTCTTTCCAATGGAAAATATCTTACAATCGATTCATAGAGCATTTTGATCTCATTAGTTTCAATTCAGGATATGGCAGGAACACTAGCAAGAAGGATGAGATGATCTCGGAGAATCAAGGATCGAGCGAAACTCATTTGGAAAATAATGAGAAAGATCTCAATTTGAAGATCGATCATTATATGAATATATCATCTAAAATATATGATAATATATCATGTAAATTTCAATTTCAATTGGTAGATTCCATTATTATTTTTAATGTTTTTGTCGAGAGAATGGATTGATTCAATTTGCAACATGTTTTGATAAAGAATATGCAGAGTTATCTATCTATGAGAGAAATGAATAAATGAAATACATAAGATGTCTTTCACATC
This sequence comes from Pinus albicaulis, assembly GCA_034641835.2. Lineage (NCBI taxonomy): Eukaryota > Viridiplantae > Streptophyta > Pinopsida > Pinales > Pinaceae > Pinus > Pinus albicaulis. The sequence continues at coordinate 451,796,114 of CM076577.1, forward strand.
AGAATATATGAATTAACCCCATTGTTTCTTATGGCAGTTTCAAAAAAGCGTACTTCTAGATTAAAAAAAAAAATATCGTAAAATGTTCGGAAGGGAAAAGCATATCGGACCGCAATAAAAGCTTTTTCTTTAGCTAAATCTATCTCCACCGGTCATTCAAAAAGTTTTTATTGCATAGTCAATGGTGATTCCTCTGGATCATCCGAATCAAAATTGACAACAATTGATTTGGATGACCCGTAGATATCATTGAAGTGGATTTCTCTTCTTTCCAATGTGTTAATTTTAGGTGCAAGTGGTGGTACACCTTTGATCGGAATAATGTAAAGGAAGATCACGATAGTAGGCTGATATGTATGAACTCTAGAAAGATGTGGGATGAAGCTAAGGAGCCCTATGTTTTCCCCAAACATTACAACCAAGTGTTTTTTTACCCAGATGTGTTGGATAAGGATTGGTGGTTCGTATTGACACATGACCCTAGATCAAAACATATTTTTGAGAACAATAGTGTTATCATGCCATGCGAGCTGGAAGATAATGAGGGTGATCATGAGAACCGAGAGTGATATGGTACATTTGTTATTTCATCAATATTTATACTTTTTAAGATGGTTTTTTTGAAACATTATAACATGTATTTTGAATTAATTGGTAAGTTGCATTGTGTTAATGTTAAAATCAATATTTCACTTGATAATTTGCAACTATATTGATCTCAAAAACAATAGTGTATTGTATAAATTAGTTTTTTTTTTTTTTTATATCTAAGATCATAATAAAATAATGATAATTCTAAAGTACATGAATTTATTTGCATTATTTTCTAAAATTTATTATGTTACAATAATTCATATTATTCTAGATTTATTATTTTACAATTATTTAAAATTTTACAAATTTAAAAATTCAAAAATTTTAATAAAATACTTTCACATTAATACAATTAAAATTTTACAAATATTTTACATATAATTACAATTACAATCAATTCACAGTAATACAATTAAAATTTTACAAATATTTTACATAGGATTAGAATTAGAATTAGAATTTTACAATTTCACATACAATTGCAATTACAATTACAATTTTGGAATTTTACATATATACAATTACAATTTTACAAATTAAAAAATTACAATTTTACAAATTTACATATATACCATTACAATTACAATTTTAATTTTACATACAATTAGAATTACAAATATTACAATTTTACAATTTCATGATCATTTAATATTAAATTAATTAATAAACATCACGTTCATGATAACCATCGTACAAACATCATATTTGACTAAAAAACACATTCAAAATCGCTAACATCATCGTGATCATGATCATCTAACAAAACACAATTAACATTATATATTAACATCATCACAACACAAACATCAAATATAAATCTCATGTCAAATAACTCATGCTATCACATACACATCTATCTGCAAGCTGCACATTAAATGAACATATCTAACATGAACTAAAAATATACACATCATGATGATCACCAACATGTAAATTAAGTACAACTACAACATGAACATAAAATACAAGGACCATATATATATATATATATATATATATATATATAACTGAATAATGTCAAAAATATACAACTATAATATAATTTCATGGATCAGCTAGTGGTACAACATCAAATATAACAGTACTAGACGAGGCCTGCTCAGTCAATGGTATAGCCTCGACGGTCAATGGTCCAACCTGCTCATGATCATGAGTACTGCTAGATGCTGCAGGCTGCTGACTGGACATGGCCGATGGTCCAGCCTGATCTCCATGATGACTGCTGCTAGATGCTAGTGGAGGCTACTCATCTGGCGCAGCGCGAGGTGAAAGATCATGAGATGATGAGTTACTGCTTGAGGACTTTCGATCGTGTGCTGCATCTCGACCATGCCTATAATGTGCAATGGTCCTCCTCATCCGCGTAAATAAGCTTGTAGCTCCTACGACATGCTCCATCAGTTTGTACATGTCACACGACATGCCTCTCCACATCTATAACAGCCTACCATCAGCCTGTATGTCTCTCATATGAGCAGACCTGATGCCTGCCTCAACAATCAATGCAGTGAGTTAGTCGCTCAACTCCATCCTGTATCTACTATCAAGCCGACCGTGCCTAGAAAAAGGCGGTATCGACACACCAACAGGAGCAGGTCTCTCTGCACCGGCCTCCTGATGATCCTCGACATTTGGCATGCCCTAATCATCATCAGGGTCCACACCTGGATCATGTGGTGGTGACAGCATGTCCTTGCCATAAAAAGACCCAATGTCTGCAAAATATATATAGGTACACAACAATAGTTAGACAATTTCATTACACAATTTAATAAAAACAAGTTAAAGAACATGTTAGCATAAATTTAAATAAAACAGTAATATTACCTCTATCATCCAGTGGCTCATCAGATGTGAAGAGGATGTTGGCACACCCTCGCCAATCCAAACCCGCATAAGGAAAGGGGACCATAATTAAGGGATGCTCGTCAACACTGGCTAGCAACTCTTGTTCATCATTTGATATCCTTGCTAGAAACACAATCTTTCCCCTCTTGCTTATCATCTGCCCCCACATGTGCATATGTGCCTCGAACATCGACCTACGAGGCTTCCGAAAAAAATAAGGCCTTGTCTCTAGAAACCTCTCAAAAAATAAACAAAAAAACTATGAAGCAAAATGGAATTTGACCCTCCCTTGTGCATGAGCACGACATCTATCTAAGGTTGTATAGAACTGCTGCAAAAAAATGGTAGACCACCTGACAAGTTGTGGCTCCTGTACTAAAGAATCAACATAATATAGAAGTGAGCAACTAATGTGTTGCTTGTCACTGGTGTTGTGTGAAATGGTCGAAATGATAAGTGAGAGGCACTGCACCTCCTCACTACCAAATGCACCAATACGTAACGGACCTCCAGCGACCTGAAAATATGAAGGAGACAGTATTGATGCTCCAATGTATATTTGGAGTACACTAACTGACTCCCTACTACATAGCCAGCTAGAACCTCTGGGAACGAGGGAAAATCCACCCTTCTCCTAGATAGCCCTATAATGAAATATATATCCTCCTTAGTGGGCATGTACCACTGGTTACGACGAACCCGGAAAGCCTGTTGGTGGGCATTCCACCTTTAGATAAGATGTCTCAAAAACAAACCATGGCCATTTAGGGAAGTAGGCTCCTCATAGAACTTGAGGAGGCCTACCTGCCTTAGGAGCCCCTGGGTAGCTGTTGTAATAGGGCGAGGGTACGCATCTCTCTCCCTCTCTCATGCCTCTCATAGACGAACCGTGTTATACTGCTCCTCCTATTGTTGTTTTTGTTCCCACTCTTCTCTTCTTTCACGTCTTTGAATGATTAACATATTAAATATAATTTTTTATTAAATGAGACGTGTTTAGAAATATACATATCTAATTATTTTTGGAAAAACAAAAAAAAAACATTTTAATTATAAATCTTCTGATAAATCACATAAGAAATTTAGGAACCGACGCGTTTCGAACTACCAACTGTAGTTCATCATCATTATCCTGATAATGAACTACAGTTGGTAGTTCGAAACGCGTCGATTCCTAAATTTCTTATGTGATTTCCTCGAAGATTTATAATTAAAATGTTATGGATCACAAAAGCTTGCACTCTAAAAAAGAAAAAAAATCGGTGCGCAAAAAAAAAACAGTCATGCACGGTCCCAGTGCATTTTTTTATGGAGCGCATCGACGACGATGCACCATATAATATGCAACGCACTGGTGGCGATGCTCCCAAAAATTTGTAGCACCTTTTTGACTATGTACGATGTCAAGAGTGTGGTGCACTAACTAAACTCTATGCCCCGGGGCTTATAGTTAAGTCAGCGGACCGACCCCCTGCCATCATTACATAGTCAATGGTGTGGTCTTTTACCAGGACACACCATTGACCCTGTCGAAATACGGAAAGTGGTGCACTGACAAAATACCCGTCCCAGGGTGGATATTTTATTCAACGCACTGCGTTGCCGCTATTCCACTTGGTCAACAGTGCGGCCGGGTAACCGACCGCACCGCACTTTTAAAAAAAAATTAAAATAACACGGTGTGCCTTTGGTACTGCCCCAGAACCAATGCATATACCGTTAGCACCAGTTTACCATGCTGCATCATTGACCCTATAAAAATGCGGAATGCAGTGTGCTAACAACATTACCCACCCCGAGGCGTATATTTCAGTCAATGAGCCGTATTGCCGCTATTCCACATTGTCAACGGCGCGGCCGAGTAAACGACCGCACTGCACTTTTTTAAAATTTTCAAAATAACATGGTGCACCTATCAGTATTTCCCTAGAACCGGTGTGGATACCATTATCACCTGTTACGATGTGGCCTGTAAATTTATAGGCAGCACCGCGAACTGGTGCCAGCCTAGCATCTCGAGCGCATTTTTTTTTCTTTTAAATGGTTAATTTTAAGGTTATTTGAAATTCTAATCCACTAAAAGGATTAATTATGGAAAAATAAGAAAAATACCTATACATTTGGTTGTCGAGGAGGCATATTGACTATGGAATTTGCAAAAGAAAATTTGCCCACTGTTTTGCAAAATTCAAGTTGGATATTGGTGAGCAATGCACAACAACAGTGCGTGCAATGGGTGCAATGGGAGCATTGATGTCAGGGCGGCTCAGACAAGGATAAATTGCACTAGTGTTTGACAGCTTTGGAGCCCTGAGAAAAGTGAAAAATGTGGTATTTTGGCCGTAATTGTTTTTTATTTAACCCTGTTCCGATGCGCAAGGTTTTTATGGGCGCATCGGTGCGGTTTTTTAATACCGCACCGGGCGATTTCTGTTTTGGTGCACTTTTTTATGATGAACTGGTGCGGAAGAGTTGTAAAGCACTGGTGCGCCACAATAATAAAATGCATCAGGAGGGTGTTTACGAAGCGCACGGTGTCCGGTGTGCCAATGTTTTTTGTGCACTGGTTCTTTCTCTTGTTGAACGCACTGGTGCGGTTTACGATGATAAGCGCACCGGACAGAAAACATACGCAAAAACCTATGCCCGCTAACCTCCTCTAGTAACCTCCGCTAGAAACGGATGTCTAGGGTATTTTTATAAGGTATTCCTCAAAAACATCTGCTAGAGGGTCTTTTTCTTGTAGTGTGAATGCAGGTACCAACTTGCATGTATGTTTTCCTCACTATTTTTGGCATGCATGGTGTTTGCATGTGAATTTTCCTAGCCTTGCCATTTCCTGGATAGTCATGGTGTTGCGAGTTTATTCCATTGATTGTTTCTGGTTGGTTCTCATGATTACTTAATTTTTGGGTTGAGTTATTAGTTCTTGTAGCCTTGGTTGGACAAACGCTCTGGAGCTCGACGGGAAACTATTGGGTTGAGTTACTAGTCCTCGAGCCTTGGTTGGACAAACGCTTCGGAGCCCTAGGTGGGTTGAGTTACTAGTCCTAGAGCCTTGGTTGGACAAATTCTCTGGAGCGTGAAAACAACTGGGGTTGAGTTACTAGTCCTGGAGCCTTGGTTGTAACAGACACACTAGAGCCCTAGAGCAGCTTGGATAGAGACCATGCTATGATGGTTGTGATGTCTGGTCGTGAGGTGGAATCATTGGTTGAGGGTTAAGGTGGTTTGGCCTTTGGAACCCTGGATTTATTTTGATTGATGTGTTTGATGAGATCGCACATTCATGCTTGGAATATGACACAGGGGTGATTGACTTAAGTGATCAGGTGGAACATGGAAGTCCCATCTCCTATTGGTTTTTACATTTAGTAATGAAGAGCTCAATCCTTTGGTATTCGATATGAAAATGTACTAGTCTATGTATGGATTCTATTGTTGTTATATCCATTGTATTTATGTTTTTATTGTGTTGGTTATAAGCATGTTCGATCGGTGACGATGTATGGCTCTAATCATGTTTTTACCTGTAGATGAATACACAATGTATCTATGATCAAATATATTTTATTGCAACTTATATTGTAGGGGAAAATGCTTATTAGTGATTCCTAGATAAGTAAGAGACCCCTATCCTTAAATTTGTTGCTTAAACATGTAGATGCAATGTTTGTGACATGTTTGACAAAATGTATGTCATGGTCAGGAGGGTTCTGAATGAGTTCTTGATTATTTGATTGCTTTTGTACCTTTGTTTTAATTTTATTTATCATATCCTACAGTTTCATGAATTTCTAGGCAGTGACCTGGGCTCTAGGGCTAAAAAGGTGGCACAAATCTCGGAGTTGCAAGCACAGAACTGATCAAACTAGGCCCTGGCTTCTACCTTTCCTTGGCATGCCCATGGCTATAAGATTTTAGCCGCTACCTTCCCTTGGCATGCCTGCGGATAAGGCTCAAATTGGTCAAAAATTCAGTCTCCCTCAAGGTTCAGGGGCCTGGAAGGTTGGGTTACCTCTTGAGGATGTTTTTGATGGTGTGAGGTATGTTTGTCTTGTTTTCGTCAGTTCCACCTCCTTAAGGTCATTGAGGATGTTGAATCTCATATTAGTAGCCTCTCGCCGCATGTTTACCCCTATTGGAAAGTTACTTTGGTAGATGTGGGAAGAGGGCGTTACAGAGTGGTATCAGAGCATGGTTCAACCCTTGGACTGGATGGGCAGAGTGTTGATCATGCATTTGTGTTTGTTACATATGTGTTTAGTATGCTTGTGGTATATATGTGCTTGTTTCATCTGTGTTGTGTTGGTCATGGTGAAAGTGGTGTCGCCATAAGTTTTGATGGTGTTGTTGTCAACATGTTTTCATGAGTATATGATTGGTTATGTGTTGTTCACGCTTATGTATTGTCCATGCACGCTTACTTACATGTTGCTACATATAGTGTTTTCATTTCTTTTTTATGCTAAGTCACATATTGGTCATGATTGTGTGTTGTCTATGTATGCTTGCTTATGTGATGTTATATGTGGGACATGCATTAGTCGTCCATGATTGGTTATACATGTCAAGTGGGTGCATATGGTCAAGTTTGCATTGGTTTGATTGAGGTTTTTGTGCATAAGGTCATTGTATGTAATTAGGTCATCATGATGATATTGGTATGATATGATTCTAATGTGTTTTCTAATATAGAGCAGGAGATGCAGATCATTAAAGTGACGTTGCAACAATGGAATTTTGGGTAAGAGAAAATCGTCATACAATTTTGGATGTTTGGCATGCAAGTATGTGATTCATGATGGTTTTAAGCATTAGAGTTACTTATATGTTTTTCATTCTATTGTTATTGTGGTTACATATATCATAAATTCTAGTTGATTAGTGTAGTCATATGCATTATGGTTATGAGTATTCCTTTCATTATATTGATGCTATGGTTACATACATTATATATGCTAGTTGATTAGTGCGGTTATATGTACATGTGTTAGATAGTCATGAATATAGCAACCTGTGGTGGTATGCATCGATATTATTGTTTTATATTATATAACTTATATGTTGTTGATGAGCATGTTATGGGTTAAATTCTTATTTTTGTATGATATTTAGATTGATGATTAGGTTACATGTTGTTGATGAGCATGATATATGACTTGTTGTTATACGTTAGTTAAATTGATGGTTAGGGTTATAACATTAATATCTTGATGTTATATGTATCATGCTAAATTTGGACTGGCCTATGCAGTTGGTTAGGGTTATAACATTCATGCATGATTCAACCTAATTATGAAATTGTGTTGTAATAATCTAGGTTGATTGTGCATATGTGATTGTATGCATGAATGAAAATTGATTATGAGTTTAGGGTGTGAACATGTTAGCTAAATATTGTTATGGATATAATGGCCTTAATTATGATTGGGTTGATATGTTGTGAAGTTATATCATGCTAATCTAGATTGATTGTGCAGACAAGATAGCCTCCCCTGAGATACATTAAGGTATGAGCTTGCTTATGTCACATACTTGGTGCTTGACTGTTTTGAGTGTTTGATTATGTCATATAGTTGATCTATTTAGCATGGTATTTTTGCAATTTGTTTGAATGTTTGATTAATTGCATGATATGAGTATATGTATCTGTAATATTTCATGAAGGAATGATCTTGTTTTACGATGGTTGTGCTAACACATATGTGCTAAGATAGCTGGTACATACTTGAGTGTAAGTAGGTGATAGTTGTAGCATTATGTATTATGATCGATGAATGGGAGTTGATTGTTTATTGTGACGTGGTTGTTAGTCTTGGTAAAAGATAATTTCGAATTGATAGATATGTTGTCTTGATGTTGATATATATGGCTTACACACGTGCGTGCTTATCAAAACAAGGTAAGGTAACTAGCTTGTTTTTATGTTTATTTATGCACTGAAAATTATGTGTTTATGGCAGTATGATGCAGGGGATTGCATGGAAAAAGAGACTGCCATGAAATCTTGAAGAAGGCTCAGGTTGAGATTTCCTTTGGAAGTGTTGGGAAGCCATGGGGGATTGAGTCATGGTGTTGTTTCTAGTCTTGTGCTTTTTGTCTCTTATGGTTTTTTGCACTTGATTCGCGACTTTTTTTATGTCTAGTGTATGGCCATACCACTTTTTTGCGATGTCGCATTGCTTTTGGTATTTTCATGGTTTTACTCTTGTTTGTTTCTTGTCTTTCCTTTTATGTTTTGAATCTTGGGAATTGGCTTTGGAAAGAGGAAATTTGATGGAGCTCGAGAGAGATTTGTGGTACCCAACAAGTGATGAAATACTTGGATGAAGCCCCAGTGCATTTATAATGGAAACTGAAGGTAAAAATATGATAGTCAGTTGGACTAAGTTGGGTCGATTGTGGTAAATGGATGGTGGAAGTACATGCATGAGAAAGGTAACAAAAAAGGTAAATTAAAGGGATATGAGGTGTCATATGCCTTGGCTATGTTGGGAATGATTGTTCTCAATGTTGTTCATTTTATGCACGAATAAAGCAAGTTATCTTAACCTTGACCTTACAGTATTTGTAATTATGTTATGATCATGATTATATTAATTTTTATATATGTATACAAGTATGTATGTATGTATGTATGTATGTCGTGTCTGAAAGGGTCATCATGAATCATGATTGTTTAATGCTAGTGCTTATATGTATGTATGTATGTCGTTGTCTAACATGATCATGATTGTTTTATGTTAATGATCATATATATGTATGTATTCATGTATCTATATCACTGTATGACAGGATTGTCAGGGATCATTCTTGTGGAGGAATGATTGCTTATGTAGGTGAATGGCATGAAGAGGTTTCTAGCCATGAGGAATCAAGTGGGAAGAGTAACTCTAACAGATCTATAAGGTCAATATCATGTGGACACGAATTGATATTATATGCGTGTAATATGCCTATGTTTATATTATGGACAGGCACTGATGAGGGGTACATCGACAAAGTGAAAGTAGTGTGATATACGACATGCTAGGATAAGCATAGATATCATAGAGACACTGGAATCAAGGTTTCTTTTTGGAGTCAGTGTGTGGTCTATGTATGTGCAATGCTACTATTGTGTATATGTTGCACATGTTTTATATTTAGTGATTATACCTATGGTGATGTACATGTAACATATGTACTATTGTGTACCTATGATGTTGTGTGCTTGTTGTATATATGGTGTTGTGTGTATATTGCATATACAGTGCTAGGTATAGATGGTATTATTTACATGTTGGATATGGGTGCTTTGTGCATATCATACTGTGTGCATGTTGGATATGCGGTGATGTGTCCATATGGTGTTGTGCGCATGTTGGATATGCAGTGTTGTGTATGTATGGTGCTATGTACATGTTGTATATGCAGTTCTATGTACATATGGTGTTGTGTGTGTGTTGTATATATGGTGCTATGTACATATGGTGTTGTGTACACGTTGTACAAGTGATGTGTGCAGGTGGTGACGTGTACATGTCATGCATGTAACGATGTCTACATATGGTGTCGTGTACATGGCATGCATGTGATGTTGCATACATGTGGTATTGTGTACACATTGTATAGGTGGTGCAGTGTACATTTGGAATTGTGTAGGTGGTGTCGTGTACATGTGATGTTGTGCACACGTTGTGCAAGTAGTGTTGTGCACAGGTGGTACTATGTACATGTTGTGCATATGGTACTAGTATACATGTGGTATTGTGTGCATGTAGTACATGTTGTGTTGTGGGCATGCGGTACTATATATGTGCTTGGTGTAGTTGTGGTATCGTGATGTGTATTCATTGTGTTGTACTTTGTATATGTATAGGTATTGTGTTTTATTGTACACTGGGTATAGGTGTATGTGTTGTATGTCGGTGTAGGCGTATGTATTGTGTTGTATTGTACACCAGGTGTGGGTTTATGTGCCATATTACAGTGTGGGTGTGTGCATTGTATGGTGTTTTATTTCATATGTAGGTGTGTGTGTTGTTTTTTACACCAGATGTATGTGTATGTACATGTATTGTGTTGTACATTGGGTATAGGCATATATATTGTGTTGTGTTGTACACCGGGTGTGGGTGTATGTATTGTGTGGTGTTGTATGCCTTGAGTGGATGTATGTTTTTTGATGTGCATTTTGTGTATGTGTACATGAGGAGAAAGGGCACTGGGTGTTTATTGAGTGTGGAAATTGATCCAATGTGTGTATAGAAAGAACAAAGGAAAAAGTAAGGATCGATGAAGAATAAGTATTGGTATTTTTATTTGAGTTATATTATGCATGTGATCTACGATTCTGAATTATGATGGTTTACGTGTGATTTACAATTATGGTTTATGATGATTTCATGTTATTCATGATTTTAATTTATGATGGTTGTGTTTTGAGCTAACAAAATGTGATATGTTTATACATGATGATTTGATCAAACAACTAGTTTGACTTGGTATGATAGGGAGTAAACAAGATTGCAAGTGTACCTTATTGACGAGCGACCAATGAAGTATGATTCAAATTTATTTCAATTTATTTTGAATCTAATGGAAATTATGTGCTTGGTATAGGAAAGCATGCAATGCCCAGTTGGGTGGTTGAAACTGATTGTAAGAATTAGTAACAACAACAAAAGGAATTGAAACAGGTAGCAGAATGTTGGTAAAGCACTTCAGGAGCAGGGCCATTATGGGACATTGGTACCCAATAGTGTCCATTTATTTCCATGAGCATGTTATGACCTATATGATGGTTTTGAGGCAGGTATATGCCGTGGTATTTTTATCTTCCGATGCGAGGAAACCTTGCCAAGGGATGGACTGCCCGAGATGGGTGTGCTAGCAGAAATTGGAAGGTGTGTGACTGCATGGAATGGGGTGACTTGATTTCCCCATAGACTATGTAGCAGAGAAGGAAAGGTCGGGGATGGATTTTTTTTGGTCATTAGCATTTCCAGATGGAATCAGATGCACATTGGAAATGTGCCTTGGAACAATAAGCCAGTAATCGTTCACTTAGAGGACATCAGTGCGGGATTGTAGTGTTGGACATTGGATGCAACTTTTACAATGACAGTGGATTCTGGACTTCCTCGGAAGGAAGTGAATCTTAGTACTAATTTTAGGGTGGAGGTGTGAGCCTATGGATTCCTTTGATTGATTGATACAGTCATCGTATCATTTTATTTGTTGACTGAGAAAATGTGTATATGTGTATATATGTATATTATTGTAAATAATGTATTGAGTTGGTTTATAAATCTCCACAGATAGTATGGTTATTTTTTGGTTGAAGCAAATGTGCTTAAGTATATGTGGACGGTTATTATAAATACTATAATAAGTTGTGTTATAAAACTCTAGTAAACGGTATGTTTGTCAAGTTCGGCAGTGGTCATTGTAAATACTACAACAAACTATGTTATAAATCTTCATAGCCATTATGTTTTGTTTTCAACAATATTTTTGGTTAGAGGTGTCATTAAACACCAAGGACGGTGTTCCCCCAAGGGGGAGTGTTCTATAACAACCCTGGTTAAAATTCCATGTAAAAAATATATATAAGACCACAGTTGATGAGACACATTGTTGGGAAGGTAAATCCTCTCTGCAGACAGAGACGATCCCTCTAGACCTAGAGTGGGTCTAGCAACAAAAGGACAAGCTAAAGTGTAGGTTCCTAGTTAATGAATGAAAAGGACAAGGTAGATCGACCTACCTGGAGTCCAACACTATAGCCGCTGTAGTGGTGGTGGCCTCTTGATCTCTATCTCGACGAGTCACAATCCTTCCGCAACAATGCTCGGATACTTGCATGAAGATCAGCGAACAAGAGCATCATACAAAACAATGATTTCATTCATAATCAACTAACCAATCAAGGAAGGTTAAGAATATTGCATCAAATAAAACACATTAATGCAAGATGGGAACCAGAAAATAGTCATGTATATATATATAGAAGAAAGAGTTACAACCAGAACCTTGATGTCACATCCTCCTTTAGCGGGGTTCAGTCGAAGCGTGTCTTGAAGGATCGTCGAGGAATTCATACAGGGTGAGGATACAAGCCTAAGCTCTCTCTATAAAGGTCTCTTTCCATTCTATATTTCTAGAAAAATGTTCAGGAATTCTCTTCCGCATTTCAGTTATAATATGTTCAACTAGCTCATCAATGGAAGATGGCTTTATTTATAGAGGGAGAGGAGGAGGTTGGGATCCCTACAATGGTGGAAGGGGGGCCTTATCCCTTGGGAGGTTTCCCCAAAAGGTGGAAACAAGAGGCCAAAGGAGGGGGGGTGTGGTTATTCAGTCGAACCACTACAGATGACTCGCCCACGAAGTTGTTAGGATAGAAAATCCACCTCTATATTTAAAAAACATTCCATAAATAGGTTGGCATGGGTAGCTCACTGGGATAGAGTGCCAATGGGCATGGGGCTCAGTATTAATCTTCCTCATTGGCCCGAGGGCATAACGGTCTACTAGCACCAATGAAAAAACATGTGTTTCTGATGGTCTTCTCAGGAAATTGTCAACAGAAGGAATGTTGTCCTCATGGAAAGGAATGCAATGATGGTCTTTGCAAGGCATGACAATTTGTATTAGTCACATAAATGATCCTCCAATGTGCGGGATGTGGATTGTAGGGACAGTGACAAAATGTTGTGTAACAGATGCCCCCTAAAGCATGAGGTCCGAGAGAGAAGAAGGGGTGAAATGCTTTACGAGAATGAATTCAAGCCAAACACCACTATTAGAAGACCTGCAATTACAAATACAACTGATATCGCTAATACATAAACATGTGGCATGGGCGCAGCCATCCATAATAGAGTACATATATGAACTGAGATCTGAGGTATGGACGCAGCCATCCAGCAGTAAGGATCAACAAATAGACTCAGGTATGGTCGTAGCCATCAAATCAAAAGAGTCATTCATAAAGTCATGATTAACCACAATATCATGCAGCCTGGATCTCATCAAACAAAACTCAGTGTCTTGCGCTCCATCTCGACCCGAACAAGTACAAATTCAAGCATGTGAATATGTGAGCTAAAGTTTAACATGGAAGAATGTAATATTCCTAATTAGCCGAAGCTAATAGGAATATTCAATTTTGTTTTTTTTTTCATGCTTATGAATAAAATTGTAAAGGAGGACCAATAATAACTCTAAACATCAAAATAAATCAATGCTCAATGTGAAAAAAGCTAAATCTGAAATACTTTCATAAACACACTTAAGTGTGAACGAGGCTGGGCCAATTGACTGGGTAAATAGGACCAAATCCACAACACTGTCTACATGCAATGTATCTCCTAAAGGCACAACGCAGTTCATGTTGGAGGTCACTCATGTGAATGAGGCTAAATCATCAAGGTGGTTTAGGGTTTGACAAGATTTCCAAATTATAAAAGGATGAGGAGGACACCAAGGACAGGGTTGGTTATTTGATATTTCAGAAGGTGTTGTATGTTTAGACAATCATTATTCTCTGGCTGTTTAGCTGAGAATAGTGCTATTTAACACTTGGGTGTTCCTGGTCGAGAATCCCACCTCCTTCCTTGAGCAGCTCTTGGAGGAGACTTGTTCTATCTTGTCCACTATTAGGCTTTGGGCCAAGCTTCATCTTCCAACCAAAATTCAGATCCTGTTCAGGGTTTGATTGTTTTTGTAGGCTGCAACAATGGAAGCTAGATCTATTCAGATATAGGCAAATCTAGTGCCTTTTCTTAGTGAGTGTGTCTTTTAACCTTCAGGAAGAGTGTATTGGATCATTATAGCTACATTTTCAGATCCACGCATCAGGCCTAATCAGTACTAAAGCTAACAACACATTTTCTCTCCCATAACTGCATTATCTACAAGAGGAAAGTTGCAGGGTGTTTTGATTGCTTTTTGTAGGAGAGATCTCCAGTGATAGGATATTCCCTTTCACTGTGGTGATCCATGGATTGGCCAACCAATCCATGTTGGTTTCAGATTTTATTTAATTATGTATTCATTTACTGCAAAATTACTGAATATTGCTGCAGATTTGTAATTCTAGATCTCAAATCTACTCCCGTACATTCATATTTTAATCAAAACCCCAAGGGGAATTTGTAGAGGAACTCGTCTAGTGTACAGATCTAATATAGATCTATATTTTTTACACAGATATTTTATAGATCTAAAATTTAATATACAGCTGCTTCATCCCATAAAATAACGCTGTCAAGCTTTGCAATCTCAATATGTTGTTGCAACACCCCCATCTTGAGGGTTTCTTCATGTAATTATTTTGTTTATCTATTGTACATTGTATGAACCATACCATAGATATGATTTACTGGTGTCCACGCCACATTTCATACAAAACCTTATGAAAATCACACTTCTTGTGCTTCAGTAAATTCTGCAGTAATTAAGTCATGGGGATTGGGCATTTTTAAGCCATGTCGGGAGAGGGAGATCTGATTAACATAGCTAGAGTCATTTTTTTCTACTCAAATTTGGTATGTGAGTCCTAGATGACCTAAGATACGAGATCCCACCATAACTTTCCCTTATTTTTACGCTCATCTCTGAAATTAACCTTTTTAGAGCATAAATTGTTTTTTTTCCCCAACTTTTGGCTCATAAAATGAAGTACAATTTTCTGATGTAGCTTGGATTGATGGCTATGTGTTTTTAACTCATCGTATGAGATTATTTAATGTTTCATATCCATCACTGTGTTTATATATTGTTGCAGTCGCTCATTGGCCATTTATCAAGCCATACTAGGTGTGGGAGGCCTGTTTGCCCCACCTAGAAGGATTTGTTTTTGATATCCTCTTGTATTTAGGACTTAGATACTCAGATATAAGGGATCCAAGTGCTAGTTTCAAATCCTGTAGCAACCATTCTTGGAAAATGCGTTTTCCATTAATGCCTTGCTGACAGTTCCCCTTTTGGGATATTACAAAGAAAAACACCTGATTACTAGCCAATGATGAAATTTTTTAACAGGCACAAGAGAAACCACCAAAAATGAAAATGTATCTCAAGGTACAACAGGTACAATCCATGGAATGTGAACAGTGATCTGGCATCGAACACCCGTAGAATCACTCGATCGAAGGCCAATGATGTAGACATGTCATCGAATGCGAAGAACTTGCCATTGAGGCGTGCAAGCACCAAGGTACCAGAAGGGAATCTCTAGATCAACTTCCTGGATAATGAGCTGAAGTCGACAGGAAGTGACCCGGTTGAAGGAGGGCCATAATTTTCCCACATCATAGATATGAGACAGAGGAACATGACGATAGTGAATCAGGACCAAAACAAGGATCAGAGGAAGGTTGAAAACTGCAGAGGCAAACTTCTCTTGAACATATCAGCGACATGACTCTAGATTTGGCAGTATTTGACATCAAGGGATCTGAGGTCATGATGACGTGGAAAAGAGTAGTTGAGAGGTCAGAACAGATTATGCAAACCCATAGAGGAAAAAATGACGAAATGAGATATCCCCAACCCAACATGAATGCAGACAAGTATCATGTTCAAAAGCGACATACTGCCAACACAACTAAAAACTGGTTCCATTTTCCCCCACCATTTCTGGCGAGTACCGTAACTATTTTTGGAAAAAAAGCTTGAAGGGGATAGCATATGCTTGCAATGTAAGTTTGTCCTTTGGAAAAATCCATCTTAGTACATTTTACAAGCCCTAGTAAGGAGAAACTCAGGTAATGTCATGGTGACGATTTACGATGTTATCAGGGTTTAATGATTCTGACAAAGGAAGAACTCGACATCTTTTCATGTTTAGAGAGTTTGAAAAGAGGCAGAAAAGAAAACTCCAGCATGTCCCTTTTCGTAAATAGTCCCTTAGATCCGAAAAGGTAGAAAACAATATTTGAAAGAACCTCATAGTCGCGATAGGTAAGATATTCCTTTTTCGCAAATAATCTATCCCAGCTCGAAAAAGGGGTAAACATATACTAGGTAGATATTGTTTCGCAGCCATTTAATGAGTTCAAAACGACAAGAGTCTCGGAAATATTTTCAGCTTTAGAGAGTCAGAAAAGAGCCGAAATATGACTCCAGCAGTGACTTTTTCGTGTTTTTACCGAGTCCGAAAAATTATAAAATACAACTCATTACTTCATCACTATCTCGTTAAAAGCCTGTCGCTGCACAAGAGACAAATGTAAAACCCATTTCTTGAAATAACATAATGTAATAATCGAAAAACATGTCTTAAAACCTAATCAGGGTTCTGAGAAGTTATAAAATGCCAAAAAAAGGTAAAAATTAATTACTTTTCACTTTTATCTCTTGTGGAGCAATAGTTACCCATTTTAGATTGTTATTTTGCGGCGATGATAGCGGGTCATCCAGCAAATCAATCTTTAATCCGTCAATTCCAGGTAAGATCCGACATCATTCTGTGCATTTTAATTCCTCTTTCATTTCCTGCAATCCCAAATTTGGAATTTTGTGGGGGAATTTGTAAAAAATAGGGCATGGCAGTTGGTGCAAGTATCAGGCACGAACTCACGCCAATCACACAAACCTTTTTGAGCTTACAATGCACGCAAGCAGGCCCAATTTTCACAAATTCAAAGCTTTTAATTTTGCTAATTAGGTTCATATGAATATGTTTGCAGGTGTGAAGTAGAAAAATGGTAATTGAATGGAAAGAATGAGAACACATTGAAGAAGACGACCTTACCATGGAAAATGAAAGATGCATGGAAGCTCTCAGAGACTGTGGATTGAAAAAATTATTCATGACATCGTGCCTCAGAGCTCAACCAAAGTTGCTGCAATATTTGATCAGTATCTGGGATGAGGATAAGGAAAAATTCATTATTTGTGATCAAGAACTTGAAATTGATATTTCAGACATTTACTTCATAACAAGACTGTCGCAGAGGGGGGCAATACCAGTCTTGACCGCACCCGGCCCACTATGGAGAACATGAGCATGGTGATCGACAAAGTATGTCGAGGGGCATGGAAAGGATCAGGAAGTGGGAAAGTGGATATCCAAACTATCTTGGACTTAGCACTAAAAGTAGTGGTACACACCATCATGCGAGATGCGGGATCGCAAGCACCGCACGAAGCAACAAAAACACAGCTAATTATTGCAGTAGATTGTCTGACACCGACCCTCTACAACTGGGTAGAGGAATTGACGATCAATATAAAACGTCAACTAACAAAATTCAAGAATACCAAACTAAATCAGTTCAGATATGGATCCATCCTGGTATCGTTCTTCTTGGAACGACTACCAATCTTCCAGCGACAGGAAGTTATAGTCCCAACACCACCAGCACAGGAGCCACAGATGGCCCATTGGGCAGCGCTGATGCTAAGACCAGGGGGAAGTCAAAAGATGTCCTAGATACTGGATTTTTTGTGGCCCTACTCTGGCACGGATTTCACTGGTGATCCAGACCTCCCACTCCTATAAGGAGAGGATTGGGACGAAGCGCTTGGTAAGACTCATTTTTTATTTTCATGAGTATTATTATTTTTTTGTTATGTATGTTCTGACATTAAATCCATGTGTTTGCAGATGTTGGCCCAAAAATACCTGCAGGCATGTCTCCAATAGCAAGGAAAATCCCACACAACTTTGATATTTCCCCTCATGGTGAGGGAGGCGAGGAGGAGAAAATCATGCGCAACCTGGAGGGAATCTCTCACGGGGTCACAGACTATGCGCGATTCGACGATGCTCCTCACGCATACTAGAGACCCACTATAGGAGTTTCAAAACGAGTTCACCACTTGCTGAGGCAGTTTGTGCAGGCAGTGACATGCTATCATGAGCATCACGCTGATTAGACACCTAGGATTTATTTCTGCATATTTTTGAGAGACATGATGTCTCAAGATGTAACAGAAACACACATATTTTTTGAACTTATGATGCACACTGATGCAAACATATATATATATATATATACATCTATTTTCCTATATGGATATTTTTCATGTGATGATGATATTATAGATTACGCAAATGTCTATCCAATATTATGTTAGCCACTGTATCAGTTAATGCATTCATTCACCTATGAATATGTTGATATGTAATATAATCAAAATTTCTTTCCAGCAAACGAACACGTAAATACAAACTTAAAATTTGAGGGTTTCTAACTTAATAATGTCCATTAAGTTGAAGAACAACAAGTCGTGAGTCCAGATTTACAACCAATGCATGAATTCCGTGGGTAATCACCTCGATTAATAGTTTATTGACAACACTATACTCAGTGACATTGTTTGTAATTCATCCTAGACAAATACCTTGTAAATCTATCAACTCACCAGCAGGATCATAAATCACCCAGGCTTCCAAAGACAAGTTTCGGGTACTATGGGAAGCACCATCCGCAAAACCGACATAAGGGATAATATACATCTTCACAATAAGCAACAACCCAGTAAGCAGGAAAATGCTCGCAAAGCACACCAAGCCAAAAATGTACAAAAATGAAAAAAACACCTATGTAAACAAAACATGCACGAATGACTCATGCATAATGTTTTTTGAGATACAACCCATTTCTGAGCTAATCCAGAGGATGACCTTCGTAATCAATGAGCTCATAGGCCCCATTCCACAAGACATGTTTAAAAATGTAGGGCCCATGCCACATGGGTTGAAATTTTCCTGCCCCCGAGTTATCGTGAGCTTGGTCATACAGGAGGACAAGGCCTCCTTCTATGAAGGAACGAGGAGAAACCAATTGGTCAAAATGAGCTTTGACCCACTTCTTCTGTGCCTCGATGACCAAAGCAGCAAAGTGGCAAGTTTCATCCAGCCTTTCTAAGTAGAGGAGACGCTCTTCTTCTGGCGAAGTGTTCGGCAGCAATTCAATAGCCAACTTGAGCGAAGGTATTTCACACTAAATCGGAAAGGTAGCTTCCAAACCATAAACAAGCTAAAATGGAGTGAATCTGGTCGCATCCTTAACTGAGGTTCGGTATGCCCAAAGAGTCGAAAATAACATGAGATTCCAGTTGGATTTGTTCATCCCAAATGTATGTTGAAGCATGGTGACAAGAACTTTATTCATGACTTCAACCTAGCCATTGGCTTGAGGATAGTATGGCGTTGAGTTTTCGTGACGCAAACCCAACTTGGAAGTCAACTCCGCCACCATATAGTGCTGAAAATTGGAACCATTATCAGTAACGATGGCTTGAGGGACACCAAACCTAGAAATGATGTGATTGAATATGAATTGAGTTGCTGTCTTACCATCAGCGGCAAGTGTAGGCATTGTTTCGGCCCATTTGGTGAAGTAGTCAACGGTTACAATGATATAAGCATGCCCCCCGATCGAGTGAGGGTTGAATGTCATAAAATCAATGCCCCACTTTGCAAAGGGACCAATGGTAATGACAGGGTGGAGACATGCAGGGGGCGCGTGCATCTTGCGCTAATAAATATGGCAATCATGACATTTAAGAACAGCGACAATGCAGCCCTTGAAGATGGAGGGCCATAAATACCTAGCATGAAGAATATTTTGTGCAGTGGCATAACCAGACATGTGACCTCCACAGGCACCAATGTGACAATCATTCAGGGCTTTCTCAGCCTCCTTGAGAGTCAAACACCGGCGGAGAATGGAATCTACTCCGATGCGGTAGAGTGTATCTCCGACTATACGATAAGGTTGCGATTAATGACGGATGTGTCGGCAAGCATCCTTCGCCAACTCAGATCTAAAAGTAGAATTCTGAAGATATACAATGATATCATTTTACAAAGGATCGAGGGTGCTAATTAGAAAAAGTGAATAGTCTGGAATGCATTCCTCAGAACCAAACGGAGAGGAGTCATAAGGGAGGGAGTAGATCAGATCGAAAAAGACTAGCGATGTTTTGGACTTGGCAGTAGTAAATTCCAAATCAAACTCTTGGAGGATGTCGATCCACTTCGAATACTTTACCCCCAACAATTTTCGAGACAATATATAAGTCATAGTGTTGCAGTCAAAAATCATAGTCACAATACACAACAGAATGTAATGACGAAAATGTTGAACTGCTTGAACCGCAACCAACGCTAACTTCTCAACATGAACATAGTGCATTTTGGTATTGAGAAGGTTATGAGAGAGGTAGTAAATAACATGCTCGTCACCGTCATCATCATCTTGCACCAAAACCATGGCAATCGTGCTAAAAGAGGCAACTAAATAGAGGGAAAAATCGCAATGATAGTTCGCAGGATGCAATAGAGGAGCGTTGACAAGAAACGTCTTGAGAGCATCGAAAGACTTCTGGGCGATCTCATCCCAAAGGAATGGGACACCCTTCTTTAGCAATCACGTGAATCCTTTAGCCACTTCGGCATAGTTAGGTATAAAACAGTGCAAAAAATTAGCCTTCCCCTATAGACTCTGCAGCTAATGTAATGAGGATGGAGAGGGGAGATTGATGATAGCCTCAACTTTGAGAGGATCGAGGCAAATCCCGTCTTTGGAAATGATAAACGCCAAGAGTCTACCAGAATCGATGTAGAAGACACACTTATGCAGATTTAACCGGATGTTATAGTGTCAATAGTGAATAAATATCTGACGAAGATGGTCAGGGTGGTCCTTACGTTTGGCTGAATGATCCGGAAGGTCATCTAGATAAGGTTGAATTATGTGCTTAATATTGTGAAAATCATATGAAATCACTCACTGAAACATGGCCCCAGCATTTTTTAAGCCAAAAGGGAGCTTTTTGTACGCGAAAGTACCCTTAGGACCGATGAAGGCAGTCTTATGTTGATTAGTCGGGAGAATTTTAATCTAGTTATAACTAGAAAAGCTGTCCATGAGGGAAAATATCTCACTGCCAACACAGTTATCAATGATTTGATAGATAAAGGGAGTAGGATAATTATCCTTAGGACAGGCCCAGTTTATGTCACAATAATCAACACGGACCCGAATGGTACCATGTTTCTTATCTATAGGGACAATGTTGGACATCCATTCTGTCAAGGGAATCGGATAGATAAAACAACCGTTGAGAAGCTTTTCAACTTCACCCTTAATGGCAGCAGCCTTTCTAGGGTGCACAGGACAAAGACACTAATGAACGGACTTCGAACCAGGGTAGGTAGGAATCTCATGCACCACTATACTGGGATCAATATCAGGCATATCTTCGTAGGACCATGCAAAGATGTCATGGAACTCATGAAAAAGGCTAGTATAAATATGAACTTAATCTAAAGAACAAGTGACCCCGACATGGATGTTCTAAACGATCCCCGGTTTCACGAAAACGTCAATAGGCATTTTTTGTGTGATGTTACTAAAGTTACCCTCTATAAAAACTTCATGTGTCAGAATAGGCATTTGAAGTGGAGGAGAAGGAACCTGAGATGAAAACCTCTCAAGACATGTAGACATGGCCCTAAGACCAGGCATGAACGAGGAACGATGATGACTATCATCCCACGGAAGATCCTCGAGAGACATAGTTTCCACAATGGCTTCATCAGAGGGAAATATCTCTTTCAAGGGATCAGTGAATCTGAATCGCTGAGCCAAGGGGATTGAGAATAAGTGTCAAGAGACATGCTCAAAGGAGCATGATCAGAAGGCAGAGGCTCTGAAGCTGAAATAATCTCACAATAATCTATCTCAATCGGACTTAACGACATTGAATCTCTGAAAGAATTGATCTTTTCAGGTGAAGGGATGATCCATGGGTCGTCAGATCGAGAGATCATATTAATCTGAACAGTGTTGGGTGGAGGAAGAGGAAAAACACCCATGAGGACAGGATCTTTGAAGAGACCTAGTCCTACGCTCTCGTAGGGAGTAGGAATTTGATCCACATACAGAACGTTGTTCTTGGAAGAATAAGTGAAGAATGACAACTGGTCAACAGTAACAATCTTTTCTTTGTGTGGTAATTTCAAAACATGAAAGAGAGTGGAAGGAATACACAACATGGCGTGAGTCCAACTGTGACTGAGGAGAAGATTTTAATTGAGCTTGGCATCAACTACTTCAACCTCGACATTGATTGTCTTCCATTCTAATGTAATCAATAAACTAGCGAGAACACCAAGAGGTTTTGATTCCCTTCCATCAAATGCTTCAAGGGCATTTGGTGATAAATTCAGAGCCAAAGAACCAATGGCTTTCCAACAATCAGATGACAGGACGCACGTAGACACACCCTCGTCCAAAACCTCCTGATGGATATTCATACCATTAATACCAACTTGTATGATGAGCGCAATTTGGTGCGGGAGTCGTGGGACGAAATTATCCAAGTCGAAAGTGATAAGGCTAGAATTAGCAGGATCAACCCCGCCGATCGTAGATAACAAAGCCTTCCATTGAGATGGACAACTCTAAAGTGCTTATAATGCAGACATTGCAGATGGTCCCTGAGCTAGTTCCTCAACAATACTGTAATGTTGAGCAACACGGGCGTTGGGATTGTAAGAAGACTTATGAAGTACAACTTTGGAAGGTGGTCGTACAACGAGCTCAGTACTGGGCCTTTCAATCTGAAGAGGGCCAGAAGTAGGCAGAGGAGGAGGACCATCAGCAATCTCTTTCCCCACTGCCTAATGTGATCCAGTATAATCTTTTGACCGAGTAGTGATAGAAACAGATGCATAACCGTTCATCATGAAAACCTAAGCGCCAAATGGGGCAGAGGCCTAAGGTTGCTCTACCATCTAGGCCTGTTGTGATGGAAAAGGTTCCTTTAGAACAACCATAGTTCCCTGGGTGCCTTTGAGAAGTCTACTTACTTCGGCCTGTCGAGGACAGTCCTTGGTGTAGTGCCCTTCGTCACAAATCAAACAAGGGTACTTCGGCTTATGCTATGAACCATCATTAGCATGAGGTTTAGACAAATCTGGTTTTGGGGTATCAGCTTTGGCCTTACCTTTACCCTTATTTTTTCCCTTGGAAGTCTTATCTGCTGGATTGGCCTGAACGATGTTGACTTCAGCGGTTTTACCAAGATTCGGGGTAGACTAAGAAGCAGTATCATTGGAAGGGTTAGAATTTTTCTTCCCAGGATTTGAAGGAGAAGACTTCCGAGAAGTCAGAGACATGGAACCTATGATACCGTTGATGGATGGCGTTGCCGGTGCTTTGGAATTTCTAGTTCGAGGAGCATCAGGAAAGATATCATACAACGTGTCAAACTAAGAGTACACGAGATCGAGGTACTGGGCATGAGAAATGGCCCGTTCTTCAGTTACACATGCCCCCATAGCTATGTCTTTAGCGATTTGATTGACAAACGAGGTAGTGAACCAATTAATTAGAAGCTGATCAAGAATATAAAACTTGATCAAGCGACGACAACGCCCCCATTCATGAATATGATTTGAGACATGAGTAGCTCGGTCATGTTTCAAGGATGTGAGGAGGTGTTTCTTGATCTCATAACGAACCGGTAACTGAAAATGCATAATGAACGCCATGGCTAAATATTTGAAATCTTGAAAAATGCCACGAGATATTTCAATGTACCACTTTGTAGCGGCACCAGTAAGAGTCCATTGGAAAATACGGAGTCAGATGGAATCATCAACCCAAGAGTTAGAGGAACACCACAAGTGGTAGGTCATAACATGCGCTTGGGGGTCTTCTCTAGACTTACCCTCAAACTTAGGACAATCACTAGGAATCTTAGTTGGAACTGGAGGCCAATAAAAGTTATGAATAATCAGATCGTTTATTAAATTTGACACATCTGGCAGTTCCAACGTAGCGAGAAATGGTAATTGAGGATTAAAAGGCATCATAGGTCTTTGATAAGGACCCATGTTAACATTCCACCCAGTCTGGGAGAAATCATGACCCCATATGTTTTGTCCTGGAGGATTTTGACCATAGGGCTTATAAGCCTGATAGTTCTACCCATACTGGGGTTGAGGACTGGGATATTGATGCTGAGCATACCATTGAGGCCCTTGTTGAGCAACATATGGATTCTGTTGCAGAATGTAAGCATTGCCTTGAGGTGGATTATACACCATCTGGGATTGATTTTGAGGATAATAAGTGAAACCTTGGGGCACACTATATACCGCCTGATATGACCTTGAGGAGGGTAAGTAGTGCCTTGAGGTTGAGCAGGTTGAATGGGTGGTTGAGCTGGTTGAACAGGTTGAACCGACTGTTGGGCTGGTTGAACAGGTTGAACCGGCTATTGAGCAGGTTGAATCTGCTGCTGAGGTTGGGCAGGTTCTCCCTGCTGAGTAGGTTGGCCTGGATACTAAGGGCCACCGGGTTTCCCTTGTGAAAGGGGTTGGCCTGATGGTTGCGATGGACCAGGTTGTCCCTGATAACTAGGTTGACCTAGAGTAGGACTGTAGGGTTGTGCTTGTTGCACAAAGTTTTGGCCTTGTTGGACATAAGGTTGCTGCTGTTGCACAAAAGGTTGTCCCTGTGGTGGATACATTTGCCCCCCAGGAACATAAGATGCTCCTGGTTGATATTGATATTGATATTGAGGTTGACCGGAAGGACCGTAGGGTTGTTGGACCGAAGGTTGACTTTGTAAGGGTTGTCGTTGTGGACCATAAGGTTGTCCTTGCTGGATCAAAGGTTGTCCCTGCGAGGGTTGTCCTTGTAGACTAGAGGGTTGTCCTTTTATTACCGGCCCTCGACATCATAGTGATGCAGAGGATTGATAGAGGCATGGGGCTGTTGAGAACCCTGAGATTTATGTTGCTAAACAGTCAACATACACTCTTCAAAATTAAGGCTACCAGGAATAGCAGAGGAAGTCGTAGCCACACTAGAAGCAGGCGTAGCCTCTGTAGTGCGGGGTTGTGATTTACCTGAGCCAGGATTGACAGGTCACGTGGGATTAAGAAATATAGACCTGCGAGTGTGAAAAGATCCTGACGACTGATGTGTAACAATCGGTGCAGATGAAGCCACACAAATGGTAGGTTGGACTGGGACAGATGTAACAACGACCGAAGAACTAGGTGTCAAAGGTGACAGTCCTAATAAACGAAGGATAAAACTCCTTGGAGGAGTCGAAGTACTGGAATGTGCTATGGACGCAACACCATAAATAATCTAACTCAAAGTCTGATAACCGGGTGGAAGTGACAGCGATGGAGGAGAAGATTGATTAGAGACACGCAGGAGATCTTCAGGGAAAAACTGATATTCCCCTGTGGACGAGCATTTATTCACTGCCAAGAGGACTCGAAGAATCCATGTCTGATGAAGCCATAAGATCTTTGAAAAGATAAGGAGGGCCAAGAGGTATAGCAGCAACTATGAAAGGTGATCCCGAAGTAAGAGGAGGGAATTCTTCCTCACTCCCAAAACCAGACCAAGCACTCTAAGGAGGCCAATTGAACTCAACTGACTCTTCAAGAGGAGATCGGGTAGTGAGAGGTTGAACACTCGGGAGAATAGGTTGTGCAAGATCGGAAAACCTAGTGGACTGAGGGGTTTCAAAAGAAACGTCAGGAAAAGAACTACCACTAGGAGGCAGTGAATAAGATGACAAAACTGGTGGTTCTGCCACTGTGACAATATTTCAACACAGGAAGGAAAATGAGATAGCCAATTCAAGGCTTCAAGACCAAACTATAAGGAATTCCAAAAACAATCCAAGTAAAGAAATTTTAACGGGCATGTGATCATGGGTAATTAATTTTATGACATTGGAACAAAAATTTGTTGTTTCATGTTTTAAGAGTTGAGAAACAGACAAAAGACGACTCTAGTCACTTTCAATTTTAAACGAGCGTGAAAGGACAAGTGCTCGATGATCTCTTCTCTTTTTAAGGAGTCACGAAAAGATACAAATGACTACTCATGTAATCTAAGCAAGAGGGTGTACCAAGTTTCCGTGAACTACCATATACACCTTGGTGATCAAATGAAAGAGAAATGACCAAGGACTTAACGTATGTGCAGGTATTCTCCCTGAATGCTGTGTTCGGTGTATCACGGTTACAAGGCAGCAGACTCAACTTCCTATGGATAAAGTATTTGAATCTATGAGGGTCTCCCTTTATATATGTGACGGTACGGGGAGCACAAGTATGTACTATTTCTGTCTAAGGCTAGATGACGAATGACAACTACTAGGTTTAATGACGCCAGAATATGTCATTGGCCTAGACCTCTAATAATTTTTGCGTTAGGTTCCAATGCTTCCTTAGGTTAATTGAATAAATTTTATAGTTGATCTTGAATTAATGTTTAAGTTTCAAGGCCCTACCGAACTTGATCTCAAATTTCCTAAATGCAAGCTACATGCAATAGAACACCATTTTCCATTCAATGAATGCTAACTAAGAGAAGGATAGAGATCTTTCAGAAATAAGAAAACAACAAAAACATACGAAGAAGTCCCCTAATGCATCTAATACAATCAAAATGAAAAATGAAAAAACTCTTTCCTAGATGCAAGCGCTAGTTATGCAAAAGAAATTTTCATTTTCGATGCAAACGGAAGGATGCAATTTTTGTTTTTTGAATGAATAAAGAAGACAATGCACTAATTACATTAAAAATCAAATAAAACACTAGTTTAGAGCATTATGAATGTAGAGATATAAAAATAAACAATCTAAAAGCAATACAGACATAAAAACATACTCAAACCAATGATGCACTCTTTAATTCAAAGAGAAAGCTTTCAAAATGACCCAAGCGAGTAATGTGATCTATGCTCGAAAACGAAGACATAGAGAGTCAAACAAACACAAAAGTAATCGTTCAAGAAACAAAAAAATCAAAGGATCAAGAAATACTTAAGCAACCAATCAGGGAATCAAACTAACAAGAAACAAAAAGACTCGAACTTCAATCAGAAGGATCAGTGAGCGAAAGACACCTAGAAACCCTAGGGCTATGAACTGCACTGACGAGAGAATAGACAAACAGCTAAGAAGAGAAAGCCTACGACAATCAAAACAACTCAAAAAATACCAATTTCAAACTAAGAAACAATCCAAATTCAAGCATAACTGACCAAAAACTCAACAAAATGGTCAAATCAAATCCTACAGGATTCAGCATGACTGTGAGGCGGTAATCCGCGCCAAACAGGGGTTGGCACTACTGCAACAAAAGCAACCAACACCAATTGGCGTGGTTGTTCAAACAAAACTCGCGCCAAGCCAAATACTATGGGAGGAGGAAAGAACCAGTGAGAAGAGGTCAATCTTGACACTCTGGAGTTGAACAAGAGGATTCCATGCAATCAAACAAGCCAAAAACGACAGACAAGCAATCAAACGACTGAAGTCAACTTGACAAGACAAATTCCTAAAAGGCAACGAAACGACAAACTCACACTGATCCCCAGTGAAGTCGCCAATTTTTTGGGAAGGTAAATCCTCTCTGCGGATAGAGATGATCCCTCTAGCCCTAGAGTGGGTCTAGCAACAAAGGGACAAGATAAAGTGTAGGTTCCTAATTAATGAATGAAAAGGACAGGGTAGATTGACCTACCTGGATTTCAAAGTTGTAGTTTTTGTAGTGGTGGTGACCTCTTGATCTCTATCTTGACGGGTCACAATCCTTCCGCAACAGTGCTCAGATACATGCACGAAGATCAGTGAACAAGAGCAGCATACAAAACAATGATTTCACTCATAATCAACTAACCAATCAAGGAAGGTTAATCATATTGCATCAAATAAAACATATTAACGCAAGATGGGAACCATAAAATAGTCATGTATATATATATATATATATATATATATATATATATATATATATATATATATATATATATATATATATATATATATATATATATATATATATATATATATATATATATATAGAAGAAAGAGTTGCAATCGGAGCCTTGATGTCGCAGCCTCCTTTAGCGGGGTTCAGTCGAAACACGTCTCGAAGGATCTTCGGGGAATTCGAATGGGGTGAGGACACAAGCCTAAGCTCTCTCGACAAAGGTCTCTTTCTGTTCTAACTTTCTAGAGAAATGTTCAAGAATTATCTTCAGCCTCAGCTATAATATGTTCAACTAGCTCATCAATGGAAGATGGCTTTATTTATAGAGGGAGAGGAGGAGGTTGGGATCCCTACAATGGTGGAAGGGAGGCCTTATCCCTTGGGAGGTTTCCCCAAAAGGTGGAAACAAGAGGCCCAAGGAGGGGGGCTGTGTCTATTTAGTCGAACCACTTCAGATGACTCGCCCACAAAGTTGTTAAGATAGAAACTTCGCCTCTATATTTAAAAAACATTCCATAAAAAGGTTGGCGTGGGTAGCTCACTGGGACAGAGCGCCAATGGGCATGGAGCCCAGTGTTAATCTTCCTCATTGGCACGAGGGCATAACGGTCTACTAGCGCCAAGGAAAAAACATGTGTTTCTGATGGTCTGCTCAGGAAATTGTCAACAGAAGGAGTGTTTTCCTCATGGAAAGGAATGCAATGATGGTCTTTGCAAGGCATGACACTTTGTATTAGTCACAGAACTGATCCTCCAATGTGCGGGATGGGGATTGCAGGGAAAACAAAATTTTTTTGTGTAACACATGTATTCCAAGATAAATGTTGGAAAAAACATCCTAGCAAGTGTTCATTTCGGTTATCATGGATAAATGAAATTGGAAAAGGAAAAGGCTTTTGAAAGGCATGAGGCATGAACTGACATTTTATTTATGAAAATAATGGAAATTAGGAGTAAAAAAAGGTGAAAGGTCATAAGTTGCATGTGATGAGGAAAATGAAGGAAAATAATCTAAAATGAAGAAATGAGAGACCTCATTGATAAAAAAAGTCTTCTGAGGATCAGTGGGAAGGCTTGCTTAGTTTAGTTTTGGAGGTCTCTTCTATTCTCTCTCTCTCTCTCTCTCTCTCTCTCTCTCTCTCTCTCTCGTAATCTTGAGCACTTAGAGTATTATTGGAGCACTCTTGGAGAGTGTGGAATAATTGGAGATTTGGATCAAGAAAGATAAGGAAACGTAGGAAAGTGGAAGAAGACATCGGGATCAACATCTACAACAGGTTCTGAGTGCAGGTACTGAGTTTCATGTATGTTTTCCTCACTAGTTTTGGAATGCATGGTGTATGCATGTGAATTTTTCTAGCCTTGCCATTTCTTGGATAGCCATGGTGTTGTGGGTTTTTTCCATTGATTTTTTTTGGTTGGTTCTCGTGATTCCTTAGTTGTTCGGTTGAGTTATTAGTTCCTGGAGCCTTGGTTGGACAAATTATATGGAGCCCAAAAGACAACTGTTTGGTTGAGTTACTAGTCTTGGAGCCTTGGTTGGCCAAATGCTCTAGAGCCCGGAAACAACTTGGGTTGAGTTACTAATCTTGGAGCCTTGGTTGGAACAAACACTCTAGAGCCCTGATGCAGCTTGGATAGAGACCAATGTGTGATGGTTTTGATGTGCAACTGTGAGGTGGAATCACTGGTTGAAGGTTGCGGTGGTTTGGCCTTTGGAAGCCCTGGATTGATTGTGATTGATGTGTTTGATGAGATCCCACGTTCATGCTTGGAATATGGCTCGGGGGTGATTGCTGAAGTGATACATGGCTCAAAGAATCTATGGTCGGGTGGAATGTGGATGTACCATCTCCGATTGGTTTTTACATTCAATAATGAAGAGCTCACTCCTCTGGTATTTGGTATGAAAATGTACTATTTTAAATATGGATTCTATTTTTGTTATATCCATTGTATCTTTGTTTTTATTGTGTTGGTTACAAACATGTATTCAATCGGCGATGATGTATGGCTCTAATCATGCTTTTACCTATAAATGAATACACAATGTATATATGGTCAAATATATTGTATTACATCTTATGGTGTGGGGGAGCAATTCTTCTTAGTGATTCTCAGATAATTAAGAGACCCTTGTGCTTAAATATGTTGTTTAAACCTGTAGATGCAATGTTTGTGACATGTTTGATGAAATTATTGTCATGGATAAGAAGGGTCTGAATGATTTCATGATGATGTGATTGCTTATGTACCTTTGTTTTAATGTTATTTATTATCTCCTACAATTTCATGAAGTTTTGGGCAGTGACCTGGGCTATGGGGCTAAAAAGGTGGCACAATCTTGGAGTTACAGGAACACAACTAACCAAATCGGGCCATGGACGCTAACTTTCCTTGGCATGTCCGCGGTTATAGGCTTTTAGCCACTACCTTTCCTTGGCATGCCTATGACTGAGGCTCAAATTGGTCAAAAATTCAATCTCCCTCAGGGTTCAGGGGCTTGGAAGGTTGGGTTACCTCCTGAGGATGTTTTTGATGTTGTGTAATGTGTGTTTGTCTTGTTTCTGTCGGTTCTACTTTCTTAAGGTCATCTAGGAGGTTTAATCTCATATTAGTAGCCTCTCGTCACATGTTTACCCCTGTTTGTCGGTTACTTGGGTAGATGGGAAGAGGGTGTTACAAAAATATCCTAACTAAAGTGATAGCCAATATATTAAAAAAGATGTTACCGGCAATAATATCGAAAAATCAGGGTGGCTTTATGAAGCATAGACAAATTCTAGACAATTTTATTCTAGTATAAGAGGTTATTCACTCCAATAAGAAAAGTTGTGAACTAGGTATGGTGAATGCTTTTTATAAAGTTTGTTACTCTTTCTTTTACTCTTTCATGGAAAAATTGGGGTTTTGTGAGAGTTCATCAAATGCATTAAAGCTTGCATTGACAATCCCTGGATTTCTCCATTGATAAATGGCCACCCCTGCAATTTATTTTCGGCCTCAAGGGGCTTGAGGCAAGGATTCCCCCTATCCCCTTTATTATAAATTTAGTGGCAGAAAGTCTCAACGGAGATTTGGAGCTTACCAAGGTTGATGGAAGATTAAAGGGCCTAAGTATAGCTAGGAACATCAAAGAAGACAATCATTCTTAGTTTGTTGACAATAAGCTTCTCTTGGGGTGCACCTCAAAGCTAATTTTCGTAAGACTTAAACAGGTCTTGGATCAATATATGGATCTCTCTAGGGTCCTCGTAAATAAAAATAAGAGCCAACTATTTGGAAGTAATAGCCATGTTTCACTCCTTCGAGATACTTTTAAGGTTTTCGAATTTCCTTTGGATTCTAAATGATTTTTTTTTAAATGTCTCGAAATCCCAATCTCTTTGGGCACTTCTAACTTGGATAGCTAGTCTGACACCGTAAATAAATTTAAGAATAAAATATAGGTTTGGGGAGCTCAATGGCTAACCAATTGTAATATTCCCACTTTAGCACAGAGCTAAAGGGAATATTAAATTTTTATGTTTACACATAGGAGGTAATAAAATGGGTAAGGAGGCCCATACATTTTAGAATAATGAATAAAATCCCTCAAAATATGAAAATGGATATTCAGAAGATCTGAATTTCATACCCTCAAGTATGAAAGAAGACATTTGCATGAGGACAAGGTCAAGTTTGACCAAGTCAACAGCGCTGGGATAAGAGGTGGAGCCTACTTGGAGAGGCAGCGTAGTGTGAATGGGAGGGAATTTCCTTGGTGGAGGAAACCCTAAGGAGTGGGACCCATGAGGAGGGAGTTCTCACTTGTTTAAAAGGAGGGCAAGGCAACCATTGTTACTCATGTCATGT
The DNA here is from genome assembly GCA_034641835.2 of Pinus albicaulis. Classification (NCBI taxonomy): domain Eukaryota; kingdom Viridiplantae; phylum Streptophyta; class Pinopsida; order Pinales; family Pinaceae; genus Pinus; species Pinus albicaulis. The sequence continues at coordinate 451,828,180 of CM076577.1, forward strand.
ATTATTGATTTTATGGTCTATTCAGACTTTGTGCAATCTCTTGTTGTTTAGCAGAGTTGCAGTGTTGCTCAACACAAGGATCTCCTGTTTAGGAATCCTTCTCCTTCGAAGAGACGCCTCTTGAAGGATCTTGTACTTAATTCTCCACATTCAGGCTCAAGGCCAAGCTACCTCCTTCAGCTACAACGTTATTGCTGTCCAAGGATAACGTTGTGTTGCAGGGTGTTGCACTGGAGGTCCTCAACACCATTTCCGGAGTTGATTTTTAGAGGAGGAAGCTTCCATTCCTTTGGGAGGTTATTCAGAAAGGTTTCAGAGCTTCTTTCAAATCTTGGCATTGGGCCAGCTCATTCCCTTTCTCCTACAGTGCAGTATCCACCAAAGACTACGTTATTTCCAGTGATCATTTGCAGTAGGGGCTTTGCAGATTGTTGATAGGGTGAGATCTCCAGTGATAGGATCGGCATTTCACTTGGAAGATCCATTGGAGGAGGTCTTTTATCTGATGCAACATCTTCAGCTTCCTCCATCTATTTCCAGTTTCTGAGTTGCAGCTACTACCCTGCAACTTCAGCATTTTGCAGATTTTGTGTATTTGAGCCAATCCTTCCAGGATTTACTTGAGGTAGTATTTGGGAGCTTAGATATTTACTCCCAATGTTGTATGATCCATCCATATGCATATCTATGATGTTTTGTATTTCCTGTAGCAATGCTCTCTCTATGACTATGCAGTTTTGATTCATAGGCATTCTGCTATGCAGCAGTGTTTCACTATTCACATGTGTATTCTTGGGAGGCTTGTTTTCCTCGATTATCTGATGTGTATTGTACTTATTTGCTATTGTTATATTCAATAAAATTGATTTATGGTTTTCATACATCTTGGTGTGATATTTTCACTGCTACTCCATTGTTGTGTTTACATATTGCTAGGTCTCCAATTTGGGAATATTATAAGATATTCCTAACATTGTAGATTTTCCCTATTTTGGGATATTACAGTGGTATAAAAGCATGATATTTGGCTCAACCTGTGGATCTCAGCCATGATTCTATCAAGCAAAGAGAATATGAAGACTCCATTTTGTGGATGAAGGAAGGAAGATAGACTCACACAACTTCTTCCAAGATCTGTACAGAGAATTCATGAATATTTCAAGAAGGTAAGAAGGGAGATGTGTACAGAATCTCCAAAAGGGTTTGAAACTGAGTCAAACTCTATATTTTCTTATGGGGAGTGTGAGCATGCAGCCACATCTATGATGTACAGCGCAGTCACATGGACATTTTTTCCATAAGAGAAAGAGAAGAAGAAGGAGTGTCGAAGAGGGGAACTCTTGGTAGTTTCTTGCATGAGTATGAATCTCCGACTCAGAAGTTTAGAGATCATGTCACTTTCCTGGAGTTTTGCGAGGTCAAGGTGAGGAGGAACAAGTAGCATAAGGTGAATAGGTTTCTTCCATCTATCTTTGATGGTTCCCCCCCATGTTTAACCAGGGCTTGGGTGGAGGAGCTAGACACCTTTTTGCAGCAGCATCAAATTTTTGAAGATGAGGCCGTCAGAGTAGCAGCGCTACATTTTGGAGGTAAGGCCTATGCATGGTGGGTTTTTGAGTCCTTTTCTTTAAATAATGTAAACACTTATTCCTATGCAAGGTTCATTAAAAATTTGATGGAAATATTGGTAGGAAGAATTCTGAAACACATGTGGAGGAAACAAACACATTTGAACAAACAAAATGCTTGCATGTGATGGAGGACACCATAGACTCAGAACCAATTTAGAAAACCACAAAGGAGGTTGATATCTTGCATTATACTTTTTTGGATGCAAAACCTTCATCTTTTATTTTGGCACAAAAAGGCAAAGAGATCCCTTTTCCAGAAGAGGATCCAATCATTGGAGGGTTGCCCATTCATGTTGAGGAGGCTAAGGGCAACAACGTTGTCAAATCTAGAGATGATATAGCACCTCATGCAGAGGAAGGATAAGCTCTTGCTCCAACTAGAGGGGTTCTTGCATCTTTGTAAGGAAGTCCCCAGGATCTCATGTGTGGAGATCAAGGCACAATTCATGTTCTACATGTGCCACTGATGATGAGGTGTGGAACTATGGAGATACAAGGAGGGGAGAGGGAGGATGATCAACATAATATGATGAGGATCACACATCCCTGTCTATTTCATGAGGTTGATGCACCTAAGAGGGAGACTAGATTGTGCAATGAGAGTAGGGACAAGTCTATCCATTCATGTATGCATTCTACTCTTGATGATAATGTCTCATTGCATGGAGACATTTCACCAAGGAGGCCACCAAATCAGCATATGATGAGAGATGCTTCACATTTTGAGGAACCACTCATTGATTTCAGAGGAGTAGAGACCTTGGGAGGTAATTTTACAGCGCTGAGAGTCTTGGGTAGACTCAAGGAGGAGAGAGGCATTCTCTCAACATCATCTTTACCCACTCTCATTTCAGCTTCTGTGCTATGGCGGAAGCAGCAGGGGAAGGATAGAAACCTTCCAACTTGCATCTTTCGCACAAGAGATGTCAAAGAAGAGGATGACCATATGACAGATGTTCCTCATGAGAGATCATCAGCACTGTCACTATGGAGGATAGATCCATATTGGAACTCCGAGCTATTGGTGGAGTATTACAAGGATCTTTTCACTTGCATGATATTGGATGACCAATTGCATGAGGAGGGATATTCAGTCAAAGATGGGGTCATCTACTATCATGGCAGGATCTTCTTATCTGGAAATTCCAAGCTCAAGGAGAAGTTGCTACAAGTAGCTCATGAGGATTTCCTTCTCAGCCACACTTGTTCTATGAGATCATACCACACCATCATGGAGGGGTACTTTTGGAAGGGTTCTGAGGAGGAGATATATCAACATATGAGGATATGCATGAAACATATAGAGATGGAGGAGATACATAATTCCTTGGAGGAGTTAGCACAACCACCTCTTTTCTCTTTGAGAATGAGAGGAGACTCACATATGAGCCACTCCATTTGTATGAGAAAAACATATGGTAAGAGAATTGTTGATTTGCATGGTAATTTGTATATATGTATGCATCTCTTAACCATATATGTGCAGGAATTTGCTCAAAGGAGGGATATTCTTCCTTCTAGATTTTGTGGTCTACTTAAGACCATTATAGATGATCACTCCCTAAGAGGATGTGGGGAGGAGATTTATTGTGGAGAACATACTCACCTCGCATAATATATCATTCAGTTTCTCCAAACACATGAGGAGAATGGGGCAGTAAGCAAGTGGTTGAGAAGCCACACTCCTTGTCATTCTCTATTGCAGTTGAGGGTCAAGCTGTGTTGGTTGAATTTGAGGGACCATTTTCCTTCTCCATTACTTCATATGGAAGAAAGCATGATTCTCATTATGATTTCCTTTATTTCTATTGCTATTTCTTTTCTTGGGAGCATAATTGGGGGAGAGACACATTGGATAGATGTGTCCTTTGAGGGAGAAATTCCTCACACTTTTTGCACTACATGTTCTAAAGGGAGCATGGGAGATGGTATGGCCACCATAGCAACACATTTTCTTCTTTATGAGGTGATCCATATGATGGATATGATGCCATATGATGATTATTTACAACTCATCATATATAGGGATATTTGGGCCAGCATGATTCATAACGTTGGAGAGGAGATCTTTGAGGGTCCCATTTCCTTCTTGCCACTGGAGGGCAACATTATTGCAGCCTAGGATTTGTAGAAAATCTACACTTATCTTAAGTGGAGAGGAGGACAACGTGGGGTAGACTATTTTTTCTACCAAGATCAGATTTTGAGCCCACCTACATTGCCAGAGCTCAAGGTGGAGGAGCATTTTCAGGAGTTTCCATGTTGGGAGGTGACTCACTTTGTATGGATGATTTCTTGGGGATGGGAGCTTCATATGGGGATGGTAGATCCAAACTCATATTAGACCTCATGCCTCAAGAAGGCCCCTTAGTTTTATCTTTACATTTGCTTGAGGATAAGAAACATTTGGGAGGGGAGGACTGTAATATTCCCACTTTAGCATAGAGCTAAAGGGAATATTACATTTTTATGTTTACACATAGGAGGTAATAAAATGGGTAATGAGTCCCAGACATTGCATAATAATGAATAAAATCCCTCATAATATGAAAAGGGATATTTAGAAGAGTTGGATTTCATACCCTCAAGTATGAAAGAGGACATTTGCATGAGGACAAGGTCAAGTTTGACCAAGTCAACAGCGCTGGAATAAGAGGTGGAGCCCTCTTGGAGAGGCAACACAGTGTGAATGGGAGGCTGTTTCCTTGGTGGAGGAAACCCTAAGGAGTGGGACCCATAAGGATGGAGTTCTCACTTGTTTAAAAGGAGGGCAAGGCAGCCATTGTTACTCATGTCATGTATTATTGATTTTATGGTCTATTCAGACTTTGTGAAATCTCCTACTGTTTAGCAGAGTTGTAGTGCTTCTTAGAAAAATGATCTCATGTTTAGGAATCATTCTCCTTCCAAGAGAGGCTTCTTGAATGATGATGTACTTCATTCTCCACATTCAGGCTCAAGGCCTAGCTACCTCTTTCAGCTACAACATTATTTCTTTCCAAGGATAACGTTGTGTTGTAGGGTGTTGCAGTGGAGGTCCTCAACACCATTTCCGAAGCTGATTTTTAGAGGAGGGAGCTTCCATTCCTTTGGGAGGTTAGTGAGGAAGGTTTTAGAGCTTATTGCAGATATTTTCATTGGGCCAGCTCATTCCCTTGCTCCTACAGCGCAGTATCCACCAGAGACTACGTTATTTCCAGTGATCATTTGTAGTAAGGGCTTTGTAGATTGTTGAGAGGGTGAGATCTCCAATGATAGGATCAGCCCTTCACTTGAAAGATCCATTGGAGGAGGTCTTTTATCTGATCCAACATCTTCAGCTTCCTCCATCTATTTCCATTTTTTGAGTTGCAGCTGCTACCCTGCAACTCCGACATTTTGCAGATTTTGTGTATTTGAGCCAATCCTTCCAGGATTGACTTGAGGTAGTCTTTGGGAGCTTATAACTTCACTCCCAATGTAGTATGAGCCATCCATATGCAGATATATGATGTTTTGTATTTCCTATAGCAGTGTTGTCTGTATGATTGCGCAGTTTTGATTCATATGCATTCTTCTATGCAACAGTGTTTCACTATTCACATGTGTATTCTTGGGAGGCTTATTTGCCTCAATTATCTTATGTGTATTGTACTTATTTTCTGTTGTTATATACAATAAAATGGCTTTATGGTTTTCATACATCTTGGTGTGATATTGTCATTGCTACTCCATTGTTGTGTTTACATATTGTTGGGTCTCCAATTTGGGAATATTATAAGATATTCCTAAGATTGTAGATTTTCCCTATTTTGGGATCTTACACCAATGTCGGTCGGGTGATTCTGGTAAAATATGTCTTATCTTCTCTAACCTTTTATCCTTGCTCTGTTTTTTTAGCTCCAAAATGTCTTGATAATTAAAATTTTATGCAAGGAGGGAAAAATAATGATACGAAATTCCCCTTGGTTCACTAGAACACCATTCACCGTCTAAAGGAAAATGGTGGCCTGACTGTGAAAGATCATTTTTTTTTAACCTAGCCCTTGGAGCAAAAATAATTTGGAGGCTCATATCAAAATATAAGGAATGGTGGAAAATGGCCTTCATGTGAAAATAGTTCAACAAAACTCACTTGCTCAGGGTGGAATCAACTAATTGGTTTGGTTTTGGATCTAAATTTTAGGAGTTATGTAAAGAGGTTTCCCCTCTCGTTATTGAACATCTCAGCGGGTGTGTTGGGAATGGAACCCACATTAATATCTAGAAATACAATTTCTCCTCCAATGCCCCCTAGGAGAATGTGAATATTTTAGAGTTTTTCATTTATGGATGCAACAGAAAGGTTATAACAAACTATAATATATTTTGCATTGGGATTATCAAGATCATTGAAAAGGTGGGCTTAGGCTAGATTTTTCACCCCATATAGTGCTCTAATGGGACTGTTTTATTCTCAACTTAAAATACATGGCTCCTATATAAATTTCTCTATAGGATCTTCGAACATGGAACCTAAGTCCTTAACTTAAATGTACAACAAGGTTGGGATATTCTCATTTGTTCAAGTGGCTTCCCCACCCTCCTTTGTGTAGAGTGTGATAAAAAATTTGTAGCAAGGATGGTATCTAAAATTGAATACATTATGTCATACTCTTGTTCACTAAAAAATATTCACAGCAAAAAACCTCAGGAAAAGGAACATTTATGGTATGTCAAGATGTGTCTTATGCTCCAATTCTAAGGAAAACACCCCTCATTTTGGTTTTTCCCCTTCTATTTGGAGTCCCAATCAGTAACATTTTCTTTTGTGTATTCTATTATCTCTATTCCAGGATCATGGGTGGAAATGTTTGAACTATGGAGAAATAAATATCCATGGAGTCGAAAAGACTCCTATATATCAATAAGATGTTGGAAATTCCTACCTAAGTTCCTCTACTTGACGACCTTTCTTCTTCAAACGATGAACAACAAGGGATGTTATTTGATGCAAGCTTCTTAGTCTTCTTCTAATTAATTTTTGTGCTACTTCTTCTAAGTGCTAGTGTAGGCTAAGTCTTTGAACCTTATGTTAGCGTCCAATAGTCTCAGTGATCAAATTTACTCTTTTCAGTGTTGTTATATGTCTTTGGTCAAATTTTTATATTGTCAAATAAAATTTGGCATCTCTTGATTGTCAAAATGGTCAAGTAATTGTCTAGGTCATTTATACTCCCTCCACTTGTTCAAGGTCACCATCATCAATCATGGTCATGTAATTTTTCCCCTTTCCTGGGTCATCAAAAGATTCAGTGGGTCATCATCTAGGTCATGGTCTAGGATTCACATTTGATGGTCATCATCATATCAGTCATCAAAAGCAAACAAGGGAGTCATATCATTCATTTTGGTCACCATCAAGGGAGTTAGCAATTAGGGAACATTTTGAAAGAGCCAATACCCGGTTCTCATTCTTATTTTGGACTAAATTTTGAAGAGCCATCCATATCTCATGTGTATTGTTCTTCCCATACAAATGAGGTATTAAGGAATCCCTCACACCATCAAGGATGATTAACCTCGATTTCGTATCCAAATCTTCCCATATATATAGCTTCTTAGGGTCGATTGGCTGCTTGACCTCTTTCTTAGCGAACTCTCAGATCATGTTGGCCTGCAAGACCAACTTGATCCTTTTCATATAAGGAGTATAGTTGGAAAACCCTTCCAACCTGTCCTTATATCAGAGACCTATCTACGAATTTGACATTGTAGTGACTCCTTCACTCACAATGTGACCAACTCCCGCTCAAGTTGTACTTCGCTACAAAAACTCTTATTTACTAACTTCCAAAGTATCTGAAACACACTCTGATACCATGTTGAATTTACATGATCTTGGGTCTAGGTTAAAGTCTTAAATAACTGACGCTACCAAACCAATATTCTGAACCATAAACTAATCTTCACAATGGAAAATATAAAGCAGTAAATCACATATGCACAATATACTCAATTTTAAGCAAAATTGTACAATAATGTATAATCCTCAATATTCGTTATATTAAACCAAATATGAATAATACAACAATCCATGGTATATAGGAAAAACTTGGATGCAACTCTTATCTATTATATCTTGTCTTGTCGGTCCTTTGCACCCGTATTGCTCACTAATAGTGCCTTAATCCTTGAAATGAATCTACACATTGAGACTCCAGGAGGGTTTCCACCTAATGTTGTTGCACGTCCTTTTGTAGAGTCTACTTAGGCTGATCCAATTTTCTCTCTAGGATGGCCAATTCCCGAGCTCCAATCTACCATGATAGCAACAAATTTTTTCCATCAAAGTGTTGCTTCTTTGAAACCTATCTTCACCCAACCTAAAATCTCATCCCTCGTGGGGGTCTTGACACTTTTGGTCATTGTTTTTGCTTAAGAACGAGCTCTTTTTTCGTGTCTAAAGGTTTTAAAAATCCTGAAGATCTATGTTGCCATGTAAATATCTCTTAATACTTGGGTCTTTTTGTCGAATTTTCAGTAGTTATGTATTCAATGTAGGAAGGAATTGCATCTCCAGATCTAGCAATCATTTTGTATGGACTGATGAACACTTCTTTTGTCCAAAATTAGAAAAATTATCTAAGGGTTTTGGCCCATAATCCTATTTTTATTAATAACAAAATCCTTACCCATTTCTTTCAAAAACAATATATAATAATAACAATTAAAAATAAAATAAAATACCTTTACAAATTCAAAAAAATACCAAACAAAAATTTTCAAAATTAAAAATAATAAATAGAAATAAAATCTAATAAAACATTTAAATAAATAAATTAATTAATTAAAATAAGGTTAAAAATCATTCATATTTAAAAAAAAAAGAATTAAAAAAGAATTATTAATTATAAAAACAAAATTATATATATATATAATTTAAACAATTTATAATAAAAAATAATAATTAAAAAAAAAAAACATATTAAAAAATTCTAAAAATAAATTAAAAATTTTAAAAACATAGTGTCTGCATTACCCCTATGCCATGGGGTCAACTGATTGGTTTATTTTGTATGTCCCAACATATTTGTTTTATGTGTGTGAGGGGTGATGTTAGACATCACCCCTCCACCATGGGCTCATCCAGGAAACCATCCTCACCACCGCCACTTCTTTGCGTGCGTGGGCGGTGTTGTCGTTCCTAGAGACAGCCTTGAGTTGTGAAAGACCAGTGCCTAGGACATCTTATATAGCAAGGAGCATATAGTATAACAGGGAGGGTTATCAACAAAAATCTCTCATGCTACTTCCTGAAAACAGGTAATATTAATTTGAATGGGACCAAGACCTTTAGAAACTGACACAGGGAAAGGAATATTGCAGAGGCAACGTCCAAAAATCCTTTATGAAAGCAACAGACAATTCAGAGACAACTTACTGTAAAGAGGGCCGATTCAAAGATATATCACAGAAATAAGTTATCAGAAGGTGTATGCAGCGAATGAAATATTGAGAGAATATTAGTTGTCATTGAGCTGATATCCAGATACACAATATCACCATGTAATGGGCTTACCAATTTAAGAATCCATTCATGACAACAGCGTTTTAAAAAAAACCTCCCAAATAAACTAATATAGCATAAGTATGGTTGAGTGAATAGTGAAACAGAATATCATGCCTGAGCCATATTTAAAGGGCTTGAATAATCCAAGAATGGGTATCAACTAGGATAAATCCATACCAAAAATCAATGAGCCACTCGCATTCCAGAAACATAATACAGGAAAGATGGATGAAATGAAATGATCTGTTAAAATAACACATAAGAGAGAAAGTTACACACTCTGAGACACCAAAGACCAGAATCCTCTTTAAAGACAGAACTCCTCCTCACTAAGACCCCACGGGCTCGTACATTCATAGAAGAGCTTTTACAAAATGCATACAAAAATTCGTTCACTGCGTGATTTTCTGATAAAATCTGGAACCCTAAATCATCTGTTCTTCAGGAGCTTTATAGGAGAACAAGAAAGCTCGAAAAGGGAGAAGGTGATGAAAATTTAAACTGCCTCATTAAAACAAGATGGCGGAAACGTGCACGCCCATACTGCTCGATGACTTTGTAATGTTGTTTGTACTCTACTGCCTGCTTACTGAAATAAATGCACTGGGTAGAAGTCTCTTCAGGAGCACGGAAAAGAAGTAAAATCACATAGACATTCTGTCCTTTCCTGAAAGAAAATGGTGCTAAAAAGAAGACTTGAAGGTATTGTTTTCTGCGAATGGTACCCCCTACCTTCTAAACCCTGAATTAAGGTTTAAGATCTCCAATGTTGAACGTTGAACTCCTCGATCATTCACTAATATTTCTCTGCTGCTCCATTAATGTCTCCATCTGCGTGATTTGTGCTTTGAATGACTCTGGAGGGTTTGATAGGTTTTAACCCTTCTTCTTTAATGGAAGTCTTGTCAACATACCTTCCCAGGCCTTTCTTCATAATTACAGCCTTTGAAAAATGGTCCTTTGATGTGCTCTCTATTACAGTAATATAAACTGTAAATCATGGCAGTTTTCCGCCGCTGTAACCCTGCAAAACCAGAAAACGTGTTAAGAAAACTATGCACGGAGAGAATGGATGCATTGATGGCCGTCGGACTGGTGATGGGACTCTGAAGATATGGTGAAAATTTCAGTGGAAGGCATTGTGGAATGGTGATGCAGCACGGCGGACACAGTGAGAAATGAACTTGAAAATGTGAAAAAAACGAAGAAATGAACCGATTATGGACCCGGGGTGGCAGAGAGCACATGGTGAAAAACTAGAGGAAAGGTGGCGCGATATCGGGAAAATGGGAAATGGATGACATGGAGTGCTGACGGTGGGCCGGGGGTACGATTTCCTTGGGTTATCTTCCGCGCAGTTTCGTGGAGCGACTACCATCGGATGTATTGCCCCAAATCGGACAGCTCTCGTGGATATCGCGCCGTGTCTACAGACGAATGATAACATGCGATGGAGGGCGGCTTTTGAGCCGTACGTGGGAACACGCGGCAAAAAATGTATGGAATCGCTCCGAAAAATAAAATACCACCTACCGCCCAAAGGCGGTGCGATAGAAACCGGGTTGGTTTTGCATAGTGCACGGCGCGGGGACCACCAGGCGGGAGTACTGTGAGTCGTTGATCTACGGTTTAAACGGACGATGGATAGGCGATTTGGGCGATGAACGGAGTGGGCCACGGGTGCGATGAAGACTTGGGAATGCCATCAGATCTGTACAGATCGACGGTTATAAACGTGTCCGATCTATATATGTGATAAGCGCCTTCATGACTAGCACTCGGTTTTGACTTCCGGTCATGTGGAGAAAAAGGTGCAGGGGCTAGGGACGAAAGGTGCTAGGCCTTCAATATAATGTAATGTGGGCTTTCAGCCCTTTTATGCAGTTTTGAGGCTGAAAGAAGGTAACGATGAGCAGAAAATGAATTTCTCAGGGCAAAAGAGGAGGTTTGAAAGGTTTAAGCGAGATTGCTTATCAAAATTTCAATAGAATGCTGGCGTGATCAACATTGGCTCCACCTGGGGATGGCACGTTCATCCCTAGGCATGTCGAGAACTTTGCAGACCACCTGATAATCTTTTGTGCTAACTCTGCTCTTCAGCACTTCTACCTTTCTTTTCATAATTCATCATGACACCCACATTATTCAAACAAGGGAGAAAATAGGAAACTGATATATAGTATAATACATCAGGCTATCTCTACCTAAATTAGAACTGGAAGTAGGGTTTAAGAAACTAACCATTTACAGGGGCGTCAAGAAAGTCACCATGTAAATTTTCCAACTTGAAAGTGTTGTTACCTCCTTGTTCCACAATCTTGAAAGGACCGAACCAGAGTGGGTCAAATTTACCATGTTTTCCTTTTTAAGCCCTCCGGATATCCCATCTGAGTACTAAATCACCAATCTACAAATTTCTATCCTTGGCATGCTGATCAAAAAGGTATTTCATCTTTTCTTGATATTTCGTCAGCCTTTGACTTACCTAGTTGTGTGTTTCATCCAATTCCACCAGCTGATTTATTCTCCTGGTCATATCATCAGGCTCTTCTTGACTTTCCTGCATGAATTGGGCTACTGGTAGGGCTAACTGTATAGGGAATACTGTTGCCTTCCCATATACTAATTCATATGGGGATTTCCCAGTTGCTCTCTTGCTGGTAATTGTTATTGGCCCACAGAGAAAATTTCAACTGGGAATCCCAATTGTTTTGATTTTCATTTATAGCTTTCTTCAGTGCCCTCACCAGGGTTTTATTGGATGATTCCGCTAAGCCATTTCCTTGTGGATAGTAGGTTGTGGAGTGGCTTAGTGTAATGTTATACTACTGACAAAAGCTCACAAAATTTGCAGATTTGAAGGCCTGTGCATTATCAATCACTATCCTGGTAGGACAGCCAAACCTGGATATGATGTTTTCTTCCATGAATTTCATTATCACAGTATCTGTGGCGTTCCTCGCGGGTATAGCTTCCACCCATTTTGTGAAATAATCAATGGTAGTTAAAATCCACTTATGTTGACCACTCGATGGAGGATGTATTTCACGTATAAAATAAATTCCCCATTGCCTGAATGGTTCGTCCACGTGAATGGGAATCATGGGCAGAGGTGCCAATTTCTATATTTCAACAAATTTTTGACACTTCTCACAGGCTCTAACCCGGGCAAAAACATCTCCAAAAATCTTGGGCCAATAGAAACCAGCCTTCAGGATTTTGTGAGCAGTGGCCCTCCAGCTGTAATGACCCCCACAGATTCCTTCATGAAATTCGGCTATAATACTTTCTACCTCATCCTCTGTGAGACACAGGAGTAGGATGCCTGAGGGATCTCGCCAGTATAGCCGGCCATTGGCAACTATGTGCTTCTGTTATTTCAATCTTAGCGTTCTGTATTTAGCTTTATCACAGCTTGGAGGGCAGCTGAGTGTGAGGAGATATTGTACTATCTCTTTGTACCACTGACTGATGAGGTTCTTTATATGTGTTTCCGGGGTAGCTACCAGAATTCCAAGTTGCTCTTCTTTCTCCTCAGATTCCTCACTCGCTATTATGGAAAAATTTATACCTAGAGCTTGATAGTTTGATTCAGATAACATTTTGGCAAGCCCTTGTCCTTTGATCAGCTTAGTAGGGTGGATGTCTAGCTCATACTCCTGTATTTTAGCAATCCACTTCCCCCTTTTTCCTTCACTGTCCCCTTGAATAATAATATCTTTTACAACAGCTGCAGGCACAAATGCAGTGATATGGGACTGCAAGATATACATGTGAAATGCTTTGAGGGATTTCACTAGGGCGTATGCTTGATTTTCTAATATGTTGTACTTCAATTTTGCATCATGGAGCACCTGACTGAAGAAGGCGATGGGCTGCTCGTACCCTTCCTCATTTTTCTACAATAAAACTCCTGCTATTGTATGAGGTGATGCAAAAGAAAAGATCATGAAAGGTTTATCATAGTCTGGTCCAGCTAGCACAAGGGCTTCTGCAAAAGCATTTTTTATTCTGGTAAAGGCCTCTCGTGCTTCCTGGGACCACTTAGCTTCATTATTCTTCTTCAGCATGTCGGTTATATGTCTAACTATTTCAGCATAGTTAGGAATAAACCTTCTCAGGAAATTGATGCACCCTAGGAACACCTGTACTTCCTTCTTATTTATAGGAAGGGAAATACCATTTATAACCTCTACCCTCTTCGAATCTATCTTCACCCCATCTTTAGTCACAATGTGTCCCAAGAGTTTACCCTCTTCTAATGCAAATAATGACTTCTAAGGATTTAGAGAGAGACCATACCTTCTGCATTTCTCAAAGGTTCTACGCAGACGCTCAATGTTCTCAGTATCATTCTTCGAAAATACAGTGATATCATCGAGGTAGACTACCAGAAATTTATCTTGCTCCCAAACAAAAGCAATGTCCATTGCCCTCTGAAAAGTGGCCCCTGCATTAATCAATCCAAAAGGCATCTTGGCATACATAAATGTACCTCACGGTGTGGTGAAAGAAGTCTTCTTTTGATCTTCTGGAAGTACAACCACCTGATTATAACCGGAGAATCCATCCATCATTGACATCCTTGAAGCTCCAACCACCTTCTGCAGGATATGATCCATCTTAGGAAGTGGATAATTATCCTTTAAGGATGCTCTGTTTAAATTTCGTAAATCCACACACAGCCTTATTTCTCCATTCTTCTTTCAGATAGGGAATAGGTTTGTCACCCATTCAGAGTACCTCAATGGCACAATTATTTTGGCCTTTAACAACTTCTTAATTTCCTTCTCAATAGAGGGAAGCAGCAGGGGATTTATTTGTCTGAGCTTCTGCTCATGAGGCTTTGCATCCCCCTTTAGTGGAATTTTTTGCTGCATTATATTGATGTCAAAAGTTTTCAAATCCTGATAGGACCATGCAAACACATCTTTGTAAGACTAAAATAATTTCTGATATAGATTTTTATATTCTTCTGGAACTCTCTTGGACAATTTAAAAATCTTGGGATCAGCATCAGTACCAAGATTCAGGTCTTCTACCTGATTTTCTTCTACGGCTTTGCCTGGCTGCAGTGGGACATCATTCTTGTCAAATAATATTTCTAGAGGCACCAGCCCTCTAGGTATGATGTTTCCCTTTAATTGCAACACTTCATTACCTGCCACTTTCTCCTTCCAATTTCTTTCTGAAGTATCTTCAGTCTCTCCTTCTTGATCAGCATCAATCTCCATATTGGAGAATTATCCTGCTGTTTCCAGGAATCTCTTCACCTGTTCTTCATCCTCAAATACCTGCCATTGTTTTATGTTATTTGGGATCGACGGCCAGTAACGTACCTCAATTTCATATCTTAAAAGGGGGTTCTGAGGTGGATGGAATGTACTGGCAGCCATAGCAAGGGAATCAACCATCCTATTATGTTCTCGGGGCATGAAATGGATATTGAATGCCAAGAAGAAATTTTCCACCATGTCCCAAACTTCATTCCTATAAGCCCTCAGCCGAGGATGTTTGGCCCGACACTGATTCCTGACTTGCCTAACCACCAGTTCCGAATCTCCCAAAACTTTTAAACTTTGTATGTTCATGCTCCTAGCCAGCTATAATCCTAGCAGAAGTGCTTCATATTCAGCCACATTATTAGTAGCTTCATATTCCAGTTTGAAGGACAATGGGACCCATTTCCCTGTAGTAGAAATCAATAGTATTCCAGCCCCATTACCTTCTCTTGAATTTTCTCCATCAAAATGAAGTGTCCAGATTCCTGCTTCATGGCTCTCTGAGGGCTGCTCAGTCTTGATCTGACAGAAGGATCGTTCATGAGCATAATCTTGATCTTCTTCTAGCATCAAGCATGATAAATCTCCTTCTTTACTGTAAACTGGTGAATTAACAAAGTTGTCAGCCTGAGTCTCCATCTTGACAAATCTAGTTTCCCTGTACAAACTCCTCTCCTGGCCACCAAAAACTGGGATAGTGGCATATGTTAAATCCAGCTTAATAGACCCACCAATTTTTTTTCCCTAGGACCTTGACATAAACATGCCAAAGAGAGCTAGAATCTTGGCCACCACGATGTCCATTACCACACTTTTTGCTGGGATTTGGGCCAAATTGACCACCAAATCCTTGATCATCCCCAGGCATTTGACTCTTTTAGAATCAAATGAATAGAGATCCTTGTATGGAAGGGTGATTTGTAATCCTAGTTGTTCCATGACTGATAAAGGAAATATATTATGGGAAGCTCCAGAATCTAACATACAATTATGTAATAGTAGGTTATGAATCACTAGAGACACGTAGAAGGGAGGACTAGAAGCATCTAATTTCTCAACATGTGGGCCAAATACAACCATGGGCCTTTATTCTTGAAGGTTGAGGCTATCTGGGGTGAGTGCTGCTTCTGGAGGGATCATAAAAGAGGTGACTTGGGATTGATATGCAGGTTGCTTCAATAGTTCAGTCAAGGGAACTGGGATTTTGACTTTCTCAAGTTCCTTTTGCAAACTGAAAACAAGAGAAGATTTTTCTATTACAACCTATTTTGACTCTTTATTTTCAGCTGAGGGTTTGAATTCTTTTGACACATACTTGGTATTAGGGGGAATGACTACTTTTGAAGAGGAAGGAATTTGATCATTAGACTACAAAGGTTTGTTTAGAGGGCCCTTACCTTTGTCTGTGACTTTGAGCATTGGAGACTCCTTCTGAGCAGGTGCTTCCTTCTGGGGTAGCTCTTCTTCCTGATCTTGAGTACGATTCCTCTTCCTAGAAGATCTGAGATCATATCTTCTATTGAACTATGCTTGCATGAAATCGGCAAATTATTTACAATAATGATCAATTTCTGCGTCTTCTGTGTCTCTGGACT
The DNA here is from genome assembly GCA_034641835.2 of Pinus albicaulis. Taxonomy (NCBI): domain Eukaryota; kingdom Viridiplantae; phylum Streptophyta; class Pinopsida; order Pinales; family Pinaceae; genus Pinus; species Pinus albicaulis. The sequence continues at coordinate 451,844,219 of CM076577.1, forward strand.
TTTCTTCATCTTGCAATGAGCAATCAGTTCCATCATTTCCTTGCAAAGGGCAATCTTCTCCATCACTATTTGAAAAAGAAAGATTTGCATCCTCCAGTCCATAGGCAGTTTCTTCAGTAGAATCATCTACTGGACCTTCCAAGTACAATGGGTGTGGTACTTGATCCTATTGCTCCTTTGTTTCCCTTGGCAATATTTGCAGGGGTGGCTTCCTATACTGAGGATTGTAACCTCTGTTTGGAGCATTGTGTAAATTCTTGGAGGTTGAATTCTTGGCCTCCAGTTCAAGCTTGACCAACTTACTATAAAGGTTCTTAATCATTTTTCTCATTTCTTCAATTCTATCATTAGCTGAGTCTCTGTCTTGGTAGGAGGTAGATACCTCCTCTTTGCCCCTTCTTCTAGTTTCTTGTTCAGATTTTCCCTTTGATTTACCAGCGGAGGCAAAGTTTGCTTCCAGCTCGAGTACATCTGTCTAAGCATCATCCAGAGTAGCAGGCTTTCTTTCTCTAAGAGAGAAACCAAATTCTGAATCAAAAGCTTCTACAAAAACAACTTTAGCAGCAGTTTGATGAGGTTTCATATCAGCAGGAAGAATCAAATACAATTTATTAAATCTCTTGATAAATTCTGACACTCCTTCATTATGTCTTTTCTTGAGTGTATTGAACTCAGTAAGACAATGTCCATGGTCTTTCTTCTCTCTCCATTTTCTGAGAAAAGTATCTTCCATTATTTCCCAAGTGGTAATAGAACGACCTGCCAATGTCTTAAACCATTTTCGAGCTTCACCATCAAGAGATTGGACAAACAGCCTTAAGACCACATCTAAATGTTCCACATTAAAATTCTCTGCAAAAGCACAGAAGACCTCAAGATGTTTTTAAGCATCAATCTCGTTTTCCCCATTGAATCGAGGTAAAATATTCAAATAATCCTGTGGCATATTATTCAACACTTGGGGTAATGCCAGAGGGGCATATTTTTTTAGCAAGAACCCTGGAACATTGGCCATTGGAGGGGGTGAAGGTAGTGCAATAGTTTGATGTGTAAAAGGAGGAGGTAGTGGAGTATGAATAACAATAGGAATGTAATGAACAACAGATTGAGGTGCTGAGGGGAACAATGGTCTATTGATAGAAGCTACTTCAGTGACTTCTTTGACCTCTTCGACCTCAGGAGTAGGGTGAAAATTGTCTTTGTTTCTGGAACCTCCTCGGGGTGGACAATCTGAATAATAATCGGTGTCTCCCACAATGGAGTCATGAACTAGCACTTGAGCTACTTGAGAAGAAGAGGATGGAAATTTTTCTATAGACAATTCAAGGATTTCAAAGTGGACTGATTTTCTTTCTCTCCAATTTCTTCTATTTATGATCTTCTCAGGGTCAGACACTGAAGGTGTCTTTGGCTGAGACGTATCTGACCTCAGGTGTGGCTTACGAGGAGCCAGGACTGAAAATGAATTTATCTAATAACAAATGTGGAGGGGCCAAGGTGAGGGATCTACAACTCTCAACTCTTCATACTCACCTACTTGAAGAGTGAATTAGGTTTTGTCGAGGCCCAGGGATTTAAATATTCTCAACTTCGTCCCCGGAAATGGCGCCAAAACGATGTTGTCGTTCCTAGAGACAACCTTGAGTTGTGAAATACCAGTGCCTAGGACATCTTATATAGCAAGGAGCATATAGTATAACATGGAGGGTTATCAACAAAAAGCTCTCATGCTAATTCCTGAAAACAGGTAATATTAATCTGAATGGGACCAAGACCTTCAGAAACTGACACAGGGAAAGGAATACTACAGAGGCAACGTGCAAAAATCCTTTATGAAAGCAACAGATAATTCAGAGACAGCTTACTGTAAAGAGGGTCGATTCAAAGATATATCACAAAAATAAGTTATCAGAAGGTGTATGCAGCGAATGAAATATTGAGAGAATATTAGTTTTCATTGAGCTGATATCCAAATACACAATATCACCATGTAATGGGCTTACCAATTTAAGAATCCATTCATGACAATAGTGTTTTAAAAACACCCTCCAAAAGAAACTAATATAGCAGAAGTATGGTTGAGTGAATAGTGAAACAGAATATCATGCCTGAGCCATATTTAAAGCACTTGACTAATCCAAGCATGGGTATCAAATAGGATAAATCCATACCAAAAATCAGTGAGCCACTCGCATTTCAGAAACATAATACAGGAAAGATGGATGAAATGAAATGATCTGTTAAAATAACACATAAGAGATAAAGTTACACACTGTGAGACACCAAAGAACAGAATCCTCTTTAAAGATAGAACTCCTCCTCACTAAGACCCCATGGGCTCTGTACATTCATAGAAGAGCTTTTACAAAATGCATACAAAAATTCGTTCACTGCGTGATTTTCTGATAAAATATGGAACCCTAAATCATCTGTTCTTCGAGAGCTTTATAGGAGAACAAGAAAGCTCGAAAAGGGAGAAGGTGATGAACATTTAATCTGCCTCATTAAAATAAGATGGCGGAAATGTGCACGCCCATACTGCTCGATGACTTTGTAATTTTGTTTTTACTCTGCTGCCTGCTTACTGAAATACATGCACTGGGTAGAAGTCTCTTCAGGAGCACGGAAAAGAAGTAAAATCACATAGACATTCCGTCCTTTCCTAAAAGAAAATGGTGTTGAAAAGAAGACTTTAAGGTATTGTTTTCTGCGAATGGTACCCCCTGCCTTCTAAACCCTGAATTAAGGTTTAAGATCTCCAATGTTGAATGTTTAACTCCTCGATCATTCACTGATATTTCTCTGTTGCTCCATTAATGTCTCCATCTGCGTGATCTATGCTTTGAATGACTCTGGAGGGTTTGATAGGCTTTAACCCTGCTTCTTTAATGGAAGTCTTGTTGACATACCTTCCCAGTCCTTTCTTCATAATTACAGCCTCTGAAAAATGGTCCTTTGATGTGCTCTCTATTACAGTAATAGAAACTATAAATCATGGCAGTTTTCCACCACTGTAACCCTGCAAAACCCGAAAACGTGTTAAGAAAACTATGCACGGAGAGAATGGATGCATTGATGGCCATCAAACTGGTGATGGGACTGTGGAGAGATGGTGAAAAGTGCAGCGGAAGGCGTTGCGGAATGGTGATGCAGCACGACAGACACAGTGAGAAATGAACTTGAAAATGTGAAAAAATGAAGAAATGAACCGATTATGGACCCGGGGTGGCAGAGAGCACATGGTGAAAAACTGGAGGACAAGTGGCACAATACCGGGAAAATGGGAAACGGATGACATGGAGTGCTAACGGTGGGCCGGGGGTACGATTTCCTCGGGTCATCTTCCGCGCAGTTTCGTGGAGCGACTACCGTCGGATGGATCACCCCAAAACGACTCTCGTGGATATCGCGCCGTGTTTAAGGAAGAACGATAACGTGTGATGGAGGGTGGTTTTTGAACCGTATGCAGGGACACGTGGCAAAAAATGTATGGAATCTCTCCGAAAAATAAAATATCGCCTACCGCCCAAAGGCAGTGCGATAGAAACCGGGCTGGTTTTGCACAGTGCACGGCGCGGGGACCACCGGGCAGGAGTACTATGAGCCGTTGATCTGCAGTTTAAATATACAGCGGACAGGCGACTTGGGTGATGAACAGAGTGGGCCACGGGCGTGATGAAGACTTTGGAATGTTGTTGGATTTGTACAGATCGACGGTTATAAACGTGTCCTATCTATATATGTGATAAGCGCCTTCATGACTAGCACTCGGTTTTGACTTCCGGTCATGTGGAGAAAAAGGTGCAGGGGCTAGGGCCGAAAGGTGCTAGGCCTTCAGTATAATTTAATGTGGGCTTTCATCCCTTTTATGCAGTTTTGAGGCTGGAAGAAGGTAACGATGAGCAGAAAATGAATTTCTCAGAGGAGGTTTGAAAGGTTTAAGCGAGATTGCTTATCAAAATTTCAATAGAATGCTAGCGTGATCAACAGGGGGCATTACCCCTCTGCCATAGGGTTGGCTAGGCAGTCAGCTACATCACCCATGGTACTCTGTGTGTGCATGGTGTGATACCCAACATAGGCCCTGTACACAAAAAAACAAACACACTTTTTTTTTTCAAATTTTTAATTAAATTATATATATATATATATATATATATATATATATATTAAAATTTATTTGTTTGTTTGTTTTAATTTTTCCCCTATGGGGGTGGAGAACAAAGTGGGCCAGGGGTTTGGGGTTGAGCCCACCACCCTACCTACTCTTAATTCATTCAAGAGAGGGGTGGTGTGGCCAGCCCCCCACATGCAAAAGTGTGTGACATTCAATGTGAGCCATCAATATGAAACACCAACTTCTCATTTTCATTCTTGCTTGAAAACGGGGTTTTCTCTTGTGTATATGGTATTTCCCAACATATCCCCCACTGCAGGTAGGATTTTCTATACCCGACGGTGTGGAGAGATCTATACATGGAGATGAAGATATTCTTGTGAATCTTCTCAATTGAATTGCATGCTCTGGAGCTTGGATATAATTTTTTATGAGGTAGTCTCGGCTATCGTTGTGGTTACAATGATTCATGGAACTTGGATGTGGTTAATCTGGAACATTATATCCAAAAGAGTATTTTTAGGGCAAATATCCCTCCACGGCTTCACAATTTAAGTTCACCCATGGTGCCCCCGGGACCTAGCTTTCATTTTACGAATGGTCATTGTAGTTTTGGTTATCCGGTTATAATTGGAGTACTGGAAACTTCAACAACCTCAACAGCGGTAAAATATGTGCCTTTTACTATGCATTCTCACCTCTCTAGAGCTTGATCCATGGTATCTAGTTCATGCTTAGAGTTATTCACCCTAGTGGTTTCTGTTCAATTCTCCTAGAGGGCTCATCATAGAGGAAACCTTTACATCCTACCTCTTGGCCTCCTCTTATTTTATTGTTTCCCAGTGGCGGTTATTTATGTTGGTCTTGCTTGTTTAGGACATCCCCTACTTTTTGGTTTAATCCATAAACTCTTTATATCTACCTTGATTTTGTCCTCCGTAAAGTTGGGTGATTCTTATCTGGTTTCTAGATTTATTCCTCCCTGGTCATAATGCCTTATAAATACATGCACATCCACCGAGGAGGGGGTGGTCGTAGCCCTCAAGGTAGAACACGGGCTTAGGCCCAAGCAGAATAATCTGCAACAATATAAAACCTCGGTATTCCATCTAAAAATCGTCACCTTAAAGCCTTATATGTTGTTTAATGCCTAGCCGTCTTTTATTCTTGCATCATTAATGAGGTTTCCCAATGGATTCCTAGCCCTAGAAAAAATATGGGAAGATGGAAGTAATACCTCAACTATATCACTTTTCATTGGTAGTTAAAAACCATCCTAGGTCAAGTGTTAAAATAAAAACATGCAAAATATATAACATATTTGCATCTCTATGGACATCAAGCATGCTCAAAAAAATCAATTCTATTGTCTGGAGCATTTATATGTTCGATTAGCTCACCAGAAAAGTGTTAGGGTCCTATAAATATAGGATTCATAATTTTGACTTGACTTTTGATAGTCTTGTAAAATATGTACATACCTTTATTTTTGCAAGTTGTTTTCCCATATTTTGAAAAAATTAAAAAATTAAAAAATCAAAAAGAGGGTAAAAATTCCTAAAAGAAAGATCAAAGGACTTAAAAAATACATAGACCCCAAAAGAAAAAAGATGAAAATAAATCATGAAAGTGTGCAAGTTCAAATGCCACTACTTTTTAATTTTTGCAAATGATTATGGCAGAGTGTCAATAAATGCCATAATCCATGATGAGTTAAATTGTTTAAACTTGACTTGTCATGTTTTCAATTTCCATGTTTTAGATAGTGAATAAAGATTAGTCAGACAGTTTAATCCTGACGAATCAGTAGATAGGTAGAGAATAATGAGGAGCTCATCAGTTTAATCTGAGCCCTCAGATGAAATATGATAGAATTGGATAGTTTATGCTTTCAAAAGAATAAATGTTTCAAGGTAGCAAGCTTAAATGCACCTACAAAAAGGAAGAAAAAATGTTAGAGTAATGTTGGGTAGGTAGAAAGAAGTGGGAAAAATCATGTAATATTCATCACCGAGAAAAAATCACTAATTTCCCTTCCCCTGTAAGTATTCAATATTCTATACTTCCAGTCAAAGAGACTCAAATCATTTCTCTGACTTCTGTTGGGACCGAACCCAAGGCTTGATGATTGGATAGTATAAAATGTTGAATTCTTATGATAAAATCCCCTTTACTATTATGTATCCCTCATTCATACCTTTAACTCATTTTCCTAAGTAAGGGCTCTTTCTTATTTAATGAAATCTAAAATCCCATTTAATTGACTTCAACCCTCAAAAATACTTTATCCTAAATAAATTGGTGAAATGATGAAATGAAAAGCTTTGCTTTATTTATTCACTTTACTTAGTCATTTAGTGTATTTTTGTGTATTCCATTTCCCCTTGTCATATTAACTTTTGACTTATGCTATTAATTCCCTAAAAATACCTTGTCCTATCTATATAATTCCCTTATCTAAAATACCCCCTAAAACCCACTATTATAAAGATTTTGGACCAAAGATATTATCCACATGTTAAAATGAAAACCCAAATAATGTGCCCTTTAATCTAAAACTAACCTTAATGAAATATCCCGCCCCCTATGGTTATTAAACCCTTCAATGGTTTAAAACTATATAATAAAATAATTTATGCACCCATACATATGTTTAAAAAATAAACATACTTCCCCGCCTATCACATTTTATCCTAAGTTTTGAAACAAATAAAGTCTTTTATAAGTTTCAACCCCTGTGCCTTTGCAATACATGTATCAACTCTTTTTCCTCATGAGTTTTAAACCCAAGGTGCTATCACGATAAGACTAAGTTTTGTTTCAATTTAAATAACCCCACACTTATACATATTCCACCATACAATATAAAGTCTCATGCTTTATATGCATATATAAGCCCCGCCTATATGCACAACCCCCTTTTCATATCGAAACCTTGGTTAAAAAGTCATGTTTTATAAAGGATTTAAACTTTAAACACCTGCTTAACATCACCCCAGTCCCACTTTGATTGCCCGCAGCTTTCAATCAAATCCTCACCCTTCGCTCCCATACTCTAGATCTGACAGCGCAAAAGCAATATCGCGCGGAAAATATAAACATCCATTCCAACACCAATTGAACGCGAAATGGGTGGTATTCCCCATTATGCCCTCCACGACGTGTCATTCTTCCATTTGATCATGTTCGTTTCTATTAAAATAGCTTACCACTTGAAATGGACGAGATAACCATTGTTGGTTTTGTTTTTAAATCTCAAAGCGCTCCCGCCATTGATAAGACCCACATTTAATAAACATTTATGATGAAAAAAATTAAGGGTTAAAACCTTTGATACAACATTTTTTTGTTTATTTGCATGTTATGAACTTCGAAAAGCTCCGCTTAACTGTGTAAAAGCCTTTTTAGCCCCGATTGTCAACTTATGCCCAAAATTTACGAATTTGACCACAATTCCACCATTAAATATTGACCAAGCTATTTCGCTGCTCCAGTAAGTCGGACCAGACTTCAGATTCAACCACGATCTCCTTAGAACCTTTCAAGAAGCCAAATACTTGTGTTTAAGGTATTATTCGACCAATTTAAAGCATGCAAATTCCATTCAAAACCTTCTGTAATAGAACCAGAATTTCAATTAGGAGATTTCACCAAGCCAAGTTACCTAAAATTACCAAAAATAGGCCAAACCCTGGCCAATTTTTTCAGAAAACCTTGTTTTCAGTTATGAGCCTTTCTAAAGCCAAATTTCTAATTTTTTGAAGCTTGAAGACCAAAATCAAAGACCTACAGGGTTAAATTTGTTGAATATACCCTAAAAACTCCTTTTGCAGTCAAATTCCCTCAGGAAACCCTCGTTTCTGGTTTTTTCCCAAGTTTTACATCATCAGAGAAACTAAATTGAGAAAAAAGCCCAAAAGAAGCCATCCTTAGCCTAAATTTCTCAGTTTTCTCTCTGTTTAATATAAAAACTCCTGCATAAAGTCTAATCTTGCAGAAGTAGCCCAAAAAATGCCTAAAAAACAGAGTTAAACCTCCATAGATAGATCTCATTCCACAGGTCTTTCAAAAGCCTTCAATCACTTCCTGCAGACCTCTATTTCATTAACAAATTGTTTGATTTTTGCAGGTTATTACCAGAATAAGAAATTGGGCCAAAAGTTTCAATACTAGTTGACAAAATTGTTTGCTCCAAAGTCTCAGATTTTAATTCAAAAGTTTCATTCAAAAAAGAGTTTGTATACAAAGAAAGAATAAAATCAAGTCAGAGAGAGATCAAAATGATTACATGTGCACAGTGAATGGTAAAATTGAAATCATAATTCACAATGACAGTGAAAACAGAACAGTCAAAGAGCATCAGAGTTAAAGTGTATCAAATTAAATTCACAGTAAAAGTTAAAACAAAGTTACAGAGCAGTCAAGGTAAAGCAATGAAATTAAAACATGAAGGCAGTAAATGGTAAATAAAAATGAAAATGATTTCAACAACAATTAATTTTATCCAAATTGAAAGTAAAAACAGTTAAAAGAACAAAAGGGTTAAAAGATGAAAACATAACAAGAAGGAACATTTTTGCAGAAATTTCTTGTTTAAGTCATTTTTTTGCAGAAACTATTGTGACCAATATAAGATGAATTTTGAAACCATGAAGGAGGTTTATGTTCCTAATATTTCCAACTACAAAAACCTCTCTCACTTTTCTAACAGCCATTATGGGTTGGAAAATATTAAACAATATTTGAAAGAAATTTTTGCAGAAAATTCCCGTTAAGTCATCATGTTGCAAAGAATATTGTGGCCAATAAGAAATACATCGTACAAACCTAAAGGAGGGTTTTGTTCCTAAGTGAACCATCTACAAAAATCTACCTCACTTTGTTCACAAGTATTACATAATGAAAGCTACATGCGCATATTTACAGCCTATTTTTCAGACTCTATAAAACTATGTTTTACACATATTTTTGAAGAGCCTATTTTCAACCTATGGAGCATAAATTTAGGAATTTGAGAGAGTTTTATCTCACCAACATATTCATCTACAATAACCTCTTTCAATTTTTACATATCTATTTCATATTGAGAAATAAAAGGGTATCATTAGACCCCAAATTTGTAGAATTGCTGGAGCAGAATGCACAAAGAAAGGAAACAGTTAGTGACTTGGATGCCTCATCATGAACAAAGAGTTGAGATCAAATTCGAATTATCCTCTTTTTCATCACCTATCCATAAAAAATAGTGCCAAATAGATGCATTATTTTTTAGTGTCCTTTACTTAAGTTCTATTTATGTAAAACAATTGGAGATATTTGTAAACCAATCTTGATATTTTTTCAAGATATTCTAGTTTAGAATTTGTATAAATACTTCACCCTTTGAAGTATTTTAGTGTGGAATAAAATTTCTAAGATTACTATAGAATTTTTCTAATACATTGGAGGCTTTCATGTGTTGAATTCAAAGTAGCAGACTGGAAAAAGCTAAAGTGGCATCATAATTCAGGATTCTTGTGATAAGTTAAAGAGTGAAGTACATTTCTTCTTGTGATTGTTTATTTTCTGAGTTTCATGCAATTCATTATGTGTTTGATCTATCTTAATGTGTAACTAGGAATATTACTACAAGACTAGCCTTTTACTCCCTGTTTTTAACTAAGTTACCATTTAAATGTTTTCAGCTGATTTCTGGTGTTAGGAATTCTTCATTGCTCTTACTCTTGTTTGACCCCTGCCCCCCTCTTCCATTTTCCGAATCAAATGATTCTTCATTGCCCTTTATCTCGATCATATAATTTTATCAAAATCCTTTCCCCAAATCTCTGAGGGTTATCTACCTTGCCCTGAATACATTTGTACCCTTTTGGCCTTGCCTTCTAGTACTGCTATCTAGACTTGTCATGTTTTCAATTTTCATGTTTTATATAGTGAATAAAGATTAGTCAGACAGTTTAATCCTGACTAATTAGTAGATAGGTAGAGAATAATGAGGATCTCATCTGTTTAATTTGGGCCCTCAGCTGAAATAAGATAGAATTAGATAGTTTATGCTTTCAAAAGAATAAAAGTTTCAAGGTAGCAAGCTTAAATGCACCTGCAAAAAGGAATAAAAAATGTTAGAGTAATGTTGGGTAGGTAGAAAGAAGTGGAAAAAATCATGTAATATTCATCACCGAGAAAAATCACTAATTTCCCTTCCCCTGTAAGTATTCATTATTCTATACTTCCAGTCAAAGAGGCTCAAAGCATTTCTCTGACTTCTATTGGGACCAGACCCAAAGCTTGATGATTGGATAGTAGAAAATGTTGAATTCTTATGATAAAATCCACTTTACCATTATTTATCCCTCATTCATACATTTAACTCATTTTCCTAGGTAGGGGTTCTTTCTTACTTAATAAAACCTAAAATCCCATTAAATTGACTTCTTTCATTCATAAAGCATACAAAAACCCTCAAAAATACTTTATCCTAAGTAAATTGGTGAAATGATGAAATGAAAAGCTTTGCTTTATTTATTCACTTTACTTGGTCATTTAGTGTATTTTTGTGTATTCCATTTCCCCTTGTCATATTAACCTTTGACTTATGCTATTAATTCCCTAAAATAACTTGTCCTATCTATATAATTCACTTATCTAAAATAACCCCTAAAACCCGATATTATAAAGATTTTGGACCAAAGATATTATCCACATGTTAAAATGAAAACCCAAATAATGCGCCCTTTGGTCTAAAACTAATCTTAATGAAATATCTCGCCCCCTATCATTATTAAACCCTTCAATGGTTTAAAACTATATAATAAAATAATTTCTACGCCCATACATATGTTTAAAAAATAAACATACTTCCCTGCCTATCACATTTTATCCTAAGTGTTGAAACAAATAAAGTCTTTTATAAGTTTCAACCCCTACGCCTTTGCAATACACGTATCAACACTTTTTCCACATGAGTTTTAAACCCAAGGTGATATCACGATAAGAATAAGGTTTGTTTCAATTTAAATAACCCCACACTTATACATATTCCACCATACAATATAAAGCCTCACGCTTTGTGTGTATATATAAGCCCCGCCTATATGTACAACCCCCTTTTCATATCGAAACCCTGGTTAAAAAGTCATGTTTTATAAAGGTTTTAAACTTTAAACACTTGCTTAACATTACTCCGGTCCCACTTTGATTGCTCGCAGCTTTCAATCAAATCCTCACCCTTCGCTCCCATACTCCAGATCTGACGGCGCAAAAGCAAGATCGTGCGGAAAAGATAAACATCCATTCCAACAACAATTGAACACGAAATGGGTGGTATTCCCCATTTCGCCCTCCACGACGTGTCAGCCTTCCTTTTCATCGTGTTTGTTTTTATTAAAACAAATTACCACTTGAAATGGACGTGATAACCACTGTTGGTTTTGTTTTTAAATATGAAAGCGCTCCTGCCATTGATAAGACCCACATTTATTAAACATTTATGATGAAAAATATCAAGGGTTAAAACCTTTGATACAACATTTTTATGTTTATTTACACGTTATGAACTTAGAAAAGCTCTGCTTGACTGTGTAAAAGCCTTTTTGGCCCCGAATGTCAACTTATGCCCAAAAGTTACGAATTTAACCACAATTCCACCATTAAAGATTGACCAAGTTATTTCGCTACTCCAGTAAGCCGGACCAAACTTCAGATTCAACCACGATCTCCTCAGAACCTTTCAAGAAGCCAAATACCTGCATTTAAGGTATTTTTTGACCAATTTAAAGCATGCAAATTCCATTCAAAACCTTCTGTAATAGAACCAGGCTTTCAATTAGGATATTTCACCAAGCCAAGTTACCTAAAAATACCAAAAATAGGCCAAACCCTGGCCAATTTTTTCAGAAAACCCTGTTTTCAGTTATGAGCCTTTCTAAAGCCAAATTTCTAATTTTTTGAAGCCTGAACACCAAACTCAAAGACCTACAGGGTTAAATTTGTTGAATATACCCTAAAAACCCCTTTTTACAGTCAAATTCCCTCTGGAAACCCTCGTTCCCGGTTTTTTCCCAAGTTTTACATCATCATATAAACCAAATTGAGAAAAAATCCCAAAAGAAGCCATCCTTAGCCTAAATTGCTCAGTTTTCTCTTTGTTTAATATAAAACTCCTGCAAATAGTCTAATCTTGCAGAAGTAGCCCAAAAATGCCTAAAAAATAGAGTTAAACCTCCACAGACAGATCTCATTCCACAAGTCTTTCAAAAGCCTTCAATCACTTCCTTGCAGACCTCTGTTTCATTAACAAATTGTTTGATTTTTTTAGGTTATTACCAAAATAAGAAATTGGACCAAGAGTTTCAATACTAGTTGACAAAATTGTTTGCTCCAAAGTCTCATATTTTAATTCAAAAGTTTCATTCAAAAAACAATTTGTATACAAAGAAAGAATAAAATCAAGTCAGAGAGAGATCAGAATGATAAAATGTGCACAGTGAATGGTAAAAGTGAAATCATAATTCAAAATGACAGTGAAAACAGAACAGTCAAAGAGCATCATAGTTAAAGTGTATCAGATTAAATTCACAGTAAAGTTAAAACAAAGTTACAGAGCAGCAAGGTAAAGCTGTAAAAGTAAAACATGAAGGCATTAAATGGTAAATAAAGATGAAAATATTTTTAACAACGATGAATTTTATCCAAAGTGAAAGTAAAAACAGTTAAAAAAACAAAAGGGTTAAAAGATAAAACATAACAAGAAGGAACACTTTTGCAGAAATTTATTGTTTAAGTCATTGTTTTTCAGAAACTATTGTGACCAATCCAAGATGAATTTTGAAAAACTAAAGGAGGTCTATGTTCTTAAGATTTCCAAGTACAAAAACCTCTTTCACTTTTCTAACAACCATTATGGGTTGGGAAATATTAAACAATATTTGAAAGAACGTTTTGCAGAGAATTTATGTTAAGTCATCATGTTGCAGAGAATATTGTGGCCACTTAGAAATACATCTTACAAAAATGAAGGAGGTTTTTGTTCCTAATATTTCCATCGACAAAAACCTATCTCATTGTGTTCACGGTTATTACAAAATGAAAGATACATGCACATATTTACAACCTATTTTTTAGACTTTGTAAAACTCTGTTTTACACATATTGTTGCAGAGCCTATTGTGAACAACTGGAGAATAAATTTAGGAAAATGAGAGAGGTTTATTTCACCAACATATTCACCGAAAATATTGTCTTTCACTTTTTACATATCTATTTCGGATTGAGAAATAAAAATGTATCATTGGACCCCAAGTTTGCAGAATTGCTGGAGCAGAATGCACAAAGAAAGGAAACAATTAGTGACTTGGATGCCTCATCATCAACTAAGAGTTGAGATCAAATTTGAATTATCCTTTTTTTCATCACCTATACATAAAAAATAGTGCCAAATAGATGCATTAGTTTTTAGTGTCCTTTACTTAAGTTCTATTTATGTAAAACAGTTGGAGATATTTGTAAACCAATCTTGATATTTTTTCAAGATATTCTAGTTTAGAATTTGTATAAATACTTCACCCTTTGAAGTATTTTAGAGTGGAATAAAATTTCTAAGATTACTATAGAATTTTTCTGATACATTAGAGGCTTTCATGTGTTGAATTCAAAGTAGCAAACTGGACAAAGCTAAAGTGGCATCATAATTTAGGATTCTTGCAATAAGTTAAAGAGTGAAGTACATCTCTTCTTGTCATTGTTTATTTTCTGAGTTTCATGCAATTCATTATGTGTTTGATCTATCTTAATGTGTAACTAGGAATATTACTACAAGACTAGCCTTTTACTCCCTGTTTTTAACTAAGTTACCATTTAAATATTTTCTGTTGATTTCCGGTGTTAGGAATTCTTCATTGCTCCTACTCCCGTTTGACCCCTACCTCCTTCTTCCATTTTCCGGATCAAAGGATTCTTCATTTCCCTTTATCCCGATCATACCATTTCATCAAAAACCTTTCCCTAAATCTCTGAGGGTTATCTACCTTTCCCTGAATACATTTTTACCCTTTTGGCCTTTCCTTCTAGTACTTCTATCTAGACTTAGACTCCATAGCCTAATGGAAAAGTAGATCTCTCCTTAGTTTAATCCTAAGTGATTTTTACCCACCAAAACCTTTAAAAAAAAACTAATTGTTCTATCATAACTAGCCTAAAAACATACATAAAAAACAAAAGATAAATCTTAAAGAGAGAGCCCTCTCTGAATTCTAGGAAGGCTAGATCCTATGATTTGTGGGTTTGTGGTTACCTCGGTGAGTTCTCTCTTGAACCTAGAGAAATTACTGAGTGATAACATACTAGCAACCATACTGGGGAAGACTAACCTTTTCTTCAAAACTATTTTACAGGTTCAGATCTGATCTATGATGGTGGACAATGATCAATTATACAAAGGTTAAAATCATCCACCTGGCGAATCCACATCAATTTCACAATCAAGACTCCACTGGAGGAATGAACCTGAAAGAACAATATGGAAAGATCAGGCTTTCAACTTGGATCTTAATCCAAGACATTATGTTCTTTCTCATTAAGAAATTTTTTCAATATATTTTGTATTTTATATAAGGATCTGACTTGGTTGTATCGATACAGTGGCCTTTCTTTATGACTAATTTACAAGATGACCCAAGAATAAAATGCAGGTATGCTCCCATGAGTAGAGATCACATGCCTGTATTTCCACACAAACTACCAAAGGTAAATTGGTATAAAAATCTGCCCATGTTTCAAGATGAGAATATTGATGATCCTTTGTTACATCTCATTAAATTTCATATACACTCATGGAGATTGAAGGGTGATTGGCATGAGGATTACCTCATGAAGCTTTTCATGGAAACCTTAGAAGGACCAGCAAGGGAATGGTATGAAGCTCTCAAACCTGCAAGTTTGTTTTCCTTAAAATATTTTCACAAGGTATTTTATGAGCATTACAAAGAAGATTTTCCATCTTTATCATTAGCTGAAAATTTTTGTGATCAAGCCAAAGATCTTATACATTACTTTAAAAATATTGATGAAGATTTTGGAAATTGGCATCCTGAAGATTTACTAGAAGAAGTCCATAACTTTCATTCTCGAGTTAAATGTCATAATAATCAAGACGAGTTAAACAAAAATGAAATAGATTAGGAGATGAATCAAGATCCACAAAGCCCCTTTGTAGTAACAAATGATGTTTCATATAATGTTGTGAATGAAATTAAAGAAAATATTCAACCTCATGATCAATTTTTAGATAAGAGAAAAAAAATTGTTATTCAAATCTAAGAATTCAGAGATTCCCAACCCCCCTCACCGAAGAAGAAATCAATTTGCTTCTAAACATGCAACCATCCTCAAAATGTTTACATAATGAAGAAATTGTTTCTACTTATTCTAATGTTGATGAATGTACTAAAGTTTTTATCCATGAAGATACAAAAGAGCAAGTTGATGCTTATGTTGTTCTACCTTCCCAAAAAGGCCCATTGCTTGATAGTACTCCTATTGAGAAAAATGATGACCTTCAAATAGAATGCAACCAATCTAATCAAGATATATCAGGATTAATGGAAAAAAAATCTGCTGATCTAATGTATATAATTGATGACATTCCTTCTTCTAAAGATCTGCCTAAGTATGATCAATTTGATGATAATTTTGTTCTCCAAATTCAAGCTAGCTTCACAGAGCAATCACTAGCTATTTTGTGGGATGAGTTATTTGAATTTCAGCTTCATAAAGATTTTCTAACAGCTGTCTTTCTTGTTTTGAAATCAAGAAAATATTCTCTGCAACTTAAAATATATGTTCTTGAGATAGTTTCTGAAAAATATGAAAACGAAATTAAACTTTTGCATTCTCAAAATTCAGTCATATAATTTCCAAGATCCTAAAGAATTATTGGAAAACCTTCCTTCTCCTAAGCAAGAGGAAATTGTACTACCTTTTGACTTGCAGATTGAGGATGATTATTCTTTCAAGCACAAGACTGAAGAAATAGTTTCAGGATTTAATATTAAGAATACACCTAAGAAACTAGTCATTGAAGGCCTAGAAGCACAAATTATACATTATGCTTTTGATGATCCTATAGCAAATTATATGGAGAATATTTTTAGCTCAAGTCTACAAACATATGTCCTCTATGAAGATCAAATATATCAGCAATTTCCATTACACATCATATCTTTGATTATGAAGACACATGACCAAGTTATGCTTCCAAGTTTGATGAAAATCAGTCAAATTATCCATTCATTGATACAACTACTTGACTGGCTTCATTGGCATTTTTGTATTACCTGATTCAACAAGATTATCAGTAGATTAAAGTAGGTAGATGAATGCAAATAAGCTCAAATCTCTAAGCATTTTTTTTAATATTTAGTTTTTAGCTAGTTTTGAAATAATTCATTAAGATTTAAAACCAAGGAGAAGGTCCTAAGGATATTTAAGATCTATCAGTTTGGTTTGAGAATTGCAGTATGTTCCTTTAGTTTCAAATCAGATTTCAATTTTCAGAAAAAGGACTAAATTAATTTCAAGAGTTTCAGTCACAGAGATTTTATAACAAAGCAAATGCATGTTTGGGATTGGCTCAAAGGATTAGGCTACTAGTCGACGACGTTCTTGACATCTCACAAGGATATGCCATCCCCATGTGAAGCCATTGTTAGGGTCCTATAAATATAGGATTCATAATTTTGAATTGAATTTTGATAGTCTTGTAAAATATGTACATACCTTGCTTTCTACAAGTTGTTTTCCCATATTTTGAAAAAATCAAAAAGAGGGTAAAAAGTCCAAAAAGAAAGATCAAAGGACTTAAAAAATACATAGACCACAAAAGAAAAAATATGAAAATCAATCATGAAAGTGTGCAAGTTCAAATGCCACTACTTTTTACTTTTTGCAAATGATTATGGCAGAGTGTCAATAAATGCCATAATCCATGATGAGTTAAATTGTTTAAACTTGACTTGTCATGTTTTCAATTTCCATGTTTCATATAGTGAATAAATATTAGTCAGCCAATTTAATCCTGACTAATCAGTAGATAGGTAGAGAATAATGAGGAGCTTATCAGTTTAATCTAGGCCCTCGGATGAATTAAGATAGAATTAGATATTTTATGCTTTCAAAAGAATAAATGTTTCAAGGTAGCAAGCTTAAATGTGTTGGCAATATGATGCAGAGTGTTGTCCTTGATGGCAACCCACTGAATGAAGATGAAGACATGATATTGTTGGCATGTGTTGTCCTTGATGGCAATACACCTGATGAAGTTATTCTTGACTTGCTGGACTTGGTAAATGATGTAAATCTGATATGAAATGATGTTAGTTAGCAATATGATACTAAGTGTTGTCATTGAATGGCGACCCACTACATGAAGAAGATGGCAACTTACTGGATGAAGTTGTGCTTGATAGAATATGTTCTTGATGAAGTAAATCTGATGTATCTACAGTGTGTACAGAAGTCAATGAAGAAAGGAATTCAGCATGTGCTAAATCTTGATGAAAAGAGTATGTCTCAAGGCATACGCGGATATGTCTAGGAGAAGTCGCGTATGCACGCGGAAAAGAACGTTCCAAGTCGCGTATGGGCAAAAGCGCTCAAAAAGTGCATAACCAAGGGTAACCACCATGGTATTGACCCATTGTATTGGGTAATGATCCGCCTAATTGACCCCGTCCAGGAATACTATCGGAAGTAATGTAGTTTTGGGCTCATGGTATTGTTTTGGCTCATGGTATTGAAAAAGGATAAACCTATATAAAGAGATGAAATTCATTATGCAAATCATGTGTGTGGGTGCAAGATGTCTGAGCTTGAATGAATACTTCTCTCTGAAGTACATCT
This sequence comes from Pinus albicaulis, assembly GCA_034641835.2. Lineage (NCBI taxonomy): Eukaryota > Viridiplantae > Streptophyta > Pinopsida > Pinales > Pinaceae > Pinus > Pinus albicaulis. The sequence goes on from CM076577.1 coordinate 451,862,229, forward strand.
GAATGGAAAGGGTTACAATTGAATGATAGATCTGAATGCATGATGCACCAATGATGAAGAAGGGGATCTAGATCTGAAATGTACTTGTATTTTCTAGATCTATTTATGGAGTGATTAGATCTGTGATGAGGCGAACATCTGTCTAAAGTAAAGGGTTGAATCTGAACTGAATGTCTGATCTGAAGAAGTATGCAGCTCTGTAATGGTTGAAGATCCATACGCTACTTCGACGTAGAGGAATCGCGTATATATGCGGCTTTGCTGAAGAGAAAGCGCGTATGCGCAGTGAAATTAGTACAGAGGTATACGTTGGTTGATGTGGACGGAAGCGCGTATATACGCGACATCAGTGAAAGGAAAGCGCGTATGAAAACTAGGGTTTGCTGAAGCATGGGGTATGAAATCTCTGATCTGATCTGCTCTGTTTTAGCTATCTTTTGTTGATGTTTGACTGTTCTTAAATGTATGGAGAGGGTCCAGTCTGAAAATATGATGAAACGTGGCCTACAAGTTGAGTTCTATTGAAGTTGTTGGATCCAGTGTGAAAATTGATGAAACGTGATCCAAGGTGGTGCTGAGGGTTGTAGCCTTCAATCAGGGGGTCGTAGCTCCCTTCCAGGTGAGGCTGGTAAACGAGAGCAGGGGGTCGTAGCTCCCTTCCAGGAGAGGCTGGTAAACGAGTCAGGGGGTCGTCCTCCTCCGTAGAGAGCCGGTAACGAGTCGGGGTTGTAGCTCCCTTCAGAGAGTGTGTCGGCAACCAGTTGGCCGGCGGGTGCTCGCGTGCCGGGCGGAGTCCGTAACCCCGCACATAAGTGTCGTAAGATGTTTTCTATAATAAAATATTGAAGGCCGAGCAACTACACCTGCGGTTTTTCTCCCGACTCTGGGTTTCCACCAAAACTCGGTGTTCTTGTGGTGATGTCAGTATGTTTATTCGTTTACCGTGAAGACAAGCCATCGTTTATTGAACATCTGATGAATGAATAATGGAATGATATAAGCAAAGAACTAATGAAATAATTAGATCTCTGTGTATACGCGAGTTGCATGAAAGATATCCGCGTGTATACGCGAGTTTACTAAAGGAAAGTAGCGTATGGGTTTTAAGAAATGAAAAAGTGAAAAGTGTTGAGTATGTAGTAAATACTGATTCACCCCCCCCCCCCTCTCAGTATTTTTCCCAACAATTGGTATCAGAGGAGGTCCTTCTGCAAAATCTTGATCGCTTGAAGGAGATCCGTCGCAATGGGAAGTGTACAAACAAAAGTTTTTCTGCAAAATCTTGGTGCAAAAGTATGGGGAATCGTGAAAGAATGTGAACAAGAATCTAGAAAATAAAAGGGTACTTTTGTGGATTCTCTAGAAGAAAATAATCTTCTTGAAGAAAACACTCAACTCAAAGTAAGCCTAGAAGAAAATAACATAATCATAGAGACTCTTGAAAATCAACATGAAGCAAGAGAAAAACGCATTGAGGAATTGGAGTGTGAAGTAGTAAGTCTAAGGAAAGATAATGAGAAAGTGAAATCTCTCAATCTTAGATTTGCTAAAGGTTCAGAAACCTTAGATGAGATTATCAAGGTACAACGGTCTCCTCTTATAAAAACAGGTCTTGGATATATTGGGGAATCTTCCCAGACTTCAGCACCAAATTTTCTAAAAGCAGCCACAGCTAGTTCACTACCTTTAGCCACTCAGCAAGGGAACAAAGGGTCTTTACAGGTAAAGCATGATCATTCCAATTCAAGGAACACTAACAGGGAGAGCTTTCAAAGAAGCTACAACCAACAGGTAACTTCTAATAGAAGATTTCATGATCACAGAAATTTCTGCTTCAATGGACAATGTTTCTCATGTCACAATTTTGGTCATAAAGCTGCTCAATGTGTTGCATATAAAACCATCATGACAAGAGAAGCAAGAAAGATGAATATTGAACCAAAGAAGAACACCTATAAAAACTTTTCTCCTCTTCAAAACGAAGTTGAATGTACTTATTGCAATAACTTTGGTCATGAAGAATTTGAATGCAGGAGCAAGGTCCAGCCAAAAGAGCATGTTCCCTCAAGTTCTAAAGTTTGGAAAGAGAAGGAAATATTGGTTGAAAATTGTGGGATAGCGTTATTTGCAGAAGGTGAAGAAAATCAATGGTACATTGACAGTGGGTGCTCAAGACACATGACAGGTGACAAAAGCAAACTTCTTGCATATGATGCTCTAGAAAAAGAAAAGAAAGTTACTTTTGGAAATGATACTCCTGCTATAATTAAAGGAAAAGGGTCAGTGTTTCTGAAAGAAATGGTAAAGGCTAAAAATGTCATGTATGTGGATGGATTAAGGCATAACCTGTTAAGTGTAAGTCAAATGTGTGATCAAGGAACAGAAGTGGTCTTTAGGTCAAAAGAATGTGTGGTTCGTGATCTTGATACAGGTAAAATCATTATTAAAGGAAAAAGAAATCCAAGCAACCTGTATGTATTGAACAGCATAGATCAATGTTACTTGAGCAAGTCTTCAGAAAATTGGCTATGGCATAGAAGGCTGGGGCATCTGAGTTTCTCTCAAATCAACAAAGCAAGCAGACTTCAAGCTGTTCGTGATCTTCCCAAAGTCAATCTTCCTGAAAGTATCATATGCAAATCCTGTCAATTTGGTAAGCAGACCAGAGTACGATTTAATGCCAAAGAAGGATCATCAAGTAAGCCTCTTGAACTCATTCATACTGACATCTGTGGACCTATGAGGAAAAATTCATTACGTGGGGAAGAATACTATATCTTATTTATTGATGACTACTCTAGAATGTGTTGGATCGGGTTCATTAAACACAAAGATCAAGCATTTGAAAATTTTCAGAGCTTCAAAGATTTGGTAGAAAATGAATTAGATCTAAAAATCAAGTGTCTTAGATCTGATCGAGGAGGAGAATATTCATCAAATGAATTCTTTGAATTTTGTGAACAACATGGCATAAAAAGACAATTCTCTGTAGCAGGCACTCCACAACAAAATGGTGTAGCAGAAAGAATGAATAGAACAATTTTTCAAATGGCTAGAGCTATGCTAGCTGATTCTGGCATTTCTAACATGTTCTGGAGTGAAGCAGCATTTACAGCTGTTAACATTCTCAACAAGGCTCATGTTCGGGTAAATAGTGACAAAACTCCATATGAACTCTGTTATGGTAATTCTCCCACTGTGAAGCATTTTAAAGTTTTTGGAAGTAAATGCTTTATCAAAAATATTGATGAAAATATTGGCAAGTTTGAACCTAGATCAGATGAAGGGATATTTCTTGGTTACACATCTTCAAGCAAAGCATACACATGTTACAATAAAAGGCTTCAAAAGGTTGTTGAATGTATTGATGTTGTTATTGATGAGTCTCCTGCAGCTCCTAAAGAAGAAAAACAAACAACAAAAGAAGATGATAGTGACATATGGCCTTCTACATCAAATGAAAATGAAAATGATATAGACAGTGGATCCAATGAAGAACCAGAAAATGATCTATCTGAAAAGGCTCCATCCAGATATGTTCAAAAGAATCATCCTGAATCTCAAATTTTGGGAGACAAGGAATCAGGTGTACAAACAAGGAGAACTCTTGTGGGATCTTCTAGTCATCTGGCACTACTATCCACAATTGAACCACACAATGTCAATGAAGCTAGCAAATATGAATGTTGGAATCATGCCATGGATGAAGAGCTTGATAAAATTGAAAAGAATGACACTTGGGATTTGGTACCAAGACCACATGATAAAAATGTCATTGGAACTAAATGGATCTTTAAGAACAAGTTAAATGAGAATGGGGATGTTGTAAGGAACAAAGCTAGACTAGTTTGCAAGGGGTATACTCAACAAGAAGGTATAGACTTTGAAGAAACTTTTGCTCCTGTAGCTCGTCTTGAAGCCATAAGAATGTTTCTTGCTTTTTCAAGTTATCAACAAATCAAAGTTTATCAAATGGATGTTAAATCTGCTTTTCTTAATGGTGATCTAGAAGAAGAAGTATATATAGAACAACCGGAAGGATTTATTTTGGGAAATGATGAAAATCTTGTGTGTAGACTTAAAAAGGCTCTGTATGGTCTCAAACAAGCTCCAAGGGCATGGTATTATCGTCTTGACAAATATCTTCATCAACAAGGATTCACAAAGGGATCTGCTGATAGCAACTTATACACAAAAGTTGAAAATGATAAACTATTGATTGTAGTTGTATATGTTGATGATATCATTTTTGGGAGTAACGAAGAATCTATGAGTCAAAAATTTTCTTCTGTCATGCAGCAAGAATTTGAAATGTCCTTACTTGGGGAACTAACATTCTTTCTTGGCTTACAAGTGCATCAAATTGCAGATGGTATATTCCTATCACAAGAAAAATATCTTAAGCAAATTCTGAAGAAGTATGGCATGGAAGAATGCAAACCTGTAAGTACACCAATGATAACCAGATGCAATCTCAGTTCTCATGATGATTCTCCTCCGGTGAATCAACCAGATTACATATCAATGATAGGAAGTCTACTTTATCTCACTGGGACTAGACCAGACATTATGCATGCAGTTGGGATTGTTGGACGATTCCAAGCTAATCCAAAAGAGTCTCACCTTCAGGCTGTTAAAAGAATTTTCAAATATCTACAAGGAACTCAAGACTTTGGTCTATGGTATCCAAAGAATGCCGATCTTACTCTTCATGCTTACACTGATGCAGATTGGGCTGGAAGTGTTGATGATCGGAAAAGCACTAGTGGTGGTGCATTCTATATGGGACCCCGGTTAGTATCTTGGTTCAGCAAGAAGCAAAGTTCTATTGCCTTATCTACAGCAGAAGCAGAATATGTGGTTGCCGCATCTTGTTGCACTCAACTCCTTTGGATGATGCAAACCTTACAAGATTTTCAAATCAAATGTACACCTCCTGTCCCCATTAAGTGTGACAATACAAGTTCCATCAGTATTTCAAAGAATCCTATTATGCATTCAAAGACCAAGCACATTCCCATCAAGTATCACTTCTTACGTGAACAAGTGCTTGAGCAAACCGTGAAGTTGGAGTATGTTCCCTCCAAAGAACAAGTTGCTGATATCTTTACCAAACCTCTGCCCAGGGAAGCGTTCGAGTATCTAAGACAGAAGCTGGGAGTGTTCTCTGCCAGTCAAAAGAACAAATTTGCATAAATTTAGAAGATGGCATTGGATACGCGGGTTTCATGAAACACAGTCGCGTATATACGCGAGTTACTGCACAGAAAACCGCGTATGTCTGATTGCTGACAATTTTCTGGTTGGAGTCAGCTCTTTTCAGCACAGTTGCAGTGCTGTTTGGTATCTCTGATACTGTTTGGTATCTCTGGTGGTGTTCCAGTTCTCATAATTCTATTTCTCATGTTTTGATAAAGATTCCTTGATGATTTGTTGGTGAAAGTGTTCAGGATGCACAAACTAAGGGGGTGCCTTAGTCATATGAAAAGGATGCTTGGATGCATAGATTCAGGGGGAGGAGTGACATTGCTGAGTACAATGCATTGTTGGCATTATGGTGGTTCTAAAATATGTTCTCTTTCTTGAGGACTTTTCTGGTGTTGGTCTTAAATGGTCATTTTTGTAATTTGTTGAAAAGGTCTTGTTGAGACCCATGATGTAAAATTGTAATATTCAGTCATGTAAGGACTTGTCTTTTTTTTGTAAACCCACTTGGTTGGGTAGCTGAGTTGCAATGTGTAAACCCACTTGGTTGGGTAGTTGAGTCTCTTATGTAAATCCACTTGGTTGGATATTGGATGTAAGTATGAGTCTTTGGTGATAGGAAGTTCATAGAGTCATGTACTTCATTGAAAATTTGGTTGAAGATTCAGCATGAACTCAGGGGGAGCTTGGTCACTTCAGTATATATCAGATCTGCAGAACGCTTCTTCCACATGAGGAGAAAAAGGGGAGAGTATGTTGGTTTTTGATCTGCCCTTTGCCCTTGATGTCAAAGGGGGAGAGTGACATGGTGTTTGAATGAAGAGAAAGAATGGTGTCAAAAATGGAGAGAGTGACATGGTGTCATGGTATTCTTAATGTACCTATCTATTGTGGTGATCAAACACCATCGTGGTTGCCATCAAGTCCAAAGGGGGAGATTGTTGGCAATATGATGCAGAGTGTTGTCCTTGATGGCAACCCACTGAATGAAGATGAAGACATGATATTGTTGGCATGTGTTGTCCTTGATGGCAATACACCTGATGAAGTTATTCTTGACCTGATGGACTTGGTAAATGATGTAAATCTGATATGAAATGATGTTAGTTAGCAATATGATATTGAGTGTTGTCATTGAATGGCAACCCACTTGATGAAGAAGATGGCAACTTACTGGATGAAGTTGTGCTTGATAGAATATGTTCTTGATGAAGTAAATCTGATGTATCTACAGTGTGTACAGAAGGCAATGAATAAAGGAACTCAGCATGTGCTAAATCTTGATGAAAAGAGTATGTCTCAAGGCATATGCGGATATGTCTAGGAGAAGTCGCGTATGCACGCGGAAAAGAACGTTCCAAGTCGCGTATGGGCAAAAGCGCTCAAAAAGTGAAAAACCAAGGGTAACCACCATGGTATTGACCCATTGTATTGGGTAATGATCCGCCTAATTGACCCCGTCCAGGTAGTTTTGGGCTTATGGTATTGTTTTGGTCCATGGTATTGAAAAAGGGGCTCATGGTATTGAAAAAGGATAAACCTATATAAGGAGAAGAAATTCATTGTGCAAATTAGATGTGTGGGTGCAAGATGTCTGAGCTTAAATGAATACTTCTCTCTGAAGTAGATCTGAATGGAAAGGGTTACACTTGAATGATAAATCTGAATATATGATGCACCAATGATGAAGAAGGGGATCTAGATCTGAAATGTACTTGTATTTTCTAGATCTGTTTATGGAGTGATTAGATCTGTGATGAGGCGAACATCTGTCTGAAGTAAAGGGTTGAATCTGAACTGAATATCTGATTTGAAGAAGTATGCTGCTCTATAATGATTGAAGATCTATACGCTACTTCGCTGCAGAGGAAGCGCGTATATACGCGGCTTCGCCGAAGAGAAAGCGCGTACGTTGTGCGAACTAGCGCGCAGGCATACGCTGGTTGATGTGGACGGAGCGCGTATATACGCGACATTAGTGAAAGGAAAGCGCACAACAGAAAACTAGGGTTTACCAAGCATGAAGGAATCGATCCGACCCGCTTCCGTTTCTAGCTATCCGTTGTTGATGCTCGATCGTGCTGAACGCGGAGAGGTCCAATCAACATGATGAAACGTGGAGCAGCAAGCGAGCTCTATTGAAGTTGTTGGATCCAAAGGTGGAAAATCACGAAACGGGTCCAAGGTGGTGCTCGAGGGTTGTAGCTCGCCTGGGGTCGTAGCCCTCTTCCGTGAGCTGGTAAACGAGAGTGTGGGGTCGTAGCTCCCTTCCAGGAGAGGCTGGTAAATGAGTCAGGGGGTCGTAGCTCCCTTCCAGGAGAGGCTGGTAAACGAGTCAGGGGGTTGTAGCTCCCTTCCAGAAGAGGCTGGTAAACGAGCGCAGGTGGGTGCCTGCGTGCTGGTAGGAGTCTGCACCAGCACATATGTTGTAAGATGTTTTCTCTATAATAAAATATTGAAGGCTGAGCAACTGCAGCGGTGGTTTTCTCCCAATTTGGGTTTCCACCTAAAAATCCTGGTGTTCATGTGTGATGCTTTGTGTGATGGTTTATTCTATTCTTACTGCACATGTTTACTTTTTATTGAACATCTGATGAATGAATAATGGAATGATATAAGCAAAGAACTAATGACATAATTAGATCTCTGTGTATACGTGAGTTGCATGAAAGATATCTGTGTGTATACGCGAGTTTACTAAAGGATAGTAGCGTATGGGTTTTAGAAGCAAGAGAAAGTAAAAATATACAAAAGAAATACCGACTTGTGTAACCAGCCCAAAAATAGAAGAAAAGAGATCTTATCAACGCCTTAGAAATAAGCCAATTAAAGGGGGAAACCTCCAATACATTACATAAATGAACAATTCTTTGATGATCCAATTTACAAAACCTCCTTTTTATATATAGGAGTCCATGGGGCCATAATGTAATCCTAGCCGACCTAACAATAATAATGTAAGGGCACAATAATAACAATATGGGGGTTACAGGGGTACAACAATAACAATAAGTGGGGCTACACTAACAGAATAAGGGACTACACTATTAATATAGGGACTTAACATGCCCCTCTCCTTCAAACAAGTGTTGTCCTCAACGCTTGATTATTTCTTGATGCTTCTGTATAAAATTCTCATCCTCCCATGTGAAGTATTTTACAGGAAATTTCTTCCGCTTGCTGAGATACTCTGAAATTGATCGCACTTGTCGATTTCTTGTTTCTATGACTGCTTCATAACTTCTTTCGATGTGATGTTGATCTTCGTGTTGTTTCATTAGATTCCGCACCAAAGTTGGGTTATCCTTTGAGAGTTGGAGAACTTGTTGTTGATGCTCGATGTGATCTTCCATTAATTTATCATCCATATTTGCTATTATTTGATCCTTCAAACCATCCAACTTAGCCTCTATTTCTGCTTTTAAACCATCTATTTCATCTTTAATTGCTCTTCGTAAGATTGAAACTTGTTGCACTTGGTACCGTAATTTTGATATCTCATACTGCAACTCTTCCTCTTCATGCGTCATAGTATAGCTTTTTGAGGGATTAATGGGTATGGAATTATTTTTTGGAGGCATTATAGAACCTAATACTGATAAAAATTCTAAAATATGCCCTTGGAATCAATTCAAATTGATTCTTCAAACAAGACTTATGCACTTCGGAGAAAACAATACACACATTTTTATTGGTTTTGAGGAGCTCGATATTGAAATTGGATTATCTCTGTGATTGTGGCTCTTCAATATCTGAAATTCAGACCTAGGAACCCTAAGGCTGTCTTCAAATTCCACAGGTTTGATCTAATTTGGATTCCCCAAGACAAAGTTGTGTCCAATCTCCCACAATGACCTAATTCTGGACTGGTTCAGTAGAGCACACTTGTAGGACTTGCCACATGTCACTGTTTCGTCCTTTGTCTCTAAAATTGATATCCAAGAAACTACATTTTGTGTACTTGTGACCACTTTTTACGGCACTCAAATCCACTTCCCAGAGAGAGAGTTATTGAACTTTTCCCACGATCACCTCTTTGAGATGCAATTCAGGAGCCTGAAAAAGCACTACCTTCCAAAGATCATATCTCCAAAAATGTTGCGAACCAAGATCTAAATTTTTTTGAAGAATTTCCTCAGGATTTCAGCTTCACACCATACGAATTTCAGATTCTGAACCTTCGTAGAAAAAATTTTATAGCGAAAATTCCACGATGACCTGTTTAGGAGCTTAAACAAATCCCTAACTTCCACAGATGATATCTCCGAAAATATTGCGAACCAAGCTCTAAAATTTTTAGAAAATCTTCCTCAGGATTTCATCTTCGCACCCTAAAAATTTCAGCTTCTGAAACTTCGTAGAAAAAAAGTTATAGCGAAAATTCCACGATGACCTGTTTGGATCAGCGAAACCCTAGAATCCCAAGCTCTGATACCAAATGTTGTGTAACCAGCTCCAAAAATAGAAGAAAAGAGATATCAACGCCTTAGAAATGAGCCACTTCGAGGGGGCAACCTCCAATACATTACATAAATGAACAATTCTTGGATGATACAATTTACAAAACCTCCTTTTTATATATAGGAGTCCATGGGGCCATAATGTAATCCTAGTGGGCCACAATGTAATCCTAGCCGACCTAACAATAATAATTTAAGGGCACAATAATAACAATATGGGGGTTACAGGGGTACAATAATAACAATAATGGGGGCTACACTAACATAATAAGGGGCTATACTATTAATATAGGGACTTAACATATTCACCCCCCCCCCCTCTCAGTATTTTTCCCAACAAAATGCACCTACAAAAAGGAAGAAAAAATATTAGAGTAATGTTGGGTAGGTATAAAGAAGTGGGAAAAATCATGAAATATTCATCACCAGGGAAAAATCACTAATTTCCCTTCCCCTGTAAGTATTCAGTATTCTATACTTCCATTCAAAGAGGCTCAGAGCATTTCTCTGACTTCTATTGGGACCAGACCCAAGGCTTGATGATTGGATAGTATAAAATGTTGAATTCTTATGATAAAATCCCCTTTACCATTATTTATCCCTCATTCATACATTTAACTCATTTTCCTAAGTAGGGGCTCTTTCTTACTTAATGAAACCTAAAATCCCATTTAATTGACTTCCTTTATTCATAAAGCATACAAAAACCCTCAAAAATACTTTATCCTAAGTAAATTGGTGAAATGATAAAATGAAAAGCTTTGCTTTCTTTATTCACTTTACTTGGTCATTTAGTGTATTTTTGTGTATTCCATTTCCCCTTGTCATATTAAATTTTGAATTATGCTATTAATTCCCTAAAAATACCTTGTCCTATCTATATAATTCCCTTATCTAAATACCCCCTAAAACCCACTATTATAAAGATTTTGGACCAAATATATTATCCACATCTTAAAATGAAAACCCAAATAATGCGCCCTTTGGTCTAAAACTAACCTTAATGAAATATCCCACCCCCTATGGTTATTAAACCCTTCAATGGTTTAAAAATATATAATAAAATAATTTATGTGCCCATACATATGTTTAAAAAATAAACATACTTCCCCGCCTATCACATTTTATCCTAAGTGTTGAAACAAATAAAGTCTTTTATAAGTTTCAACCCCTGCGCCTTTACAATAAACGTATCAACTCTTTTTCTGCATGATTTTTAAACCCAAGGTGCTATCATGATAAGACTAAGGTTTGTTTCAATTTAAATAACCCCGCACTTATACATATTCCACCATACAATATAAAGCCTCACGCTTTGTATGTATATATAAGCCCCGCCTATATGCACAACCCCCTTTCCATATCGAAACCTTGGTTAAAAAGTCATGTTTTATAAAGGTTTTAAACTTTAAACACCCGCTTAACATTACCTCGGTCCCACTTTGATTGCCCGCAGTTTTCAATCAAATCCTCACCCTTCGCTCCCATACTCCAGATCTGACGGCACAAAAGCAATATCGCATGGAAAAGATAAACATGCATTCCAACACCAATTGAATGTGAAATGGGTGGTATTCCCCATTTCGCCCTCCACGACGTGTTAGCCTTCCATTTGATCATGTTAATTTCTATTAAAATAGCTTACCACTTGAAATGGACGTGATAACCACTATTGGTTTTGTTTTTAAATCTGAAACAGCTCCCGCCATTGATAAGACCCACATTTAATAAACATTTATGATGAAAAATATCAAGGGTTAAAACCTTTGATACAACATTTTTATATTTATTTACGTGTTATGAACTTAGAAAAGCTCCACTTGACTGTGTAAAATCATTTTTAGCCCCGATTGTCAACTTATGCCCAAAATTTACGAATTTGACCAAAATTCCACCATTAAAGATTGACCAAGCTATTTCGCTGCTCCAGTAAGCCGGACCAGACTTCAGATTCAACCACGATCCCCTTAGAACCTTTCAAGAAGCCAAATACCTGCGTTTAAGGTATTTTTAGACCAATTTGAAGCATGAAAATTCCATTCAAAACCTTCTGTAATAAAACTAAGCTTTCAATTAGGAGATTTCACCAAGCCAAGTTACCTAAAAATACCAAAAATAGGCCAAACCCTGGCCAATTTTTTCAGAAAACCCTGTTTTCAGTTATGAGCCTTTCTAAAGCCAAATTTCCAAATTTTTGAAGCCTGAAGACCAAAATCAAAGACCTACAGGTTTAAATTTACTGAATGTACCCTAAAAACCCCTTTTACAGTCAAATTCCCTTAGGAAACCCTCGTTTCCGGTTTTTTCCCAAGTTTTACATCATCAGATAAACCAAATTGAGAAAAAATCCCAAAAGAAGCCATCCTTAGCCTAAATTGCTCAGTTTTCTCTCTGTTTAATATAAAAACTCTTTCAAATAGTCTAATCTTGCAGAAGTAGCCCAAAAATTCCTAAAAAATAGAGTTAAACTTCCATAGAAAGATCTCATTCCACAGGTCTTTCAAAAGCCTTCAATCACTTCCTTGCAGACCTCCGTTTCATTAAAAAATTGTTTGATTTTTATAGGTTATTACCAGAATAAGAAATTGGGCCAGCAGTGTTGAGATTCAACAAGATGATGAGCTTAGTGAAAAGAGTCACCTTCACTAAGTGGGCCCGCAGGCTATTTTTGGCGCAAGTTTATTTTTAGACATGATGATCATATTTCAGAAGTTGCAAGATGCTATTTGTGGATGATTTATCAAGTTGGAAAAATAGGTGAAATTATATTTTTATAATATTGGGCGAAGTCCATTTCATAGATCTTCGATCTAAAAATAGATGCATGTCGATTATTATTAGCTCTTAATAATAATCAGAATCTAAACAACAACTTATTCTCTTGGAGCACTTTGATTCAGTGCTTAGATTTGGAAAATCAATGGACTGAGGGAATTACACAATTCCCAAGGGAAACTAGAGGTTCATGCATGGAGGACTCAGTTAGAACTGAAGTGGCAAAGTTATGACAGAGTTGGAAGAGTAGTTTATGGAGTTGTATTCAGTTTAACTCAGTTAGACTCAATTGAGCTAGTTGTATCTAGTCTAACTGAATGATACAATAGTGAGAGTGGAGTGAATTAATTAGTTAATTAATTCATATATATTAACTCATTAATCAACTAAACAATACAGCAGTTAACTACAATGCATGGCAGTTCCAGTGGAGACCCAGTGGAGAGATAGGTGAAAGGGCAAGATGGACTATCTGTTGTGACTATAGTGATGCATTGATTGCATCACACACACATTGGAGTTTCCAATGAGGATTTCATAGTCAAGGAAAGAGTAATTCTAATTCATTCAAAGCTATTCTTCAGCAGGGATTGCGCAGTGGAGGTAGGCTAGAAGGAGGGCAAAGATCGGTGCATGGATTTGCAGGTTTTTCTTGATTAGTGTGTGACGATTGTATTGTACTGAGAACTTGATGTACTAAGCTTTGTATGAGGATTTTTACATGATCTCCATGATACATAATATATGATAGTTGGGGTTTTCAGCTTCAGTCTTTCCCGTTAAACAACTGTGTTATGTGCAATTGTTTTTATTTATGCTTCACATCTGTGTGCAATTAATTTTCCGCAAAAGATTAACAGTGCAATGATTCTATATTTTGCGAGAAGTTAATTATTGTGAGATCATGGGAATCTAGTACATATGCATGCTTAATGTATACAATTTCTACATGTTATCGGAGCATTGTTAATTCTTGAAGATTTCAATTGTGAAGAATTGGTGAGTTTGTGCTAGTGAACAATTCAAATTTGCTACAGAAGATTCTTGGTGCAGAAGTTGAGTATACATTGAAATGTATTTCAATGGGTTGTGATTGGAGTATTCCCTTGATGGGAGCTCTAATTACCTAGCCTGGAAGGACAGGATGGAGGCGGTGCTGGAGGATAATGGACTGAAGGAGTTCATCGATAGCAATGTTCCTAATCCGGGATCTAGCGATGCTACATTACTTGGTGCATGGCAAAAGAAGACAACAAAGATGAGAAGAATTATGTTGGAAGGTGTGAAGGACCATATTGTGTCTAGCCTTCAAGGGAAAGCCACTCCATTCTTAATGTGGAAGGCTTTGACAAATTTTTTCCAAAGCAGAAGTGATCAGAGGAAGTTGGCGCTTAAAGACAAGATCAGAAAAATAAAAATGGAGAAGGGCGACAGTATTCCAAAATACCTCACAAAGTTTGTCCAGTGCAAGGATGAACTAGGAAGTGTGGGGGTTACTGTTGATGATGAAGACTTGGTGAGCTTGGCTCTCCTTGGGCTTCCGAAGAGTTGGCATAGCTATGAAGCCTCTGTCAATGGACGGGAGAAACTACCGGGATGGGAGCGACTTTCGGCGGATCTTGTGCAGGAGGAGATAAGGCGGGGTACCAGGGATGTCTCTTCAGCAAAGAATGAAGATGAAGAGAATTTTTCTTTGGCTGCCAAAGCAAGGAAAGGGAAAGGGAGGAAATTTCCTTCAAAATCCGAAGCTAAAGGCAAGAAGCAGGTTTGTCCAAAGTGAAGTGTTTTCACTGTCGCATGGGCATTTCACCACTAACTGTCCACAGACGAATAAGAACAAGAAGGCTGCTGGAGCTGCAGCTAGAGATGCCTTAGCCTCGCAATTTCAACTTGATTTCTCTTTGATCGCATGCTTGGTTTCAAGTTGTATGGGATCAGTGTGGTATCTTGATAGTGGTGCGTCTTTCCATATGATGGGAGACAAGGAGTTGTTTAGTGACTTGGAGGAGAAGGACCTCCAGATGCATGTAGAGATGGGCGACGACGGTCGGTACAGTGTGACTAGAATTGGGACCATTACCTTTGAGAGGGAGTCTGGTAATCCATTCTTGTTGAAGAATGTTATGCATGTTCCAAGTCTGAAGAAGAACTTGGTCTCGGTCGCAATGCTGGAAGACAAAGGTTATGATGTTGTTTTCAGTGAGGGAAAAGCCTTCCTTCGACATAAAACAATAGGTCAAACCAAGAAGATAGGGGTGTGAATTAAGAATATCTACAAGCTGGAGGTAGATGGTTGTGCTGCAATGGAGGGCAAAGCAGAAGAAGTGGTGAGTCGGGATGAGGGCGAATTATGGCATAGGAGATTGGGCCATCTCCACCATGGCGCTTTCAAGATTTTGCGATAGATTTCTACTGGACTTCCCTAGGGTACTCTTGCGAAGTAATATCAGTGCAAGGGATGTACTATGGGTAAGTTTGTGAAGACCACCTTTCATGAGAAGGAGAACTGTGCTTTGGTGATCTTGGAGATAATTCACACAGACATGTGTGGACCTTTCTCAGTTGCTTCAACAGCAAAACACGGGTATTATGTTATATTTGTTGATGAATATTCTCATATATGTTGGATATTCTTCATTAGAAGAAGAGTGAAACGTTCTCAAAGTTCTGTGAATTCAAAACATTGGTGGAGAAGGAGTCGGGGAAGAAAGTGAAAGCTCTACTGAGCGATAATGGTGGTGAATACATCTCGAGCGAATTCAAAGACTTCTGTAGCAAAGAAGGAATTCGAAGAGAACTCATAGCGCCTCATAACCCATAGCAGAATGGGGTCACTGAGAGGAAGAACAGAAAGATCGTGGGTGCTGCACGAGCGATGCTGCATGACTAGGGCCTACTGATGCACTTGTGGGTGGAAGCATGCAACACTGTGGTTTATGTGCAAAACTGTTGTCCTCATAGAGTACTTGGCATGAGTACACCTGAAGAAGATTTTACTGGTAAGAAGCCTGATATTTATCATTTGAAGATTTTTGGCTCATCTGTTCACATTCATGTGACAAAGGACACCAGGAAGAAGGTGGAGCTAACTGCTGAAGTTGGGATATTTGTGGGGTACATAGAAACACCCCATAATTATCGTGTGTATTTTCCAGACAGTCGGATGATTGTGTTGCGACGGGATATAAAATTCAATGAGGTGAAAGCCATGAAGTTGTCGCTTGAGAGGGAGCTACACTTGCATGTGGAGGAGGAAATTCTTATTCCCAAAGATGAGCCTCTAGATGTGGATCAGCCACAGGAGGAGATTCATGGAGTGGAGGAGTCCACTCATGCAGAACCAAACATCAGACAAGGTAGAAAGCATACCACAGAAGCCGAGAGACTGAAACTTGATGCAGCACAGAATGTAGGAGTCCCTACATCATAGCACAGACAAAGACAGTCACCTGGCCAATTTACTGGATACATGGCTCTTATGAGCAAGTGTATCATGACAGAGCCATCTTCTTTTGAAGAAGCAGTGCAAGAGCCCACATGGGTAGATGCCATGGTGGAGGAGTATGACTCCATTGTCATAAATAGTGCTTGGGAGATTGTTCCAAGGTCGGTGGGAAAATCAGTTGTAGGATCAAGATGGATCTACAAGGTAAAGCAAGCTGCCGATGGGAGCGTCAATAAGTATAAGGCAATATTTTTTTCCCAGGGCTTCTCACAGATCGAGGGGATTGACTATGAAGAAACCTTTGCACCTGTTGCATGGTTTTCTTCCATACGAACCATCCTTTCTCTCTCAGCACAGATGGGTTGGAACATTCATCAGATGGATGTGAAGATTACATTTTTTAATGGGATCATTGAGGAAGAGGTGTACATTGAGCAGCCTGAAGGATTTGAGATCTTTAGCAGCGAGTCGCATGTGTGCAGGCTCAAAAGAGTGTTGTATGGGCTGAAACAAGCACCACGTGCTTGGTACACTCAGATCGACAGCTATTTCACTGGACTTGGCTTCACCAAAATTGAGGCTGATGCAAACCTATACCAGATTGTGGTGGAGGGTAAGCTTTTAATCATTTTTCTTTATGTTGATGATTTAATACTAACGGGTGATGAGCAGTTGATACACTCATGCAAGGTAGATATTGCAAAGGAGTTTGAGATGAAGGATTTGGGCCTCCTTCATTATTTCCTTGGATTGGAAATATAGCAGCGAGAAGGTGAACTATTTGTGTCTCAAGGAAAGTATGCTCGGGAGATACTGGAGAAGTTTCACATGCAAGGCTGCAAGCCTATTCATACTCCTCTTCCAGGAAATTGGAAGAAATAGGATGCTACATCAGCAGAGGTAGTGGATGCCACTATTTATTGACAGTTGGTGGGTTCGCTCATGTATTTAGTCAATACAAGACTGGATATATTCTATGCAGTGAACCAACTTTCACAAGTGATGGTTAAGCCTACCAAGCTCTTTTGAAAGGCAGGCAAGCATGTCTTGAGATATCTCAGGGGCACATATGAGTATGGTTTATGGTATAGACAGAATGATGAGGTGAAGTTGCATGGCTTCACGGATGTAGATTGGGCAGGAATCCCAACAGACAGAAAGAGCACATCAAGAGGGATTTTCAGTATCAGATCTACAGTGGTTTCTTGGTACAGCAGGAAAAAAATATCCATGGCACTCAGTTCAGCAGAAGCAGAATACATTGCAGCAAGTCAAGCTGCATGTGAGGCTATCTGGATGAGGAAGATTCTAGTTAGTTTGTTCGGTTCACATTTAGATCCCACAATGATACATTGTGATAATCAGAGTTGCATTAATTAGAGAAGTTTCACATGCAAGGCTGCAAGCCTATTGATACTCCTCTTCCAGGAAATTGGAAGAAATAGGATGCTACATCGGCAGAGGTAGTGGATGCCACTATTTATTGACAGTTGGTGGGTTCGCTCATGTATTTAGTCAATACAAGACTGGACATATTCTATGCGGTGAACCAACTTTCACAAGTGATGGTTAAGCCTACCAAGCTCTTTTGAAAGGCAGGCAAGCATGTCCTGAGATATCTCAGGGGCACATCTGAGTATGGTTTATGGTATAGACAGAATGATGAGGTGAATTTGCATGGCTTCACGGATGTAGATTGGGCAGGAAGCCCAACAGACAGAAAGAGAACATCAAGAGGGATTTTCAGTATCAGATCTACAGTGGTTTCTTGGTACAGCAGGAAACAAATATCCGTGGCACTCAGTTCAGCGGAAGCAGAATACATTGTAGCAAGTCAAGCTGCATGTGAGGCTATCTGGATGAGGAAGATTCTAGTTAGTTTGTTCGGTTCACATTTAGATCCCACAGTGATACATTGTGATAATCAGAGTTGCATTAAACTCTTGGTTAATCCTGTGTTTCATGATATATCTAAACATATTGATTTCCAATATCATCATATCAAATATTATGTGCAACAGAAGATCATGTTGCTTTAGTACATTCCTACAGAGGATCAGGATGCAGATATTCTGATGAAGGTGCTCACCAGGAGAAAATTCAAATACCATAGAGGCAGGATCGGGGTGAAAGATAATCCCTATCTTGTTGAGAGGGAGTGTTGAGATTCAACAAGATGATGATATTAGTGAAAAGAGTCACCTTCACTAAGTGGGCCTGCAGGCTATTTTTGGCGCAAGTCTATTTTTAGACATGATGATTATATTTCAGAAGCTACAGGTGCTATTTGTGGATGGTTGATCAAGTTGGAAAAATAAATGAAATTATATTTTTATAATATTGGGCGAAGTCTATTTATAGATCGTCGATCTAAAAATAGATGCATGTCGATTATTATTATCTCTTAATAATAATTAGACTCTAAACAACAACTTATTCTCTTGGAGCACTTTGATTCAGTGCAAAGATTTGGAAAATCAATGGACTGAGGGAATTACACAATTCCCAAGGGCAACTGGAGGTTCATGCATGGAGGACTCAGTTAGAACTGAAGTGGCAAAGTTATGACAGATTTGGAAGAGTAGTTTATGGAGTTGTATTCAGTTTAACTCAATTAGACTCAGTTGAGCTAGTTGTATCTAGTCTAACTGAATGATACACTAGTGAGAGTGGAGTGAATTAATTAGTTAATTAATTCACAAATAATAACTCATTAATCAACTAAACAATACAACAGTTAACTACAGTGCATGGCAGTTCTAGTGGAGACCCAGTGGAGAGATAGGTGAAAGGGCAAGATGGACTATATGTTGTGACTATAGTGATGCATTGATTGCATCACACACACATTGGAGTTGCCAATGAGGATTGCGCAGTCAAGGCAAGAGTAATTCAAATTCATTCAAAGCTATTCTTCAACAGGGATTGCGCAGTGGAGGTAGGCTAGTAGGAGGGCAAATACCGGTGCATGGATTTGCAGATTTTTCCTGATTAGTATGTGACAATTGTATTGTACTGAGAGCTTGATGTACTAAGCTTTGTATGAAGATTGTTACATGATCTCCATGATACATAATATATTATAGTTGGGGTTTTCAGCTTCAGCCCTTCCCATTAAACCACTGTGTTATGTGCAATTGTTTTTATTTATGCTTCACATGTGTGTGCAATTAATTTTCCACAAAATATTAACAGTGGAATGATTCTATATTTTGCAAGAAGTTAAATATTGTGAGATCAGGGGAATCTGGGACATATGCATGCTTAATGTATATAATTTCTACAAACAGTTTCAATACTAGTTGACAAAATTGTTTGCTCCAAAGTCTCAGATTTTAATTCAAAAGTTTCATTCAAAAAACAGTTTGTATACAAAGAAAGAATAAAATCAAGTCAGAGAGAGATCAGAATGATGAAATGTGCATATTTAATGGTAAAATTGAAATCAGAATTCAAAATGACAGTGAAAACAGAACAGTCAAAGAGCATCAGTGTTAAAGTGTATCAGATTAAATTCATAGTAAAAGTTAAAACAAAGTTACAGAGAAGTCAAAGTAAAGCAGTAAAAGTAAAAAATACAGGTAGTAAATGGTAAATAAATATGAAAATAATTTCAAAAATAATGAATTTTATCCAAGGTGAAAGTAAAAACAGTTAAAAGAACAAAAGGGTTAAAAGATGAAACATAACAAGAAGGAACATTTTTGCAGAAATTTCTTGTTTAAGTCATTGTTTTGCAGAAACTATTGTGACCAATCCAAGATGAATTTTGAAAAAATTAAGGAGGTTTATGTTCTTAATATGTCCAAATACAAAAACCTCTCTCACTTTTCTAACAGCCATTATGGGTTGGGAAATATTAAACAATATTTGAAAGAATATTTTGCAGAAAATTCATGTTAAGTCATCATGTTGCAGAGAATATTGTGGCCAATAAGAAATACCTCTTACAAAAAAAAGGAGGTTTGTGTTCCTAAGAGCGCCATATAAAAAAACCTATCTCACGTTTTGCACAGTTATTTCAGAATGAGAGATACGTGCACATCTTTACAACCTATTTTTCAGACTCTGTAAAACTCTGTTTTACAAATATTTTTGCAGAGCCTATTGTGAATAGCTGAAGCAGAAATGTAGGAAACTGAGAGAGGTTTATCTGACTAAAATATTCATCTACAATAACCTCTTTTAATTTTTACATATATATTTCTTATTGATAAATACAAAGGTATCATTGGACCCCAAGTTTGCAGAATTGCTGGAGCAGAATGCACAAAGAAAGGAAACAGTTAGTGACTTGGATGCCTCATCATCAACTAAGAGTTGAGATCAAATTCGAATTCTCCTCTTTGTCATCACCTATCCATAAAAAATAGTGCCAAATAGATGCATTAGTTTTGAGTGTCCTTTAATTAAGTTCTATTTATGTAAAACAGTTGGAGATATTTGTAAACCAATCTTGATATTTTTTCATGATATTCTAGTTTAGAATTTGTATAAATACTTCACTCTTTGAAGTATTTTAGTGTGGAATAAAATTTTTAAGATTACTATAGACTTTTGTTGATACATTGGAGGCTCTCATGTGTTGAATTCAAAGTAGCAGACTGGACAAAGCTAAAGTGACATCATAATTCAGGATTCTTGCGATAAGTTGAAGAGTGAAGTACATCTCTTCTTTTCATTGTTTCTTTTCTAAGTTTCATGTAGTTCATTATGTGTTTGATCTATCTTAATGTGTAACTAGGAATATTACTATAGGACTAGCCTTTGCTCCCCGTTTTTAACTAAGTTACCATTAAACTGTTTTTTGCTGATTTCTAGTGTTAGGAATCCTTCATTGCTCCTACTCCTGTTTGACCCCTGCCTCATTCTTCCATTTTCTGGATCAAAGGATCATTTATTTCCCTTTATCCCGATCATACCATTTCATCAAAAACCTTTCCCCAAATCTCTGAGGGTTATCTACCTTGCCCTGAATACATTTTTACCCCTTTGGCCTTGCCTTCTAGTACTGCTATCTATACTTAGATTCCATAGCCCAATGGACAAGTAGATCTCTCCTTAGTTTAATCCTAAGTGATTTTTACCCACCAAAATCTTTAAAACAAAACCAATTGTTCTATCATAACTAGCCTAAAAACATAAATCAAAACAAAGATAAATCTTAAAGAGAGAGCCCTCTCTGAATTCTAGGAAGGCTAGATCCTAGGATTTGAAGTAGGTTTGTGGTTACCTCGGTGAGTTCTCTCTTGAACCTGGAGAAATTACTGAGTGATAACAGAAAGACTTCTTTATTGTGAGAAGAATCACATAGTTCCCCAGGGATCCAACTCCAAAAATCCTCCTCCGATGACTTCATTTGAATGATTCATTTACTATGTATTCTGTTATTTAGTATATTGATTTCAAATAGGAAATTTTTCTTATAGAGGATGTCAATTTCTATTAATACCTTTTCATGTGTAGGTGATCAATATCTCCAGTTTCCCAGGTGGCAGATTGAGATCACTTATGTCAAGCATAGTTCGACCATGAAAACTCTGTAGGATGTAATGATGTTTTGATTTTTGAGGCATTAAAAAATTAATTGAAAAAAAGAAAGTTAAAAAGATTTTTAATACACACACACATATTTTCCTTCTAGAGAATTTTTGGAATAAACTATGTAAAGGATTTTTAATATGTTTGACATTTCGGTTGGACACTCCACCCATCATCAAGGACCAACTTTATGGTCCCTAATAATGGGTGTAGTTTCCACCCAAAACATCAAATGGATTAAAAATCCTTTACAGTATATTCTGAAAAACCTCCACAATATAAAAAAACTATGAAAATCTGCACTCACATTTTTTCCTTAAAAAAATGATTTTCTTGTTTTTTTATTTTTTTTAAATTACATTAATATTGTGTATTTAATAAATTTTATTGATTTTTTCCTTTACACAAAAAAATTATTTTTTAATTATTTAATTTTTTTTTGAAGAAAAAACATATTTTTAGTTAAAGAATATATATATATATATATATATATCCCCAAGGGTTAGCTAAATTAGTCGAGTCCCTGTCATTAAAGCACCTTTGCTATTGAGAGCTCATGGGTTCAATTCTCTTGACACTCTCAGGGTTAAACTCTATAAGTGAGCCTGCAGGAAGTGATCCCTTCAGGTGAATCTACCTAGTACAAATATTTCATGGACATAGCGATCACCGATCTTCGGGGTCCATCAACCACATAGAAATATATGTATATGTATATGTATCTAGGGGTATTTTTCATGATTTCGTGTACATTAATGATGGTTTTATAAACCATAGTTAAAAATATTACAATTTTAGTGCTTTATTGAAAATAGATCAAGTTGTCTTAGTTTATGATCTCAAAAGAGCTATACTTTTAGCATTATAAAACGATTGTGCTTAGTAGAATTACTCTTCTATTTAAGAGTTGGTTTTTAGGGTTCGTCTAGTCATGATATTTGGTTTATAAACCCATGGTTGAAAAACATTGAAATTTTGAGGTTTTTTATACTCATGATATTTTATTTTAATTCCATGGCTGAAAAATGTCATAAATTTAAGGTTTTCCATAATCATGTTATTTGATATTTAACGCCATGGTTGAGAATAATTGGAATTTTAAGGTTTTCCATTATCATGATTTTAGTTTTTAATGCCTCAGCTGAAAAATGTTAGAATTTTAATCCTAAAAAAGGGTGATGCGACATCACCACTTTTCCATTTTAGAGCGTTTTTTCATTTTTTTTGCACAAAAATAAGAATTTTTTGAGCTATATTTCTCATTTTGAGGTTACAATTCTCGTTAAGTTTGTAACATTTTTGAATATCTAAATATTATACAATGACCTCGAGGTAAATATAATATCAGGATGTAGGAATCAAATCTAGTGGTCAATCCATCCTAGCCAATCAAATATCTATTTTGTGAGAAATGTAATCAATCATGTGAGAGCCCCATCAATTGAATCATATTTTTCCCTCGTCTAAAGAAGGAATCACACATTCGGTAATTATTAATCATCTCTAAACCACTTAGGATCAAAATACTATGAAGCTACCCCAAAATATGGGTAGAATCTTGATTTTTCCTCAACTACAAGAGATAATCATCTACAAAGTGATTATTAGTCATCTCTAAACCATTTGGGAGAAAAGTACCATGAGCCTACCTTGGAATATGGGTAGCCTCCAACAACTAACCCACAAAATTGATTATCCAACACATACATATCATGAGCCAATGTATACTCTCGATGAATGGGTCGATGTAATAATATCAATTGTGACAAGGAATTATTGATATAAATAATGAAGCATTGGTGAAGAGGGAATTAACTATGGAAACATAACAAGGGTCCAAAACCAAATTAAGTTATCATCTTTGAAAAAAAAGACCAATCATATTGATCATAAGCCTTTTCAAAGTCAAATATCAAAATAAGGGACTAATAGTTGGTATTCCAAGCCTACTTTATAGCCTCACATGCAAAAACCATGGTTTCAAACCTGAATCTCCTCTATACAAAACCAATATTCTCCTAACACGTCACATAATTAAGAATTGATTAGATCCTTAAAGCTAGAGCCTTCACCATGGTTTTATGAGAAACTATGAGCCATGTGATAAGTTGTAAACCCTAATGGAATCTCTACATTTTTATAAGTGAAATACATCTTAAATCCCTCATTAAGAATCTCATATGATGTAAACTAAACACTTCAAATGCCAAAATTAAAAAACAACCAAAAATGTCCCACATGGCTTTGTAGAACACTCAAAGTAATCTACTTTGACATGGATGTCAAAGTAGCATAAAACATGAAAAATATCTATCCAATTTATTCTTATCACCACTATAAGCATTGTGAAGGGAAAACTTGAAACATGCATAGGCTAGAAATCACCACCCCATCTATAGAGCAGAAGGAGAATTTTTATTTTAAACACCAACCTTGGACATCAAGAATATCCTCTTCAAGAAAATTGTTATGTTATCTAAGCACCCTATGAGCAACCAACTTAGACTTGCAATTTAAAGCTCTCTCTCTCTCTTCCTCTCTCTATCTCACACACAGAGGCATGCACATTCTTCTCAAATAAATGGAGTGCTGGGAATTAAGCTTCCATTGGTAAATGCAATGTTACAACAATATTTTTTTCATACAATACTTTACACAAGTTTTAAAATATGTACATAGATGAAGTGAGTTCATCAAATCTTCAAAATTATGTCAGAAGCATCGACCCAAGATAGGATCAATAACTTTAGCTACAAGATCATATAGCTATGAGTATGAGTTCATAAGAATGAGTCAAATTTAAATAATACCAACATTTGTTAACTAAGTTAAGCCCATACAATTAAAACCATAATATGAAAAAATAATAAGTGAATGAAAGGTGATATGACTTAGGGTTACCATCCATTCAACTTTACACTTCTCTCGTAATCCAATGAACTAAGGAAACACCCAATCATTTCCAAGCAAACCTACAGGATACAATCCAATGTAACTATATTAGTTGTATGACTCTGGAGAGAGAGAGAGAGAGATATGACCTCTTTGGAATGTGTATAATGCATACAATCCTTGTAAAACCTCAAGCACCAAGAAAATGTTTCACCCAAGCTGTTGGAGTGTGTAAAACCTCCAGGAATGGATTATTTTATAAGTGAAAGCTATTTAGAAGATATTTATGGCCTGAACCCACCTTCGTTTGTTATGTATGGCTAGGGGAAAGAATCAATTTTTGTGTATCGCTTCAACAATCACAAAGTTTTCTGTTCTTCATTTTTAGAATTAGAAACTTAACCAAGTAATTGCAAAAAGTATTTTACAACAACCATTAATATTCAATTTTAGAGTGCATCAAATTGTGGCCAAGTTGAAGTTTATGGTGCTCTTCATTTTCTTGTGGATAATTAAACCATGAATGAAGATTGAAAAATTACCTCTAAGAATGGATTCTCACCCCAATTAAATAAATGCAATAAATAAATATAATACAGAGGAACACCAAATAACTCATGATATTAAAATAAGCTTGAGCAACAATTTAACTTTAAAGTAGTTTCCAAAAATATTTCATACCACTATTAATTCAACAATGGCAATACATATAGAAATTTTTAGATCATTCAAGACATAATGGACACCTTCGTTACCCTAGAAACCCAAATGGGAAAAACAACATCCAATGGTTTCTCAATGCTCTTATTCCAATAATATCTAGTTGCAATGAAGTGCATTAATATATGCACATACGCCCCTCCTTGACTAAAATACCCTTTGAGAATCAAGTCCAAAATAAATTGGGAGAGCTAGGGGTTCCTGCAAAGGCCAAGAGACTGAACTTTTAATTCCCAACCCTCTTTCACTTTACTCTTCTATTTTCAATTTTCTATTTCATATAATTATTGTGTTCCCTATCTCTATCTCATATAAAAAATTTTAACACTTTCATTACCTTTATAATTTATCTAACCTTAATTAATAGTTTAATAACATTTCTAGTACTAAATCTTACAACCATTGACTTGCTTAAATCCATTTTATATCATACCTCCCATTGGGAGCCCTTTTGGTCTCCAAAATCATAGAGGAAAAATATAAATCAATATTCCTTTTTCCTACTTATCTAGAACATGGATCTAACTATAGGTCCTATCTATAAATCTAACATTAGTTTTAGGCCATAACTTTGGCTTCTAGATTTCGTTTTGACCATGGCATTTGGCTCTAGCTTTTGGCTCACTTATTCCCATGATGAAAAAATTTGTGCATTGGCTCTCAAATATAAGCAATCTTTAGATTTGAACTCTTTCATTAGAATTTATTCCCATCATCAACATGAAAGTCTCTTGCATTCTCAAACTTGGAGACAACATATCTCAATAGTTAATGAAACCAAGTCAATTTTTTTTTTCTTCTTCAATGTCATCGTGACAAGTTATGCCATCACATATCAGATCCACAAGAGGATGTGTGGACTACCTTGGTTTGCTAGGATAAATTTATTTTTTACATGGAAACAAGACTTTGTTATTTGCAGTGCTTACTATCACTCTGTCTCTACAATAATATTGCATGAGTGAGCTCCCTGGTCTGCGATCATGGCATCGTTTTCCACTCAAAGCATTTGATAAATCATGCACATGTTTGTTTGTTGGGTATAATAATCAATAGGATATAGCCTTGAGGATAGGGGACTACCTAAAAGTAGGATAATACAAGGATCAAGGATTTCCATTATACTCCTTACACAAATATATAATATATTTCCATGAAGGGAAACTTCTTGTGAAAGTTTACAAGAACAAATTTAAATGGTGTTACCTTGATTGGCAACATGAAACCATTGTCATATTTGATGGTGATTTGAGCTCATGAGATATTATAACTCTTTGGAAAAACCATTTTCCTTAGATTTGAAATGTATTTGAGTTCTGTATCTCTATTAGGATTCATTTTCCACAATCTTATCTTGGCTATGTGGTTTCCCAGTTGAAACTCTAGTTGAAGTAACCAACTATTTTCTTCCCAATGTCCACTCAACTTGTAGTGTTGGAAAAAGTTCTTGGAATTGTTAGAAGGAATACTTGACATACTTCTATTCTCCCCATGCCTTGAAATTTATTGTGGTTCAGGGATTCTTCTTTTCATTCCTCCTTTGAAAACAATTTGGTTTGTGGCATGTAGCTTGATTATCTCAACAAGATGTGACCACATGTACTTTATTTTCACAAAAAAACGTACTTATAAGTACCAAAAATTTAAAACTTGATGACCTTTCTTCTTCAAATGATGAACAACAGGGGATTTTATTTGATGCAAGCTTCTTAGTATTCTTCTAATTAATTTTTTTTGCTAATTCTTCTAAGTGCTAGTGTAGGCTAAGTCTTTGAACCTTATGTTAGTGTCCAATAGCCTCAATGATCAAATTTACTCGTTTCAGTGTTGTTATATGTCTTTGGTCAAATTTTTATATTGTCAAATAAAATTTGGCATCTCTTGATTGTCAAAATGGTCAAGTCATTGTCTAGGTCATTTCTACTCCCTCCACTTGTTCAAGGTAACCTCATCCATCATGGTCATGTCATTTTCCCCCTTTCCTAGATCATCAAAAGAGTCAGTGGGTCATCATCTAGGTCATGGTCTAGGATTCACATTTGATGGTCATCATCTATCAGTCACCAAAAGCAAGCAAGGGAGTCATATAATTCATTTTGGTCCCCATCATGGGAGTTAGAAATTAGGGAACATTTTGAAAGAGCCAATACCCGGTTCTCATTCTTATTTTGGAACAAATTCTAAAGAGCCATCCATATCTCATGTGCATTGTTCTTCCCAGATAATTTTTTTAAGGAATCCCTCACACCATCAAGGATTATCAACCTCTCTTTTGAATCCAAATCTTCCCATATATCCAGCTCCTTAGGGTCGAATGGTTGCTTGACCTCTTTCTTAGCAAACTCCCAGATCATGTTGGCCTGCAAGACCAACTTGATCCTTTCCATATAAGGAGTATAGTTGGAAAACTCTTCCAACTTGTCCTCATATCAGAGACCTGTCTACAACTTTGACATTGTAGTGACTCCTTCTCTCACAATGTGACCA
This sequence comes from Pinus albicaulis, assembly GCA_034641835.2. Classification (NCBI taxonomy): domain Eukaryota; kingdom Viridiplantae; phylum Streptophyta; class Pinopsida; order Pinales; family Pinaceae; genus Pinus; species Pinus albicaulis. Next base: position 451,889,754 of record CM076577.1, read on the forward strand.
ACTCCCACTCATGTTGTAATTCATTGCAAAAACCCTTATTTACTGACTTCCAAAGTATCTCAGACACACTCTGACACCATGTTGAATTTACATGACCCTGGGTCTAGGTTAGAGTCTTAAATAACTGATGCTACCAAACCAAGAGTCTGAACCATAAAATACTTTACACAATGGAAAATATAAAGTAGTAAATCACATATGCATAATATACTCAATTTTAAACAAAATTGTACAATAATGTACAATCCTCATATTTTTTATATTAAACCAAATATGAATACTACAACAATCTATGGTATATAGGATACAATGAAAATTTTGGATGCAACTCTTATCTATTATATCTTGTCTTGTCAATCCTTTGCACCCGTATTTCTCACTAATAGTGCCTTAATCCTTCAAAGGAATCTACACATCGAGACTCCGGGAGGGTTTCCGCGTAACACTGTTGCACGCCCTCTTGTAGAGTCTACTTGGGTTGATCCAATTTGCTCTCTAGGATGGCCAATTTCCGAGCTCCAATCTGCCATGATAGCAACAAATTTTTTCTATCAAAGTGTTTCTTCTTCGACACCTATCTTCACCGAACCTAAAATCTCATCCCTTGTTGGGGTCTTGACAATTTTGGTCATGGTTGTTGCTTAAGAACGAGCTCTTTGTTCGTGTCTAAAGGTTTTAAAAATCCTGAAGATCTATGTTGCCATGTAAATATATCTTAATACTTGGGTCTTTTTGTCAAATTTTCAGTAGTTATGTATTCAATGTAGGAAGGAATTGCATCACCAAATCTAGCTATCATTTTGTATGGACTGATGAACACTTCTTTTGTCAAAAATCAGAAAATATATCTAAGGGTTTTGGCCCAAAATCCTATTTTTATTAATATCAAAATCCTTACTCGTTTCTTTCAAAAACAATATATAATAATAACAATTAAAACAAAATAAAATATCTTTAAAAATTCAAAAAAATACCAAATTTTTTTTTTCAAAATTCAAAATAATAAATAGAAATAAAACCTAATAACACATTTAAATTAATTAATTAATTAATTAAAATAATTTTAAAAATCATTCATATCTAAAAAAAATTGAATTAAAAATTAAATATTAATTATAAAAATAAAATTATCTATATATATATATATATATATATATATATATAATTTAAACAATTTACAATAAAAAATAATAATTAAAAAAAAAACGTATTAAATAATTATAATTAAAAATAAATAAAAAATTATATTTTAAATAAAAATAAAAATAAACACAGTGTCTGCATTACCCCTATGCCATGGGCTCGACTACTTGGTTTATTTTGTACGTCCCATCATATTTGTTTTATGTGTGTGAGGGGTGATGTCCAACATCACCCCTCCACCATGGGCTCATCCAAGAAACCATCCGCACCATCGCCACTGCTTTGCGTGCGTGGGGGGCATCACCCCTCTGCCATAGGGTTGGATAGGCAGTCAGCTACATCACCCATGGTAATTTGTGTGTGCATGGTGTGATACCCAACATCGCCCCTATACACAAAAAAACAAACACACTTTATTTTTTTTTCAAATTTTTAATTAAATTATATATATATATATATATATATATATATATATATATATATATATTTAATTTTTTTTATTTTTTTGTTTTAAATTTTCCCCTATGGGGGTGGAAAACAAAGTGGGGCAGGGGTTTGGGGTTGAGCCCACCACCCTACCTACTCATAATTCATTCAAGAGAGGGGTGGTGTGGCTAGCCCCCCACATGCAGAAGTGTGTGACATTCAATGTGAGCCATCAATATAAAACACCAACTTCTCATTTTCGTTCTTGCTTGAAAACAAGGTTTGCTCTTGTGTATTTGGTATTTCCCTACATATCCCCAACTACAGGTGGGATTTTCTGTACCTAGCGGTGTGGAGAGATCTATACATGGCGATGAAGATATTCTTGTGAATCTTCTCAGTTGAATTGCATGCTTTGGAACCTGGCTATAATTTTTTATGAGCCTAAGGTAGTCTGCGCTATCGTTGTGGTTACAATGATTCATGGAACTTGGATTTGGTTAATCTGGAACATGATATCTAGAAGAGTATTTTTAGGGAAAATATCCCTCCATGGATTCACAATTTATGTGCACCCATGGTGCCCCATAGACCTAGCTTTCATTTTACGATTGGTCATTGTATTTTTGGTTATCTGGTTATAATTAGAGTACTGGGAACTTCAACAACCTCAACAGTGGTAAAATATGTGCCTTTTACTATGCATTCTCACCTCTCTGGAGCTTGATCCATGGTATTTAGTTCATGCTTAGAGTTATTTCACCCTAGTGGTTTCTAGTCAATTTACCTAGAGGGCTCGTCATAGAGGAAACCTTTACATCTTACCTCTTGGCCTCCTCTTATTTTATTGTTTCCCAGTGGTGGTTGTTTATGTTGGTCTCACTTGTTTAGGACATCCCCTCCTTTTTGGTTTAATCCATCAACTCTTTATATCTACCTTGATTTTGTCCTCTGTAAAGTTTGGTGATTCTTATCTCGTTTCTGGTTTTATTCCTCCCTGGTCATAATGCCTCAGAAATACATGTGCAGCCACTGAGGAGGGGGTGGTCACAGCCCTCAAGGTAGACCACGGGCTTAGGCCCAAGCAGAATAATCTACAACAATATACGACCTTGGTATTCCATCATAAATTTTATCTAAAAATAGTCACCTTAAATCCTTATATGTTGTTTAATGCCTAGCCATTTATGATTCTGACATCATTGATGAGGTTTCCCAATGGGTTCCTAGCCCTGGTAACAATAGGGGAAGATGGAAGAAATACCTCAACTATATGACTTTGCATTGGCAGTTGAAAACCATCCTAGGTCAAGTGTTAAAATAAAAACATGCAAAATATATAACATATTTAAATCTATGTAGGATATCAAGCATGCTCAAAAAAATCAATTCTATTGGCTAGAGCGTTTAGATGTTCGATTAGCTCGCCTGGAAAGAATTATTTAGTGTGAGAAGAATCACATAGTTCCCCAGGGATCCAACTCCAAAAATCCACCTTCGGTGACTTCATTTGAATGATACATTTACTATGTATTCTATTGTTTAGTCTATTTGTTTCAGATAGGAAAAGTTTCTTATAGAGGATGTCAATTTCTATTAACACCTTTTCATGGGTAGGTGATCAATATCTCTAGTTTCACAGGTGGCAGATTGAGATCACTTATGTCAAGCATAGTTCGTCCATGAAAACTCTGTAGGATGTAATGATGTTTTTATTTTTGAGGCATTACAAAATTAATTGAAAAAAATAAAGTTAAATAGATTTTTAATACACACACACATATTTTCCCTGTAGATAATTTTTGGAATAAACTATGTAAAGGATTTTTAATATGTCTGACGTTTCGGTTGCACACTCCACCCATCATCAAGGACCAACTTTATGGTCCCTAATAATGGGTGTAGTGTCCACCCAAAATAGAAAATAGATTAAAAATCATTTACAGTATATTCTAAAAAACCTCCACAATATGAAAAACTGTGAAAATCTGCACTCACATTTTTTTCCTTAAAAAAATGATTTTCTTGTTTTTTTATTTTTTTTTAAATTACATTAAAATTGTCTATTTAATAAATTTTTACTGATTTTTTCCTTACAAAAAAAAATATCTTTTAATTATTTAATTTTTTTTTGAAAAAAAAGCATATTTTTAATTAAAGAATATATATATCCCCGAGAGTTAGCTAAATTAGTCGAGTCCCTGTCGTTAAATCATCTTTGCTATTGAGAGCTCATGGGTTCAATTCTATTGACACTCTCAGGGTTAAGCTCTATAGGTGAGCCTGCAAGAAGTGATACCTTCAGGTGAATCTGCCTAGTACAAATATTTTGTGGACGTAGCAATTACCGATCTTCGGGGTCTATGAACCACATAGAAATATATGTATATGTATATGTATCTAGGGGTATTTTTCATGATTTCATTTACATTAATGATGGTTTTATAAACCATATTTAAAAATATTACAATTTTAGCGCTTTATTGAAAATAGATCAAGTTGTCTTAGTTTATGATCTCAAAAGAGCTATACTTTTAGCATTTAAAAAAAAATTGTGCTTGGTAGAATTATTCTTCTATTTAAGTGTTGGTTTTTAAGGTTCTTCTAGTCATGATATTTGTTTTATTAACCCTTGGTTGAAAAACATTGAAATTTTGAGGTTTTTTATACTCACGATATTTTATTTTAATTCCATGGTTGAAAAATGTCATAAATTTAAGGTTTTCCATTATCATGATTTTAGTTTTTAATTCCTCTGCTGAAAAATGTTAGAATTTTAACCCTAAAAAAGGGTGATGTGACATCACCACTTTTCCATTTTAGAGTGTCTTTTCATTTTTTTTGCACAAAAATAAGCATTTTTTGAGCTATATTTCTCATTTTGAGGTTACAATTCTCGTTAAGTTTTTAACATTGTCGAATATCCAAATATTATACAATTACCTCGAGGTAAAAATAATATCAAGATGTAGGAATCCAATCTAGTGTTTAATCCAACCCAGCCAATCAAATATCTATTTTGTGAGCAATGTAATCAATCATGTGAGAGCCCCATCAATTGAATCATATTTTTCCCTCATCTAAAGAAGGACTCACGCGTTCGGTAATTATTAATCATATCTAAACCACTTAGGATCAAAATACTATGAAGCTACCCCAAAATATGGGTAGAATCTTGATTTTTTCTCAACTACAAGAGATAATCATCTACAAAGTGATTATTAGTCATATCTAAACCATTTGGGAGCAACGTACCATGAGCCTACCTTGAAATAAGTGTAGCCTCCAACAAGTAACCTACAACATTGATTATCCAACACATACATATCATGAGCCAATGTATACTCTCGATGAATGGGTTGATGTAATAATATCAATGGTGACAAGGAATCATTGATAGAAATAATGAAGCATTGGTGAAGAGGGAATTAAATATGGCAACATAACAAGGGTCCAAAACCAAATTAAGTTATCATGTTTGAAATAAAAGACCAAACATATTGATCATAAGCCTTTTCAAAGTCAAATATCAAAATAAGGGATTAATAGTTGGTATTCCAAGCCTACTTCATAGCCTCACATGAAAAAACCATGGTTTCAAACTTGAATCTCCTCTATACAAAACAGATACTCTCCTGACACATCACATAATTAACAATTTATTAGATCCTTAAAGCTAGAGCCTTCACCATGGTTTTATAAGCAACTATGAGCCATGTGATAGGTTATAAACCCTAATGGAATCTCTACATTTTTATAAGTGAAATACAAAATAAATCCCTCATTGAGAATCTCATATGACGTAAACTAAACACTTCAAATGCCAAAATTAAAAAACAACCAACAATGTCCCACATGGCTTTGTAGAACTCTCAAGGAAAACAATTCATACTCAATGATTTTCCATTCCACATGGATGTCAAAGTAGCATAAAACATGAAAAATATTTGTCCAATTTATTCTTATCACTACTATAAGCTATGTGGAAGTAAAACTTGAAACATGCATAGTCTAGTAATCACCACCCCATCTATAGAGCAGAAGGAGCATTTTTATTTTAAACACCAACCTTGGACATCAAGAATATCCTCTTCAAGAAAAATTTTATGTTATCGAAGCACCGTATCAGCAACCAACTTAGACTTTTGAAACAAGTTAAAGCTCTCTCTCTCTCCCTCTCTCACACACACACACGCACACGTACATTCTTCTGAAATAAATGGAGTGCTAGGAATTAAGCTTTCATTGGTAAATGCAATGTTACAACGATATTTTTTTCATACTATACTTTACACAAGTTTTAAAATATGTACATAGATTTAGTGAGTTCATCAAATCTTCAAATTATGTCAGAAACATCAACCCAATATAGGATCAATAACTTTAGCTACAAGAACATATAGCTATGAGGATGAGTTCATAATAATGAGTCAAATTTAAATAATACCAACATGTGTTAACTAAGTTAAGCCCATACAATTAAAACCATAATATGACAAAATAATAAGTGAATGAAAGGTGATATGACTTAGGGTTACCATCCAAATTTACACTTCTCTCGTAATCCAATGAACTAAGGAAACACCTAATCCTTTCCAAGAAAACCTGCACAATACAATCCAATGTAGCTATATTAGTTGTATGACTCTGGAGAGAGAGAGAGAGAGAGAGAGAGAGAGAGAGAGAGAGATGACCTCTTTGGAATGTGTATAATCCATACAATCCTTGTACAACCTCAAGCACCAAGAAAATGTTTCACCCAAGCTGTTGGAGTGTGTAAAACCTCCAGGAATGGATTATTTTATGAGTGAAAGCTATTTAGAACATATTTATGGCCTCAACCCACCTTAGTTTGTTATGTATGGCTAGGGGAAAGAATAAATTGTTGTGTATCGCTTCAACAATCACAAAATTCATGTTTAGAATTAGAAACTTAACCAAGTAATTGTAAAAATTATTTTACGACAACCATTAATATTCAATTCTAGAGTGCATCAAATGATGGAGAAGATAAATTTTATAGTGCTCTTCATTTTCTTGTGGAGAATTAAACCATGAATGAAGACTGAAAAAGTACCTCTAAGAATGGATTCTCACCCCAATTAAATAAATGCAAGAAATAACTCTAATACGGAGGAACACCAAATAACTCATGATATTAAAATAAGCTTGAGCGACAATTGAACTTTAAAGTAGATTCCAAAAATATTTCATACCAATATTAATTCAACAATAGCCCTACATATAGAAATTTTTAGATCATTCAAGACATAATGGACACCTTGGTTACCCTAGAAACCCAAATGGGAAAAACGACATCCAATGGTTGCTCAATGCTCTTATTCCAATAATATCTAGTTGCAATGAAGTGCATTAATCTATGCACAAACACCCCTCCTTGACTAAAATACCCTTTTAGGATCAAGTCCAAAATAAATATGGGAGAGGTAGGGGGTAGTGCAAAGGCCAAGAGACTAAAATTTTAATTCCCAAACCTATTTCAATTTACTTTTATATTTTCAATTTTCTATTTCATATAATTATCTTGTTCCCTATCTCTATCTCATATAATTTTTTTTAACACTTGCATTACATTTATAATTTATCTAACCTTAATTAATAGTTTAATAATATTTTCAGTACTAAATATTACAACCATTCACTTTCTTAAATCCATTTTATATCACACCTCCCATTGAGAGCCGTTTTGGTCTCCAAAATCTTAGAGGACAAATATAAATCAACATGCCTTTTTCCTACTTATCTATAACATGGATCTAACTATAGGTCCTATCTATAAATCTAACATTAGTTTTGGGCCATAACTTTGGCTTCTAGATCTGGTTTTGACCATGGCATTTGGCTCTAGCTTTTGGCTCACTTATTCCCACGATGAAAATTTTTGTGCATTGGCTCTCAAATCTAAGAAATATTTAGATTTGAACTCTTTAATTAGAATTCATTCCCATCATCAACATGAAAGTCTCTTGCATTATCAAACTTGGAGACAATCTATCTTAATAGTTAACGAAACCAAGTCAAAAAAAAAAAATCTTCTTCAATGTCATCGTGACAAGTTATGCCATCACATATCAGATCGAAAAGAGGATGTGTGGACTACCTTGGTTTGCTAGGATAAATTGATTTTTTACATGAAAACAAGACTTTGTTATTTGCAGTGCTTACTATCACTCTGTCTCTACAATAATATTGCATGAGTGAGCTCCTTGGTCTGCAATCATGGCATCGTTTTCCACTCAAATCATTTGATGAATCATTCACATGTTTGTTTGTAGGGTATAATAATCAATAGGATATAGCCTTGAGGATAGGGGACTACCTAAAATTAGGATAATACAAGGATCAAGGATTTCCATTATACTCCTTACACAAATATCTAATATATTTCCATGAAGGAAAACTTCTTGTGAAATTTTATAAATAAAAATTTAAATGGGCTTACCTTGATTTTCAACATGGACCCATTGTCATCTTTGATGGTGATTTGAGCTTATGAGCTCTTATAACTCTTCAGAAAAACCATTTTACTTATATTGGAAATGTGTTTGAGTTCCTTATCTCTATTAGGATTCATTTTCCACAATCTTATCTTGGCTATGTGGTTTCTCGGTTGAAGCTCTAGTTGAAGTAACCAACTATTTTCTTCCCAATGTCCAATCAACTTGTAGTGGTGGAATAAGTTCTTGGAATTGTTAGAAGGAATACTTTACATACTTCTATTCTCCCCATGCCTTGAAATTTATTATGGTTTGGGGAGTCTTCTTGTCATTCATCCTTTGAAAAATAATTTGGTTTGTGGCATGTAGCTTGATTCTCTCAACAAGATGTGACCACATGTACTTTATTTTCACAAAAAAACATAATTATAAGTACCAACAATTTAAAACTTGACAACCTTTCTTCTTCAAACGATGAACAACAAGGGATGTTATTTGATGCAAGCTTCTTAGTCTTCTTCTAATTAATTGTTTTGCTACTTCTTCTCAGTGCTAGTGTAGGGTAAGTCTTTGAACCTTATATTAGCGTCCAATAGTCTTAAGGATAAAATTTACTCTTTTCAGTGTTGTTATATGTCTTTGGTCAAATTTTTATATTGTCAAATAAAATTTGGCATCTCTTGATTGTCAAAATGTTCAAGTAATTGTCTAGGTCATTTCTACTCCCTCCACTTGTTCAAGGTCACCATAATCCATCATGGTCATGTCATTTTTTCCCTTTCCTAGGTCATCAAAAGAGTCAATGGGTCATCATCTAGGTCATGGTCTAGGATTCACATTTGATGGTCATCATAATATCAGTCATCAAAAGCAAGCAAGGGAGTCATATCATTCATTTTGGTCACCATCATGGGAGTTAGCAAATAGGTAACATTTTGAAACTTCATTCTGTCATTCCAAGTCTTCAAGAGCTCCTCTCTTTCATTGAAAAACTCACCACATCCATCAGAAGTTCAAATTATATCACCAAATTACTCAATTCATCAACCTGATGTGCTTTTGTTGTGTTTTTGGCAACTTGTTGTGATTTTTTTTTGCAGAAATAAGCAGGGAAAGAACAGGTGCAAACTCCATCTCACTGTTTCAAATAAATTCAAACAAGTAAGTGGGACCATTACAAATCTTTGTTTCAATCAAATTCTTCACAAAATTGATAAACTCCTTCCCTAGGTTTTGTTGCTGCGCTTTTGTGATTTCATTGTTTTGCTTCACTTGATAAGGAAAATTCCTAGTTTCTTGGCCTATACATTCCTAATATCGTTCATTAGACACTCCAGACCATTCCCCTCACTTTATTTCACTCATTTCATCAATTTCCCACACAAACCCTAGCTAGTTGTTGCACTTCTAGACTAGGGTAGCATTTTCCCTCTTTTGTCCCCTTTACCTCACTTAGATTTAGAAATTCCACTTTCATTGTGTTCCCAAAACACTTCCCTACTACCCATAATGTTTTCAGAATTTTTCTTTCCCTCCATCCTCTCCATTCCATACTTTCAACTTAATGTGTTTTCTCCCATGTTTTGCAGTTGAAGTCCCCTTACCCATTCTTGTGTGAGACTAGGGTTTCTTGTTAGAAGAAAAGTAAAACATTGAAGAGACCAGTGAAATAAGGAAACTCAAAGGAGGATAGATCTCGAGCTATGAGCCCATTCATATCCAAGAGGTCAATCCATCGAAAAATCATTTGAGCAGGCAAGCTACCTAGGGTTTTATCAGAAGGTGCAAGAGGTGGGATACCATCATGATTTAATAGGATAAACTAGACCTATTGGTTGATCCATCACTATTGGTATGATATTAAATCATAAATCAAAGAAAAAGGGGACAAATTTTTGAAATATTGAGTTTTGTGATCATAATTTTACTTCAAAATCAGTTTTTGCAATAATGGAGATGAATTTTACAAACGTGAAAGAGGGTTTGTAAAAAACACACCAAAGAAAAAAATATCATTCATTTTATGCATAGGTGTTATGATTTGGGAGATATGCAACAAAGTTTGAATCCTATTTTTCATAAAATCAAATTCTCCAATTTAATTTCCTGTTTAGTCATTCTTTTCTAGCACAGATTACGAGAACATGGGAATGAATTTCAAAAACCTGATAGAGTTTTTGCTTCTGAAAAACCTTATATACAAAAACCTCTCCTATTTTTGTAAAAAATATTATGGTTAAAGAGATATAACTCCATCTGTCACCCCTAGTTTTACAAAAAACGCACAAATTTGACCCTACAGAAATGCAGTGAGTGCTCACTGTGATTTTTCCCAGAGGCTCCAAATGAAAATTGGAAAGCATTTGGAGATGGATAATGATGTGAGGATAACAGAAAATTACTTTTGGAAGCTTGAAATTTTATATATTTTCATAAAATGACAAAATAGTGCCCAATTTTTACCTTTCTGCCACTATTTCAGACCACTCACTGCGTTTCTGGGAAAACTTAACTTCAAGGCAACATTTCAGAGGTTTACAGCAATGTTCTCTAGTGATTGATGATTCCATGGTATATTAGACATATTAATATTTGCAACCATACCTTTTGCAGCCAAAAAATCATCCGGGAAGGCCTCCAAATCATCCTCCAAATTCGTGTTGTGCTTCTGCTGCGTTTCTGAGAAATTTTGTTACGTTTCTGGGTTTGAAGATTTTTCTTGACACGTGGAGGTCAAAGGTAAAAATAGTCGATGTAGCAGTTGTCTCATAAGTTTTTTGATGGCTAATAGGCCTATTTATGGTCATCTTTGTAAAATAATCTTATGTTTAATGACTTGAGAGAAAAGCTCAACTAGTTAGCTAAAAAAGAGGAAAGTTGTTTCTAACTTCCCTAGGATTAGGCTATGAGTCATTAGGTTAATTAATTAGTTTCTATGGATCGGGATTCGAACCCTAGAGGTGGAATCTTGTTTTATTTTCTATATTTACTCATAATTAAGTCATTAAGAGGTTTGGATATCTAAAGTTCATACTCTTTCAGCACTAGTGTATTTGACAATTTGTAGAAGAAATTTATAGGAAGTTGCAACCATTTTTATGGGATTATTGTGATGTGGTTAGTGAAAAAATTTTCTCTATTTTTCTTATACATGTGATGATCAAGTTGTTCAAGCAGCCATCTACTTTCTTCCTATGCTTTATCTTTTAAGTTTTAAAACAGAAATCATTCTTTTATGCTCTGTTTTTGTTAAAGATAAGAATCTAAGTGTTTCATACTCTGAAATTATGAATTCATTATGTTCACTTAACTTCTTATATGTTCTCCTCCTTACCACACTAAAATGAAAAACCAATCATGTCACTGAATCACATTTACCTTGCCTCATACTATGTCTGCAACTGATCTTTTTTGGGATATCATTCCTAGTTTCCAAACCGGGTGCTTCTTTGTCCAGTAAACCCTAATCAGACCTAAATTAAAAAATCTATTAAGCTTATAACTAGCCTAAAATCCTTATTATTTATTCATTTCCATCGATTGTGAGCTTGATTTAGAGAGAGTCCTCTCTGATTTGGTAGGGCTAGCTACCAAATTTAAAGTTGGTCTATGGTTACCTCTTTGGTTTCCTTTCTCAACCTTGGGAAACTAAGTAACCCTAAAACCTTCCTCAATGTTACCCTTATATAATGTACCGCAATAAGGATGGAGTGATGGTGTGATTTCCTCTTCATTTTTTATCACTCTTTCATTTTTCTGATTAGGCCAATTCTTCCATGTATTTTCCTTCACAAATGTGATCTTGTTGATGGCATTTTTATCTCTACTATTGAAACCTAAGCCTTCATATTTGACCCTTAATTCAACTACAATGGGCTTAGTATGCCTTGCCTTCTCTTTTCTGGCAATTTGCCATTATTTCCCACATACCTTAACAATTACAAACTAATTCCTCTTACATGATTTTCAATCACCCAAAAGGTTCTTCAGAAATGTCTAAGGAAGTTGAGCTTACTAGAGTCATCTCGATCATGGTGTTCACTTTAGTAGTGACAATGGAACCTGACTTTTATTCTTAGTGCTTGTTGTTGAATTTTCGTGATATTGGGTCTAGGTTAGAGTCTTAAATCACTAACGCTACCAAACCAAGAATCTCAACCATAAAGTACTTTGCACAACGGAAAATATAAAGCAGTAAATCACATATGCAAAATATACACAATTTTAAAAAAAATTGTACAATAATGTGCAATACCCAATCTTCATTATATTAAACCAAATCTGAATAATACAAGATTCTATGGTATACAAGATACAATGACAAAATTGTCTGCAGCTCTTCTCTGTCGTATCTTGTCCTATCAATCCTTTGCACCTGTACTGCTCACTAGTAATTCCTTAGTCCATCAAGGAATCTACACATCAAGTCTCTGAAAGGGCTGACACCTATCACTATTGCACGTCCTTTTTTAGAGTGTACTTGGGCTGATCCAATCTTCTCTCTAGGTTGGCCAATACCCAAGCTCCATTCTTCCAAGCTAGCAATTTTGTTTTTCATCAAAGTGTTTCTTCTTCGGCACCTATCTTCACCCAACCTTTAGCTGCTCTTTTTCCTTTAAGATAGCTTATTATGGGCTACTTTGGGTAGCCAACACGCTACCATTCAACAAACCTATGGAACCCAATCTCAACACTGCTAAATTTTCTCCTAGTATGATACTTCGCCACCTCAAAAGGTCATACACTTGGCTTCAATAGGCTGCTCAATAATATGATCCAATCCAGTCATGACTTGACCCAACACTCCTTCCAAACGCATTGTTATCCTTCACTATTAGTTGTTTCTCCTGCAATACTAGTTAGGGCACAATATGCAACCCTTAACCTCCATGTTGTTAACAATCTACACCCTTTTAGGGATACAGTCCACCTAGAAAAGACCCTCCAAGCACCACGTTGTCCATTTTCTACCTCAAACACTTCAAAGCTACCTTGGAACAGCCTCAAGTTGTTGGCTATGTCTTGTGGCCTAGCTCAACAACTTGTTGTAGGCTCCAGTATCCTTAACAAGCCCAAATAAACACCCTCAATCAACTACATTGTCCTCCTATCCTCCTCGGCCTAGCTGTATTCTTTTTCCAACACCAATCCACACTCAAAATAGCCTACACGGATCTTTCATCTACCCATAAAACAAACCCAAGCATACATTGTACCTACAATTCCTCTCCACGTTGTTTTAGGGAAGACTCCTTCGCATTGTAATATCTCCCTTTTGCTACATTTTAGCTCCTTATTTCCACCAAGTTTACTTAGAGGATGTGTTGCCCAAAATTGGATACTCTAATGCTCTCAAATCATCCTTAGTTTATAGAAATTAAGGCTCAACAAATTTTCTTGGAGTGACACATCTATTGGACCACTTTTACACCAAGCCTATATGACTTGGTAACTAATAAATACCTTGTCAACTTCAAAAATTCATCTCTCTCTAAAGACAACTCAGATTCGAATGATTCTCGATGCATTGGAATCATATCGCCGAGCAATATCATCCTCATCCATCACATGTTGTACCTCCATCACAGGTTTGGACCAAATCACGATGGGTGAAAAACCCCACACTTGGGTTCCAATCCCACAAGCTGCCCTTGTGGTGATTTTCCCTCCAAACCCTGAACCCTAGGGCTTGAAGTACCTCCAAAGCTACAAAAATCAACACTCCCTCTTAGCAAGGGAGGTACCTCCATGACTAGGAAGTAATTTTTCATCATCATCATTGCTCGCAACACTTGGCCAACTCCTACCACTCACAATCACAACAATCCATGTACAGTGAACTATGCCATGCTCAGAAGTTTCATTGTCACTGGAATCCTCCTGCTTCTTTTTATTCTCTTGTATTGCTTTCCAGTATCGCCATGACTCCTTCTTGTGATACGTGGAAGCACCCTTTTATTCATGTGCATTGTTCTTCCTAGACAAATGGGGTATTAAGGAATCCCTCACATCATCAAGGATGATCAACCTCGCTTTCGTATCCAAATCTTCCCATATATCTAACTCCTTAGGGTCGATTGGATGCTTGACCTCTTTCTTAGTGAACTCCCAGATCATGTTTTCCTGCAAGACCAACTTGATCCTTTCCATATAAGGAGTATAGTTGGAAAACTTTTCCAACCTGTCCTCATATCAGAGACCTGTCTACAACTTTGACATTGTAGTAACTCCTTCACTCACGATGCGACCAACTCTCGCTCATGTTGTACTTCACTGCAAAAACTCTGATTTACTGACTTCCAAAGTATCTCATACACACTCTGATACCATGTTGAATTTATGTGACCTTGGGTCTAGGTTAGAGTCTTAAATAACTAACGCTACCAAACCAAGAGTCTGAACCATAAACTACTCTGCACAACGGAAAATATGAAGCAGTAAATCACATATGCATAATATGCTCAATTTTAAAAAAAATTGTACAATAATGTACAATCCTCAATATTCGTTATATTAAACCAAATATGAATAATACAACAATCTATGGTATATAGGATACAATGAAAAACTCGGATGCAAATCCTATCTATTATATCCTGTCTTGTTGGTCATTTGCACCTGTATTTCTCACTAATAGTGCCTTAATCCTTCAAAGGAATCTACACATCGAGACTCCAGGAGGGTTTCCACCTAACATTTTTGCACGTCCTTTTGTAAAGTCTACTTGGGCTGATCCAATTTTCTCTCTAGGATGGCCAATTCCCGAGCTCCAATCTGCCATGATAGCAACAATTTTTTTCCATCAAAGTGTTGCTTCTTCGACACCTATCTTCACCCAACCTTTAACTTCTCTTTTTCCTTCAAGATTACTTATCACGAGCTACTTTGGGTAGCCAACACACTGCCCTCCAATATACCTATGGCACCCAATATCGTCATTGTTGAATCTACTCCTAGTATGATACTTCACCACCTCAGAAGGTCATACACTTGTCTTCAGCAAACTGCTCAATAATCTAATCTATTTTAGTCATGACTTAACCCAACACTCCTCCCAAATGCATGGTTTTCCTTCATTTTTAGTTGCTTCTCCTACAATAATGGTTACGTAACAATATGCAGCCCTTAACATCCACGTTGTCAACAATATACACCCTTATAAGGCTATGGTCCACCTAGAAAATTCCCTTTGAACACCATGTTGTCCCTTTTCTACCTCAAACACTTCAAAGCTACCTTAGAACAGCCTCAAGTTGCTAGCTATGGACAGAGGCCTAGCTCAGCAACTTGTTTTAGCCTTCGATATCCTCAATAGAACTAAACAAACACCCTAAATAAGTTTTGTTGTCCTCCTATGCTCCTTTGCCTAGTTGTCTTATTTTTCTAGCACCAATCCACATTCAAAAAAACCTACATAGATTTGTCATCAGCCCATAAAAAAAACTCAAGCATGCGTTGTACCTACAACTCCTCTCCACCACCGAGTTTCATTAGAGGATGTATTTCCCAAACTTGGATACTCTAATGCTCTCAAATCATCCTTAATTTATAGACATTAAGGCTCAACGAATTTTCTTGAAGTGACACATATATTGGACCATTTTTACACCAATCCTACATGACTTAGTAACCAATAATTACCTTTTCAACTTCAAAATTTCATTCCTCTCAAACGACAACTCAGATTCAGGCAATTCTCGATGGGTTGGAATCCTCTTGCCGAGCACTACCATCCTCATCCATCACATGTCATACCTCCATCACGATTTTGGTCCAAATCACGATGGGTGAAAACCCCCAAATTTGGGTTCCAAGCCCGCAAGATGCCCTTGTGGTTCTTTTCCCTCCAAACCCTGAATGTTAGGGTTTAGATTACCTACCAAGCTACACAAATCAAAAAATTTTACCAAAAATTTAGAACCCTAGGGCTAGGCCACACTAGATCCCCATAAACAATTGAATTTACCACCATTATCACCTTAGTAGCAAATTCCACTATCGTTTGTGAGAAAATGTTGTCCCCACAAGGGAGGCCTCCCTGACAAGACTTATAGGTTATATGACTAATGGATTCCTAAGACAAATGTATCTTTAAGGAAATATTTAATTATCACCCTATAATAATATTCAATAACATATGGCCCTAGGTAAAATGAAGTAGAAAGGTCAAAAAATCGACGGTTCAATATAGGCTTTAGCGATGCTCAAATAGATTCCCAAAGACATGCTATAATGATTTACAAAATGTAATAAGTGATGGAAAATGGAGTATTTGTGCATTGTCTCATCAATTAATTTCTAATCATATGGAGTTATAAAGGGAGTGAGTCAATGGTTGAATACCTTGAATGGAGTGGGAAAGAGAGAAGGAAAAATTATCAGTCTGCCTGAGAGATCTTCCAAACCAGGAGACTTAAGGTTAAAAAATGCTAAAGATAGTTTATTTGATGGATACTTTAATATAGTCTTTTCATATGAAGGAATCCGAGTTCATAAAAAATATA
The DNA here is from genome assembly GCA_034641835.2 of Pinus albicaulis. Classification (NCBI taxonomy): domain Eukaryota; kingdom Viridiplantae; phylum Streptophyta; class Pinopsida; order Pinales; family Pinaceae; genus Pinus; species Pinus albicaulis. The sequence continues at coordinate 451,906,285 of CM076577.1, forward strand.
GCATTTATTAAGAAGGCTCAATAAAACCCCAATCCAAAAATTGTAGAAAAATGGAAGATAATACTCATAATAAAATAGCATTGTTCATTCTTCCAAAACATATGTTCGCCAAGACCATTTTATTCAATTGAAATATCCAAAGCCAAAATTTAAAAGGAAAATAGAGAAATTACATATTTCTATGGGATTTATCCATTTGAAAACTCTGTGAGAAAATCAAAGGAAGTGCACCTCTATTTATAAAGGATTTTCTCAACTTCCATCATTAAGCTAAAATCCCCTAAATTATCCTAAGGAGGGGAAAAAGGCCCTCTCTACAAATTAATTAATGTAAAATGGAGCTTCTAGTGCCACATGTATAAAATCAATAGGAACATGGCCACAAAGATGACCCTTCTCCACAAATGAGGCTAAAATAGGGTGTTGACATAGCGTCTAGACTCTAATGGTTGTTAAAATTCATAAATAGATCCAAAATTCTTCCAATATGCTACCCAAAATCATTTAAATTTAGTCACATATCCTCGATGCTTTCAGACGTGGATACAACGGTTTCCCATCTTCCATGCTTAACCCAAAAAAGTGGATACTCCACCAAATTAGCTATTTGTGCTCCAAAAGTGTCCTTTAGAGTGGTTGGTCGCAAGGAGTCACTCCTTGACTGCATAAGGAATAAGCCTTACACATCATAGTTCATTTCAAATTTTAAAGGGGTTGTTTGAGTGGTGGGATGGCTTCTCAAAGATTTTGAAATGATTTTTTATGTTCTTTAAAAATTTCATGCATTTGGAAAGCTATGGCAAGTATAAATTGTATGGTTAAATTGGTAGTATAGGGAGCAGAGCGTACAAATGGAGAATATAGATAGCTGGTACCTATTTCTAGGAAATATTCCTATCCTAAATCAGTCACACACTATGATGATGGATTTTTACACAAACTCTGTTTATGCAAAGTAAACAACATTCAGAAAATAGATTACATGTATAAATTACTCCACATATCCTTTATGAAATCTTCACTAACATGTTCTATAACACATATAATTTGCAGAAAACTGAAAGAAAATAATTTATTGTTAAATCCTTTAATATTTTCTCACTCACACCTTACTAGTTGTTGCAATTCATATTTAGAAGAAATTAACAAAGGAAAGAGACACACCACACATTAGATGTTCCTTGACTCACAAAATCCTCCAGCATGAAGCAAAAAGAATTTTTATTATATTCAGTCTTTAGGTAGACCAACATCCCACTTGGAAATGGTATTTACAAGTATTACATATAGCAAGAGAGGCACCAACTCCAACTTTTCTAAAAATAAGGAAACATTAATTATAACATTACACAGATGTAAAAAGACATTACAAGAGAAATAAAGAAGAGAAGAAATTTGGGCTGAAATACAAAGTGTGTTTTCATGCTGCCTCTTTTTCTGTTGATTTATCTCTTTGTGTCTTTGGTCTTAAATAGCCATGTATATTCATTTAATGAGACCTCCAACAACCTCATAACCACCTCTCACAATTACTTGTATTATCCATTTGGTTATGGGTTCTTATCTATCCTTAATTGGCTCAGAACAATTTGCTGACAGGTGTCAAAATTCCGTTAAAATAGGTGCTACCGGAAATTCTGGTAAAAACATGTAATTGTGCAAAATCTAGAATGCTGCCGAAAATTCTGATAGCACCCTGTTTCTTTTTCAAAAATACACAGAAAATGATGAAATTTTGTGCAAACTTATATTCCTTGACACCTAAGTTGTTGTTCAAAATTGTAACTAATAAGTAAAAAGGTACTTGTATCAAAGAACATTTTTACCATCCCTCTATGTGTGTTGCAGCATTAGCAAGCTTATCCAAGTATGTTTTGCTGTTAGCAGCTGATCTGGATCTGGTTGCTTCCTTGACATTGGCTTTTTCCTCCTTAGAACCCTTTTTTCTTTTTCTCTTTAAGAGCTCTAAGTGCTGCTCTGAAGGGGTTTTGTTCTTGTTTTACTTCATGGATTTCTCTCTATTTGAACCTTCAGGTTTACCTTCAGTATCAATGGCCTTTTTCATTAGGCTTGGATTATGTAGAGCCTTGGACTTAAGCCTAAACTTGTTGTTGTCTCTAGTATGCATCTTTCTGGTACCAACAACAGGTTTTGGTCCTTCTTCTTCTTACTGTTGATGTCATATCCATCATCCTTGAGGATTTATTCATCTAATGGTGTAGGTTGATACTCTTTCTACAACTTATGCTAGATATGTGTTTCCAGAATTTATGGTAGCACCTACGCATTTAATTTATCCACAGTTGCAGACCTTCCTCTTCTGGTTGTAGTATATACATTAGGAAAGGGAGAAACAGAGGGAACTATTTTCATATATTTGGGTTTACTTGCTGAGGAACTCTCTCCTTTTTCCAACCTTCTTTCATCCTTAACTGCAGAAACCTTCTCTTTTTTGCCCTTGGCCTTCTTATGAATGTTTTATTTTTTTTCCTTTCTATTTTTTCTTCTTTTTGCAAGCTGAGGGTTTGGTTGTGAAACTGGAGGTATAGGTGTAGGATGGCCTGCCCTGTAAAATAAAAAGTGGTCCCAAGTTTGATTTCTCTTTCCTAATTCTTCTTCAACTAAAACTTTGATTAAATCTTGATCGTACAAGCTATACTCTGAAACATCAGTATGATTCTGAACCCTTGCTGACATCTTTGTTGGGCTTTTCAAGAAGAAATATGGCAAATTTAATGTCTTCATCCCTGCAATATGAAAAATAAACCTCTTGTGATAGAGGAACACAATTGTATACCTCCTTTCATAAGTGAGGTATATCTTGATAAGCTTGATAGCTTCTACCTAGTCATTATTAAGATAGTTTCTTGGAATGCCTTTTTCCAAATTTTGATCTCTGCGTGCATCTTTGAGGAAGATATTGAGATATCCTCCTATAATAACCTGCCCTTTAAACCACCTCTCTCCTTTCTATGGAAGGTTAAAGGCTTCAGCAATGGAGTCTTCATAAACCTACAAAGTAAGGCCATAAATTGTAGCTTCTTATCCATTAAAAGAGTTTGCAAACTCTTGAGCTACTCCTGAGTGAGATCTCCCTAACCTGGTGCCTATATATACCACCCTAACTAAATAAACAATATTCTTACCCTCAAATTTGCATCCACTAGGTATGCACCTTGTGGCTCAATTCGATTTATTTTTCCACCTGTTTTAGTCATCTTCAGAAAATAAATGAATTTGTCTCTTGCAACTGATAGGTGGTAGAGTTGACGGAGCTTTACCTTACAAGTGTTTCCTGTATTCACCTTTGGATATCTTGTCTTAAATCCATACTCCTTCTCAAACTATGACTCTCAGCAATTCTATCTCCAACAGCTAAAACTTTGAATGACAGTGCTCTTGCTTTTTCAGTGGTTTTAACACCAAACTGTGGTTCATCACCCTATGCACCATAGTTTGGTTTTAAATATATCCTTCATCATTAAAAATATTCCTCGCCATGATGTGCACCATTTGATAATCCATCATCACCTTCTGTTGGTTGTGTATTTCCGTACGGAGTGCTCTAGATGTCTTGAGACAAGCAGATCTGTGACTAGCAGTCACCTCCGTTGTCTTTGATGTTAATTGGCCAAAATTTATGGCAGCACTATTATGCAGCCAGCCAAACGGTTATGGTGTTGAGCATAATAACCATAATCTCCTCTGTTCAGAAAAACACATACTTAGACATACGTCTAACTAACTTGGGATTGACAGGTAGGATGGGGTAACGGTTAAGTTCATTACTACAGGTGACACAGGAGTCCAATGTATATGACGACTTGACTTAAACTAACTGATTTCAATACAACACATATCATGAGATATGAAAATATTTAAAAATATATTTGAGACGTATTTACACTACAACACGTGGCTTAACTAAAGTGGATGTGCTTTTTTTTTATTTTTTTAAAAACAAAGTATGCTTCCGAAAATTATGGTAGCATCAGAATAAAAATAAAAAAGACAGAAACAGGTAAATAATAGACTGTCCAAAAAAGAGTAAACCTGGTGCTTTCGGAAATTTCGGTAGCGACCAAAAAAAAATTTAAATCTTGAAATTTTTTAAGTTTAATCCTAAAAATAAAACTATGAAATGGACTCATGACTTAGCAAAGAACTGTGCTAACAGGTGGAAAATCCATCCAAAAATGGTGCAACATCCCCAATTATTACATATGGGATCCAAAACTGACATGTCCATTTCACCCATGAACAAAACCCTAAGCTCCTTAAAAGGTGGGTGTACACTAGCCAAATGATCCTTCAATGTTGTAATATACCACAGAAACCTCCCAAGTGGACACATAAGTCCCCAAAGGATATTGGGGGGGTTGGGTCATGTGGTGACTTCTCCTCTAAGGATGACCTCAATTCTAGGAAAATGAACCTCCAAGCTTCATTTTCAAACTTCAATGCTACCCAACCTCATTTTGCTCCAGGTCCTTTTTTAGGGTTGGTTCTATCTAATTTTATTCCAACACTTCCATCATATATGTGTGTGTTTGTGTGTGTGACTAGATTACATGAGGACATGTAGATAACTATTTATAATACTACTTTGATGGTTGGAATGTTTATAAATTGTAAGGTTCATTATTCTTGCTTAATATGCACTCTACTTATGCTCAGGATGGATATGCCCTATGTATTGGAATCTTGCAAGAGTATATAACTATGAGATAAATAGATGCAAATAGTTGTATCCTAACTCTGTAGACATCCATCATTATATTTCATGACCTATCTTTAGAGTTGATGTCCCTGCCTGGGACTTATATTTTTGTTTGAGTATGGTGCTGCTACATCGAAATTATAGAGCATGGCTAGCTATGGTTTAAGCGAGTACGTATACCAAATGGTAGGCATATTATTGAGTTTATTTGATGTATTTATAGCTTGATTTAATCTTTGAAAAGTTACAATGAAGTAATGAATGAATTCAATCTTGTTGTAATTGTAGTACTGAGAATTTCTCGAAATCAAGAATTACTTTGTGAAATCCATCAAAGCCTTAAGGATTTTAAGCCTGGTCACTACAGAGTAGGAATAATTTTGTATAGGCCAAATAGGCCTTATTAAATAATAAATGCCTTTGGATAAATTATATAAGAACAAATGAAATCTTTGTATTTAATAATCATTGGTTGGGTCTTCAATTACGCCACTCAATTACAAATTATAGCATGTGAGTTAAGTGTTAACTATAATATCCCAAATTAGGAATATCTACACTATTGGGAATATCTCAAGATATTGCCAATGTGGAGATCCAACAATACATAAACATGACTGGAAATAGCAGTGAATAGCATCAACTTCGGAAAATGCAATAAGACCTCATAGCCATCTTATTAATAATATGGTAGCAGAAAGTGTACAAGATCTTGAGGAAATTATCACTCAAGCTTAGGCAAACCCATCATCCAAGACACAAGTACAATAATCATGAAATACACTGCTACATATGATAGCCAAGCTATGACTGCATAATCCTTGAAGGAGAACTACTGCAAAATTTCATTAATCTATGGATATGGCAATAGATAGCTCAAATCAGAAGGGGGAGAAAGATCTCAACTCCTAAAAACATACAATACAAAATCCTTAAAGGGATTGGCTGAAATATACACAAAATGGCAAATATGCAGAAATGTTGGAGTTGCTGGGTAGTAGTAGCAACTCGATAACTGGAAATAAGTGGAGAAGGCTAAAGATGCTGCATCCAATGAAAATACCTCCACCAATGGATCTCTAGAATGAAAGGCTGATCCTCTCACCTAATAACTCACCCTCCAAAGATATCTGCAAAGCCCTACTACAAATGCTCCACTAGAATAACGCAGTTACTAGATGAAACTGCACTATAGGGCTAGGGAATGAGTTGGTCGTGATTCCAAAGTCTGAAATAAGCTCTGGATGCCTCCCAAAATGATCTCTCAAAGGGAAGAGAGACTCCTCCTCTAAAAAATAGCTGATGGAGATGGTGTAGTGAACCCTCACTACAACACCCAACAACACAACATCATTCTGCTGCAAAAATAACACTGTCTTGATGGAGGATGCTTGGCCTCAAGCTTGAATGTGAGGAAAATTATTGCAATCCCTCAAGATGCCTCTCAAGAAGGAGAAGGAATCCTAAACATGAATTCCCCCAGAAACTCTTGTTAAACAACAAAGAATGCACAATTGTCTGAATAGACAATGAGATGAATAACACAAAGCATTGGAAACAATGGTTGCCTTGCCCTCCTTTTAAACAAGTGAAAGCTCTATCTCCATGGGCCCCATCCATTAGGGTTTCCTCCACCAAATATCCTTTTCCTCATTCACACTGCGTTGTCTACCATAGTGAGCCACTCCTACAATGGCAACGTTGTTGACTTGGTCAAACCTGACCTTGTCTTCATGCATTTGCCCCTTTTCACTCTTGAGGGTGCAAAATCAGGTTCTTATGTATATCTCTTTTCACATGTGAGGGATTTTATTCATGTATTCAATAAGAATTGGTTCCCTTACCCATTTATTAAGCTGCAAGGTGATAAAAGAAAAAATTTAATATTCCATTTAGCCATGTGCTAAAATGGGAATATTACAGTCCTCCCCTCCCAAATGTGGCTTGTCTTCAAACAACTGCAAGGATAGAACTGAAGAATATCCACCCAAGGCATGGAGTATGAAATATGTTGAGGAACATCTTCCTCATGTAGATCCTCCATCCCCCAAGCAATCATCCATATAAAGTGAGTTACCTCCCAACATGGAAACTCCTAACAATCATCTTCCACCTTTGGCTCCGGCAATATAGGTGGGATGAAAATCTGATCTTGGTAGAAAAAATAGCCTACCCTACATTGTCCTCCTCTCCACTTAGGATAATTGCAGAGTATATGCTAGTATTGGGCTGCAATAATGTTTCCCTCAAATGGAAAAATGAAGACTAGACCTCCAAGGATCTCTTCCCCAGCGTTATGAAACATGATTTCCCAGATCACCTCATATGTGATGAGTTGGAAGTCACCATCATATGGCATCCAATCAATCATATGGCTCACCTCAAATGGAAAAAAATGTTTTGCTGTAGTGGCCACATGTTCTCTCATGCTCCCAGTAAAACATGAAATGCAAATGATGTGGGAGATCTCTCCCCCAAGGGACACATCCAACCAATGTGCCATTCCCCCAATCATGCTCTCAACAAATACAAAGACAACAGCAAAATAATGAACCATAATGAAAACCAGGCTTGATGTCATATGTGAAAAGGGAGAAGGAAAATGGTCCCTCAATTGTAACCAATGCAGTTTGACCCTCAACTGCCAAAGAGTGTGACAAAAAGTGTGGCCTCTCAACCACTTGCTTGTTGTCCTACTCTCCTCAAATGTATGGAGGAAGTGAATGATATATGGTGCAAGGTGAGTAGGTCCTCCAAAATACATTTCCTCCCCAAGTCCTTCTAGGGAGTGGTCACCAATAGTGCTCATGGCCTCAAGTAGAGCATGGGGTCTAGAAAGAAGAATGCTTCTCCTTGGAGCAACATCCTGTACATATATGGTTAAGGGATGAATATACAAATCATCATGCAAATAAACAATACCCTTACCATAAGTTTTGTGTATGAAAATGGAGTGGCTCAAAAATGAATCTCCTCTCATCCTCAAAGATAAAAGAGGTGGTTGTGCTAACTCCTCCAAAGAGTTATGTATCTCCTCCATCTACACATGATCTATGCATCTCCTCATATGTTGATCTGTCAATATCATGCAAGCAATATGATCCTGGGAATATTCCACCAACAACCCGGAGTTCCTCCATAGTGACAGCGTTGATGATTCCCCATGAAGGACATCTGTCATATGGTTGTCACCCGTGGTCTCCACTCCTCTGAGATCAATGAATGGTGCCTCAACATGTGAAGCATCCCTTCTCCTCTGCTGGTCCAGTGGTCTCCTCGGAAAAATTTCTCCATGCAATGAGACATCCTCAACAAGAGATGACTGAATATATGAATAAACAAGTATGTCCATGCTTCCACTGTGCAATCCAATCACCTCCTTTGGTGCATAAACCTCATACAATAGATAGTGATGTGTGCTCCTCATCTCATCATGATGGTCATCCTCCCTATCTTCTCCTTGTGTCTCCAAGGTTCCACACCTCCTCCACAATGGCATAGGTAAAACATGATTTGTGCCTTGATCTCCATACATGAGATCCTGGGGACTCCCTTGCAAGGATGCAAGAATCCCTCTATTTGGAGTAAGAGCTCCTCCTTCCTCTGTATGAGGCACTAGATAGTTTCTAGGTGGCACGGCGCTGTTGCCCTCAGCTTCCTCAACACAGAAGGGCAACCCTCCAATAATGTTGCAGCAAATATGGAATCTCTCCCAAGGTGGAAGTAATTCCTGATCATCAAAGCTCAAGGAGTATCCCCTTTTCACCATGATTGTGCCATCTCCTACTCCTGCAACATCATACAATAAATGAGATCAAATCTGCCCTTTCTATCCAAGGAATGACCCCAGCAACAAATGTCTTTGTTGCTTCCTCATGCTCTCATCATGCAAGATATGTGATGAAGACATAGTGAATGACATGAATTTTGCATCATCACTATGCACCCATACTCTTTGTTGCTCCATGATGCTAGCATCCTGCCACATCTTCTCCATCATCATACCTTTGGAAATATTGTATGCCAAGTGATGGCCAAACTCCTTCAAGAGTAACCAGCGCAGCCAAGCCTCCTGCTACCCGGTGTCATAAATCTTCAAGTAGCTTACCAGCTTCTTTCTCACCATCCACATCCACTCAACCAATTATGGATTTCTTCTTCCACCCTTCATCTTGGTACTCCTCCCATGAGGGCTACCATCATCCCAAATCAGAGTGTTTCACTTCATGGGATCTTGAAATGCAATCTTCCTGAGGATCAATTTGAGCCTATGAAGATCCAAATAGGTGGTAGGAAAAAACCTCCCATCATGATGTGCATGGCTCAAGGAATGTCCAACATAGTCATGAGAGATGTTATCCATCTGAAGATTTCCTCCATCTACCATCTGCTCCTGTGAGAATGGAAGTACCTCCTCAAACTGATGAAGAATCTTGCACTCCATGATGTGTGGGAGTGCACCTCTACTGAAATCTCTTCAGTAGATCTCCTCCTCATGCATGTCCTTCCAAAGCCAAAGAGGCCTTGGATCTGCTGCAAGTAGAAGTCTCTCTTTGAGTTGTGGCATGCTCATTGAGAGAGTGTCATCTAGAGAGGAGAAAGAGTTTCTTATCTCCAGATGTCTACTCCTTCTCACTACTTCCTTCATGGCTTCCTGAATGAAGCTGCTCTCTGAATGCTCACATGAGGAATGATTCCTCCATTATTCATCATTGCTTAGTGAAGTGCTATTCTGCTGCTCTATTTCAATTGCATGCAATGATATAGACCCATCCAAAGTGTTTGCTGAAATGACAAGAGATGGATGTTCAATCATACCTTGGTGATAATTGGAAGCTCCTTGCAGTGCTGCAAGAGTTTCCTCCTCGTAAGTGTTGGCCTCCCAAACTACTGAAGATGAAGGATGCTCCTCCATGGTCTCAACAGCGCTGGTACATGCCTCATTAACTGGTGGTGAGGGCTCCTCCCTCCTTTTTCCAAACCTCTCGATCAAACTTTGAGAAAAATCAACAAGAGTAGAAACCCTTGTATCACTTAGATGGCTGATCCACCAATTCTTTGCTTCACCTTCAAGGTGCAGCACTGTAATTTATACAGCCTCTCTATCTACTACAGGATGTAGCAGGAAGAAAGCCTCTAGTTTCTTCACCCAAACCTCTGATGCACATGTGTGTGATCCATCAAATGTGGACAATAGAAATCTATTGCCTTTCATCATCCCATAGCTGTGGGGTCTTCTTTCTTCTTTATGCTGAATAAATTGTGGAAAAGCTAGAGTCTCTTGGAAGGCTCTAGGTTGAGCTCGGTATTCAGCCAGGTACTCACTTATAATTTCAAATTCCAAGTGTTCTTCATGCTTATGGTTTTCTTTTCTATGAGAGTAGGAAGTGCATGGTCCTTCCTCTTCTCCTTCTTCAACCCTCTTGACCTCCTTGGAGAGGTCTCCTCTGGATCTGAAAATAGATGAGAGTAAACTCATCTTCTTCATCATATTGATCTTCTTTGGCTGAGACTCATAGGCTGAGCCAGAGATCATGCTCTGATACCACTATAATATCCCAAATTAGGAATATCTACACTATTGGGAATATCTCAAGATATTGCCAATGTGGAGATCCAGCAATACATAAACATGACTGGAAATAGCAGTGAATAGCATCAACTTCAAAAAATCCAATAAGACCTCATAGCCATCTTATTAATAATATGGTAGCAAAAAGTGTACAAGATCTTGAGGAAATGATCACTCAAGCCTAGGCAAAACCATCATCCAAAACACAAGTACAATAATCATGAAATACACTGCTACATATGATATCCAAGCTATGACTGCGCAATCCTTGAAGGAGAACTATTGCAAAATGTCATTAATCTATGGATATGGCAATAGATAGCTCAAATAATAAGGGTGAGCAAGATCTCAACCCCTGAAAACATACAATACACAATCCTCAAAGGGATTGGCTAAAATATACACAAAATGCAAAATCTGCAGAAATTTCAGAGTTGCTGGGTAGCAGCAGCAACTCAATAACTAGAAACAAGTGGAGAAGGTTGAATATGTTGCATTCAATGAAAATAATTCCTCCAATGGATCTCTAGAATGAAAGTTTGATCCTCTCACCTAAGATCTCACCCTCCAAAGATATCTACAAATCCGTACTGCAAATGCTGCACTAGAATAACGCAGTCACTTTATGAAACTACATTGTAGGGATAGGGAATGAGTTGGCCTTGATGCCAAAGTCTGCAATAAGATCTGTATGCCTCCCATAATGATCTCTCAAAGGGAAGAGAGGCTCCTCCTCTGAAAAATAGCTGATGGAGATGGTGTAGTGAACCCTCAGTGCAACACCCAGCAACACAACACCATTCTGCTGTAGAAATAACGATGTCTTGATGGAGGATGCTTGGCCTCAAGCCTAGATGTGAGGAAAATCAGTGCAATCCCTCAAGAGGCCTCTCAATAAGGAGAAGGAATCCTAAATAGGAATTCCCCCGGCAACTCTTGCTAAACAGCAAAGAATGCACAATTGTCTGAATAGACAATGAGATGAATAATACAAAGCATGAGAAACAATGGTTGCCTTGCCCTCCTTTTAAAAAAGTGAAAGCTCTCTCTCCATGGGCCCCATCCATTAGGGTTTCCTCCACCAAATATCCTTTTCCTCATTCACACTGTGTTGTCTACCAAAGTGAGCCACTCCTCCTATGGCAGCGTTGTTAACTTGGTCAAACCTGACCTTGTCTTCATGCATTTTCCCCTTTTCACTCTTGAGGGTGAAAAATCAGGTTCTTATGTCTATCTCTTTTCACATGTGAGGGATTTTATTCATGTATTCAATAAGAATGGGTTCCCTTAGCAATTTATTAAGCTGCAAGGTGATAAAATCAAGATCTTAATATTCCATTTATCCATGTGCTAAAATGGGAATATTACATTAACCTAGGGATTAGTGATTAATATCATGTTATGCATATGATCAGGTTGTGACTCCTTCGAGGGTGGTGCTATGACAAAAATTGCGTGACAAAACAACATTTCGTCACATGACAAGGATAATTTTGTCTCGCCATGCCCAGTTTGGGAAGGAACCTCCCTTGCACCTCATCGCTATGGTACAATGGCGCACTAACATGAAATATTTACGAGGAGTTAAGAGTCGACCCCCCAGAAATTCATATAATGGGAATATTTCGATTTACATGGAGGACCAAGACCCAAAGGGACCCCAAATTAAGCTGAGATGGAAGGCAACATGTAGGCTAGGTATGGCCACATGGGTTTCCATATGTAATTTTGATTGATTTGGATCAATGACGTGGATAGCTTGTTAACATGGCACATTGATAGTGTGACATGTGGCAGGAAGTGTTAGGTCCCTATATTACTAGTGTAGTCCCTTATTGTTGTTAATGTAGCCCCATTATTTTTATTGTTGTACCCCTGTAAACCCCATATTGTTATTATTGTGCCCTTACATTATTATTGTTAGGTTGGCTAGGGTTATATTGTGACCCCGTGGATATATAGAAAGGAGGTTTTTTCATTTGTATCATCCAATAATTGTTCATTTATGTAATGTAAAGGAGGTTTCCCCCTCGAAGTGGCTTATTTCTAAGGCATTGGTCTCTCTATTCTTCTATTTTTAGAGCTAGTTTCATAACATTTGGTATCAGAGCTTTGGATTCTAGGGTTTCACTGCTCCAAACAGGTCATCGTGGAATTTTTGCTATAAATTTTGTTCTACGAAGCTTCAAAAGCTGAAATATTTAGCACATGAAGCCGAAATCATGAGGAACTTTGTGTAAAAATTTTAGATCTTGGTTCTCAATATTTGCAGAGATATGATCTGTGCAAGTTAGGGTTTTTTTCAAGCTCCTTAATTTCATCTTAAAAAGTTCATCGTGGAATTTTTGCTATAAATTTTTTTCTATGAAGGTGCAGAAGCTGAAATTATTACCACGCGAATCCAAAATCCTCAGGAACTTCATGTAAAAATTTCAGATCTTGGTTCATAATATTTTCAGAGATATGATTTGTGGAAGTTAAGGTTTTTGTAGGCTCCCGAATTTCATCTAAAATAGGTGACCTTGGGAAAATCCTCATAACTCTCTCTCTGAGCATCATATTTGAATTCTGTAAAAATTGGTTGCAAGTACATGGAATTTATTTTCCTTTATATAAATTTCAGGGCCAAAGGAGGAAACAGTGACACATGGCATGTCGTACAAGTTCACTCTATTGAACTAGTCCATAATTAGGTCATTGTGGGAGATTGGGCATAACTTTGTCTTGCAGCATCCAAATCAGATCAGACATGTCACATTGGAAGCAAGATTCAAAGGGCTACTAAAGGACAAAATTTTAGATATTTAAGATCTGAAATCACAGAGATAATTCAGTTTCATTACCAAGCTCCTCAAAAGCAAGAAAAAGGTGTGTATTTTTTAAAGAAGTTTGCATAACTTTTGTTTGAAAAATCAGTTTGAAGTGATTCCAAGGGCATATTGAAGCATCGATATCAGTATTGAGTTATATAATGCCTCCCAAAAATATTTCCACACCCATTAAGCACTCATAAGGCTATACTATGACTCATTAAGAGGAATAATTGCAATATGATATATCAAAATTACGGTTCCAAGTGCATCAAATTTTGATCTTAAAAAGAGCAATCAAAAATGACATAGATGGTTTAAAAGCATAAATGAAGGCTATGCTGGATGGTTTAAAGGATCAAATGAAAGCTAATATGGATGATAAAGTAGTGGAAGATCACATCGAGCATCAACAACAAGTTCTCCAGCTCTCAAAGGATAACCTAACTTTGGTGGAGAATTGAATGAAACAACACAAAGATCAACATCGCAACGAAAGAAGTTTTGAAGCAGTCATAGAAACAAGAACTTGAAAACTATGAAATCGATCAATTTCAGAGTATTTCAAGAAGTGGAAGAACTTACCCATTGAATATTCCGCATGGGAGGATGAGAATTTTATACATAAGCATCAAGAAATAATCAAGCATTGAGGACAACACTTGTTTGAAGGAGAGGGGCATCTTAGGTCCCTATATTACTAGTGTAATCCCTTATTGTTGTTATTTTAGCCCCATTATTGTTATTGTTGTACCCCTGTAACCCCCATATTGTTATTATGCCCTTACATTATTATTTTTAGGTCATCTAGGGTTATATTGTGACTCCATGGACTCCTATATATAGAAAGGAGGTTTTGTCATTTGTATCATCCAAGAATTGTTCATTTATGTAATGTAAAGGAGGTTTCCCCCTCAAAGTGGCTTATTTATAAGGCGTTGACCTCTCTTTTCTTCTATTTTTGGAGCTAGTTTCATAACAGGAAGGAATGGAATTTTTGAGTGGACAAAGGGACTGGTTGCAGATGACACATGACAATGAAATAATCAGGACGTCAATGTGAAATAAACAAGGTGAAATAGTGTATTTGGGGGAATTTGATAGGAGGTGTGACAAAAATCAACGCGTTAACTAATGGGACTTATACCTTCTGTCTAACACCAAAATCTGTTGTGCCCTTCTCGGGTTTTTCTGTGATGGTGTTGGTGCGCTGACAAGGGAAGATGCAAATTAAAGAGGCATGTAATGTGGTAGTGTGACACATGCCACTTGGCAGGCCATGTGGAGGGTTGGTTGATGTGTCAAGGGGTTAAAAGGTGAACCTTTAAACAGTCATAACTTTTGATCCAGACATCAGATCAAGATAAAATTTATATCATTGGAAATCTCTTGATGAGTCTAATCCAATGATGATATTAGAAAATAAATCTGAGAACTTTTGGAATTGAGGATTTTTATAACCCCATATTCATAATGATACCATGGAAGTTGGGTTAATTTTGATGTAACACCTTCCACTTCCTGAGAATAACCCAAGGGGATGGGAGGGAGAGTTACAAAGTGGTATCAAAGCATGGTTCAACACTAGACCTAAAGACGCTCACATGCACACACCAAGATTAATATCTAATTTGTTAGCTTCATTTCTATTAAATATGTATGTTGATTTTAAACTATAGCTAATATAACATATGATTTGACAAAATTACTTATTGGTTATTTTTATCTTTAAATATGCATACTAACTAATATTTGATGTTTCATATGGTCTCACATTAAAATTCTTATTGAAAATTAGCCAAGGTGATGGGAAATTATGTTTATAATGATTTTTGGTTGGATAACAATGATGTGTATATAACAATACATAAGGAAACATCAAGAGAGAGGAAGGATGATTTTTACGATGGAAGCACTTTGGACCCAATGAAGCCACATGGGAGATAGCGGAATAAATGAGGATGATATACACATTTTTTTTCATGAATAAGCGGATGTAAGAGTTGTATATAAAGCTCAGTTTTTGTTTTTTATTTCTAGTTACAAATAACATTGAGGAAGAAGTTCCCTTTAAGGAAGTGGAGCTTGTAATACCCCTCGTAAACACCCTTATTTTTGTAATGATTGAAAATATAAAATAATTTTATATTGAGTTGGCCTAAAGGGTGGGATGATGGATCTACGATCCAAGGGAAAATTGTGAGCGTTGTTGGCTGGAACCACCTAAAAATTGGCTCACGATGATGGGAATAGGATATTCCCATGTTTCCTACTTCCTTGACGTGAAGAAAAGGGGAAGTGAATAGTCCCATGGGGACACGAATAGACTAAAGAAAAATAGAAAGATTCAAGAAGAACAAAATTCATTCGAACAGTAGAACACTAGACCAAAAATGTGTGATATAATGGGAAAGAAATTCACTGCATGGGAGAACGCTAGAGAGAAAACACGTTTTTCATCTCAAGAGCATAAATGTTGAGCATTGGAGAAATCCTTTTGAGGTTGATGGGATGTGATTCCTTGTGTTTATTTATTGAAGCTATGGAATATGAGTGTCCAAGCTTGGAAGGATTAGTGGAAGGCTCAGAGGAGATTTTGGAGTGATGGGTGCTTGCTATATGGATGATAAACCACTTAGAATTCAAAACTCACTAGGGTACTTGTTGAAAGGGATAATAAACCACTAAGTGCTTTCCAAGAGGGTTGATAAACCACTTAGTGCTTCCGAAGTAAGTTGATAAACCACCTATACTATGAGCAATAGTTTCCTATAGTAATTTCCTTGAGGATACAATTGATAAACCACCTAAGAAGTGATCTCATACTCCTAGAGTTGAGCATTATTCCAACTGAGTCTCATTTAAATCCCTCAGGTCGTGGATATAGCTCGGGGTGGACAAATACAAGAAATAATATGGTGCAACTAGCCTATGTATAATGAAACCCAATATATGCACTGAAATAAATAAAATTAATGGAACATTATAGCTTGTTTATCCATTCTATTCTTAAAGGATCTTCTTTTAAATTCCCCAGTTAATCATTTTTCAATAGAAATGATAATTATTCTTATTTTTTACCCTTACAAGGAACAATTGACACATGCATCTAACTTAATTTCTTAAGGAAGCTTATCTCTTTGTATAGGTGATAAAGTCTATCTCCTGATTTATTGCCACATTACACAATTTTCCCTTTATTTCGGTGATAATTATTATAATTGTCACTTTTATATTGTGTGTTGATCAATTGTTAATTATTGTATATATAAGGTATATAAATATAGTTCCCCCGTGAACTATAAATGGAAATTTTACTTGTCTAATTCCAAAATACATTTAACGTATTCCATGCTCACACTATATATATATATATATATATATATATTCTTATAAAAGGTTTGTATATTTTTTCTTCACACTATACCTTAGCTTACAATCATTTCCATGATTGGTCACATATACTGATCAATGTTATCATACTTAATATAAAACCGCATTTACCAATCATTCATAAACCTTGGCAAGAAATGGTATATGATTTCACTTATTTGAGTTCATGTATAAATTGTTTTGAATTATATTCACCAAATTTATGTTTAGCAAGGTGCTTCCCAAACCTTTCACATGCTTCGATTTATTCCATGTGTTGAGTAGTATTTTCACCAAGATGATGGATGGAAACCCTAATATCAAAAGTTATGATCTATTCAAACTTTATCAATAGTTCATAGTAATTTGGGTTATTGTTTGAACTTAATGACTACCTGTGTCCTTCATTTTCGCCGAACATTGTCTCATTTCGACTTTGTGCCGACAAGGCTCTATAATATTTTCTATTTGACTTTGTTCCAAGGGTTTACCACCTGGTTTTTGCATTACATAGTGCACAATTCTATTATTAATTCATCAAGTGTTACCAGTTCTTGCCTCATATGCCCCCAAATTGCATTTTGTTTCAACATTTTGGGGTTTTCACCTTCAGAATGAGTTTCTCTTCATCGGTACAAATTAATATGCTTAGAATCATACTTTTAATTTTTCAATTGTAACCATATATTCATAATGCATTATTATATGACCTCGTATTTGATGCTTGTACCATTATGCTTTGCAGGAAATTATTTGATTAGTTCATTGTCGATTCTTGGTGATTGGTATGTTTGAAGCCTCATCATTTGGTTTTTGGTCATGCATTGGTAATGAAAAATAGCTCAGAAGCTTCATGTATCGATTTTAAGGTAATTGATAAAACCCTAAGTTATGCTTCTTTTATGAAATTTAAATATATGTTTATATTTTTATCATTTTCTCGGCATTTGGTTTATTTCCTACAATTATTGTAACTACATTTATGCTCATTATTTAGATAGGTTTTATTCTCTTTTAATTTGAGGGCAAGGTTATGTATATACATATTTTCACATCTCTTAATTTCTAATTCATATTGTGTGATTTTGGTTTTGCATTTGCATCATGGCTAGATTTATTTAATAGAAATCCTAACATTGTATGGGTTGTTAGTGAAATATAGAAGGGTTTTATCAGTGAAAAACCTTGCTTGGATAATTGTAGCAAGTATTTACTTTCACGACTAATTTTCTTGTATATCCAGACACTTGTTGGATGTTGTAATTCTTTGTTTTGATTTTCTTATAGGATCTCTTATTCTTTAAGTTTAATTTATGGTGAACAAAGGTTAAACTTCATCATTGTACATCACTATTATTTTGTTTATCTTTGTAGCGACTCTATGGCCATGTTGTATACAATGTTTCCACAAAAATTTAACTTTGCATTCTATATTTAGGTTTGTATTCTCTCCTTTCTGTTGTAATTAAAAAAAAATTCATACATGTACTGTTAATTTTTGAAACTAGGATCAAATTCCACATTAAACAACTCATATTATTAAAATAATAAGTTAATTATATTCCTCTTTTAGAGAGGGTCAAAATCATTCTATAGATTGTCCCAATAAGTTAAGCGGAAGTTAAGTAATGATTTATTTTATTATTTTATGAGTTGACCTAACCGCATGTTGATTTGGTCAAAGCCCCAAGCGGTCCCTCACAAATTTATAAATAGAATCGACCCCAAGTTCATTGACACACATTCGCTCATGAGATATTCTTCATGTTGTTTTGGTTATTGGTCTTGTTTTTATTTTTTGGCACCCACAGGTACGTCGCAAGAGGCTTGCGCAGTGGATCGGGATCACAGACAGAGGCACATTTCAGATCTAGGTATTTTGAATCTGGGCCGCAGGCATGAAAACTTGAGGTAGCAACTTTGTTGGGATTGGGTCGCGGTCTAAGCTTGTTGTGATCATCGATTAGTTGGTAAAGCAGCTCGCAGGAAGGATTCAGGGCGTGACCAAGGTTCTTAGGTCTTCTGACCCTTAGCCGCAGGCACAAACCTCTGTGGTAGCAGCTCAGAGATCCAAAGCCATGAGCAGGGCTTGTTAAGGTCACAACTCTAAGAGTTATTGGGAAAATTGATTTTGGATCTTTGTCAGTTAATTGTGGAGCATCATCAGCCATCTGTCACACAGTCACAAATGCATTACAATAGTCATCAATAGTATTCTAGATCCAGATCTAGATCTGGGTAGCTGATATCACTTGGTATTGGTGATCCATTCATTTCATGTCTTGATATTGTAGATATGTTATTCTGTAGATCAGATTTGTTTAATTTCGTTGTATACATGTACTGAGCTCAATGTACTCTCTGCTGAAATATTTTGAAGACAATATATAGAAGAAGAATATTTGAAATGGTTTCCCCCACAGTGGGTTTTTTCCCTAGTCTTGGACAAATTTATGTGTCTCATGGTTGTGATATTGTATTCTCTTTTGTTGCATGCATTGTTCTATATTCAGTTACAGTTTATGGTTATTTATATTGCACATATATGAATACATTATTAATGGAAATTTAATTTGGGCTTAAGTAACTGGTACAACATAGAAAAATATTGAAAAATTAACATGGTATCAAATCTGAGGTGAAGGACAAGCCCAAGAGAAGAAAATTTGTGAAGCCTGCATTATCAAAGAGCAAATCTACAAGTTTATGAAAAATCATATATATTAGAGAACATATCTACAAGCCAAGGTCAAGATGTCTTCCTCTACCTTCAAGGATCATGAGAAACTGAGTGACGCTTCTAACTTTGATGCATGGAAAGTCAGATTAGAGATTATGGCTGATAACAACGATGTGCTAGAATACATTCAAGGAAAGATGCTCGAAAGTTCAAAATATTCCTCCGTCGTCATTAATAAAAGGTACAATAAAGATGAGTCTAAAGCAAAACAAATCTTAGTTGATGGGTTACAAGATCACTTTCTTGTTTATGTTGGGAATTTGAAGAATTCTAAAGATATGTATGATAAAGTAGCCGACATGTATGAAGTTAGCCATATGAATGAAATTATTACGTTGAAAGATCAACTCAAGGAATCAAATATGAACAAATTTGAGATTGTTCAGTCTTACATCACGAGGATTTATCTTTTTAAAGATCAACTGTTGAGGGTTGGTGAAGATGTGCTAGGTATAGAGTTGGTTTTCGTGACTCTCAGAGGTCTCCCTCCTATATGGGAAACCTTCATTACTACTACCACCAACAACCACATCCTTCAGTCATTTAATGAAATCGATGGGAAGATGACTCGATAATAATCCAAAATTATAGCAAGAGGAAGGATTCAAAAACATGAAGAAGGAGAGACTGTTGCTTATGTTTCCCATAACAAAAGAAAAAAAATTAAAGGAGGCCCATCTAAAATACCTCATCGTGTAAACTCAAAAGGAATAAATTGAATTTCTCTTGCTCACATAGAATGCTAAATCTTCCATAAGAAAGGTCACTTTCCCAGTGATTGTCCAGAAAAGAGAAACAAACCTCGTTATATCAACTATGATAAAAGAAGAAAAAATAACCCAAGGATCAACCGTGACAAAAATCATGAGAGGAGAAGAAGAGATTCATCAAGCAACTGAGAAGAAGACCGTCCATCTAAAAAGATGTCAAAAGCTTCCATGCATGAAAGTAATAATGTGGATAAAAACGAATATATTCTTATTTATACACTTACTAGTACTTCTCCACCAGATTCATGGGATAGTTGGCTAGTTGATAGTAGGGCCACTCATCACTTTTCTCATTATAAAGAATTCATCTCTAATATGGTAGAGAGGGAGACTAAGTTAAGGATAATTCTTGGAAATAACTCCACTCATCCTGTAAAAGGATTTGGGTTGGTTAAATTTCATAGTAAACACTAGGGAATCAATATTACTAAATTATGTCATATATGTGTCGAGTATTATGAAAAAATTTATTTCCATACCTGCATTAGAAGATAAAGGGATGAGGTTTTCCTTCATCAATGGTAAGGTCCTAAATTTTCCTGTTGATTCACATATAAAATATGCAATCACATTAGGTCTAAGATATGAAGGACTCTACAAGGTCATAGGAAGGCCACTCTTTGCATTATCCCACAACATCAATCATATCAGTGAATTATGGCACCACAGACTGGCATCTACACTATGATGCTCTTCCGAAATTGAAGAGACTAGTATCAGCTATATCCAATGTAAAAGCTGAACATGAAGGATTTTGTCCTAGGTGCACTAGTGGAAAGAAAACAAGGGGACCATTCCCCTCAAGTAAGAACATGACATATGACATCCTCCATCTCATCCATTCATACATATGTGGTCTGATGCCTGTGTAATCAGCTAGTGGTCATCTCTATTACATTACATTCATTGATGATTACTCCAGAAAGACATGGTTATATTGCATCAAGCACAAGGTTGAAGCCTTTGAAAAATTTTAGGAATTCAAATCATTGGTCGAGAATCAATCCAGGAAAAGGATCAAAGTGTTCAGATCTGAAAATGGAGGAGAGTACATGTTAAAATAATTGATAGCATCCTACAAGAAGGAATGGATCAAGAAGGAAATGATTATACCTTATACACCATAACAGAATGGCCTTGTTGAAAGAAGGAACCGGTTGATATTGGAAGCTACTCATGCTATGATTCATGATCAGAAGGTACCTAAGTTTTTATGGGTTGAATCAACAAATGTTGTTGTATATATCCAGAACCGAGTACCTCATCAATAACTAAGGGATACGACTCTAGAGGAAATATTCACATGTAACAAGCCAAACATCATTCATATTTTCATATTTGGATGCCCTGTATTATTTCATGTGCCAAAATACAAAAGGAAAAAGCTAGAAGCTACAGGTAGAAAAGGTATATTTGTGGGTTACTGTGACAACTCCAAGGCTTAGAGAATATACATTCTTGGTAAAAGGAAGGTTGAATTAGCGAAGACGTAATCATCAATGAAGATGCAGCACTTTATAAAGCAAGAGATCTTCCTCCACCTCCCAAGGAAGATAATGTTGATAAGGATATTGTAGATATCCCATCTATGCCCGAGTCGGGAAATGATGATACTCCCATGGCACCTATGGTTCCATTAGATCCACCTCTCAGTGGTCCTCCTTCAAGGAAGAGACTGCTCTAGCTTTGTGACACACGGCGAGACAATGAAAGGGATATTCCTATTCATTGATCATTCAGAGAAAGAAAGGAACCCTGCAGGTATCAGGGTTATGCTGCAACTATGAGTACCATGATTCAAGCCGAACCATCCTCATTCGAAGAAACAATCAAAAAAAAGGCTTGGAAGGATGCCATGGTTGAAGAATATGAATCAATCGTGAAAAACGACGTATGATATATTGTGTCGAGACCACATGGGAATTCTATTGTGTCTTCGAAATGGTTGTTCAAAATCAAGCATGGAATCGATGGAAGCATCGAAAAGTATAAAGCGAGATTCGTAGCTCGTGGTTTCTCTCAGAAAGAGGGAGAATATTACGATGATATATTTTCTCCTCTGGCTCAATATACAATTATCTACTCAATAGTTTCCCTTGCTACTAGTCAAGGATGGTCACTTCATAAGATGGATGTAAAGACCACCATCCTCCATGGTATATTAAAGGAAGAAGTTTATGTGGAACATCCACATGGATTTGAAGTGGAAGACCGCACAACACATGTTTGCAGGTTGAAGAAAGCACTATATAGATTGAAGCAAGCTCCCCAAGCTTGGTATGCTCGCATTGACAGATATCTAATGAAACTAGGTTTCAATAGAAGTAGTGTTGATCCAAACCTCTATTTTAATGTTGTCGATGGTATGCTTTTAATTATGGTTCTATATATTGATGATTTATTCTTAACAGGAAGTGAACCATTAATAATATAATGCAATGGGAATCTAGCCTCTTGATCTAGATCTTGGAGGGAGGCCCCCAAGATCTAAAAATTTGAAATAGATCTGACAAGATCTGCAAAACTAGAAACCCAGAAAAAAAAAGAAAAGAGAACACAAATAAAATAAAACCACAAAGAAACTTGTTTTATTAAAACAGAGAATAATTGTAGAAGCTACATTGTGGTGGACAATCTGTCCTTTTACAAAGTGAGGCTTGTTATTTATAGCCTTTTTTTGAGATAGAATACCATAGGTGGATACCATGGGCCAATACCATGGGTAGATACCACTTACAATACCATGGGTAAATCCCATGTCTGGATGAATACCATGGGTGGATACATACCATGGGTCACTTATAATACCATGGGAGAATAAATATCATGGGTGCATGAATAGCATGGGTCGATGTCATTTACAATACCATGGGTAAATTCCATGGGTGGATGGATAACATGGGTAGATGAATACCATGGGTTGATGCCATTTTCCATTCGGATCATTCCTCCCTCCTTAAGAAGCAATGGTCCCCATTGCGTGAAGTTCCCTCCTGAGAAGCCTTTTTTGAATATGAAGAGCCACTGAAGATAAGGGTTTTGTGTAGTTAACCCATAACAGTGATGAACGAAGATCCGAGGATAGAGATACCCTGTAATGCTTGTGACCAACTGTGATATTGACAGTGTGCGGCCTAGAAAATGGACTTCGATAAAGTGTGGGTTTGTGGATGAACCAAAACCATGAAAAACGAAGATCCGAGGATAGAGATACCCTGTAATGCTTGTGACCAACTGTGTGACTAACAGTGTGCGGCCTAGCAAATGGACTTCGATGAAAATGATTTTGTGCAGTTGACCCATAACTGTGATGCTGATTGTTGATGAAGTAGCAGGTGCCTACATAGCTTGGGGTGGGAGGGCATGTCTCCAAATAACCCAAGCCGAATGCTGCTATGATGAAACTGATGAATGTGAAGCAGGTGCCTACTAAAGCGGGGTGGGAGGGCACGTCTCCAAAGGGAACCCGCTCCGAATGCTGCTCCAGATTTAAAATGAGCATAACTCGGTCAATATAACTCAGAATATTTATTATAACCTGTTTTTGCAAA
Source organism: Pinus albicaulis (assembly GCA_034641835.2). NCBI lineage: Eukaryota > Viridiplantae > Streptophyta > Pinopsida > Pinales > Pinaceae > Pinus > Pinus albicaulis. The sequence continues at coordinate 451,929,820 of CM076577.1, forward strand.
TGGAATGATCATTACACATCTTCTCATGTGTTTGAAACCACTATCTAGAGACTCTAGACTCTCATATTCGCGTTGGAACTGTCTCACCGTCACAAAATTTCTGAAAAAAATAGTTGATTTTAAATCAACGATAACTCCCACATCCGGACTCCGATTCGACCGATTTTTTTTTTGAACTTGGGTGATTTTTCAAGAGGAGCTCAGATATATCTCCATTTCTTTGAAATTTTGTATTAAAAACTGCGAAAAATGACAGGAGAGCCGCCGTCCATGAATTGTCGTCAGAAAAATTGCTTCAACATTGCTGATTTTGAATCAGCGATATCTCCCTCATCCGAACTCCAATTTGGCCGATTTTTTTTTTGAATTTGAGTATTTTTTCACAAGGAATCCAGATCTAGTCTTTTTTTTTGCAAATTTTTTACCAAAAGTTTCAGATCTGATCTGAAATCTCGCCGCCCAAAAACATTCATGGATTTTGCTGAAGATTGCTGCAAAACATTGAAACTGAAATATGTTTCAAACCCTCATTCCCATGGAGGCGTAACCTGAATCTGATACCACTGATCCGGATCTTGGGGGGGAGGCCCCCAAGATCTAAAAAGTTGAAATAGATCTGACAAGATCTACAAAATTAGAACGCCAGAAAAAAAAAGAGAACACAAAGAAAATAAAACCACAAAGAAACTTGTTTTATTAAAACAGAGAATAACTATAGAAGCTACATTGTGGCAGACAATCTGTCCTTTTACAAAGTGAGGCTTGTTATTTATAGCCTTTTTTTTTGAGATAGAATACCATAGGTGGATACCATGGGCCAATACCATGGGTAGATACCACTTACAATACCATGGGTAAATCCCATGTGTGGATGAATACCATGGGTGGATACATACCATGGGTCACTTACAATACCATGGCCGAGTAAATATCATGGGTGGATGAATACCATGGGTCGATGCCATTTACAATACCATGGATAAATTCCATGGGTGGATGGATAACATGAGTAGCTGAATACCATGGGTTGATGCCATTTTCCATTCGGATCATTAGAAAGCCAGAAAAAAAAGAGAGAACACAAATAAAATAAAACCACAAAGAAACTTGTTTTATTAAAACAGAGAATAATTGTAGAAGCTACATTGTGGTGGACAATCTGTCCTTTTACAAAGTGAGGCTTGTTATTTATAGCCTTTTTTTGAGATAGAATACCATAGGTGGATACCATGGGTAGATACCACTTACAATACCATGGGTAAATCCCATGTGTGGATGAATACCATGGGTGGATACATACCATGGGTCACTTACAATACCATGGCCAAGTAAATATCATGGGTGGATGAATACCATGGGTCGACGCCATTTACAATACCATGGATAAATTCCATGGGTGGATGGATAACATGAGTAGCTGAATACCATGGGTTGATGCCATTTTCCATTCGGATCACCTCTGAATTCGAGATGAAATATATCAGTCTCATGCATTACTTTTTGGGCCTTAAGGTATGGCAAAGGTTGGGCGAAATATTTCTCTTTTGGGGAAAGTATGTGGTAAAGTTTTTAGAAATATTTGGGATGACCAAATGCAAATCCATGGTCACTCCGATGGAAATAAACTTCAATAAGTTGTGTGGTAAAACAACTGGACCTGATCTAGAAAATCTATCCGAATATAGACAGTTGATTAGGGCTCTGACGTTCCTTGTGAGCACACATCGATATATATGTTATGTTGTAAACACATTGAGTTAGTTCATGACTAAGTGCCTTCATTCGCATTAGATAGCAGCCAAGCATGTATTGAGATACTTACAGGGATCGGTCACACTTGTTTTGAGATTCCCTGGTGGAGATATCCAACTTCATGGATTCACTGATGTTAAATGGGAAGGTAATGTCATTGATATAAATAGTACATTTGGATGTTGTGTCAGTCTTGGTACTGCCATGATATCCTGGATGAGCAGGAAACATAAATAAATAGCTTTAAGCACCATGGAAGCAGCGTACATTTCTGCTAGCACATCAAGTTGTGAAGTTGTGTGGTTAAGGAAGGTCTTTGGTGAGATCCTTGGTCAAGTGTTGGAAATTACAATGATATACTGTGATAATAAGAGCTGGATTCATTTGGTAGAAAATCTTGTATTTCATGACAATTCCAAGAATATCGAAATTTGATATCACTTCATCTGTGACATGGTGCAGAGAGGAGTTGTTAAACTCCAACACATTGCGACAGATGATCAGGATGCAAATATTCTCACCAAGGCAATTACTGAAAGGGAAGTTCTTTGTTTTCAGAGATCAACTCAGAATTGTGGATGTAGCCCCTCTAGATAAGGGGAGGCACTGATAGAGGACACTAAGCAAGCTCCTCCTACCCTATTTGAGCTCTCAGGGTGAGAAATTGAGATGAAGGGCTCCTTGGGTTGTGGGATATATGGAAAATATGGCACTTGCCTATCTATTACCTAGGTTTGAGAATTTTTCTACCCTATATTCAAAGGGTCAGAGAGTTTTTCTTCCCTATCTGGCCTTTGTAGAGTATACCCCAATTTGCATCATACTCACAAGTAGGGCTTGTTGAGAATACTTCTCATCGTTTGGATTATGATGAAGGTATTCTACCACTTGACTGATGAGGTTCATTGATGGGAATATTGGTAGGCGACAGGATTGGGTTGAGTCTGTGCTACCCGATGATACTCTAGGATCGTAGATGTGCTCCCTTGTGAGATGAGTTATCCTGTTGCTGGATCAAGGTAGAAGCTTTTTCTCCCTGGTTCTTCTTCATATTCTTAGATTCAAGAAAGTTTCAACAGATTGAGTTGAGCCGTAAAGACACCCTGATGCAAAGATCTATAAGCAGATATTGCGAAGTGGAATTATTCCTAGTTGAGAGGGAGTGTTCATTTTTGCAACTAGGATCAAATTCCACATTGAACAACTCATATGCTTAAAATAATAAGTTAATTAGATTCGTCTTTTCAAGAGGATCAAAATTGGTCTATAGATTGTCCCAATTAGTTAAGTGGAAGTTAAGTTATGATTTATTTTATTATTTTATGAGTTAGCCTAACCACATGTTAATTCGGTTGAAGCCCCAAATGGTCCCTCACAAATTTATAAATAGAAGCGACCCCAAGTTCATTGAAACACATTCACTCATGAGACCTTTCTTCATGTTTTTTTTGTTATTGGTCATGTTTTTGTTTTCTAGATCGCACAGGTACATCGCAAGAGGAATCGGGCAGTGGATCGGGATCACAGACGAAGGCACATTTCAGATCTATGTATTTTGGATCTAGGTCATGGGCAGGAGAAATTGAGGTAGCATCTCTGCTGGGCTTGGGACTTGGGTTAATATTGGTGTGGTCATGACTCAATTGGTAAAGCCGCTTGCAGGAAGGCTTCAGGGCATGACCAAGGTTCTTAGGTCTTCTGTCCCTTAACCACGGGCACCAACCTTTGTGATAGTGGCTCATAACTCCAAAGTCGTCATAAGGGATTTTTAAGGTCACTACTCTGAGAGTTATTGGGAAAATTTATTTTGGATCTCCGTTAGTTACTTTTGTGGCATCATCTCTCATCTATCACGTAGTCATAGACAAATTACAACAATCATTAACAATATTGTAGATCCAGATTTAGATCTGGTCAGCTGAGATCACTTGGTATTGGTGATCCATTGGTTTCGTGTCTTTCTATTGTAGATCTATTATTATGCAGATCAGATTTTTTTACTTCTTCTGTATACATGTACTAAGCTCAGTGTACTATCTGCTGAAATATTTTGAAGACAATCTATAGAAGAAGAAGATTTGAAAGGGTTTTACCTAGAGTGGGGCTTTTCCCGTGTCTTGGACCAATTTATGTGTCTCATGGTTGTGCCTTCTTGTAGAGATCTTCATCTGTGCTATGGAGTTGGGCTAAAATTTCCCCTTGTCTCTCCTTTAGTCCCTAGTTCATCCCAAGTGACAAACTAAAGCAGAACAACTCCAAAAAATTACATTGCAAGAATTTGTGTGCATTTCCCAAAGACAGGTGCGCCTAGGGCACACGTTCAGAGCTGACCTACGTGCAAACATCGCACCTATTTTAGCCTTTTGCACGCCAAAAACAGAATGGGAAATTTCTCCCACATTCCTATCTTTTCCTGCTTATAAAGTGTCTGGCAGCACTAGTTGAGGTACCCCGCAGCTTGCTAAAGCTCACTCTTAGCTACTTTTGGTAGGCTTGGTGTTATTTTTACTTCAAGTTGATTTTTCCAAAGTTCACACATAGTTTAAGTAGGGGAGGGAATTAGCTTGCATTTCGAAAAAAATTATGTTTTTTAAATTTAGGTACCAAAACACCTAGATAATTAGCCAAAGTAAGTGGCCCAAGTCCACGCATGCTTATCTAGTTCCCTTTTTCTAGTGTAGAAGTCATTAGTTTAGTTCAATTTTTGCACTAGGATTTCAGGACCAAGATTGAATTGTCAATAGAAGAGAAAGTAATCTCTACTGCCTTTACACCCTTCAATGATCCTAGGCAAGCATATGAACACTCTCTATTCACAACTCACCATATCCCTGTAGTTAATCACATAGATTAACTAGGAAAAATTGAAAGCAGCCCATATCTGCACATGTTTCTCTTTCGACCAAGGAACAATAGAACATATTTTAATAGGGTATTTTGAAAAGGATCATCACATATCCACACGTTCAAACTATATGCTTGTTCACTTTTTTCTCACACACATCCACACACTAAGCAAAGCAAAGACACCTAAAACTAACTTAATAAAACTCACTAAATTCTCCCCACAGGAGCCACAAAATAATTTATAGTCTAAGTTAGGATCAAAGGGGTAGGCATCTAATAAGCCGCCTTGATCATTCTTCATCTTGAAACACAGAATTTGACTGTTTAGGGAGTGTTCAAATCCACCTATTAGCCCACAAAAAAGAAAGCCCAAGCGCAATAGAGACCTGTTTCAGAGGGGGTTAGGCTTAGGCGTAGTGCAGGCAAGTATCAGTTGGGGCTACCTAACCCAGCTTATTCGGTATTTTTAGCTAAAATACCAAGAAGCCCAAGACTCGAATGCTCACGTGGGACGATAGTACTTAGTGGCAAAAATTAGGGCATCCTTTCCCTATAGGTGATGGTGCAGGCAAGCACTAGATCCTCTACCCTTACCTTAGTGGATTTTCTTCGACTGATTGGGGGCGTCGCCAGCTCTTACGAGATGTTGTGCCATCACTTGCAAGATATCTTCTCAAGGCCCAGTTAAATTTGAGTGTGTGAGGATGATTAGGCCTTCTAGGATTTGAGTATCATACGCAAACAAACAAAAACCATATTTTTTGATTGACTGATCACATAGGATTAATTTAAAGGGAAAATTTATTTTATTTTCGCTTTGTTTTATGTATGCGATTAGAATTTTTCTTTGATTATAATCTCTATCCTCTAAAATGTTTCCAAATCCAGACCTGGTTAATTCCAGAACATACCCAACAGGACCTCGTCTATCTAGACGTCTTTTGGACCCCCCCCCCCCCATTACCGAGAGGGGTTCTAGGTATTTCACCATTTAGGTGTCAAAGGTGGAACACTTCCACCATTATTGGTTCGTCCTTTATTGGGGCATCCTTAGTTGGGAACCCTGGTCGGTCTCCCAACACCACACCACATACCACTCTTACCACAACCCCTAGAGGGTAAAGGAGTGCTACCCATTCAGGAAGCGAGTCGAATACACAGCAGGGTATGTCATAGATAAACCCTCTTCCTAACCAAAACATTGTGTTTTCACAAGTCGCAATGGCTATAACCTTGTAGTCACCTTTTCTAGCTTCATTGAATCTACCAGATTTAACCAAGTTGACGAACAACCCCATTGCACACAACCCCATATTTTCTCCCATGCCCATGAAGCTCCCATTCGACATTCCAAATTTTGAAGGAAAATAAACAAAAGACCCAGGAAATCATGTTATGACTTTCCACCTGTGGTGATCATTGAACAACATCATGGATGATACTATTCGAATGAGACTACTTCAATGCACTATGATACACTAGAAAATTTGGCAAAAATTCCGACGGCCAATTCGTCGCTATTCCGACACATAGTCGTCGCAAGAATGACAGTTCGAGGGCGGACAAAACATGGTTTGTCATGCCGTCGCAGTTTCAATGCACGTAAAAAGTGTCGCACTATCGACACTTCTTCCGTCGCTTCCGAACAAGCGTCACTCTTCCGACGTCTCACAAACCGTCGCGCCTCCGACGTTTGTAAACTATCGCACTTCCGATGAAATGTGGTTTGACGTTTGGAACGTCGCTCTTCCGACGCTTCTAAACAGTCGCAATTCCGACTCAACGTGGTCCGACGTTTTGGACGTCACTCTTCCGACGTCTGTAAGATGTCGCAATGCCGACGATATGTGGTCCGACGTTTGGAATTTCTCTCTTCCGACGTTTGGAACGTCGCTCTTCCGAAGTTTATAACGTCACTCTTCCGACGTTTTTAATCTGTTGCAATTCCGACGAAATGTGGTCCGACGTTTTTATACTATCTCTCTTTCGACGTTTCTAGGTTGTCGCAGTTCCGACGTCTACAAAGTGTCAGTAGACCGACGGAGGGTTCAATTTAAAAAAAAAAAAAAAAACTTTAAAATACGAGAAACGCTGTTTTGAATATATTATATGAAGTAAAACAGTCCATGAAGTCATTACATTTTCACATCTGAAGATTGGAATCCAAATATCCATCCAGAAAAGTGGAAGTCCCACCCCAGACAATGATAGAAAAATACCCCATGTCACATACAGGGACATGATATAAAACCCAGTAACGGTCCACATGGAGATTATCTACAAATCCGAGAAAGCATCCAAATATGCCCGAGGCATCTATAAGAAAGTGAAATAGCAGTATGTAGAATAGTAAAGCAACAGATAGAGTACCGACGTCCATTGTTCCAAATACAAATTAAAGTACCCAAAACCCCGCAACAGAGAAAAACGCTAATCATGTGAGGAGTGTGATATGTCCAAAATATAAAAAGACCATCAGACCACATCAATAAACCAGCAACATAGACCAGCATCGCTAGTTTTGAAGGCAGAGTGATAAACATTAATCATTTTTTTTTCACAAGAGAAAAAATGATGTTTTGAATATATTATATGAAGTAAAACAGTCCATGAAGTTATTACATTTTCACATCTGAAGATTGGAACCCAAATATCCATCCAGAAAAGTGGAAGTCCCACCCCAGACAGTGATAGAAAAATACCACATGTCACATACAGGGACTTGATATAAAACCCAGTAACGGTCCACATGGAGATTATCGACAATCTGAGAAAGCATCCAAATATGCCCGAGGCATCTATAAGAAAGTGAAATAGCAGTATGTAGAATAGTAAAGCAACAGATAGAGTACCGACGTCCATTGTTCCAAATACAAATTAAAGTACCCAAAATCCTGCAACAGAGAAAACTGCTAATCATGTGAGGAGTGTGATATGTCCAAAATATAAAAAGACCATCAGACCATATCAATAAACCAGCAACATAGACCAGCATCGCTAGTTTTGAAGGCAGAGTGATAAACATTAATCATTTTTTTCACAAGAGAAAAAACGTTGTTTTGAATATATTATATGAAGTAAAACAGTCCATGAAGTCATTACATTTTCACATTTGAAGATTGGAACCCAAATATCCATCCAGAAAAGTGGAAGTCCCACCCCAGACAATGATAGAAAAACACCCCATGTCACATACATGGACTTGATATAAAACCCAGTAACGGTCCACATGGAGATTATCGACAATCTGAGAAAGCATCCAAATATGCTCGAGGCATCTATAAGAAAGTGAAATAGCAGTATGTAGAATAGTAAAGCAACAGATAGAGTACCGACATCCATTATTCCAAATACAAATTAAAGTACCCAAAATCCTTGAACAGAGAAAAACGCTAATCATGTGAGGAGTGTGATATGTCCAAAATATAAAAAGACCATCAGACCATATCAATAAACCAGCAACATAGACCAGCATCGCTAGTTTTGAAGGCAGAGTGATAAACATTAATCATTTTTTTTTCACAAGAGAAAAAAACGTTGTTTTGAATATATTATATGAAGTAAAACAGTCCATGAAGTCATTACATTTTCACATCTGAAGATTGGAACCCAAATATCCATCCAGAAATGTGGAAGTCCCACCCAAGACAGTGATAGAAAAATACCCCATGTCACATACAGGGACTTGATATTAAACCCAGTAACGGTCCACATGGAGATTATCGACAATCCGAGAAAGCATCCAAATATGCCCGAGGCATCTATAAGAAAGTGAAATAGCAGTATGTAGAATAGTAAAGCAACAGATAGAGTACCGACGTCCATTGTTCCAAATACAAATTAAAGTACCCAAAATTCTGCAACAGAGAAAAACTCTAATCATGTGAGGAGTGTTATATGTCCAAAATATAAAAAGACCATCAGACCATATCAATAAACCAGCAACATAGACCAGCATCGCTAGTTTTGAAGGCAGAGTGATAAACATTAATCATTTTTTTTTTCACAAGAGAAAAAAGGTTGTTTTGAATATATTATATGAAGTAAAACAGTCCATGAAGTCATTACATTTTCACATCTGAAGATTGGAACCCAAATATCCATCCAGAAAAGTGGAAGTCCCACCCCAGACAATGATAGAAAAATACGCCATGTCACATACAGCGACTTGATATAAAACACAGTAATGGTCCACATGGAGATTATCGACAATCTGAGAAAGCATCCAAATATGCCCGAGGCATCTATAAGAAATTGAAATAGCAGTATGTAGAATAGTAAAGCAACAGATAGAGTACGTACCGACGTCCATTGTTCCAAATACAAATTAAAGTACCCAAAATCCTTGAACAGATCAAGAAAAATGCTAATCATGTGAGAATTCTAAGTAAAGTTAATCTATTAACATTGCGAATAAAATTACACCGAAGTCAAAAACATTGCCTGGCCATACACATGGAAAATTTGTCATCAAAAAATCAAAATATTAAGAAGACTTCCCTCATACGGGGAAACCAGTCTTGAACGTTTAATTTACAAAATTAAAAAGTATTACAAAGGTCCAGCACAGTAAAATAATCTAAAAGCAGCCCAATTAAGTGGGCCTGCTAAGCAAGAAAAACAAATTAACCAAACTACTCCTCCAGTGGTTCCTCCACAATTCGGCACCATCCTTCGGAAGGTCCAGGATCGCTAGGTGCTACCTCCACATGCATGCCACAGCTCCCCTCCTGAAGGCTCGAATGCTGGCCAGCTTTTTCCGAGCTCAGACCCGCCGGACGGGTGCATTCTTCCTTCGTTTGGGCCTCCTCATGGAAGACCACATTGACTAAAGCCGTGATTCGCGGGCGGTTGAGAGAGCAATTAAAGGAAAATTGCGCAGTGCGCGTCGTGGGAGAAGGTGAACTAGCTGTGGGGAAGCGAGGAGCAGGGGAATCCATACGGTGGCCAGATCCTACAAGCCAACCCCGCCCACTCCTATTATTTGGATATCGACCTGCGTAATAATCACTGGACTGGCCGGAAGTCGACTCTGTTGAGGGGCTGGAGGGAGCGCGCAGGGGTTGACCTCTAGTGCTCCCCCTGCGGCAACGCATCCTATGACGCACGCGAGGCATGGGTGCAATCTCAGGCGCAGTGGGCACAAGAGGAGACGGAGAAGCAGAATTCCAATTAACAGAGGAAGATAGACAGAGACAGAACCGAGAGAAATGCAAATATGCAGCAAGGTCTAGGAAGCAGTTCAGCTGACCACTTCTCCTTATCGTCACAGTTAGCAGGCAGTGTAATCCAGCAACCGTCTTGTCTGAAAAACCATGGCTAAACGCCATTTTGTCGACCCGACTGCAATGCAATCAAAGGACGCCCGTCATAATTAATCTCTGATCATTAATAACGAGAGCCGAAGGCCGGATCAAATTGGAGCGTGTGGAATCGCTAAGAGGAGTGGAGGTCCGATCTTGAACAGTGTTAAAAATTAATTAATGCGGATTTGATGTGAAAACTTAATTGAACAGCGTTAAATGTTAATGCGATTGATATGAAATCTCCATATCCATGTCCCATCGCCTTAAACGCCATCGAATGCACCCGCAGCCGGGAGCAGGGCAAGTTTTTATTGAGGACACGTGGCAGAAATTGATTGGAGCGGATCTTTGTTTGGGCCGCTCGCGCAGTGGAAATCCGGACTCGAAAAATATTAGGGCGAATTTGATAAGAAATTCGCGTCACAACTCTCCCTCCGTACGCCAGCCCAACTTCGGACCCGAAAAAGATTAGGGCGGAATTCATTTGGTTTTCACGTCACAAAATTGGCCGACGTCAGCAGGCTATTTTGGAACGCGAATTTGGTTTGAATTATGGTTTATCGCCGTTTGAAGTCCGGCGGGCTTGACTTAAGAACAATTTTGTTTGATCCCATCTTATAAAATTTGTGTTGGTTTTCTTTGATAATACACATATTTTTAATAAATCATGGGAATACCACACTAAAAATGTGGAAAAGTTATATAAATAATTATTGAGAACAATCATTTTTATGTAAAAATATCCAAGGCGAGGTCTTTGTAGAGAACCGGGGTCGTGAAAACTGTTCAAATATAAAAATCCCGCTTAATAAAGAGACAAAATTGTTGTGCTTTCGGAACCTGACCCAAGGATTGGACATGAGTTAACAAACAAAAGGATAGCGGAACCAGACTTGCACCCGTGGTCAAGCCCTCTACCAAAACCATGAGCGGAATCACAAAAGCGGGTTGCCCATATCGCACTGCTTTTGCGGAGTAGGCGGTATTTCCCATTCACGAGTGATTCCATAGGGAATGCGACACGTGGCGAAGTGACACTCAGAAAACCACCATTTAACCCGCGCCATCGCACGTTAAAGCCTGACGTTGGAAGCCGAGCGAAACTGTCAAGAGTCATTGATTTGGAGAAGGGCCATCGGACGGTGGTCGCATGTTGAACTTGCCTGAAGGTTAACTAAGGTGTGTGGAGGATAGCCAGGTACGATACGAGTGTTTGATTGGTTATTGATATATATAGGTGGGGTTGGAGTATAATGAAATTGTTTAATTAAACGATTGGTGGATAATTAGCATAAGTCTGGAGCGTGATTGTTGTAAGGCTGGGTGGTGAAATATAGAGCCGAAAGTTCATTACAAGTTATTTATTTAAAAAGAAACGTGGAGTATAAATACAAAGTGTTAAAAGTTAAACATTGGTTATAAGGATTGGAGATAATATAAAGTTGGGAATATAAATTAAAGTCCAACCATTGTGGATAGTATTTATTTATCAAATTCTACGAATTTGATAAATAAACCCGAAGAAAGAAGAAGTCAATTAAGACTCAGGCTGGAGGAAAAGAACGGGGTACACCAAGGGAAAATGCTGACAGAGCGATTGTAGACACACCAGCTCTCCTTGGGGGTCCAATTTCAGTTTTGTTGCGTCACATAATGATCTCTCTTCTCTGGCATTTACTTGTATTGAAGATCACTATTCTAGGAATAAGGAGTTATTTTCTCCAAAAATAACCCTAGCCAAACATTGACAATGCATCAAGGATATCTTTCTATGCTTCATAATCACATTTGTTCTACTTCTAAATCATGTCTTGGAAGTGGTTGTTGTGCTGGAAATTATTCACCAGTTGGTTTCATACCAAAGTATTTTTCACATTTTCAGCATCCAATACATGAAAAAGATAATGGTTTAAAACAACATAAATATTTGAAATTTTGCAAGAATTGTCTCGCACACTTTGAATATGAATTTTGAAGTCAAGTGCATGATGCTGTATAGGATCAAGTGTCATTTTGAATACCAAATGTTTCACAAGAAACTTCTCAACATGCTACCCTGCAGTAAGGACTAAATGACAATATTGCATCAACTATTTCCATAATAAAAGTGCACCTTGGCCATAAGACTAGACAACTACAAATGTTGTAGATCTAACAAGACCACACAATCAAATGTATTCCACAAGGCCAATACTGTATGAAAAATGAAAAGGAGTTTGCAACCAAAAATACCTTAGGCAACTAACTCAATTAGATACACCAAACCATCAGCAAAAAGGAAAACCAACCTACTCAAAAGGCAAGCATTTACCTCCTTTGACAAAATTTTGAGTTCCGAAACAAGGGCCTTTATTGTCTTGTCAATGCCCCTAGTAATTTGAATGGGGTTTGCACCTGCTGCAACAACCTAAACAAAATTTTTTCATTTCAAATTATTTTCCACAAATTTAAGATACAACCATTGTCATTTTTGTATTTCCTAACAAGCTCATAAATTTTGACAAAAGAACCAAAACTTTTTAATACCTGATAGCAATTTTTTCACTCAAAAACTATCTTAGACTCAATAAGCCCAACCCAAAACTAAAAAACCAAACACCATAAGACATTACAAAAATGAATAGATGATCTTAATCCAGTACTATCGACAAAAAGTTACCTTTACACCCTCACTTATTAAACCCTGTGCTGTTGAATTTTAACTTCAACTGCTGCAGCAGAAGGACGGATGCAGCAGCAACATTTTTTTTTGGAGGTTGCTTGCATGCCATCCAGAAATTCAATTCAGCATTTAAAATTCTTGCAAGTTTTTTTTGTAGATGGCCACAGCCATATTTCTGTACAGGATTGTATTTAAACACAACAACCAGCATTAACGCAATTCACCAACCAGAAATTAAACAAACAAAAATTTACCCGACAGTTTTGTAAATTCAAAAGGAGGACACGTGGAGCATTAATATTGGATCGCATGAAATTGAAGGGAATTTGAAAACCTGAAAACCGGACCCGAATTTTTTATAGGGCACATTGGATTAAGAATTCGAGTTAAAATTAGCCAGACGTCAGCATCCCATTTTGGAACGTGAATTTGGTTTGAATTAACTATTCGTACTTTTTGAAGTAGTCCGACTTAAAGGGTTCTTTAATGTTTTGATAGTTTAATATATATATATATATATATATATATATATATATATATATATATATATATATATATGTTTTAAACATATGTTATATATATATATATCATATGCGAAATGAAAGGTGGGCCATAGAATTTAGTTTTAATTTTATTTTTTTTAAAATAGGGTTTATTATAATATGTTTTATATGTTACGGCATATAAAAATAAAAAGGTCGAAAAATCTTGGTAGTTTTTTTTATAGATAGTACGTAAATTTTTTATTACACAACAGTGTGTAAAAAGTGAAAGACTGAGTGTAACTTGTTAAGTGTGTATGCACAGCAGTGCGAAAGAGAAAAACACAGCAGAGTGTTTTAGAGACAGAGTATGTTTGTTTTGAACAGACAGTGAGTTGGTTTTATGCACTGCGTTTTGTAGCAGTCATAATTTTGTAATCCCTCTCAATGAGGAAGTAGTGTAATAGTTTTTTTTGAGTTATTGAAGGGAATATAAGTTTGTTTTCAAAGTATTGAAACTCTGTCTCCTGTCAAAGAAATTTTTATTTTCTCTGTGTTAGAGGAAGGGAGATTTATTCTCCATTCATTGTTCGGGAATTTTTCAATATTCCAACATGTGCAAGAACAACAGATGTTGTGGTTCCATCCCCAACTAAATCATTTGTCTTTGCCGTAGCTTGCCTTACCAACTTGGCCCCAATATTTTCAATCGGGTCCTCTAATTCAACCAATAAAAAGGCCAAAACCATAGCATTGAGATACATTTCATTACACTGTCAATAACAATAAAATTTGACTCAACCATAACCCTTTCCTTTTATTGTTGTGAAAATCTTTATGCATTACTCTAATGTGGCTAGTCCATAGGCCAAGTAGACCACTGGGTAAAAAATATGTTTCCTTTCACCTTTGATTTTTCAAATTATGCCTACCAAATCTAAGACATTTAAGAGGGGGAACTAATACAACGTTAAAAAGAAAACCAGAGCACACATCTAAAAATTACCTCCTTAGCTACTGTCACACCATCATTAACTATTTTCGGAGAACCATGCTTGCTCTCCAAGACAACATTTTTCCCTTCGCCCCAAGGGTGACTCCAACAAGATCAGCAAGTTTGTTCACACCGCCCGCAAGACAAATTGACAATGCTTTCAGTAAGTGTGCAATTGAATGCCAGACCATATGCCAAAACAACCCTCCATGAAAAATTAAAATAACACATTAAAATCGAATATAAGTGGACAAGGAAAGATCCACCGCAGTGAAGTTTCACGTGCAGGTGACCTTCCTTTAAACATAATTTTTTCTCTGACTTGCAATTTTTTTGTCATTGAGCCATCCTTGTTGAAGTACAACTCCTTTTCCATAGCTATTGTATTAACTACCTTCTCTCTATTGCGTAATCTCAGAGTCCCTCTTCTGCTTGAGTGATTAAAGGAAATGGGTGAAAAAACTGAAAGAGAAGACAATTGTCTGCCATAATTATCAAACATTGCACCCAACTTCTTCCCCTTTCCATTGTTACCCAATGAGGTAGATGTGGAAATTGTTGTCATACCGCCCAAAGCAGAGGCCATCTTCTCTTATGTTGAATATAGAATTACAAGATCTTCATATTAGTATGAACCTTAAAAAACATGACTCCCATTGCTAAAAACCACTTTTAAGTTGTAACAGACAAACTAAAAAACTATCGCAACTTTTGGCAACTTCTGGAGAATTAAGAGAGAAAAAACCAAAGAGAAATACAACCACAATCCTCATTTTAATGAGACCGGACTATATATTTGCATTAAGATAATAGAAAGAAATCACGACTATATTAAGGCCAGCACAAAACAATCTGTAACCAGTGTCTCTCGCGGCCTTCAAGTTGCTATGCTAGAGGTTGCATATTTTTAATTTAAATTCTTGACCTCTCGTGCCCATCTATGAATGCATCCAATGGGATATCTACATCAAATGCTCCTTTATATCCCCAAAAACAAATTCCCTACTACAAGAGCACCAGCATTGATGGATCACCCCACACCATCCCACCCACTAGAAACGGTGAAAAAGGAAACCCGAGAAAACTTCTGAAATATCTCAAGATGACTATATGGGTGGTTCTTATGAATCAACCAACCATTCCGAACATGCTCATCAATCCAAACCATGAGTATTATGTGACAATATTCAAGCAGGCACTGAATCGGATTTCTGAAGCTATGTTAGAGAAACCCTAAACTCTCACTGAAAATAGGTGAAATGTTGCACCACTCAGGGATTGACATGTGCCAATTGGTACAAGTGGTAGACAATTGGCATGCTCAAACAACGAGGTGATGTAGGAATGACATGAGGGAGAAAATATCAGAAAAGCCCCAAATCTGGAGAACTAAAGCTCATCACCAACTTGAGATTGACAACTTTACATGATGTAACCTATGAAATCGTAAATGGAGAAATCATAGTAACAATAAAGCAACCTATGTAACAATAAAGTCGGATTCATCCTGGGAGTGGTAATGGGAGAAATCATAGTGAACAACAGGAAACATGCATAGTTGCTTACAATCAAATAGATGAAAAAACACATACAAAAAACCTAGATAATAATCATGAACAAGTTTAATATTGAATTATGAACTGTAAAGGAACTTACAAAATGTGACATTACGAACCTGGTCAAGTGCACAAGCAAAAATATCCTGGACATGACCCTGGTTGACAAGTTGTATTGCTCATGATGCAAGAGGATTTGTACCTGCACTGCTAAGTCAATCAAAATCCATCATTATCTATACAATAAATAAAAGTAATTGATGTAGTATTTTTTACTCTAAGATGCATTCTTATGATAATGTTAGAACATATGTTGAAAATTTCAAAACATACCTGAATAAGCTCCTCTTCGTTTCAAGAACAATTTATTGGAGTCGCATGAACTTGGAACAAGCCTCCCACAATCTGAAAGAGTAGCAACTAAGTCAACAGTGACTTTTTTGTTGCTACGCTGGATCAAGGGAGGTTTTCTCCAAGATTAAATCGCTCCAATAAATTATTCTCTACTAAACAAGGCCAACCACGTGAAGGTGGAAGCTCTTATGGCCCCTCCCCCCCCCCCCCTCACATCACTCTCAATTCCCCAATACCCAATCTATATTTCATTTTTTACTTTCATGAGAATAAAAAAAAATATTCAATAACTAATAAAAAAACAATTCAACAAAAAGTACGCAAGGAAACATTGCAATTAATGCTTGACATAAAAATAGTATGATAAATGAGTTTTATATAATGCAAAAAACGTTCCAAGTATGGTAACGTTTGTCTTATAATAATACAATATTTTACATTGTCAATTTTTCTTTTTCTTCTTCCTATTTTTAAAGCTCCTAATTACATCATCAATATCATCGTGCTCTGCTCCTGTTTCGTGCCTTTCAACCCGCACTGCTGACCTAGTTGCGTATTCACGATGTCCGGGCTCATCCAGTGACGGGGCATCGCCTACAAAAACAGATAATATTAAATTTTAATTGTCAGTTTTTAAATATCATTGAACTAGTTCGGTAATATTAATAAAAAAAATTGCAATGAGATTATTTCCCTGGTGCACCAGTTGTCGCCGCTGACCTAGTTGCGTCGTCACGATGTCTGGTCTCATCCAGTGACGGGGCATCGCCTACAAAAACAGATAATATTAAATTTTAATTGTCAGTTTTTAAATATCATTGAACTAGTTTGGTAATATTAATAAAAAAAATTGCAATGAGATTATTTACCCGGTGCACCAGTTGTCGCCGTTGGGACTGTTGCCCTGTCTTCCTCTCTGGTGGTAAGATCCTCAAGGGAAACATTCTCTGTCATTTAAACAAAAAACGTTATAAGGACAACCATGAAGGTATAATTAGAAAAAATTATAAGTGGAAATTAATTACCGTCACGGCCCTCACTGATAGCAGCATTGTCGGCCTGGTCCCCACTACAATGATCAAGTTGCACGAGAGGATCATCTACATCTGGCTCTAAAACTGGGTTATTTGCCTCGTCAGTAGTGCTGCTCCCCTGATTTAAACAAAGTTTTTAGACATTAAATTTATGGACGAAAACAAAAATATTGAAAGGTTAATGTTTTACCTTATCAGGCATTCTGGATCTTGGGACCTGCCCCAAGCTTCTGCGACGTTCAACTACAGCTTGATAGCCGAAACGAAAAGCGATATTTTTATCTTCCTCTGTAGTTTCTGTTCCGAAGTCATCACCCTACATTACATATGATTGTGTATTTTTAATCATATTTGATAGGATTACAAAAACGTTGGAAGGCGATACAATTAATTATAAGATTTTTAGCTACTTAATTACAATTCTTGCAGCTAATTTCAAGTAGCCACCCTGGCCGAGCTTGTGATGGCCCTTTTTCTCAATCCTAGCTTTGGTTGCCTTTGAGGTGTCAGGCAACATAGCATCAAAAGATTGAAGTCAGATATGACGTAGCACACTTTTATTTTAGACATAAAGAAAATTAAAGCTATTGAATTAAAGTTGTAATTTACCTTGCGGGTCCAGTTGGCATTTTTCCTTCTTTCTTTGCCCTTTTCTATTTTCCGTCATGGATGAGTGCTCTCCACTCACTCTCTGAAACTGCGAGAGGACGCTCATATCTAGGGTTAAATTGCAATTGCGTCCTATAGGTGTCCCTGGTATATTTCAAATATTTGCCGGCTACCTGAGCCACCGCTGTTCTGTCAAATGTGCAGACCCCAAAAAGGGCTTCTAGATAATCTAGAAGTTCTTTTTTCAGGTTGGAATTCTGGGAATTCCACCCTGTACATATGGTTGGGCCAAAAATTACCAACGCATGGCTCTCCAGAATCCTGTAGAACTCATTGTTTCCTACACAGAATAAAACTAAAAAAAGAAGAAGATATTATCATTACTTTAAAAATAAAAATCATGATAAATATGTTTTAGATAAAGTACATGAAATAGTTAAAATATTAAAATTTACCTGGGAGTTGTACATGCTTTATAGGGGCACCCTCATCGTTCACCAACAACGTGCCATTAATGGTCCCTGTGGAGCTGACACGTGTAGCTCTAGGAAACGCAATAATGTAGTTGGCCATATCAGCCTCATCATTGCCAACACGTTCAGCGGTTGGTTGGGTGTCTGCTTGGGCAGGGTGTGTTTCTTGGCTAGCACCTAAAGGAGTAGAAGGTGTACGAAAGGGTTGTTGGGCAATCTCTTGCCCTTGTGTCCCACTACCACCAACACCGGGTTCAGCAAATGCCAAAAAACGCTACATACAAAAGAACTTTTTGTTAGTTTAGTTAATGTAAAAATTAAAAATCAAACTATCACAATTCATCTCATGCAGAACAAAAAAATATCCTTTTGACTTTTTATTATTACCTGATATCTTTCTAGCTGCCTCATAAGATGTTGTATCCTCTCTTCTGTTTCAGGTGTTTGAGGCACGTCTATCAAAGTATTAAATTCCGACCTTGCATCTCGTGCCTTTTTTTGCAACAAGAACACCGGAGATAGGGATGAAGAAAGCTCTTCCTCAAAGAGGGAATCATCAGGCGTACCATGGCTAGGTGTCTGCATATTTGAACAAAATTAATATTATTTCAATTATGTAAATAACTAAAATACCTGAAGATAGAGCAATGCCGACACTTTACATGTTCTTCCGCTGGCCTCTTTCCGCGATCATCTCGTCTCGGGGTTGTTCCTGCACTGCTTTGATCAGTCTGCCACATTGCAATAAAATTATAAATGTAAAAACTTGAAAACAATATCTAACTTGAAAACACAAAATGAAAACTTAAATAATTTCTAATAAGACACCGGAAGACAGAGTTAGAGTTTCAAATATGCCTTGCATTGAATTCAGTCCTGGAAACATGTCATTGCACATTAAGGCACCCAAACATTCAATCCACGAATGATATATTTAAGTAGGCTTCTCCTATTCCGGGAAAAAACCATACCTATAATGCATTCACTTGCATGTATAAAGGGAAAGGAAAACATGTTTTCATACAACGGTGACAAAGGCATCTTGGGGAAAGGTATCTTCACTTTTTATTTATGTTGTTCACCCACACCACTCTCGTATTTTCACTAATCATGTTTTGTCATTTTTGGATTCAAATTAAGTTAAGGCCTTAAGTATTTTTTGACCTTTTGGTGTTGTTTTTATAAGTGGCATGTATGGATTTTCCATTAATTCTGCACTTTTTCTCTTCATGCGCATGTTTCCCTGGAAATCAAATGCATGATTTAGTCCCATACATTTAACAAGTTGTTGGATCAAATCCATAGGAAATATCATGTTTCCTATTCAATCAAAATTTATCTCAGTTAGGGTAGGTAGGAAGGTTTTCCCTTTGTATTAATCGGGCACTTCTAGCTTGCATTTTTATTATATATTTCAAATTTAGTGTCGTTTCAATTAGGGCATGAATTTTTGCAACTTTCAAGGTGAGAATGAACAAAGACAAATTTTTGTGATGGATGACTGTATATGACTCCATGGCCAGAGGAAAAGGCACTAATCTACTTCTTCAAATATCTATAGTTCTCATTCACCTCATACTGAGATGGTCCCTGATTTTGAGCCAAATGTTGCAGCAAAAAGTTCCCCCCCTCCATAATTTGATATTCAATGGAAATTTCTTAAATTGATGATGGGGCAAGATTAAGGAACATTGGCACATACATATGTAATGGAATTCCAAGATCATGATATATGTTTGCATATGTTTATGGCAATGTTCCACCAAGTCCCCTGGAGGTGGGAGCGAGGGGGCGAGGGAGTGCGGGAGCGGCCTATGCAAAAGCTCCCTACCAATTTTCAGGAAATGTGGGGGGACGTCGGGGTCATAAAAATTATAAAATTTAATATTTAAAATGTAACTATATTTTTGCAAGGAATGTATATACAGTCATCATACACTTGCATCATGAAATATAAATCATAAATGATAAAATTACAAATCGATGAATGATGAATCATATAATTGAAACAAATTTAAAAGTTAAAAGTTAAAACATACATCATACAATCATGCATGTAAGTTTGTAGGTTTGTAACTATATAATCATTAATGTAACTACTAACAATGTACAATGAAAATAAAGTTTAAGATATCATATGACATATTATATCAATATTCAAAATAGAGTTTAAACTGAAGTTTACAACTCAAGTCTGAAACATAAAACTTAAACGCAAATAAGTTATGTCTGAAACATAAAACATAAAACATAACATATGAATATCAAATGATATCATCATAATGATAAATGAGCATAAATGCTCAAGTTAATGTTCCACTAGTCTCTGCATCCAACTTCTACACGAATATATCAAGATCAACCATGTCACCATCTGAATCAGAATCACTTGGATTCTCAAATATGCTAAGTGGCACATCAACTTTTAACACGAAACCATAAACTAAAAGGGGCGGTGAGGGGATGTGAGGGGGCGTGAAGGGGGGTGTGAGGGGGCGTGAGGGGGCGTGAAAGGGGGTGTGCGGGGGCGTGAGGGGGCGTGAGGGAAACATCCCCTAGAAGTCCCCAAGACCCCGGAGCGCGAGGGGGCGAGGAATCTAGACCCCTAGGTGGGGGGGGCGAGACCCCGTGTAACACTAGTTTATGGAGGTAGTGGAGAAAAAAAGAGCTCAAATAGAGCTGAAATTTTTCACATAAAAAGGACTGTGGGCTTGACTAATGGTTCCATTTAAAAAATGATATCTAGACAGAGAATAAGTGTAGCATGCAAACATGCATTGAAAATCCATCCGAGTTTGCATTGTATTACTTATGATGGATTCAAATTTGGGTTTCAAAATGCCAGGTTATGGCATGATTTTGTCGAGAAACCCTTCGTTGGATTCTCATGTTGGTTTAATTTATATTTTAAGTTTGTTTTGAAGTCTTTGGGTGATA
This sequence comes from Pinus albicaulis, assembly GCA_034641835.2. Classification (NCBI taxonomy): domain Eukaryota; kingdom Viridiplantae; phylum Streptophyta; class Pinopsida; order Pinales; family Pinaceae; genus Pinus; species Pinus albicaulis. The sequence goes on from CM076577.1 coordinate 451,950,826, forward strand.
GTAACTCATGAACTAGGTTACCAATGTGTAACAATCATATTTCAAGAATAAAGTTGTGATTTTTTTATATTATTATTATTATCTATTAGCTGCGAGTATTGACACCTAATGCCTGGAATTTTGACATCTTGATAGCATGGATAATTTCAAAAAAAATTCTAGTAATTTTAACATAATAACTATCATTACGTGTCTTCACTTTTGTCACCATAATAGACCTGTGATATGGACTCATCACACAACTTCATATGCTATGTCCCAAAAAGTTCAAACTGGTTGAACCTACCTCATAGTGTGGTTATTAAGGACAATTTGCTTGATATATAACTCAATAGCATAGACCGCGTTGCATTTCTAAAAAGAATCCTCAAGTGTCAAAAAAACTTCACAATATGTTCTACTATAAAGCCTTTTGGGATACCTGAAATAATATATGTATCATTGATGACTTTTAAAGTATGACAAGATCCAAAGGGAAAGGAAATCAATGGAAGAGTGATCCACCAATGAGAACCTAGAATTTAGCATCAGATGAGTTAGAGTCTAGGAAATTGAAACCCTATAATTTTAATTAGTGATGAAGGACATCACATAGGTAATTATATTTTCATGTAGAATAATCTGTTAATTCAAATTAAAACTACATAATATGAAAGGCATACCATAAATTTTTCCACGTAAGTCCAAACAACCTATAAAAAGGGAAAACCTTCTTTTTCCATGGGAAATAATTTACCTTTCCTTTTTCAAGATAATCTAAATCACAAAAAATATGAACTATAATGCACACATTCTTGGATAATGTGAAAGTGGAAAAGGAATAACCTACACAAGTGATGCACACATGTACATTTGAACACTAATAGATTTTTGTAGTTGAAATGCAATGCTTGTTTTCATTTAAATGTAGGGTTTTTAAAGTAGGGATAAATAATGGCTGCCAAATTAATAAGAGTTTCTTTGGGAAAAATTTAAATCTTGTATTGGGTGATGAAGATAATAGAGGGTATTGAATCTTGATTCTTGACATCTAGAGAGAACCATACATCCTAACACAATCCAATGGAATTGACCAAAAAAACCCAAATAGAGTCAACCCTACTATAGGAGGAAGGGCCTGCAGTAAGAACTTACCATTTTGCAAGAGCTGAGGGTGAATGTTGTTTTGCAAGAGTTGAGGGCGAATGCAGGGTGAATGTTGTTCTGCAAGAGCTGAGGGTGAATGCAGGGCGAATGCTGTTCTGCAAGAGCTGAGGGCGAATGCTGAGGGTGAATGCTATTCTGCAAGAGCTCAAGGCGAATGCTGAGGGTGAATGTTGTTCTGCAAGAGCTGAGGGCAAATGCTGAGGGTGAATGTTGTTCTGCAAGAGCGGAGGGCGAATGCGCGTGTGATATCAGACGTTAATGTAGCACACATGTACATTTTAACACTAATAGATTTTTGTAGTTGAAATGCAATGCTTTTTTTCATTTAAATGTAGGGTTTTTAAAGCAGGGAGAAATAATGGCTGCCAAATTAATAAGCGTTTCTTTGGGAAAAATTTAAATCTTGTATTGGGTGATGAAGATAATAGAGGGTATTGAATCTTGATTCTTGAAATCTAGAGAGAACACTACAGCCTAACACAATCCAATGGAATTGACCAAAAAAACCCAAATAGATTCAACCCTACTATAGGAGGAAGGGCCTGCAGTAAGAACTTACCATTTTGTAAGAGCTGAGGGCGAATGTTGTTCTGCAAGAGCTGAGGGTGAACGCTGAGGGCGAATGCTAAGGGCAAATGCTGTTCTGCAAGAGCTGAGCGCGAATGCTGAGGGCAAATGCTGTTCTACAAGAGATGAGGGCGAATGCTATTCTGCAAGAGCGGAGGGCGAATGCGCGCGTCATATCAGACGTTAATGTAGCTATTGCGACACATACGAAACAATAAAATCATTTTTATGTAGCGCGCATATAAGTTTCGAATTTTTATGTAGCGCGCATATAAGTTTCGAATTTTTATGTAGCGCGCATATAAGTTTCGTATTTTTATGTGGCGCGCATATAAGTGTCGTTATACCGACGGAGGAAAAAGCGTCACTATTGCGACGGGTACCTAAACGTCGCAATGGCGACACCTAGACATTGTGTCGCACTTGCGACGATTGGAGTCGTCTCAATAGCGAAGCTTTGGGCCATAGTGTCGCAATTGCGACGTCTTCCTCCAAATGTCGCAATTGTGACACTTTTCTAAGTGTCGGTATTGCGACACTTTTCTATAAACGTCGGTATAGCTACGGGTTCGGGCAGGATGGAAAAAATTTGGGAAAATTTCCGACATTTGGTCAAAAGCATCGGAACCAAGTGTCAAAATTTCCGCCAAATGTAGTAGTGATAGGAGTAGCAACGAAATGGTATGTGGAGCAACCCTCTACTACACATGGAACCTTTAGTTCCCTCACCACTATGTTCCTGACCTATTTGCAGTTACCCATTCACCATGATTCCGGAATGGAATTACTAACACACTCTCGACAAACCCCTGTTATCCATATCTCAAACCATCTCCACGAATGGCAGCGGCATCGTAGTTTGTGTAAATCCAAACTCGATGATCGAGTACTGTTATAATTGTTCCTGAAAACTCTTACTCCAAATATTTAGAAGGATGTGGCACAAAAAAGGCCCATATCCGAAGAGGATGCCATCAGTAAGGCCCAACAGCTCGAGTTGATCTATACACAGTCAGGGTATATTTACAATATCCTACCGAACGCATCGCACCTGTAAACTTACAAAAAATTTCCAGGCATGTCGAACTCTGCAGACAGTTTAATTGGGTCGTTGACCCAAATTTACCCAAGAAAAAGTGTTGAAAACCCCGGTTACATGTATGATTCTACCCAGAACGTACCACAACTCGGCTACCAAAGTCATCACATGCCTCTGCAAAATTTGACTAGTAGAGTGTCAACGTATCAACATGAAGGACCCTATCCTCTGGCTCAGGGTAGCGAGTACGTAGATAGACATTGCTAACGGAAGAGCTCCCCCCAATAGCCATTCACAAACCAAGGACTGCATTTTTCTCAGTCCCCAGCACAAGACCCGCCTATGCAGAATAATGCAAAGGTGAACTTTGTGCATCCTTCCAAAAACCAACCGTGCCAACCATATAACCAGGAGAATTATCCTCACAACGTGGTTAAGAAAAAGGGAAAAAAAAAGCCTAAAGGAAATCCTAGACATGGGGGCAACAGCCAGCAGCACCCTCCGTGATCTCAGGCTAGAAGCAACCCCAACCAAAATTAAAACCAGGAGCCAAGCAATGCCCAACGACATTAAAAAAGGCCACCTCTTCAAACAAACCACTCTTGTTCGATCTATGGTGAGTACGGCCATTACACTCACCACTATCCTGACCTCCCTGAGCTGAAAAAGTTGCAGAATAACTGTGGACAAGGGGGATCAGCCCAACAGTCATGCAAGAGCCCTTCCCCCATCAAGGGATAGTTAGCACTCAGCAAAAAATTCTCGACAACTCCGGAAAAAATAGCCATAAAATCTACATGACTGGTGAAGAGATGTTTTTTCAAACACTAAATCGAAATTACGATACCCCACTAGACACCAACACGTCAAGGGCTAGTACGAGTGCACCAATTGCACCTTTGACCATATCAAAGATGCCTATCGAACCTTTCCCGAAGATGGCTAAGGGACCAACTAGGCGAGCAAGAAACTATTCCAAAGCAGCCCATAATTATAGCATTATGGATGATTTATCTCAATCTCCCACTGTTATGTCAGCTTTGGAAATTTTATAGTCATGCCCAAAGCAGTGTAAAGCCTTGCTTTTTTCTTTAGGCGCTATCGACCCTACCGATACACACCTAATGGCTTTTGATTTAGACAAAGCCACCTCTAGGCTTCCTTCGATGGTCGCCTTTCAGATACCAGTATCGGTCCAAAATATTACCATTCACCGATGTGTCATAAATGAGGGTGCATCCACATGAATCATGTTAAAGAATGTTTGGCAGAATTTAGGGTCACCCGAACTAAAGCCATCAGACATCACGCTTAGAGCATACGACGGTCGCCCTTCAACTCTAGTCATCCTCTACCAAAATGTCTCGGTCTGCTTAGCTAGAAAGACGGTCCTTATAGAAATTGAAGTCTTGGACGCCCACTTACACTATAACATACTCCTTGGTCAAAGTTATATGTATTCCATGTCATCCATAGCCTCCTTCGTCTTCCAAACTATGATGTTCCCCCATGAAGACCGCATCGTTACTGTCGACCAATTGACACATAGCAAAAATTGACCCCTAAAAAATACTGATGTCATTCTACCCTACATAGATACATCCGCAGACATGCTTTTACGATACCAATAATATGGCCCCAGCCAGTTCAAACCGTTGTCCATCCTAGGGTCATTCCTATGAGATCCCCCCATCATACCTGAGTCATCACCTGATGTCACAGGAGCTCCGGTCTGCATGAGGTCCACATCAAGCACCGAAGCTATTTAGGACATGGACACAAGTAGTAATGACACCGATTCCTCAGCCACGACAGCCTCTCTAGCCTACGTCGCTTCCCAAACACCTTTCCTCTACCCCCCAGCTGGTTTTGTATCCCAGCAGGTTTTGGCAATAGTGGTGTTACTAAACATATTGTTTTCAATACAGTTTGGTATCTCATTCCCCCTACTGGGACAAGAGCCAGACGCATCACTGCCACAGGGTTAAATCCCCTCAGTCCCGAGGATGCCCCACCCATTCAAGAAATGGTTGAAAACATCCCTGCAAGGAAAATTTCCATTGCAAAACCGATGATTACGGCTAAGAAAACCGAGAGAAAAGGAAATAAGCTAGAAAACCCTACCACACAACGAGAATCACCAGTTTGCGCCATATGTGACGTAATAGGACACCCTACCCATATCTTCCCAAAGCTGGATGAATTAAAACCGCTCCTCGACTCAGAGGAAGACATTGTGACACCATGTTTCCGTAAAAAGGAACCTGCCACCAAGGGGAAAGGAAAAGCATTGCGTACCAATCACACATGCGCTATCTGCAGAAATTATGGGCACTATACTCATCATTGCCCAAAAATCCCACAATATAGGGATGCCTTGCAGGCCATCGAGCGATCCTATCAAGAGGATCCCCCATCCAGTCTTCTAGAGAAGAACCTTGTATCATCATGTACCAACAAGAGGAACGATGATCGCCTGAAAGGCTCCTTGCCAGGAACCCTCCCCTGATCGAGGGTTGCATACTTTGTGATGAGCTTGATCATTTCATCATTGATTTCCCAACTTTGGAAGTGTTCCAGTAGTGGTATCCAGTTCATATAGTATATCGCAACAAAATGGACATCTAGTATTCATGTCATATAGGTGGTGAAAACCACCCATTGCATTGTTGTCACTACATACCTAGATTCTGCGCAGCACTAGCCTCTATGCGATCAACCATAGTCCGCCTCTCCCAAGAAGATGGCACAGACTCAAAATCCATGAACAGCTCAACAATCCAAGAAGATGTGATGAGCAGATCCATCCTATTCTTGTCAGCTAAAAATCGACCACACAGGGAACCGCTAGTTACCCCCAACCACTCTCTGCAGAGAAGAACAACATGTGCGTTATGTAAAATTCCTAATCACATGGTCACCATTTGCCCTGATTTAGCAGCGTTACGATGCTAGTACCCTGCAAGACCACAAACTGAGCATGACGGGACCCCCATATCTAGGCTATTTTTCCCAATATGTCAGGGCAATCATTGTGGACAGCGATGTACCTATATCCCGCAAGTTTTTCCCCTCATTGATATGATTCATACAATAGATAAGAAATGGGATGATGAACTCAAACGATATAGAAATTACATCACCCCCAAACCAGCAACCCCACACCCACATCGGCATAATGGGAAAACTAGGATGGCACACCAACCAAACATTACCCAAACCAAACTAAGGATTACATGTGGACTATGCGACCTGAATGACCACCGGCTCAATCAGTGTAAATAACTAAACCCCCTCACAAGCAGTTTTCGTACAGTCTCTTCTCGGCCACCGATACTTCTCTCTAACTAAGAGAAGATCACGCATACATATTTCCATATTTTTTCACACTTTCACCATACGATTAAATGTGAGCATCTCCCTAAGCTCAGAGCGGCAAGAGCATTTTTATGTCTACACTCCCCCAAAGAGCTAGACGCACCCAAGCCAACGACACAGACATGGAAGCAGAAGACCTCCTCTTCTACAATAGATCATTTCCAAGCGTCCACATCCAGGACGAAGAGTAGTGTTGGTTCCCACACAATATACTCCGTTGGCACAGTGGTACCATGCACCATCTGAACTGGACAAAACCATGAACCAAAGGCATGCCCACTAATGGAAACATTCAGGCACCTCTGCAACAGGCACAATTTCCAGCAACAGGAAATTGATCATCCTACCAAGGGACCTAACCTTGCGCTTACGCAAACTCCCATCACAAAGATTCTTCCCCCACCAAACGTCGATGACACGATGCACCACATACGATTTGTATCATCGTATATTGAAAATAGGATTATAGTCGCCCCCACATCCCAAGATTCCCACCTTATTCTTGTCACAAAAGGTCAGGGTTCCTTACACTTTTTCATTGATTTCCGTGAGATCCTAAATTTGCATGTCGCCATCGAACTCTTCGATGATACCCAGCCTCTAGAACAACACCTAGTACAACTAGAGCTCATCGACGAGAGCTGACGACAACCACTGCAACACAATGAGGCCCATAAGAAAATGGTAAAATCATCATTTGACTACCACATCAACCCTCGCTCATTCATCAAGGGAGAACTATTCCTCCACTATGATGTCACAAAAAAAGCCTTATGGCCAGAAAAGTTCAAAACCTTATCGAAAGGTTCCTACATAGTAAAATATTTCCTCCACCAGGGGGCATACATCTTAACGAAACCAGATAGGACATGCCTCAGCAACCCCGTCAGTGGCCTTTACCTCAAGAAGTACTACCCATAAGGGCCAAGTAGGCCCCACCCTAGAGTCGACGTACACAAACCCAATCACTTTAAATTTTTGACCAAAATACTTATTAAAAAATGCGCTTGAGTGCCGCAATGGATTATCAACCCAAACCTTACTTAGGATTTATTGATGGAGCATCAAGATGGTCTCAAAGTTTAGTGGCAGCAGCCTAGGTTATCTATCACCCTGACTGATCACCACTCTACACAAACGGTGTGTGCATCAGTTCAGCAACAAACAATTAGGTATAATATGACGTCATCATCGGATTTATGTGTGACACCCTCCATCAGGGCATACGCCATATGCATGTCTACCTCGATTCCCAGTTAGAAGTGTCGCAGTTAAAACAAAAATTTGAGATAAGAAATTCACACCTATTTAGAAAATATTTGTGTGTAAAAATATTAAGCAGACAATTTGACTACATTACATTTACACATGTACAAAGGATTCAAAACAAAAAAATTGTTCTTATAGCTAACAATATTCTAAACTGGAATGCATCTCGAATAAACCATCATACATAAAAAACAAAAAACATAGACATCCATTAGCATAACATCATCCATAAGCAGAAACAGGGGGCACAACATGTAGAGCCGCAGAAAATATCTCTCATATATATATCATAGTATGTGTCTAAGTACAAAAAATAGTGTCTCTGACCCATCGGTCAACCCAAAGATACATAAAAAGTCGTCAAAAATTAGGGGAAGCATCCTCATAATAGGTGCTTTCCCCGTGTAAAAATAAACTCTAGGGCGGTGCTCCCCCAAGTGGGGCACCTAGACCCACTACTGCTCCCGATACCACTACTGGAGCCGCCATCAAAACTGAGACTGCCACCCAACGTAAAACGGATCGATAGTCCCTCTCCCAGACCATCAGTGTCTCTATCCATACCTCCTAGAAATCATCTAGAAAGCCTCGAGAAGGCATCCCATGAGTCAAGCGGTCCACTTGATCCCAGGCATTCTCCAGAATTGATACCTGAGTAGTCATCTCAGCAATGCGATCCTTTGCCGCACCAGCATGAGCTCGCTTAGCCATAGCCAAGTTGTTGCCCTCTCCTGAAGGACCAGCACCACCACCAGTTCCACCACCCTAAGGTTGTGCAGGATATCCTACTAGCCCCCCATGACCTCCCTGAGGTCTCCAAAGAGGACCATGGCCAACCAATTGAGCCATGGGGAGACCTACCTCACCAAAATCTGTAAGAGTAACCAAAACTATGTCTGTGTCAACATCAAAACACATAAAATCATACATACTCAAATACATGCAGAAAACATAAAAACATACATGCTGGCCCCCAAGCATAGCTAGTAGGGAGACCCATCTCTGGATCCACCCAAAAGTCCATCCCTGCATATGGGAATGGTAGAAACATCTGGGGGTTGACCTCAAACCAGGGCTCCGTTGTGGCGTTCCAGTAACGCCCCACCATACCCCCACCTCTTCGCGACATCACAAGAGCCCACCTCCTTAGGCGAGGCTCTCGTGGCCCCCTAAGAGGCACTTCCACCACTAGTATAAATAGCACCACCCTCTCGTACATGATGCTGCATATAATACTCGCGTACGCAAACAACTTTGATCCATTCCAAACCTTGTGAAGCAGTGCCCTGTCATAGCAGAAATGGGAAAAATTGAAAAATTGCCTGGCCCTCAACCAGCGCAAGACCCCAACCTGCGGGCCCAATGCCCAATGTGGAGCCGAAGACCCTGAAATTCTCACAATAGCCGCCACAGCACACCACTCCGCCAATTATATCACCAAGGCAATGGTTATGCACCCCTCCATAAGGGGTGCCCCGCCACAATGATATGCCCAGAACCTCTCAAGATCCACCCTCCCAGAAGGAAGTGGATACCACAATGCCTCACCCTGAGGCAGTAGCCCGATCACAAAGTATATATCCATCTCAAGACTGATAGCAAGGTCAGTCCCACACAACACAAACACGTTGCGCTGTCTGTTCCAACGCTAGATCAAGTAACGCAGCAGTCGGTCCTATGACCGAAGAAGCTCGTTCTCTGCAAACTGCAGGAGACCCCATTGCACCAACTGTCGATGAGCCTGACCGCCGGCGGCTAATGTAGTATGGAGCTCGGGCCAATCCCACTCCCTCCACAACAGCCTTTCATCCAAACAAAAACCCATCAGCAACACAAAAAACATCAAAAAACAAGCAAAAAATCCAAAAATTTGCCTCGGACTTTTGCACACCTGTCCCTCAGACTTTTTCACTAAGGGCGCACCTGTATTTCTCACAGGAAGGCATAAGACATGCCAAAAGAGGGGAAAATAATTCTTAAAGTGCACAAAAACCAAAAAATCGCAAAAGGCACGCTCTTACCTTGATTGCCCGTGCAATATAGGGTAAAATGGCTCAGAATCTGTACAAACCAATTATGTATGGACCCCGACACCCTCAGACTAAAAAAATTAAAGTGTCGGACGTCATGGAGGCTACCTAGGCATGATATCACTAGTCCCTGGTGCTCAGGCTGATCGCAGCGGCAAGAACTACTCTGCAGAAGCCTCTGACCTCTCAAAAACTCAACAAGTACAAATGAATTGAATTAGGGCCATATTCACCTATATATCACCCTTTTCAAAAACTTTTTAGGACCATAACAAGAGATCAGAAGGTCCGTTCTCCGAACCGAAAGAAGCACTATGATCAGCACTTCATAACGAACAGAGGCGATGCCACACATTCGCACTCCTGAAAAAATAATTTTTCAGCGCTAGAAAGTATGCCCTCTCTCATCTTCTTTTCTAAAGCTCATGTCTTTCAATAATATTGGATAAATAAGATGCTTTCACTTGGGGTATTTTTTTTTTCAGGTAGTGTGCAAACCATCCACCACTCCATCCACTGAAAGTGCCAAGAGCAAGTAGCATTCTACCCCCAGCATAATAGAGTCCCAAAAAACTCTACATATCCTGACATCATTTCTCCATCAGAAATTAACCATAGGTTCCACACATCCGACCATTTTTATCATCACCTCGCCCTGCACATGATAAGAATTCTCGTTGGTCAGTAGAGCCTCCCCTCCATGGTGCTCGTTACCCAAAGTAGACCATATATCAAAAAAAATAATGACGCCATGACCATACCACTATATTCTAGGAAGCACCTCATGCCCATTCCCTCACCATGCATAAGGTGAAGTTTTACCATATGAAATAAAACCCCTATTCCAAACAAAGAGTTTGTATAAGCAGATCAAAAGTGCACTACCGCACCTCGCATTTGGCCCACCATACCTCCATTACCATAATCCCATCTGTGATACCTTTTCATCTGCTTCATCAACCTCACACATGAGACCAACCAATGGGGCCCCCACCCTCAGCAATACACCTTCCTCATGTCTTCAGTGAGCGAACACTTTCATGTTTTGGGGCACCCATCTCTATGTTTTGTACAAACCAAACCTAATTATTTTATTCTTTTGGTAATTGTACAAAGACCGCAAACGATGCACTATGTCCACCACCCACTCATTCATTTCTTCCCCCATGGAAACAATCCCTGGTCACCCTTGGTCGGAGTATCACACCCTCACACAAAAGCCACCATGACATTCATAACCATTTTATACCCACCCTGGAAGTCCTACCGACTTCAGGGATTTCCCCATCATAAATAGTTATGGCTGCTACCAAGCTACTTTTTATACTCCAACCTTGGGCCACTGAATCCTCGTCATCAGTTTTCAATCATCTCTCGCCATCATGCCTATGTTAAACCCATCACATCCAGGATCTTTATCCCCTGAATCAGTGACCCTCTCATTTGGTTGAAGCTTCCTTTTTTTCAACTTCAACAACTATTTTCCAAAAAGGAAGCGGTACCTTGGATCACCCCTCTCTATAAAAGGGGCATCCTCGAGTGGCATTGTAGGAGACATCATTGCCCACAGATGTCATCGATACTCCTAACATTTGACTACAACACAAGCTTTCATGTCAAGATGGTATCGTACCTTACAACCATTTCACTTTGATCAAATTCTTCGAAGACCCATACTTTCATAAGCATCTCTTTCAGAAATGCTTACACAAGAAGGTCCCAACCAGCACCTATGCGTAAAATGCATAGTTATATGCCATACCAAGTTTACGCATATGGGTACCACATTCCACCCATTGTCAAAGAAAAATCACCCCTGAGGGCATCAACAATTTTCGTCATCAACCAACATATCACTACCATATTAGTGACATAAACAGAGCATGTAGTTGTCAAATAGATTTGTTTAACTAGCCACAACATTACGAGCATGGGACATGCCCGCCTCATAGAAACTTTGTATATACTGTATTTTATTTTCTTATAGGGGTCCCACAGTACATGGTCATTCTTTGAACCAGTGCAGTGTGTCTCCAATTCTGAGCTACACGCAGATCTCTCTCTACGCATAGTATACAGAAAATAAACAATAATGTATTTCGACTATACAGTTCTTCCTAGACCTCACACTAGGGGGAAACTGTTATCACTAGAAAATCGTACAAGCAAAGGAAACATTATTTAATGTCATGCAGAAGGATTTACAAGGTGAAAGACATTAGAAAATCAGGAAGTATTTAAAAATCTCTAAGGTCTGAGGAAAAATAAAATTTGAACTTGTCATAAATTCTTCTGCGTGCAAAATCCTTCGATAAGCACACCTTTGCGCACCTTTTGACCCAAAAAGCATGCAATCTTGGGAGTGGCAGAAGTGTAGAAATTTGATAACTGATATGTTATACACCGAGATTCTCCTGATCACACAGTATTTTAACTTCATGCACAATACAGAATCTCTTCTACCATTGATCATTAATTGCGGAAATAAAAACAATCGCATGTGCACATTAAAACCATAAACAATCACACATATGAACACAATATTTATGGGAAAGCTTAAAGCTGAAAACCCCCAACTATTTTTATATTATATTTCATAGAGATCATGTAACAATCATTATACAAAGCTCCTCACAAATCTCTCAGTACAATCTCCAATTGTTACACACTAATCAAGCCCGATCTAGCAAATCACATGCTCTAATCTCTGCCACCTGATAGCCTGCCTCTACTGCGCAATCACTGCTGAAGAATGGCTCTGAATGAACTCAAATTGGTCCAGCCTTTCTCATGCAATCCTCATTGGCATCTCCAATCACTGGTTGTTTCAAATCATGCAGCACTATAGTCACAACTGATAATCACACTGCTCTTTCACCTACCTCTTCACTGGTCTCCACTGAAACTGTCCATGCACTATAGTTAACTGATGTATTCTTTAGTTGAATAATGAGTTAATAATTAGTGAATTAATTAATAATTAATTCAGACCACTGTCACTAGTGTATCAATCAGTTAGACTAGATACAACTAGCTCAACTATGTTTAACTCAGTTAAACTGAACACAACTCCATCAACTACCTAAATAACTCCACCAAACTCTGTCACATGAGTTCTAACTGAAGTATCCATGCAATAGCTCCACTTAACCCTCAGAAATAGCGTAATTCCTTCTGTCAGCTCTTGTGCCACATCTGTGCACTTAACTGAATTTCTCCAAGAGAATAAGATAATGTTTATAGTCCAAATATTATTAAGAGCTAATAATATTCGACATATATATTTTTAGACTAGCAATCTAAAAATAGATTCCACCCAATATGTCTAAAAATAGAAGTCCATCTATTTTTCCAACTTGACCAACCATCCACAAATAGCGTTCTACAACTCATAGAATATGATCGACATGTCTAAAAATAGATTGTGCGCTAAAAATAGCCTACGAGCCCACTTAGTGAAGGTGACTCTTTTCACTAAGCTCATCATCTTGTTGCAATCTCAACAAGAAGTCACTTTCTAGGACAACAGAAGGCACACTCCAAGACTTTGATTCCACACTTGAAGCTGCCTAAGGACAACCAGCCAAGCCTCCTTAGTACATCAAGGGAGCACACAATGGAATAAATGTGGCACACAATGGAATCACCCTCCTCTCTTGGGTAACCATCCATAATGTACCAAGAGAGGGAAGGAGGATTTTAATTCTCCTATAAAAGGCCACCAAGAGATGAGTAACTTGAGAGCACGTTGTTATGTTGGCCAGAATTTTCCCAAGCAATACCAATAGTGTGTGATCCGAAGCAAAGATAGAGGGGACTCATTTGTTGGTCATCCAACAACTTCAATCCACCATAGTAGAGAAAGGGAGAATTTGCGCCAAATCAGCTCGAAAGTAAAGACATCCTTGCATCGGGACTTAGGACCCCAATTTCTAAGGGCCCCTTTGCAAGTGGGTTAAATTTTCATCCTCGTTTCCTACCAGCACTCAATAAGAGGGGACGTAAGCGCCACCGTTTGGATTATTGAAGTTTTTTATTCTATTTAGAGCTTTTGTGTTATTTTTTTTAGTTTTAGTTTAATTTTTATGTTTGAATATGCATGCTATTTCTCTATCTAGTATGTTTATGTTCTAGCATGTTCCACTAACTTGCTTGACTCCATATATTTTCTACCTGTGACCAATAACTTAAGAGGGAAAAACACACCCCTTAATTTGGTGTTATTTCATACATGCATGCACCAAACACACTAACACAACATGCATGGCCAGCACTGTAATGGGATGCATGTGGTATCTAGACAACGGTGCCTCGTTCCATATGACGGGGAATAGAGATCTCTTAAGTGACTTGGAGGAGATGGACCTCTAGCAGAGCATATAGTTTGGAGATGGTGAGAGGTATAGCGCTATTGGCATAGGTACAATTACCTTTCAGAGGGAGAATGGCTCCCATCTCAGACTAGCAGATATTTTGCATGTTCCGGGCCTAAGGAAGAATCTTGTCTCCATAGCAGTATTGGAAGAACGTGGTTATGAAGTAATGTTTAGAAAAGGAAAATTTTTCCTTAAACACATAGCCACAGGAAAAGTGAAGCAGATCGGTGTAAGATTCAAGAACCTGTATTCTCTTGAGGTTGAGGATGAATGAAAATATTTGAGGATAAAATCAGTCATTAATGACTTGGTGGTTGAGAGGCGGCAATTATCTCTCAACATGTAGCCTCAGAAGTAGTCTCAGAAGTTTGTGGAGGAGCCAAAAATGGAGAATCAGAGAGGACACCGATTGGAAGAGTCCACTCAAGTAGAGACCTCCAGGAGGGGGTAATTTCGATCTAGAAAGGCAGAGGGAGTACATGCATCTATACCTCCAGGTGTGAGGTGGAGCAATGTTCAGAATTAATCCCAAGAATAAATTTGGGCATGATTAATTGATATGGTGTGTCTCATGGATAAACCTGGCTACAAGGATCCCACAGTACAGCAGCAGTAGGAAGGATCGGTTAGATTGATGCAGTCAGATGTCTGGAAGACAGAATTTAGAGTGACAGGTGTCAAATACTGGAGCGCAGAGCAGATTTGGCAGTAGTGCAGAGTGCATGGATTTAGATGTTAGCAGCGCAGAGAGTCCAATAGCCATGTGTAGTAGGATCTAGCAGTCAGAAGAATCTAATGACAGATGCATTATATTGATTCAATTGTTGGAGGCTATTCAGTTTCAGGATAGTTGCATGTGCGAACAACGCTAGAGAAGTGTTGCATGCAAGAACATTCCAAAGGTACCGGATCGAGACAGATTGATTCCTTTATTGTTGAGAGGAAGTGTTGAAATTTGAAACAAGAAACAGTGAAATTGGAATCCAAAAACAACATCCAAAAAATGGCATCCACAAATGGCTACCATGGAGGCTTTTGATTTAATTATTTCTTAATTAAATTAGAAGAAATGTATATCAAAATTATTTATCCTTTAAATAAATTGGACAATAAATTATAATCTTATCTCATAATCACGTGTAATAGTTAACTGAGTGTGATAGACTCAGTTAGCTCGTGAATTACGAATTGAGGGTGGTTGTTGAGGCATGCAGAGTGATTCTATGTGTTTTAGAGTCCAAGTTGTAGTTAGTGTATTATTTTAATGCATGAGAAATCAGTTAACTCAGTTAAGTGAGTTAAAGTCAGTCTAACTAGTTGTAACTGATTGTTGCACTAGTGAGAGGTCAAGTGAATTAAATCAGATTTAATTCACATGCAGTGATCTATCAATGGAACGATGATTTACTATTAATAGATGCATGCATGTCAGTTCTGATGAAGACCCAGTTGAGACAAAGGTTAAAGGGAAGTTAACTATTAGTTGTATTTTTAGTAGGCTTCGCGCATGTAGTAAAACACCCATAGGATTTCCCATGAGAATTACGCAGTCAATCAAGGCAAAAATTCATAAATAATAGGGATTTCATTCCACATGAATTGTTCAAGCAAGGTGGGTTGATCATAGGCTAAAAATTGGTTAAGTGTTGGTCAATTTTGTCCAGATCAGTGTAAGACAGTTAGCAGAGTGCAACAGACTCTTGTGAGAAGAGTGCATTGCAATTGTTTCATGATTCCTTGGTTCATTATACAATAGAGATAGAGGGGTTTTAAGAAGCAAGCTTTCCCCAGGAAAATATCTATGTTGTGGACTTATTTTCTTCTTTCTTTTACTTGGTTTTATTTTTTTTATCGTTTTTATTTTCCATAAATTAATTGTAGAAGGATTTAGTATCTTGCTCTAGTATATTGCATGATCAAATTGAATCCATTGGTATACATATATTCTATATAATTTCTACACTTATTGCATTAAAACACATCCCAATCCTTCTTTATAAGCATTTGTTCATACAAAAAAATATTTATGAGGATCAACTAGTTCTATGATTGGAGTAGTGTTTAATAGCTACTTTAATTTCTTAAAATTATCTTGACACTTTTGATTCGATTCAAATTTTGTCCCCTTCTTTTCCAAGGAAGTAATAAGATATGAAAACTTAGAGAAACCTTCTATAAACCTTCTGTAATAACCTGTAGTTCCCATAAACTTCTTGATATCAGCTACACCTTTACGTACTGGCCATTCAGTAATAGCTCGAACCTTTTCCGAATCCATAACAATTCCTTCCTTAGACACAATGTCTCCTAAATATTGAATATGTTCCTAGTAAAATGAGCATTTGTAAATAAAGCACATAGTTAATTTTCTCTAATTGTTTGAAGAATAAGTTTTGAGTGTTGATTATGTTCTTATGTACTCTTTGAATAAACCAGAATATCATATATGAATTCAATGAAAAATTTGTCAAAAAAAGGACTCAACACACTATTCATCGATCACATGAAGGTTGTTGGTGCATTAGTGACTTCAAATGGAAACACCAAAAAAACATAGTGTCCATATCTTGTTAGAATATTGTTTTATTTATATCCTCATCCTTGATCCTAATCATATGATATCCACACCTTGGATCAATTTTTAAAAATTATATTGAACTTGGTCAAACAAGTCATCAATCTCAGGTAAAGGATATTTATTTTTAATGGTAATTTTGTGGAGCTCCCTATAGTCAATAAAAAGCCTAAATTCTCATATTTCTTCTTAATGATTAAAATGGGTGCACCCTATTATCACTCCCCCCTGCTTCCCAAGGCTAAAAATGGAGCTGAAGGAAGGTAACCACAAACCAACCTTTAGGTGAGGTAGCTAGCCCTACCACAACCAGAGAGGGCTCTCTCAATGTCACTTTTCAGCCAATCAGATGATTGAATATATTGATCTTAGGATATTTATTATGCTCAGTAGATTAGGGTTTTTGTTTGTTTGAAGTTTTGCGAGATAAGAATGACAGTTAGGGAACTAGGTATAGGGTTTAGGTCATATTTAAGAGGTTAGATTGCATAGGCAAGGATGACGCTAGGTAAGTAAGTTTAGGAAAATTCTTAATTTGTCATTTTTGTATAGGTTGAATAGAGAGAGATTCAGAATGAGCATTAAAATGAATTCATTCATCAAAAGAGCATAGACACGTTCATGTAAATCTTATTAAAAATAGAGCATGGAAAGCATGATTTATGTCTATAAACTGATAATACGTAGCATAAAGAAGAATATATATGAAATATGGATAACATAACATTCAACATGATAATTTTATACCCAAAAAAAAAAAAAAAAAAAAATCTCAAAGGCATACCATTGGATTCTCAACACTACGTTTGCAACATTGTCTTCGATTTCATTCAAAAAAAGCTTGTACAATAGCTCCACTCTAAATAACAACTATCCAACCCTTCAAATGGATTGAGTTGGACTACATATAGGAAAATAAGAGTGATTACACCTCATAGGGTATAAATCCTATCCAAAAAGCATCATAATTACATCAGAGGATTCACGTCCTAGAATCTAGAGAAGTTAGAAACTATTCCCTAAAATTTAGCTAAAGACTAGGAGTGTGTGTATCCTTTATTAAATTACATGTTTCCTCATCACAAGAGGAAAAAAAAAACTCAAACACTCAAATTAAACCTCATGGGATAAATTAGCATCGAATTTTGAATTTTTTCTGGCTTGACAGCTATTTGAAGGGAATCCAATGCATAAACGTAGCGCCATTAGAAGAAGCGTTGTGTCTGTTTGGCAGAAGAATCACGCCTGTTCAGAAGTGATTTTGACCCACTTTAAAGCATCCAATTTCAATTCTAAAGGTTTGGATGAGTATCCCTATGTGTCTACTTTCCAATTCACCTTCAAAATTGAGAAACACCCACAAGAAGACCTCCAAAACTTGATTTTCCCAACCTCACTCCAGAAGCATCGCACCTAATTAAAAACATTGGCAGAAACATGAAAAATAGGTATTTTTTTAGTTTTTTCTCCATAACCAAGTGATGTCATGAAAAACCAGGACCTGATCTGGAATGTAGAAGTAAAAAGGCATCCAAAAACATAAGCCATCCTTCATTTGAGTGCCCTAAGAGAAAGTGTCGCACTGTTGCGTGATGCTTTTGTGGAGATAAAATTTCCAAAATTTTCCAAAAATCATCAAAAATACTCAAAATGCTCAAAATTTTTAAAAATTTGTTTTATGACACTTGTATATGATATGATAAACAACCAAGGATGCCTTAGCGAGTATGTCTAGGTTATCCTTCTCCTTTAGTTTCGTTTGGGCTTCCTTAAGATTTTTCTTCACTAGCTTCAGCCTGATTTGGGAGATTTTGTTTTTGGCACAATAATGATTTTCCATATGCCTCTAGAGGTCATTGTTTTTTTTTTATTTCTTCATAAGCTTCTCAAGGTTTCCATTCACCCTGTAAATCCAATCATCTTTGTCTTGATTTATTTCATCAATAATTATTTCATCAAAAGTTTGCCAACCTGATTTAGAAGTTGATTCTTTTTCTCTCTGAAGCACCCTCTTGAGACCTCTTGTCTTTGGTCTCCTTGTTTTTTTTTTCAACTTCTGCATCCTCCAAATTATCATCATCTACTAGTTATTTTCCTTTACCTTTGCCTCAAGTGTGCCTTTGGCTCGTCTTGGATGAGTAGTTTCACTTTTAACTAAAGATTCCCCTGTTGTGGGAAGGTGATCTGAGAATTTTCCATTGCGAAAACCTCCCTCAAATATACTATCTCTTCATATGTTTCCTTTATGATTTCCTCAACCGACTTATCCTTCACATGCTCTGCCATTTCAACCTCTAGGGGTGCTTGTTCATCATGTTTCTGCAATGGTGACTCATTGTTAGCTTCAAGCGTCTTGACCTAGGTTCAGAGTTAAGGTTTTCCAACAAACCCCTATATTATTGGCCCTTCAGTAATGACCTAGTTTCGCAGGCCAAGGTCTCACCCGAAGTAGTATATGAGGGTGTTGGAACTAGGTTTTTTCACCCTGGGAAAGACTAGGTAATTAAGGCAAATCTTCATTGAATATATTAGGTTCACACAAAAACAAGCCTATTATTGAGCTTTTAACAGTATAATCAGCATGTAACCATAGACAAAGTTACTATCATTAACATATATGATCAATAGATTTACATCCACATGCGCATCAGCAATTATCACCACATAACATTGCAATCACAGCTAATTCATAGATTGCAGATACATTCACAACTTAAATAATTAACACAGATGTGCTTCAGTAATAAACACGATTAATCCAGATATCATAAAGATACTTCAAATTGATTCCGCATTCATTAATGTCCAAAAACCCAATTACAAACCCAAGACACAGCCCACGCACACAGCAGGACTAAGGATCTCCACGCACACAGCCAGCGGGAGTCCTTACCCAAAACAACCCAAGACAAATCTCAACAGTTCGTTCGCAGTAGCAATTTTACTTCTTCTTACTTACTAGACCCAACTATATATCTATTTATATCATCATATCCTTTGTTATCCTATGATCTGCAAACCGTGGTTTGCAGACTCTAGGTCTACCCTTTGACCCGTTACAAAACATAGGGGGCTTTAACATGCCCCAAAGCCCCTACACAAGACCAATTACTAAAAAATTATATCCAAAACACAACTTAGGGAACCTCATTCCAATGGTCCCCCAACACAATTTTGTGACTCATCCCAAGTCACAGCACGGGTGAGACCTTCATCCTTTCTTTGAGTTGTTCCATGGTGGCAGTAAGCTGAGGCAACACTTGAAGGCTCTGTGTGGCGGTCATCTGCACGATCTCCTTCCGAGGCAACAGTGACACTGTCAATAACCTGGTTCAACTTTCGGACCGCCCCGTCTATGTTCTGTGAGAGCTTAAGGGCATCCTCCAACTAAGGTGTCAAATGGTTGTTGAGGATTTTCTTTTTATGTTGGAATGCAATGATGTCACTATGAAGCACATGGCTGGTTTGAATTCATGCAAAGTGTTGAGATGGAAGAAGGGTGGACATCGTAGCTTTCAGCTGCTCAAAGTCCTACTCCTTCTGAGTCAATTCCTGATTGATCTAGCGGAGGAGAGGATCATGCTGCACCTAGGACCAGATTTCCATAGCATTTTCAAGTAACATAACACCCTGATTGATCTGCGCAGTAATAGTAGCAGTGGCCTCGGTAATTAGTGCAGCTCGCTGGGCACGTTCTTCCGAGGGGCTGCCAGGCTGGAGTTTGGCCTGCAATGAAGCAATCTGAAGTTCAAACTTAGCCCTGACAGTTGATACCTCAGTCTAATATGCCTTCAAAGCAGCTATCAGACCTTCAATATTGGCCTATGGCTCAGTAGAAGTAGTAATCACCCCTAGCATATCTTCACATAGTCGATCAATAAGTTGTTCCAAGGCAGCTTGCTATGCGATACTAGCGGTATGCACGGCCTGGATTTGGGCAGCTTCAGCAATGTGGGTCCCAATAGTCCATTCAGCCATGCTAAGGTGTTGTTGCACGCGAATTTCTCGGTGCTTCAACTCATAGGTGATGGCGGTAAATAGCTCACGCAACTGTTCGTTGGCTAATCGACTAACATCAATGGCAACTGGGCATCCCCGGACTTGGTTGCAGAGGTCGGCGGGTTCCATTGTAAGGGCAGCGCCTGGGAGCTAGTAGAGTCAGTTGTCCTTAGTGGTTGGTAGGGCCATAACAAAGCCCTACTGGCCCAGCCACCTTGCTTGATCCATGCTCGATTGATTCTGCCTCGCTTGATCAATGCTCGCTTGAAGGGTGACCGCTCTGAGCCGAAGGGCTCGTAGTTCTGTCTGCAAGACTTCCAGCGTAGCCTTGTTCTGCTCTTCCTAATTAATCCATTGATTAGCAGCTGAGGTAGTGACAGCATCAACAATCTTGTCCAGATCTTCCTTCGTTAGGGTACCTGCCATGTTGGTAAGGCTGCGATGTGCAAACTAGGAACAATATATTCCATGGGCATAATGGCCTCCTTTCCATAAACCATTCAAAACGGTGTTTTCCCGGTCAATTTCTTGTAGGTGGTTCGATAGGCCCAAAGGACCGACAAGATGCACACATCCCAATCACTTCAATCGACCTTGCATATATTGGTCAACGCTTGTTCCAGAATTTTATTAAAACCTCCCACGGTTCCATTCGCCTGCAGGTGATATGGGGTACTTTTTGCATGGTGAATCTGAAATTCTTCAGTCAAATCCTGTATTTTTTCATTAACGAAATGCGTACCTCTATCGCTCATCAAGATCTTCAGACAACAAATCCTGGTTAGAACATGTTCAAAAATAAAGTGTGCAATGGTGTCCACAATACAATCCTTCATAGCTTGTGCCTCAACCCATCTGGTTACATAATCAGTTGCAGTGATGATGTAGCGAGCACCTGTCTTCTTCCCTGGTGGGTTGATGGGCCCAAAAAAATTTATGGCCCATTTTTCAAATGCTTTCAGGGCCATCTGTGGTTGTAAGGGCATTTCTTCCCTACGCGACGACCTTCCTATCCTTTGGCATGTGTCGCAGGCTTTGCAATAGTCATGAGAGTCACTATGAAGTGTGGGCCACCATAGGCCAGCTCTTAAGATCTTTTTTTTCATTGCTTTCCCTGCATAGTGACCTCCTACTATACCTCCATGGGCTTCTACTAAGATGGCTTGCTTTCATGCTCCAAAACGTATCTTCGCAGTACCTCATCAGCTCCCAGCTTATCCAAGTGGTCCACTATGATGGTAAATTCCATTGCACGGGTTACCAGCTCTTTTTTCTGTTGTACCGAATATTCTACAGGCGCCATCCCCATAGTTAAGAAGTGAATGATATCGGCGAAGTGCACATCAACCACCTTAATATAAAATAGTTGTGCATTGGGCAACCCTTCTTTTAGGTTTTGTCAGTTCTTCACCACTCTCGATTCAGGATAAATGGTCCAGCCCAGCATTTAGTTTCCCCGGCTTCACAATGATCTCAAAATCATATTCTTGAAATAACAAGAGCCATCGGCAAATATTCCCCCCCGAGATAGGCTTATTCACTAGGTACTTCAAAGATGAGTGATCCGTAAACATCTTGAAGTGCCCAACCAATAGATAATGCCAGTTTGTGTAGAGAATATACCATAGCCATCCCCTCGCGCTCAGTAGTGGAGTAGTTACGCTTCACACTGGAGATTTTTCCACTAGCAATTGCAACCGAGTGGTCAATGTCCCCTTCCCCAGGTTGTGTAAGGACAGCTCCCAGGGCGATCCCTGAAGCATCTACATAGACATGGAAAACCTTCCCTTGGTAAGGAAATATGAGGATAGATATATAGACCATCTTTTCCTTGAGTAACTCAAAGCTCTTCTGACACTCTACATCCCAAAAAAACGAAACGTCCTTCTTTAGCAACTTCTCTATGGGTGTCGTGATCAGTGCGTACCCTTGAATGAACTTCCTATAGTAGGCTGTGCGCCCGAGGATATAGCAGAGCTATTTCTTAGTTGTAGGGACTTCCAAGATGATGATAAATACCACCTTGGCGAGGTCCACCATTAGTCCCTGCCGACAAACTATGTGACCTAACAAGATCCCAAATGGTACACAAAATATGTACTTCTTAAGATTTAGGGAAATCTGGTGGTTTCTACAGGCGTCCAACATCATGCGCAGGTTTGAGACGTGCTTCTTTACCAACCCAAATACTGTCCAATCGTCAAAATATACCTCCAAAAAATTGTGGATGAACTCCTTGAATACTGCAACCACTACAAGCAAAAATATGGCAGGGGAATTCTTGAGCCCAAACGGCATGACGGTGTACTGGAAGGATCCCCATTCAGTGGTGAACATAATTTTGCTGCTATCTTCAGGTGTGATATTGATCTGATGGTAGCCTAAGAACCCATCAGTGAACGAGTACGCTTCCTGTCCTCCCACACTATCGAGAATTTCGTCAGAGAATGGCGTACGGAAGGGATCATGGATGCAGGAATCATTTAGTTTGTGCAGGTCAACATAGATTCTTATTTCTCCTTTGGTATTTTTCTCTTGGACCACCATAGGGCTTACCCAATCTGACTGTTCTACTAGTTTGACGATCCCTGCAGTTATCATTTTTTTAATTTCTTCCTTGACTTTCTGCTTATACTTGGGGTTCAATCAGTACGATCGATGCTTAACAGGGCACGCATGTAGTTTTAATGTGATGTGCATGACCCCTAGGTCCCCTGTAATACCCTTGAGTTCTGAGAATTTGGTAGGAAACAGGTCCTGGTACTCCGTGAGAAGCTCCACTATTTTCCCAACAGTATCATCATCCCAGTAGTCCCCAATTTTAGCTAGCTTAGTTTGTTCTTCTGTTCCAATGTTGACTTCCTTTAGCTTAAGAGGCTTGGTCACATCGACAGTCGGTAGTGGGGGTCTAGAAACTGTGCATTCTCCCTCTGATTCCGAGATAGTGATATTTCGCAGGTCTTCATCACATTCCTCCATTGATATATTGCAACGGTTAATAATATCTTGCATTTGTGTGTCCCAAGCCGGTGCCCCGTACTCCACACGCAGGCATGATTCATCAAATACTAGGGCATCTATATCCTGCAAGGCCTCATCTAATGCCTCTATTCTGCCTATCAACCAGAACGTCCCCACAAAATCATCCTTCATGGTCTCCCAGTGGTGAGTACGTTGATGTAGTTCTGCATCCAGATACCATGCAGTGGGAATTAGCCCCAAGGCATGAATAAACAAGTGGGCCCATTTGTTCATAGTCATTTCACACCATGACTCCATCCATGCAGTCACGTGCTTGCGTGGGTCTCCTTCGCCAAGGAAAGTCTCCATGCGTAGCTGAACCGAGGGTTCAAACCGTAGGATCATCATCTCGCGACATTCCTTCCAATCCTGGAATTTCCCCTTATGATTTTCTCACCACCACGTAGGGGTTGCGCGCATGGCTAGGTTAAGCGCCCACATTCTTTGCTCCCTTGGGACTTCTACTTAAAATTTTCTCAAAAAATCCCTAACACTACTGGACCCATCAAAATAAGGCAACTCTCTTACCTCTGAGGAGATACACCAGAAGCTCTTTGTGATCCTAAGACATCGTAGCACAGATACATCATGTAACCAATTCTGCTGATTTTCAATCTCCCCGTCAGATTCAGAGAGGCATTCACTGTCTTTCTCCCATAAAATCACACCATCAGTTGTAGGATTAATCCAATCCTCGTCCCAGGCGATGAGCTTATAAATATGATCTATGTCGTCTTCTTCGCCCACAGGCTTTGTTTACCGCTCTCCTTCCGCAGGGTCTAGAGGGACTATCACTCTCGTACCCTCATTCACAAAAACCATGCTTATTTTCTTCAAGTTGATAATGCCTCCCATGTCTATCGCCCAATCCAGTCCCAGGAATGCAGGATAAGGGTATGCATCCTCCACAATTTGAATTACTTCAAAATTTGCGCATACCATAACCCTTGCGATATCTACCATAATCTTTGATAGCCTCCCCAATGGTATGATCTTCTGTTGGTTATCCATGCACAGCTGTATAGTATACCATTCCAGCTTAGGTTCTCCCATCCTTTTCCATGTCTGCTTGGGTAGGACGTTTTCATTAGATCCCAGATCCAGGATGACCTAATCCATTTCATAGTCGTTGATATGCGCTGTTAACTGCATTTCCCGCCCAGTGCATTTCTTATGCTTGTACAGTTTGTGAACATCTTTAACTTATGCAGGAGGGTCATTTCTTTCTGCAAAATTGTCTATCAGTGCTTGAATATTTTCTATTGCCTTTTGGTTGCATAGCAACTTCATACATGCTTGTAGGAATGGTTTAACTTCGTCGTCTGCTCTTAGGTTTTTTGGAGCCTTGGAAGTAGATGCCTTATCCTTAGTAAATTATTTGCAAGCTTAGATGAAGGTTTCTTTCTCCTTCTGTAGGTCCAAGCTTTCCTGTTTGATAGCAGCTTTCTGAATAATGGGTTCAACCGCAATTTTCTCCTCGGCTCCTTCAGAATCTATGCCGCTGCGTGTGATGACATTAATAGTTGGTCCCTCATCATACGGTTCTGCCTTAACTCTCTACACATTTTGCATTGGTGTCTATTGTTTCTCCTACATTTTTTCTATCAGTACTGGGAAATCTTCGATCAAATGATCCAATTGTCTACAATATCAGAAAGATTGTCGTGCAGGGTTCAAACAGTCCCTTGTGAAGTGCCCTATTTCTCCACAATTGTAACATATCAATTTCCCTCTTCCCCAACCTTTGCCTCTACCTGTTCCCCCTCCCTTGCCTCTCGCTAGGTAGCCTCCTCTGCCTAAGGGAGATAGTGGTGAAGAAGGGTCAGCTTGTACCCTGTATAAGTTTCCTCGATCTATCATCAAGTCATATGTCTGATATTTATGTTCGTCATGTCCCACAGATGAGAAAAATTGGCACCATTGTTGCTTCAATTCTGGAATATTATAAGCACCAAGATGGGGGAAGTGGTTGGTATCATGTAGTCCAGCTACATGACAGTCAGCGCACCATAACGTCGGACCACTTGGTCCCACAGCCTATTTAGGACGCAAAGGGTTGGGCCCCCCAGCCTGCATGTAGTCTACTAGCAAAGGACACTGACATTTTGCGTGGTTGGATACCGTGCATCTTATGCGCCATACGTCTAGGCTAGCTTCTTTTCCTCACTCTTTCCGCAGATTTTGGATTTTGAGGTGCATTGCCTCTAGCTATCCCTGGATCTATTGTACCCCAAACTGGGCATCGTCTCTTGGTACAACTTCTAGCTTCATAACAATCTCCAAGGCTTTCTCTTGTGTCTCAATCGCTTGCTGAACCATAGGTCTGCGTAGGTGAGGTAATAGCATGGCGATGAACCATTCCTTGTGTTGTTTGTCATCATACTGAAATTACCCATCCCTGATAACCTTCTTTAGCTGTTGATTAGCCTCCCATACCGACTCAGTAGGTCCTTGTATAAAGTCTTTTAAGTCAACCACCAGCTGAAAGTAGGACTTAGGCTTTTGGAACTACTATTTTAAAGCATGCTTAATCTCTTGAATAGATGGATTTGCATTCTGGCCTACGTACCCCATGTGCCAATCCAGCGCCCTCCCTTCAAAGGTGAGGGATAGTTGCACCCTCTTTATAGCATCACTAGCCACATTCTGCACAATCCATATTGATTCTGCTACGAACCAAAATCGGTCCATATCTTCGTCTCCTACACCCTTGAAGGTGGGTAGCTTCATGTGGGTGGCCATATCTTCTTCCAGTGGTGGCGGAGGTGTGGGAGAGTTCTTGCCCTTTTGTTGACTCGAAGGTGGTGTAGCCTGAGGACTACTTCCTGCGTGCACAGCCGACTCTCTTAATGGGTTGTAGTTGGATCTATCCCCTTCTCGGTTGGTTCGGTAGTACTTACCACTTCGTGTTGTACTCATGCTCTGATCATAGGTCATTCATTCGGTATGGCTGCACAGAATGCCTTTTTCACACAGTAATATTTTAATTAGCAATGGAAATGTTCACAAGAAAGTACCCCAGAATCCCTTGAAGAACCTCCGCTCCACCTTAGAGTAGGATACGAACTGATCGACTGCGAATTCTGTTACAAACCCTCTTAGTACACTATCCACCCAATGATCTACTGTACGGGTGATTGTGTTGTCATTCTTTTCAAACTGTTGAATTAATTCCGGAGACCACTACATAATCTTATCTTCTTTCCAACACATCTGGAATTCTACGAACCTTGCTAACCACTCCTGGAGCTCGTGTGAAAAAGTTACAAAGAAAAATTCATATACTTCGGTGGAAATGTATTTGTTTTTCCACTTCTTAGCAGTTAACTTTGTACTGTGATTCTCTTTTATAGAAAATTCTTGAATATGTCTTTCAAACCAGTCTTCGAGCTCCAATTTCTCAAGTCTCCAATGGCCTCATGGCATTACCCAATCTCTCTCTCAAAATGCTCCCGATCCCGGCAACAGAACCATTTGTTGGCTTCAAGGATCCTGACCCAGGTTCAGAGTTAAGGTTTTCCAACAAACCCCTATACTACTGGGCCTTTCGGTAATGACCTACTTTCGTAGGCCAAGGTCTCACCTAAAGTAGTATGGGAGGGTGTTGGAACCAAGTTTCCGCACCCTGGAAGGAGTAGGTAATTAAGGCATATCTTCGTTGAATCTATCACGTTCACACAGAAAAAAGCCTATTATCAAGCTTTTAATAGTATAATCAGCATGTAACCATAAACAAATCTATTATCATTAACATAAATGATCAATACATTCGCATCCATGTGCACATCAACAATTATCACCACATAACATTGCAATCACAGCTAATTCATAGATTGCAGATACATTCGTAGCTTAAATAATTAACACATATATGCTTCATTAATAAACACGATCAGTCCAGATATCATAAAGATACTTCAAATGGATTTCGCATTCATTAGTATCCAAAAAACCAATTACAAACCCAAGACACAGCCCATGCACACAACCAATGGGGTCTGCACACAGCACGACTGAGGATCTCCGCGCACACAGCCAACAGGAGTCCTTACCCAAAAAAACCCAAGAAATATTTCAATAGTTTGTTCGCAGCATCAATCTTATTTCTTCTTACTTACTAGACCTAACTATCTATCTATTTATATCATCATAGCCTTTGTTATCCTATGGTCTGAAAACTGTGGTTTGCAGACTCTAGGTCTACCCTTTGACTCGTTACAAAAAATTGGGGGCTTTAACCCACCCCAAAGCCCCTACACAAGACCAATTACTACAAAATTATATCCAAAACGCAGCTTAGGGAACCCCGTTCCAACACTCACCATCATGACTAGGTGGTTGCTCTACTATTTGTCTTTGCTTAGGTGTAGTTTCAAGTTCCAGTACACCTTTGATGGTCCTAGGAGAAAATACCATCCTCTTACCCTTCTCATAGGTTTGAGTGATATTAACCCTAGGTGATTTTGAAATATCTGCCTGCATGCTTGAAGAGCCAACCTCCTTTGGTTGTGTTGATGATGTGTTATCAACAATAGGTGGACTAGTAGCAGACGTTGATGCTACTTCCTCCATGAAGGCTTCCTAGGCAATATTGTTTTCTGAGAGTTGATGTAAAAGCACCAGCTTGACAAAACCATGGTGGAATAAAATAGGATGGTGATTTTTTCCTTTTCTTTGTACCTTTTCCTCCATCTTGACCAAACTTTTGAATAAATAGTTAAACAAATTGAGTGATTTATTGGATGTGGAGTGCATTAGTAACCTGATATGGTATTGGTAGAGTCTTGAAAATATCCCTTCGCATGTAAAATATTTGATTATTAGCTTCATTAATGGGGCATACTTATCAAGTAAATTCCTAAAAGGTAAAACAAGTTCATTTTCATTTCTACAATGAGGTTTTAGGAACATTGGGTAGTTCTCAAGGTCCAATTCCATGCCTTTGAACCAGAATTATCCTTCATTTGGAATCCCTATTTCTGAAGTGATGTCATCTGCTAATAGATTGAATTAAATTCCTACTATGATGGCCTTGTCTCTTCTAAAGTTAGTGGAAAAAAGGCTAGTCACTTGATCATGACAGCCTACCTCCATAATTCTCTCACAAAATCTCAAACATCCAGTGTTTTCAAAACATCTCTTGGCATAAGGGGAGGCATTGAGTTCTTGCAATGTGGATGGCTCAAAACTGTAATGGTGGCCTCCCTTTTGAACCTTCTTTTCACCCTCCATATTTCTTATGAACAGGATGAAACCCTCCTAGATTAAATGAGTAGGGATAGTGAATTTCGGAAAACATGGGATAGGGTGACTTTAGGCGCTATGATGAGGTGTAAGAATGCTGAGGAAAATTCCAAAAAAATTTGAGGAGGTAGGGTGATGTGTTAGCTTGAGGTTACAAGTGAAATTTCTTGAAATAGGTATGAGGAGGTGGAAAAAAATGTGAAAACACAAGGATTTTCTAGTTTTCTTGTGGAAATGTAGTGGGAATTTAGGGTTTTATGGAAACAATGGTAAAGAGGGTTGTGAGTGATAGGGAGTGTTAGGGTAGGGTATGTGGAGGATATATGAAGGTTTTAAATTTTGGGATAAGGGTTTTTAAATGGCTAAAACCAATCAAGAAAGGGAAACCCTAAAACGTAGTGGAGCAAAAACCCTAAGGAGAGAAATCACTCATACACTGATGAATTGACTTGAAAAAGGCATTTGAAGTGTCCACTTACTGATTTTGGAGGCCACAAAGGATTTGCACACTTTTTTTGAGGCTTGAGTATCTGATTTGTAGGGTGAAACCAAAAAGTGTAGCGCCTTTGGCAGAAATGTAGCGTGGTGGTAGAAGCGTAGCACCTAAACAGAAAAAGGTCGTCTTGCCTCCCAGAAACATACCAGAGTGAATTTTCTTGCAATTTTCTTTGGTTTTCTTCCACATTTAGTATTTGTAGAGTGTTATTAAGGTGAGATGTGAGCTTAATCGAACAAGAGGATAAAATGAGTGGAAGAGGTGACTTTTTCCTTTTATAACATCAATAAAACACCATTTTTTGTCCTTTAGTGAAATCATGATATTTTCAAAAAAACTTTACCTTTTTTTTTTAAAGATTTGACAATGTAACAAGCCTTTGAAAGAAAAAAAATTATCTTGCTTTATTTTGCTACCTAACCTAACTCCCTTTGAAGATCACTTCTACGGTGAAAATGACACTTTTTCGCCTTCTTTATGATAGATTTTGGACACTTATGGTGGCAAAATAAAAGACACCTAGACACTGACCTAGGTGAAAACATGGTGACTGACCTAAGGCTCTAGATGATAATGGAATACATGACCCATGAAATGGAAATGAGAAAAACATCTGTCTCACTGTCAGATCTTATCAGGTTTACATGATTTTCTTCCAACCTTTCAGTTTCCCTTTCCTCCTCTTGATCTACATAATTTTGTTGGAAAGGGGGCCTAATTTGTTGGTCATTATATCTTTTCCTATCTTTATTAGGATTTATTTTGAGATTTGGATTAATATTTATGTTTTGGGGATTGGTTTGATTCTCTCTAGGAGGCACTCTATCATTCATATTTATCTTTTCAACCATTCTCTCCATTACCTTCACTAAGTTGTCAATTTTGGCATCGGATGATGAGGTTGATGCCATTGTTTCATCCCTGTATGTAAATATTTTCTCTGCTTTTAACCTAGCTCTTTTCTTAGTCATATTTGCTTCTACACTTAAGGCTCCCCTCTGCATATCTTATAAATTCAAGGGGTCTCTTCTTCTATTTCCATATAATCAAAAGCATAATCCATCTAGTCTACATGTTGCTGAGCAGTAGTAGGTTCATTTCCAGTGAAATGGGGAATTTTGGATTGGTAATCATTGGGTAGAGGAACTAGAGGTTGTGGTAACACTAGTGGAGCATACCATGCTGCCATGATAGGAAATAATGGGGGATTTTCAAGAGGTGGATTTACAAGAGGGAAATTGGGTTGAGCTGGAGCGCTTTGAACAGTGGATGTGTATACAGGAGTGGAATAAACACTTGGGCTGGAAAATTGGTGATGAGCAGATTTGTTATGGAAGGAGCTGAAGTGATGGAGAAACTGAGAATCAGGTGGACTAGAAGGTGAGGCTTCTTTGGAAAAGCTCTGTTGCAAATTTGTGGTTTCAAAGTCAGCTTGGTTTAAATCACTTTGAGACTTATTTCTAAATAGTTTATTTGTATGAGGTAAGTCAAAGTGAGGATCTTTCAAGACTGTGATATTTTCAGGGACAGATCTTGTTCTTGGGATGGTCCTATCAACAGTTGATTTTCCAAATCTAGAAGTTTGCCACAAAATCCTTTCTGTATTATCAACTATGGCAGGAGGGTTAGGATCTAGATGGGATCTAGTATTGACCCTATGTGAAGCCAGATTTCAGTTTTTCAAAATTTAGAGAGGCTACTGGGGCTAGTGGATTCGCCAGGTGGAAATTTTTAGCTTTTCTGAAGGTAAAATGTTTTATGGTCCACCACCAATGATTATTTTAAAGACCAATTTGAAATGTTTTGGGTTTTCTGAGTTTTTTATGGTTCTATGGTTGCGAGAGTGTCCTATACCTGATTCAACACTTAGCTAAGGTGGTGAAACAAACAAAGTTTACTTTATGGCTTACTAGCTTATTTCTTCAAGGTTTGATAAGGGTCTCTTAGAATCCTAAGGGTTACTTATATTTCCACTGATTTAGACAGGTCCTATCATGATCACCATTATGTTGGTAGTGTTTTAAGAAAGCTATAGTTCACTTGGATGAATACTGAGTGTCTTATTTAGGGACTTTTACTCAAAAAGTGGTCCCACCGTGATCGCCATTATGTTGTAGTCCTGTGATTTGGCAAATTGGCATACCAAGTGACAAGGCAACATAAAAACCAATATTTAGAGCTCTAGGACCTAGCCTTCCTAGTCTCAGAGAGTGATCTCTCAATTGTTTGCAAAGGTGTGTGCTTGTTTGCTTTAAGGGTTGATTTTAGGCCAGTTATGAAGCATGAGTTTGTTTGATTTTTTGGTTGGACATGATGATCTAGGCAGCATAGATAGAGAGGGGAAATCTCTAAGTCATTGGACAATGGATTTAAGTGGAATTTGAAACAAGTTTGTAAATGGATTAGGGGTAGCATAGGGCAAATCTATCTTGGCCAGTGGATCTTCAAGGTCTTTCAGGTGAAATGAAATGGACATCAATGGTTTAGAATGAAAATTAGAACTAAAGGCAATTAAGAATCCTTAATTATATGTACTTCTCAACAAACAGACTTAAAATATTATTTGAACATAAAGAGGCATTCCATAGACAGGGCTGACCATAAATTCTAGAAACCACACTTCAGCAAATAATAATTTCAAGACAAACTTCTCTAATGAAACATAGAAGGCGAGAAACTCATTTAACTTCTAGTGTTTTTACCTTCAAGGATAAGAAAACATTCAAGATTCACACATAACTGCATTCATAGAAGAGGGAACTCCTAGATATATTAGATTACAACTATAAAGACCTTCAAAACAATTATTTAAGCAAGTACAAAGGGTATGATCGGAACAAAACCTCTTTGGAATACTTTAAACAATGGTAATTTAAAGGGAGACTTCAGAAACAGTTTTTAAGTGGCAACAAGTAAGAAGGGAAAACCATAAATCATTCTTGAGACCAATTGTATTAAACTATTTAAGAAATAAACAAGCATAATATTTCTAAAGAGAAATTAAGAATTTTCTAGAATATCTTAGCAGCAGAAAACATTAAGATAGTGAAGAGTAAACAGAACTAAGGTGCTTTCAAAAGACATTTCTTAGCCTAAACTTTTTACTCTACTGTAACAGAGAATGGTGAAACATGATGAAAATGGGAAATAATAATAACAGATTTAGAGTAATTCACTAGCAGCCAAGCTCAGGGATCCAATGACAGATCTTTCCCCATCTATAAATAGGTCAAGACACCACAATTCCTAAAACATCAATTTCCTTTCAACTTCAGCAAAACTATGTATTACTCCAAAGAGTCACCAAATGCCAACAATACAATGAGTTCAAATGCAGTATTTATGTTGCAAATGAGGAGGTGGAACTGATCTAGGGTTTTAGAGTCATTAACTATAGACTAAATGCATTCCTAACCTTGAAAACCATGCAAGGCATAAGGTAGGAATATATTCAACAACTTCTCTATTTTAATAATTATATCTTAACTTCTGATAGAAAGCTAGGAGAAAAGATTGACTTTCAAGGCTTATCCTCATCTTTACAATAACTATCCTGATAGTTTTAAATATTTTCTTTAGTGTAATAACCATTTGTTTGTCTTTGTAGGTAAAAAGTAGGCCAAGGTGTCAGTTAGATATTTCTGAGTTTTGAGTGAAATAACTGCTCTTTGTTGATGTATTCGAAGCTATTTTTAGCCTAAATTTCCTTAACTTAATCATTTAAACTATGTTTAAGGCCTGATTCTGCTTTAGCCTTCATAACTCATCATGATGCCTTTAACATTTCTCAGACTTCTTTAAACTTTAGTTCATCTGTTTTTAACTGTGTTTTTAACCTTTAATCTTCATTTAAGCCTTTAACCACTATCTTCTTTTCTTGCACAGGTGTCTTCTGTTGCTACACTGGAGGGTTTTAGAAAGGAATCAATGCTCATGAGGCATTGATCAATCATGGATTTTTGAACCCTGGATCCCTTTCTTCTTCACTTATAAGCCCTTTTGGATCGTCATCCAAGGCCTGTCATTGTGAACTTGACTGTGGGATGGCCCTTTGACTTAGGGCCACCATTAAACCTGCAGGAAGAAACAAAAACATGTTAACATAAAACCTGCGTGCGAGGGAAAACTGCTTCAGAGGCTCGGGATGGCTTATGGAGTAGTTTGCAGAGAAAGGAGAATGCGTGGTGGAGAGATTTTTATGGCGGAATGATGCAGACGGACGAAAATTTTAGAAGACAGGGCGCGAAATTTCAAAGGTGGTTTTGAGGAAAAACCAAGGTGGTTTTCACGCAATGGTTAGGTGGCAAGTGGTTTCGGTTCTTTCGAACATGATACCACACAGGCGCTGACAGGTGTCATTGCCTAAACCGTTGATTTCACGTTAAAAATGGGGTTTAAATTGTTTCGATGGATTAGGCGTGAAAATGGGTGTGAGCCGTCAGATCTGGGGGATCCAGATCTACGGAGGAGGGTGAACACGACGGGGAAGATGCATGGTAGTGGGACCAGGTGCTGAGGTCAACAAAGGTGTCGTGTAGTGGACAGTTTAATGAGCGTGGTTTGAAAGTTTCAAGATTGCGATGGACGTTGGATCGGAGGTGATCAACAGCAGAGATCACTCCAAGGAATAAACAGCGAGGGAATGGTAAAGAGGAAGGATAAGGGGCAGGAGCATTATAGCCGTTTGATCTGTATGATCGACAGTCGGGATGAGCTGGGAAGGTTGAAGCAGAGTAAAGGAAAAAGGGAAGGGGACTGGGGAGATAGGTGGGGAGTCGGTCCTGTGCAGAGTGGATAGGACCAGGGGCTCGAGAGATAAAAAGGTCGATGAGAAGGGGGGTGGTCATGGCCCTTGGTTTTTATGAAGAAAAAGGGGCTAAGAACTTAAACCTGGAGGGCTTAAGGCCTTATATTATCAATATGAGCGGAGTTACGCTAAAAATAGAGTTTTCAGCCTTTTTTAGGGTTTCAGTAAGGTGTACAAGGGTGACTTAAACCAAATAAAAGGTGTTTTTATAAGGTTTAGAGGCTTTTTAGGGAAAATGAAGGAATTAATGAAGGAAAAATGAGTTTATAGAGGAAATAAGGACTGATAGAATAATAGGGGTGAAAAGATAAAATGGGGGGAATGAAATGGAGATGAAATGTTGGAAATAGCCTGAAATTAGATCCTTTCTGAGATGGCAAGATAACTTGGAGGTTTTTAGTGAAGATTTTTAGTGATTTGATAAACTTAGGATAATGAAGGCAGTGATATTTCTAGAACTCACAATGTTTCTGCAAATTTTGTTTCTAGAAATCTGAAATTTTCAACTTAGTCATCTTTGGATAAAATCAAAATTATGGATGACTAACAGTGGCTCCACTTGGGGAGGGCAGCTATCTTTTCAAGGTGTCCAGAACCTCGGCTCATGAAATCTTCTGAGTTTCAGCATATTAGTGCCTTATCCATTGGGAAAATTCCTTCTTTTCTTTCTTGCTAATATTTCTTTATTTTTGACAACTTCAATCATTCTGCAACATGTAATATCTTCAAACAGCATTTCTTCCTACCCAATCCTACTTGTCCTAGCATTTTTTTTCCTTCCCTTTGAGTGCATTTGAACTAGCAAACTCCTTGACATTTAATTTTTGAAAACTGAAAATAAACTAACTATCCTACCCTTATGTCCTCCAAAAGTCCAAATTAAACTGTTGAACTCTTTTTATTCTCTACCTATGCTACTTGACTGCCAAGATTAAACTGTTTGGAAATCTTGATTCTCTAGCTATTGACATAAAAATTTAAAGCATGGTTCAAATCAAGATTGGACAGTCTGATCAACCATGGTTGTGGTATTTTGAACAAGCTGCACACAAACATTATTTTTGCATAAAATTAAATTAGAAAGATAAGGCCATGATTTGTCTTTTTGCAAGGCATCCTTATCTATTTCTTTGATTATGTTTTAAGCATGTGGAACCAGTATCTTTATACTCTCCTAATCTATTTTTCTTTGAATAAGTCAAGTCTGAAATAATTTTGTCAATCAATGTTTCTACTAACTTATCAACATAAATTTAAAGTATTTTCAACCATTATTAGACTAGATGACTGAACAATATATCATTTTTAATCAGCAGTGGCATTTAAACTTGCTCACTTTCAGAAAATTCTCTTTTTGGGTATGGGGTTGTACCTCTTTTGAATCTGCCCTCTTTTCCTTTCTTTTATTGTTTTTGTATTTTTCATGATTTCTTTTCAACTAGGTTATGTAAAATGAATATAAATTTTGAATTTAGGACTCTTGACAGAAGTAGTGCCTGAGCATCCTGCCATTAACAGGACCTCCAAATATGTCTTCTC
The DNA here is from genome assembly GCA_034641835.2 of Pinus albicaulis. NCBI lineage: Eukaryota > Viridiplantae > Streptophyta > Pinopsida > Pinales > Pinaceae > Pinus > Pinus albicaulis. The sequence continues at coordinate 451,986,312 of CM076577.1, forward strand.
CATTCAGCTCTTGCAGAAAGAATGCATTATGACCCTTTATAGAATGAATGATGTAAGTCCCTTTCCATAGATTTTCAAACTTACCATGTTTACCTTTCTCTTCCCTTCTGAAATCCCACTTTATAACTATATATCCAACCTGGAAATCATTTTCTTTAGTCCTTTTGTCAAATAACTTCTTGATGCCTTCTTGGACTGTTTGTGTTCTCTTATACACTTCCTCCCTGGACTGTTGTAAATGAATGGTTTGATTTATCCTTCTCTGCATATGATTTTCCTCATATTGTACTTCTTGGAGGAGTTTCATGACTGGAACTCCTAGAGATGTTGGGAACACTGCATCCATGCCATAAACCAGCTGATATGGGGACATTTTTATTGACTTCTTGGTGGCTAATCTATCAGCCCATAAAGCATGAACCAACTTACTATGCCATGATTTCTGATTTTTCTCCAACAATTTTTTGATAATATTGACAAGGCTTTTGTTGGAGGATTTAGCTAATCCATTTCCTTGGGGATAGTAGGCAGTGGAATGACCCAATGTGATATGATATTTATAGCAGAAGTCAACCATTCTCTTAGATTTGAAGGCAGCAGCATTTTCTGTGATAATTTTTCTAGGGCAACCAAATTTGGATAGTATGTTGGTTTCAAGGAACTTGATAATGACAGAGTCAGTAGAATTCCTAGCAGGTATGGCTTCTATCCATTTGGTAAAATAGTCAGTGGCAGTGAGGATCCACTTATTTTGGTCTGATGATGATGGGTGAATTTTCCCATTGAAGTCCAAGCCCCATTGTTGAAAGGGAGCCTCAACACTGATGGGATGTAAGGGTAGAGGTAGGAGTTTTCTCTTGCCATCAAAAATTTGACACTTATGGCAAGACACGACAAGTTTCTGAGTATTTGGGAAAAGGGTGGGCCAATAGTAACCAGATCTAAGGATTTTATTTGTTGTGGTCTTCTAATAAATATGTCCTCCACATTCTCCCTCATGCAGCTCATGCATCATTTTTCCTGCATCAATCTCAAGCAAACATTTAAGAAATATTCCAACAACATTCTTCCAATATAAAACCCCATATAATATGCAATAATTTAAAGCCTTATGTTTTAAAAATATAGCTTTAGTTTTAGACAGAGAAGGAGGGGTATTCAGATAAAGCAGCATATATATGATATTAGCATACCAAGGTGAATTCACAAAAAATTCTTCAATAAATGGAGCTGTGAATTCTTCTATTTCTTCCAAAATATCAACCATATTCATATCTAAAGCTTGGAAGTTTGACTCAGCCATGAGTTTTGCTAATCCCTGCCCTTTGATTAGTTTGGTGGGCCTGATTTCTAAGTCATATTCTAGAATAATAGCAATCCATTTTCCCCTTTTACCAGTAGGTTCTTGACTTAAAATGTCCTTGACAATAGTATGTGGGACAAAAGCAATGATGTGAGAATGTAAAATGTAGACTCTAAAGTCTTTCAATGCTTTTACCAAGGCAAAGGCTTATTTCTCCATAATGTTATATTTGAGTGGAGCATCTCTTAAGGCTCTACTAAAAAAGGATATTGGTTGTTCTTGCCCCATGATGTTCTTTTGTAGTAATACTGCAGCTATTGTATGTTCAGATGCAAAAGAAAAGATTTAGAAATCTTTGGTGAAATCAGGACTGATAAGAACAGGTGTTTGAGTAAGAGCTTGTTTTACTAGTTCAAATGATTGTTTAGCTTGTATTGTCCATTTAACACCTATCTCTTTCTTAAGCATGTTTGTTATGTTTCTTAATAGCTCAGCAAGGTTGGGGATGAACCTTCTTAAAAAAATGATCTTCCCAATGAAAGATTGCAATTATTTGAGGTTTCTAGGATGGTTGATTTTCAATATGCCTTCGATCCTTTTAGGGTTTACTTTGATTCCCTCTTCAGAAATTATGTGACCAAGAATATTTCCTTCTTGGAGACAAAAGAGTGTCTTTTTGGGATTCAAAGATAAGCCATATTTCCTACATTTCTCAAAAAAAATTCTTAAATGAATCAAGTGTTCTTCATCAGTTTTAGAGAAAACAGTGATTTCATCAAGATAAATGATTATAAAATATTCTATGTCTTCTGAAAAGGCTATATCCATGGCCCTTTGGAAGGTGGCCCCTGCATTCATCAAACAAAATGGCATTTTGACATACATGAATGTACCCCAAGGTGTAGTGAAAGTAGTTTTATGTTGATCACTTGGGAGTATTAACACCTGATTGTAACCTGAGAACCCATCCAACAATGATATTATTTTAGACCCAACCACCCTTTGAAGTATGTGATCCATTTTTGGCAAGGGATAGTTATCTTTTAGGGAGGCTCTATTTAGATTTTTGAATTCAATGCAAAGCCTGATTTCCCCAGTCTTCTTCCTAACAAATACTAGATTGGAAACCCATTCTGAGTATCTAAGGGGAACTATAATCCCAGCATCATACATTTTCTTGATCTCTTTCTCAACTAAAGGTAATAAAACAGGGTTTATCCTTCTGAGTTTTTTTTTGAAAGGTTTCTGATTTTCCTTAAGAGGAATTTTACAGTGTTGAATGATGTTGGTATCATATGATTTCAGATCCTTGTATCCCCATGAAAACACATCTCCAAACTCCTTTAAAATTTCAATGTATTGCTGCTTGATATGAGCTGGGAGAGTGCTGGATAGCTTGATCATTTTGGGCTCTGCTAGACTTCCTATGTTATGTTCTTCTACATTGGTTTCTATAGGCTCTATTTTTGGTTCTTTGGCTACATCATTGAAGTCAAATAGTTGTTCTAATGGTGTAAGGCCCCTTTGTATAGTATCACCTTTGCATTGTAAAACCTCAAGGTCCTTTTGTTCTGGATTGTCAAATGATTCTGCCTCAAAAATATTTTCAAATTGATTTATACTGGCAGAAAAGGGCAGCTCTGTTTCAGGGATTTGTTCTTTATTTAAACAGCTTTCTTTATGGCTTGAAGTAGGTGCTGATATGGAAAAATCATTCCTTTATTGTAGAAAATCATCTATGTGTTTGTCTCCTTCAAACACTTGCCAGTAATCTTCATTGTTAGGTATTGCAGGCTTGTGGTATTTGAAAATTACTAGCAGCAAAGGCAAGTTCATTTGCTAGATGATTTTGAGCCCTTGGGATGAAAATGAGTTCATATTTTTCAAAGTTGTTTAGGAGATCAAGGGCGGCATTTCTATATTCTCTAAGTTTTGGGTTTTTGGCTGAATACTCCCCTTTAATATGTCTAATGATTAGCTCAAGATCTCCTTGGACCGATATTTTCTTAGCTCCTAAATATTTGAGAAAATGTAGACCAAGGAGGATGGCTTCATATTCAGAAATGTTATTTGTGCATAGAAAATCTATTTTATAGGAAAATAATTTGTTTGTGCTCTGTATCCATAGACCAGCCCCTGAACCTAATTTGCTACAAGAGCCATCAAAGCTTTTTTTCCAAGGTATTTCAATCTTATTTTCATTTTGTTTCTGTTGTTCAAGGCTGCTAAATTTTTAGTTGTTCTATGCTTGAGTTGAGGGCAGATTGGACTTTTCTAGTGGACTAAATTGCTCTTTGCTTTCCTTTTCTTGTTGAATGATTTCATCTTCATTATACAATATAAAGGAATCCAAATTTGAGTGAATGGAGTAGACAGGAGTGTTTTTGGGCCTATCTATGTTGCTCACCATGTATTTCATATGAGACTCCCTGTATAGTCTTCTAGTTTGATTAAATACTGGGATGGTGGCATAGGACATGTCCATTTGAAGGCTCCCCTAAAGTTTGGCTCCCCATGATATAGATATTAGCATGTCATACTTAGGGGGCATGTCCATAACTAGACCTTTAGCAGGAATTTGATCAGGCCCAAGCATTTGACTCTGCTTGAATCAAAGGAATACAAGTCCTTATATGGTTTAGTAATTTCTAGGCCTAGGCTTTCCATTACTACTTTGGGCATAAGGTTATGAGAAGCACCTAAGTCTAGCATGGCATTGTGCAAGATTTTTTTATGTATGTTCAAGCTAACATAGAAGGGAGGGACAACCCCCTCTTGGTATTTTCCTTCAACTTCAAGACCAAACAACAATTCTGGTTTATCATCTGTCAAGTTTAAAGTATCAATGTCACTACCTATATTCAAAGCTTTCAAAATTTTATTTTTGTATACATCCTGAGTTACTAGTTCAGCTAGAGGTATGCTAATTTTGATCTTGGAAATTTCACCCTCAAGGTTGAAAGGAACTATTGTTTTTGAGGTATTTACATCTATTTTTTTATTTACAATTCTTTCAGCAATTCTGATTTGCTGAATTTTATTTGGACTGTTATTTAGGATAGATTTGTTAAGGCCACTAGCAGAGGTACTAGGGTAGCTTTGTTCGACACTTTGTTGGTTGTTTTTGTCTTTATTTAGATCAGTTTTCTTGGCCATGGTGTTAGTGTTACTTGCTGTCTTTTTAGGCTGATTTTTTGAAGTTTTTCTAACAGCAGTACTAGTATTTTTGTCATTAGAAATCTCTGGGCTCCCTTTACTTCTAAGATTATATTGTTTGTGTACCTCCATGATTGCATTTTCAAACCCCAATCTGTAATCTTCAGAATCCTCATGGTTTATAGATTTTTGGCTTTTGTGATCCATCGATAAATTATGCAGAAATATTTCAGTAATAATCACATTACAATGATTATTTATTTATTTTAAGATAGTTAGATAAATAATTATAAGAAAATAAATATATAATTATAATAAAATAATATTTGTAACATTAATAATTAATTAACGATATTAATAAGATAAAAATATTTTTATATATGAATTAAACTATTAAATAGATCTAGCCGTTATTAATTTTAATAGTCAAACTAGCCATTAGGTTGTATTAAATAAATAACTAAATTATTAGAGCTAGCTGTTATTATTTTCAAAGTCAAATTAGTTGTTATTCTAACTGTTTTACTTTGCCATTTATATATCTATTTAAACTCAACGATCGGATCTGATCTCTCACCTAATCCTAATGATGAACCACACTGGTTGGTTCGAAGTGCGTCGACTTTGTTCATTGTAATGTGATTATTACCGAAATATTTCTGCATAAAATCATCATGGTTGTTTTCAGTTTGTTCTGAGGAGAAGAATCCTTTTTCTTCTTCAATGAGAAAAGCATCTATCTCACTGTCAGATCTTATCAAGTTTACATTATTTTCTTCCAACCTTTCAGTTTCCCTTTCCTTCTCTTGATCTAAATAATTTTTTTGGAAGGGGGGCCTAATTTGTTGGTCATTATCTCTTTGCCTATCTTGACTAGGATCTCTTCTGAGATTTGGATTACTATTTCTGTTTTAGGGATTGGTTTGATTCTCTCTAGGAGGCACTCTATCATTCAGATTTATCTTTTCAAGCATTCTCTCCATTATCTTCACTAAGTTGTCAATTTTGGCATCAGATGATGAGTTTTATGCCATTGTTTCATCCCTGTTTGTAACTCTTTTCTCTGATTTTAACCAATCTCTTTTCTCAATCAGATTTGCTTCTACACTTAAGGCTCCCCTCTGCATATCTTCTAAATTCAAGGGGTCTCTCTCTCTTAGCTGGTAGGCCATTTCTGGATCAAAGCCTTCTGGAAATTTAGCTAAGGCTAGGTCTAGTGGAGGTTTCATGTTTGGGGGAAGAGCATTATACACACTATTGAATCTAGTGCAATAATCTTGGACACTCTTCCCAGTATTTCTCTTAAGGTTTTAATAGTCTGACAGTGTTTGGAGAGGGTTATTTTTAATTTCCCATTTATTTGTGAATATTTTATAATAATAAAGAAGGGATATCATTTATGCTGTGAGGAGTTAAGCCTTTGAACCATTTTTTGGTTTCTCCTCCTAAACTTTGAGCAAAAATTCTCATCTTAATGGTCTCTTCTTCAATTTCCATATAATCAAAAGCATCATCCATCTTGTCTACATGTTGTTGAGCAGTAGTAGGTTCATTTCCAGTGAAATGGGGAATTTTGGATTGGTAATCATTGGGTAGAGGAAACAGAGGTTTTGGTAACACTAATGGAGCATACCATGCTGCCATGATAGGAAATAATGGGGGATTTTCAAGAGGTGGATTTACAAGAGGGAAAGTGGGTTGAGCTGGAGTGCTTTGAACAGTGGATGTGTATACAAGAGTGGAAGAAAAACTTGGGCCAGCAAACTGATGATGAGAAGATTTGTTATGGAAGGAGTTGAAGTGATGGAGAAGCTAAGAATCAGATGGAGTAGAAGGTGAGGCTTCTCTGTTAAAGCTTTGTTGAAAATCTATGGTTTCAAAGTCAGCTTGGTTTAAATCACTTTGATACTTATTTCCAAATAGGTTCTTTGTATGAGGTAAGTCAAAGTGAGGATCTTTCAATACTGTGAGATTTTCAGGGACAGATCTTGTTCTTGGGATGGTCCTATCAATAGTTGATTTTCCAGATCTAGAAGTTTGCCACAAAATCCTTTCTGGATTATCAACTATGGCAGGAGGGTTAGGATCTGGATGGTATCTAGTATTCACCCTATGTGAAGCCAAATTTTAGTTTTTCAAAATTTAGAGAGGCTACTAGGGCTAGTGGAGTCGCCAAGTGGAAATGTTTAGCTTTTCTGAAGGTAAAATGTTTTATGGTCCACCACCAATGATTATTTTAAAGACCAATCTGAAATTTTTTTGGTTTTCTGAGTTTTTTGTGGTTCTACGGTTGCGAGAGTGTCCTATACCTGATTCAACACTTAGCTAAGGTGGTGAAACAAACAGAGTCTACTTTATGTCTTACTGGCTGATTTCTTCAAGGTTTGATAAAGGTCTCTTAGAATCCTAAGCGTTACATAGATTTACACTAATTCAGACAGGTCCTATCATGATCACCATTATGTTGGTAGTGCTTGAAGGAAGCTATATTTCACTTGGATGAATATTGAGTGTCTTATTTAGGGACTTTTACTCAAAAATGGGTCCCACCGTGATCGCCATTATTTTGTAGTCCTGTGATTTGGCAGATTAGCATACCATGTGACAAGGAAACATCAAAACTAATCTTTAGAGCTCTAGGACCTAGCCTCCCTAGTCTCAGAGAGGGATTTCTCAATTGTTTTCAAAGGTGTGTACTTGTTTTCTTTAAGGGTTGATTTTAGGCTAGTTATGAAGCATGAGTTTGTTTGATTGTTTGGTTGGACATGATGATCTAGGCAGCATAGATAGAGAGGGGAAATCTCTAATTCATTGGGAAATGGAGTCAAGTGGAAGTTGTAACAAGTTTGTAAATGGATTAGGGGTATCATACGGAAAATCTAACTTCGCTAGAGGATCTTCAAAGTCTTTCAGGTGAAATGAAATGGACATCAATGGTTTAGAATGAAAATTAGAACTAAGGGAAATTAAGAATCCTTAATTATATGTACTTCTCAACAAAGGGACTTAAAACATTATCTGAACATAAAGAGGCATTTCATAGACAGGGCTAACCATAAATTCTAGAAACCACACTTCAGCAAATAATAATTTCAAGACAAACTTCTCCAATGAAATATAGAAGGCAAGAAACTCATTTAACTTCTAGTGATTTCACCTTCAAGGATAAGAAAACATTCAATATTCACACATAACTGCATTCATAGAAGAGGGAAATCCTAGACATATTAGATTACAGCTATAAAGACCTTCAAAACAATTATTTAAGCAAGTACAAAGGGTATGATCGGAACGAAACCTCTTTGGCAGACTTTAAAAAATGGTACTTTAAAGGGAGACTTCAGAAATAGTTTTTAAGTGGCAACAAGTAAGCAGGGAAAAGCATAAATCATTCTTGAGACCAACTGTATTGAACTATTTAAGAAATAAAAAAGCATAAGAGTTCTAAAGAGAAATTAAGAATTCTCTAGAATATCTTAGCAGCAGAAAACATTAAGATAGTGAAGAGTAAATAGAACTAAGGTGCTTTCAAAAGACATTTCTTAGCCTAAAATTTTTACTCTACTGTAACAGAGAATGGTGAAACATGATGAAAATGGGAAATAACAATAAAAAATTTAGAGTAATTCACCAGCAGCAAAGCTCAGGGAACCAATGGCAGAGATTTCTCCATCTATAAACAGGTCAAGACATCCACAAGTCCTAAAACATCAATTTCCTTTCAACTTCAGCAGAAATATGTATTACTCCAAAGAGTCACCAAATGCCAACAATACAATAAGTTCAAATGCAGTATTTATGCTACAAATGAGGAGGTGGAATTGATCTAGGGTTTGAAAGTCATTAACTATAGAGTAAATGCATTCCTAACCTTGAAAACCATGCAAGTCATAAGGTAGGAAGATATTCAACTACTTCTCCGTTTTAATAACTCCGCCTTAACTTCTGATAGAAAGATAGGAAAAAATATTGACTTTCAAGGCTTATCCTCATCTTTACAATAACTGTCCTGACAGTTTTAAATATTTTCTTTAGTGTAATAACTGTTTGCTTGTATTTGTAGGTAAAAATTAGGCCAAGGTGTCAGTTAAATATTTCTGAGTTTTGAGTGAAATATCTGCTCTTTGTTGATGTATTCGAGGCTATTTTTAGCCTAACTTTCCTTAACTTAATAATTTAAATTTTGTTTAAGGCCTGATTCTGCTTTAGCCTTCATAACTCATCATGTTGCCTTTAACATTTCTTGAACTTCTTTAAACTTTAGTTCATCTGTTTTTAACCTTTAATCTTCATTTAAGCCTTTAACCACTGTCTTCTTTTCTTGCACAGGTGTCTTCTGTTGCTACGCTGGAGGGTTTCAGAAAGGGATCAATACTCATAAGGCATTGATCGATCATCGATTTTTGAAACCCGGATCCCTTTATTCTTCGCTTATAAGCCCTTTTGAATTGTCTTCCAAGGCCTGTCACTATGAACTTGACTGTGGGATAGCCCTTTGACTTAGAGCCGCCATTAAACCTACAGGAAGAAACAAAAACATGTTAACATAAAACCTGCGTGTGAGGGAAAACTACTTCAGAGGCTCGGGATGGATTATGGAGTAATTTGCAGAGAAAGGAGAATGCGTGGTGGAGGGATTATTGTGGCAGAATGATGCAAACAGACAAAAATTTTAGAAGACAGGGCGCGAAATTGTAAAGGTACTTTTGAGGCAAAATCGGGGTGGTTTTCACGCAATGGTTAGGTGGTAAGTGGTTTCAATTCTTTCGAACGCGATACCACATAGGCGCTGACATGTGTCCTTGCCTAAACCTTCGATTTCTTGTTAAAAATGAGTTTTAAATTGTTTCGATGGATCGGGCGGGAAAATGGATGTGAGCCATCAGATCTGGGGGATCCAAATCTACGGTGCAGGGTGAACGCGACGGGGAATATGCATAGTAGTGGGGCCAAGTGCTGAGGTCAGCAAAGGTGTCATGTAGTGAACATTTTCATGGGCGGGGTTTCAAAGTTTGGAAATCATGATGGATGTTGGATCAGAGGCAATCAACAATGGAGATCGCTCCAAGGAATAAAGAGCGATCGAATGGTCAAGAGGAAGGATAAGGGGAGGGAGCATTATAGTCATTAGATCTGTATGATCGATGGTTGGGATGAGCTGGGAAGGTTGAAGAAGAGTAAAGGAAAAAGGGAAGGGGACTAGGGAGATAGGCAGGGAGTCGGTCCTATGCATAGTGGATAGGACCGGGGGCTTGGGAGATAAAAGTGTCGATGAGAAGGGGGTGGTCGCGGCCCTTGGTTTCTATGAAGAAAAAGGGGCTAAGGTCTTAAGCCCGGAGGGCTTAAGGCCTTAATATTATCAATATGAACGGAGTTAAGCTAAAAATAGAGCTTTGAGCCTTTTTTAGGGTTTCGGCAAGGTGTAAAAGGGTGACTTAAACCAAATAACATGTGTTTTTATAAGGTTTAGAGGCTTTTTAGGGAAAATTAAGGAATTAATGAAGGAAAATTGAGTTTTGTAGAGGAAATAAGGACTGATAAAATAATAGGGGTGAAAAGATAAAATGGGGGGAATGAAATGGTGGAAATAGCCTGAAATTAGTTCCTTTCTGAGATGGCAGGATAACTTGGAGGTTTTGAGTGAAGATTTTTTGTGATTTGATAAACTTAGGATAATGAAGGCAGTGAGATTTCTAGAACTCACAATGTTTCTGCAAATTTTGTTTCTAGAAATCTGAGATTTTCAACTTAGTCATATTTGGATAAAATCAAAATTATGGATGACTAACAGGGTGAACAGAGAGAGAGTTAGAATGAGCATTGAAATGAATTCATTCATTAGAATAGCATGACATGTTCATGTAAATCTTATAAAAACAGAGCATAGAAAGCATAATTTATGTCTATAAAATGATAAGACTTAACATAAAGAAGCATATATATGGAAGATGGATAACATAACATTCAACATGATAAGTTTACAGAGAAAAAAAAATTCTCAAAGGCATACCACTTGAGTCTCAACACTATGTCTGCAACATTGTCTTTGATTTCATTAAAAAAAATCTTGTACAATAGTTCCACTACAAATAACAACTATCCAACCTCTAAAATGACTTGATGTGGACTAATTATTGAAAATATAGTTCATGACGCCTCATAGGGTCGAAATCCTATCTAAAAATCATCATAATTACATCAGATGGGTCACTTCCTAGAATCTAGGGAAGTTAGAAACTAATCCCTGAAATTTAGCTAAAGACTAGGAGTGTGTGTCTCCTCCATTAAATCACATGTTTCTTCATCATAAGAGGCAAAAAAAAACTCAAATAAATAAAATGAAACCTCATGGGAAAACTAGCATCGAATTCTGAAGTTTTCCTGGCATGACAGTTATTTGAAAGTTATCCAATGTAGAAACGTAGTGCCTTTAGCAGAAGTGTCACATTTGTCTGGCAGAAGCGTCGCGCCTCTTCAAGGGTTCTTTTGACCAGCCTAAAAGCATCCAAATAAAATTCCAAAGGCTAGGTTTGAGTATCCCTATGATTCTACTTTCCAATTCACCTTTAAATTTGAGAAAACACCCACAAGAAGACCTCCAAAAAAAAAATTTTCCAACCTCACTCCATAAGTGCCACCCCTGGTCAAAAACACTGGCAGAAGCATGAAAATAAGGAATTTTTTTGGCTTTTTCGCCACAACCAAGGGTTTTCATGAAAAACTAAGACCTAATATAATGTGCAAGTGAAATGGAATCTATCCATGTAATCCAATGTTCATTTGGATGCCCTGAGAGAAAGTGTCGCGATGCTTCTGTGTAGACCTAATTTCTTGAATTTTCCAAAAATCACCAAAAATGTCAAAAATGCTCAAAATTGGTCAAAATTTGTTTTCTGACACTTTTGGATAATAGGCTAAACATTCAAGTATTCCTTAGCAAGGAGGTTTAAGTTATCCTTCTCTTTGAGCTTCATTTGAGCTTCCTTAAGCTTTTTCTTCATTTGCTTGAGCCTGATTTGGGAAATTTTGTTTCTGGTTCAATAGTGATTTTCCATATGTCTCTGGAGGTTATTATTCTTTTTGGATTTCTTTATAATCTTCTCAAGATGACCATTCACCCTATGCAGCCAAAACTCCCTATCTTGATTGATTTCATCAAGAATTAGTTCATCAAAAGTTTTCCAACTTAATTTAGGAGTTGATTCTCTTTCTTTCTGAAGCGCCCTCTTGAGGCCTCTTGTCCTTGGTATTCTTGTTTTTGTTTCAAATTCTACATCCTCCATGTGATCATCATCTACCAGTTCTTTGCCTTTTAATTTATCTGCCTCAACATGTACCTTTGGCTTGTCTTGGAGGAGTAGTTTCACTTTTAACTAAAAATTATCTTGTTGTAGGAATGTGATCTAAGAATTTTCCATTGATAAAACCTCCCTTAACTCCGCTATCTCTTTATCTTTCTCATTTATGATTTCCTCAACTGACTTATATTTCACCTACTCTTCCATGTTAACCTCTAAGGGTTCTTTTTCATCACAATACTGCAATGGTGACTCACCATCATGACTAGGTGGTTGATCTATTGTTTGTCTTTGCTCAAGTGTAGCTTCAAGTGCCAATACAACTATGATGGTATTAGGAGAAAAAGGAATTCTCTTACCCTTCTCATAGGTTTTAGTGATCTCAACCCTAGGTTATTTTGAAACCTTTTCATGCTTGCTTGAAGAGCCAACCTCCTTTAGTTTTATTGATGTTGTGCTATGAAAAATAGGTGGACTAGTAGCAGACGTTGATGCTACTTTCTCCATGAAAGGTTCCCATGTCATATTGTTTGTTGAGAGTTGGTGAAAAACAATCAACTTGAAAAAACCACGGTGGAATAGACTAGGATGAGGATTCTTACCTTTGATTTGTACCTTTTCTTCCATCTTTACCAAACTCCTTAACAAATAATTGGACAAATTAAGTGATTTGGTAGTCGTGAAGTGCATTAGTAACCTGACATGGTATTGGTACAGTCTTGAAAATCTTCTCTTAAATGTAAAATATTTCATGATTAGCTTCATTAATGGGGCATACTTATCAATTAAATGCTTGAAATTGAAAACATGTTCAGGTTCTTCTCTGCAATGAGGTTTTAGGAACATTGGGTAGTTCTCAAGGTCCAATTCCATGCCCTTGAACCATACTTCCCCTTCACTTGGAATTCATGTTGCTAAAGTGATGGCATCTACTCATAGAGTGAATTCAATGCCTATTATGATGGCTTTGTCTCTGCTGAAGTTAGTGGCATAAAGGCTAGTCAATTGAACATGATAGCCTACCTCCATGATTATCTCACAAAACCTCAAACATATAGTGTTTTCAAAATATCTCTTGCTATAAGGGGAGTCATTGAGTTCTTTCAATGTGGATGGCTTTAACCTTGAATGGTGGACTCCTTTGTGAGCCTTCTTTTCACTCTCCATACTACTTGTGAACAGGATGAAACCCACCTAGATGAAATGAGTGGGTAGGGACAATGAATTTGAGAAACAGGGGATAGGGATAGGGTAGCTTTAGGGGTTGTGATGAAGTATAAGGAAGTTAAGGAAAATTCCCCAAAAAATTGAGGAGGTAGGGTGATGTGTTTGCTTGAGGCTACAAGTGAAATTTTTTGAAATAGGTATGGGGAGATGGATCAAAATGGGAAAACACATGAATTTTTCAATTTTCTTGTGAATATGTAGTGGGAATTTAGGGTTTTGATGGAAACAATGGTAAAGGGGACTATGAGTAATAGGGGTTGTTAGGGTAGGGTATGTGGAGGATAAATGAAGGTTTTTGATGGTGGGAAAAGGGTCTTTAATGGTTAAAACCAACCAAGAAAGGGAAATTGTAAAACGTAGTGGAGCAAAACCCTAAGGAGAGATATAACTCATACACTGATGAATTAACTTGAAAAAGGCATTTGAAGTTTCCACTTACTGATTTTGGAGGCCATAGAAGGTTTGCACACTTTTTTTGAACCTTGAAAAGCTGAGTTAGAGGTTGAAAACCAAAAACGTAGCACTTTGGAATAAGCGTAGCACCAACACCCAAAAACGTTGTGTTGCCTCCAGAAACGTAGTAGAGTGAATTTTCTTGCAGTTTTATCCCCTCCAAATATATATATCTATATATATATATATATATAGTCCATAAAATTTGGATTTAGATTTGGTTAATAATATTTTAATTGTGCACCAATATCTAGGCTAACTCAATATTTTGTTATAAATAGAATGTTTTTTCCATTCATTCACTACCTTTTATTGCCTAGAGATCACTCTTGATCTATACTTTTGCTTTGACTTTGATCCTCCCATCATTGTCATATTTTTCTACTTTTTTCTTGTGAGCTCCCTTTGAGTTCCATTTTGTCTGGGTTTTCTGCACCATCAAGAGAGAGAGATCTTATATCTGAAGCGCTGAGGACATACAAGATTCCATCCCATTAAGGGGGACTGGTAACATCTTTCTATGTTCCCTTCCTAGGTGTCATAATACAAAAAATTCTTTAAAAAATCTTGTCTTTTTCATTGGATGCATGGAGAAACTCTTGCTTATTATTTGTTTCTCAATGTCTTTAACTGCATAGATCTGGATTTTGTAACATTTATTATGATCACTAACTGAAGATATAAGGAAATTGAAAGACATATTTGATGTTATGTATGTTTTTTATGCATATCTAAAGTGAGCTTTTTTCGTACGATTGTGATTAGAATTCACACTAACAACTGGAAACTCCACAAGGGTTTATAATTATGACCGTTGTCATTTTTTAGATCCCTTCATGACCACCTACTTCAACCCCTAGGGTTTTTCTTCAGCTTCTTATTTTTCATTTTTTGATGTCATTTTTAACCTTTAAAACCGTAAAACAGTACAAATTCTAACTTCTATGTGTTTCTGGGCACTTTGTGTAGGTAACAGGTATCAGCTGCAGCAGAGACGACCCTTTTTTCTTAAACATGCTCCTGAGACAAACGGAAGTGCAGGTCACACTTTTTGGGCCAAAAATTGTGACCTCAACTCTCAAGTAGCGGAAAACAGCCTGAAAACTGTGACCTCAGTGGATAACAGGTCAGAAATTAAGACCTGTACGTTTTGCGGGATTTTTTCTGTGATCTTTTTGGGTTTTTCTAGGCCACTGTTCAGGGTTATCTGACCTCCCTCTCCACCCTTCTAGGACCTGTACTTACTTATTTTTACTCGTCGAAGTAGGAACCAAGCCCCTTAGGGATTCAGTTAGCTAAAGCAGGTCTTCTGAGATTTCAATGTTTTTAGCCATTTTTCATATCTGAACCTGCACTTTTAGATCCATTTTGGATTGGTTATTTATCCATCCAAAACACCTATTTTCAGTGTTGTTTGGTCCTCCTTTAGGATTCACCCCGTTTCCCTTCAGGTCGTAGCCTTTCACCACCTTTTTTACAGCATTTTTTCCCTCTGGTTTTTTGTTGTTTTCTTCCCCTCTTTCCAGCAGATATGATCTTTAGATCCCTATCCCTCCCGAATTTAGATCCATTGGCCATTTTGTGTGTTTTGACTAGATTTTTCCCACCCATAGACTATTTTTTGGGAAGCCCTCCTCCTTGGGTTTAAATTGATGCATCTTTAGCTATTTAGTTTACTGTCACATTCAGTTTCATTTATGGTCATTTTTAGTTTTATTTACATATATACAGCACCTTTTTTCTTTTTTCTCTACATACGTCTGATCTTAATTAAAATTAACATACTTATCACATACACGCACACCCTAAGTGAAGAGCGCCTAGTTTACACCAGCAGGCCAAGACTTAAACATTGTAATCAATTGATCTTGCACCTCCCTACCCTTGTTTACCTCTCTTCCTTATTGGGTTCCGTATCTATTTACCATCATTGTGCCCCCAAGGTGTTTATCCCAGAGAATCCAAGGCCTTCATCCTCAGTTTCTGTTAGGAAGACTCACCCCACCGCATAGGGTTTGTGTTCGTACTCCACCCAGTCCCCATTCTAACTCTACTTCTAGTTCATCGGGTTCCCCTGCTGGTTCTATCCCTAGCTCTCCTCCACCTTTCACCTTCATCATGTCGGGTTTAGTACCTAATGCTAGTGGAAACCCCGACCCTAATGTTGGAAATGCTACTAGTGGTGTCGCAACGGGAGCTATTTCGGTTGCGCCCTTGCTTCCTTATATCGCAGGCCTAAGCCTTCTCAGGTTTAGCCAGTTGATTAATGACCCCATACACCATGATCCTGGTTGGCCTGCTATTCTAACCAAGCTTCCTTCAGACATCCCCAAGTTTGAATTAAATGTTGGAGAGGATCCTACCAACCATGTTCGTTCTTTCCACATGTGGTGTTCATCTAACTCCATCACCAATGACTCTGTCTGTCTCCAGTTATTCCAACGTACTCTTACTAGAGAAGCTTCCAAGTGGTATGTCGACCAAGCCTCCTCCTCTCATACTAATTTTGTGACCCTTTCCAAGGCTTTTCTGTCTTACTTCAAGATTCCCCTTCTCTATGACACCAGTACCGAACTCTTGACCTCTTTCTGTTAAATTTATGCTACCCGCCTATCTGATCATATTCAAGAATGGCGCAGAGGGAAGAGCCTATGTCGAGCCCCTACTTTCAAAGACCATGTCTACATGGACTCATTTCTCAGATCCCTTTTTCTTGCTATTGGTAAAGATGTTGCATCCCACTTCCCTCAAACCAAGGAAGCTACCCTCCAAATTGCGTTGAAGTATGACCTGATATATGCACAATCTGGTTATTTTTATACTATATTACCAGATCTCCTTAGACCCGGTGGTGCCAACGCACCGAGGGCATCCCATGCCACCGATAGTATCGTTGGAGCCATTTCACATCTGTACACTCATCCTCCCATGAGATATGGTTTCCCTCAGGGAGGGGCTAGCTCCTCCAGCACTTTTCCCCCTCCCGGCAACATGTATCTAGGATATAGCATGCCTCCTCCTTTTTCCCAACATATTTACCCCAATGTTTCCCAACCTCCCTATTATTTGTATCCGTGGCCTGGTGCTCCAGCTCCTCCAGCACTAGCAACTCAACCTCCCTTGCCTTCTCAATATCCACAACAGCAGCCACCCCCCCCCCTCAGGGTTAGCTGTATGCGCAGTAGAGTGTGATTAATCCTCCCACTTCCAAAAAGAAGAGGAAAGGTAACCAAAACCAATCTACCCCAGGTAATCGAGGAAACAATACCCAAGGGAATCCATCTAACACTGCAACCTAGCAACAGGGCACTCATCCCAAGCAGGATCGGCCTATTCGCACAAATAAACCTTATTCTTATTGCGGTGTATATGGTCACTATACCCATGATTGTCCCTTTTTACCTCAGATGTGTTAGATGTGGGAAGTTCAAGCATCATCCCGAGGACAGCAAGCCTCCCCTTCAGTTCCTCCTAATGTTGCACCCATCCAACCAGTTGTGTTTACCAATCCCTTCCCATAGCAAGGATAGGTGGCTGCCAAACCCCCTGAAAGTCAGGTGGCCACTCAACCTCCCCCATCTGGTACCTCTGATTACCATATCCTCCTGATGAACTCTGACCAACCTAATACCGCTAACCTAACCCTTTAGACTCAGTCTCATCAGTACAAAAATCCCCCTGCTACGTCTACCACTGAGCCCCCATCTTCAGGTCTCACAGTTTCGACACCCAATGGTCCTTTACTAATCCCTCATCCTAAGGAAGAGGTCAGTACCAAGATCCCCAAGGGACCATTTTTCCTAACCGTTGCTTCCAGTAAAGCCACCCACTCCTACAGTATAGTAGATGACTTGGTGCAATCCCCTGCCACCATGTCAACGCTGAAAGTCCTCTAGTCGTGCCCTTCACAAAAAAAATCTCTACTAAATACTATGGGTGTTGTGGATCCTTCAGATGATCATTTTATTGTCTTCGACATTGAAAAGTTATAACGTCCCCCCCTTCTTGCATCCGTCGCCTTCCAGATCCCTGTCAATATCTGGAATGCCGACGTCTCCTATTGTATCATTGACAAGGGGGCATCCAGTTGTGTGATGTCTGCTTCTGTTTGGAAGCAGCTCGAATCCCTTAAGTTAGTCCCTTCCACTATCACCCTCTGTGCATGGGATGACCACTCTTCTCAGCCCCTTGGCATGTTCCTCAATTGTCCTATTACTCTTGCAGGCAAGACTGTTTGTGTTGACGTTGAATTTATTGATGCCCCCTTAGACTACAACATTTTGTTAGGTTGTATCTACACCTATGCGATGTCTGTTGTCCCATCTATTTTTCACCATAATATGTGCTTTCCTCACAATGGAAATATTGTCACCATCGATCAGTTGACATATTACGAACCGAAGTCTCAGACCTCTCCAAAGTCCATTATCTCTTCGGTGGCCAATAAACAAATAGTCGAACCTCCGACCAGTGTCTCACCCTGAGTATATAAAGATTCCTCTTTGCTTAGTTCACTCCCTGGACTCCCCCCTCTCATCTCTGACCCTACTCGTCAAATGTTTACATGATGCAATCATCTCTATCTAACCTCAAACAAACTAGTTCGACTAGCCAGCAGCCCCACCCTCCGCAACCTGCTCCTAATACTTTGACTCAACCTTCAAGACCACCTCCTCAAGGCCCCTCATTTGTAGCTAGTGTCCATGATCCTATCTATCCCCCTGGAATGGTTCTCCCTAGCTTTAACCATCTTGGAGTTGTCTCGCCTAGCCATTACCCCTCCAGTCAGATAATGTTTCTTGCTCCCCCTCCTGGAGTATTTTCGGTATGGCTACCTTTCTCTTTCTAGCATGACCCTGGGGATGCCAGTCTGGTACATTGATCCCCTAGCCAATATCCCGCTTGGTCAGCCCAAACCTTATATAGCTTTTACCCCGGTCCAAACGATTGCTTCTCTGCCTCAGCCACCTCAACAGGACCCTACTCCTATTGCGAAAGCCTCAAATGAGGGGGGCAAAGCCTATAAGAAGGCACCTAAGGACAAGGCTTCCTATACAACCCGTGCTCCTCCTCATCTTCCAAAGCGTACCCCCTAGTGTGCTTTGAGTGATGTTAACGTTCATGCCACCCATAATTGTCCTGAATTGCCTCGTATCAATCCCATGGTAAATGTCACGTTTCCAGAGTATAAGGTCCCTGGATCCCCTGTTACATTACCGACTGTAGCCAGGAAACCCAAGACTGTACACACAAACCACCCCTATGCTTTGTGTGATCTCCATGGCCACTATACCCACCTCTGTCCCCACCTTGCAAACTGTCGCACCTCTTTGTACGTAGTTCTCCAATACAAGGTCGACCACAACAACTATGCCTCTCCTTTACTTGCATGTTATGCTTCAGAAAAACCAAAGGACCCATCCACTACCATTGACTTTCCCCCTCCTGATGTTGAGATGATGGAGTCTTTGGCCACTATCCTCTACCGGTCATCATCTATGAGATCCACGGTGGAAGACCCCTCCAGGGCTTCCCTTTCTGTTTCTCCTGACCTCCCTTCAGTGATCACCCTGGGCTCAACATCGGTGGATCCTTCATCTACTTTTTTTTTGGTCACCCTCCGTGACAATGTGCATGTGAGCCTTTCTTCTCATGATAATGAGTTAGGTAGCTTTGCCGCATCATGTGGTTATCCTTCCACTAGTCACCCCATATTCTATTGTGATGACGACATCATGGAAACCTTTTCCACCCCTGACTTCATCTATCCAGCCCATAAGAAAAGTGGCACCATCCATGTCTATGGTGACTTTCGCGACTTGACCACAAACTACCCCCAAGGAATTTCCCCCACACCATCCTCTTTTTCGTGTGTAGGGGGTAGAAATATTACTCATAGCATTCCCTCTAGCAGTGCTTGTTTTATTTCTGCCTTGCATTTAGGTTGCTAGCATTGTTCGTCATCCTCTCATTTTTTATCTTGTGGCACTTTTCATATGGACCCCCCATCCACATCGTATATCAGTTATGCCAATGGTGCAAGTTGCTACTCCTAGAATATAGCCTCGACAACCTGGGCCATTTTTACCCCCTTGCATTCGCTTGTCCTCTCTAATGGCATATGCATTGGTACTACCACCAATAACGAGGCCAAACATGATGTAGTCATAGGTAAATTAGTCGATGCCCTTTACCATCGCATCCTTCACCTTCATGTTCGTTTAGATTATTTGTTTCTTGTCTTACAATTGAATGGTGTTTATCGTGTTCATAATCTTGTCCTTTTTAGAAGCCTTATTTACGAGTGAAGCTCTTAATGCGTGAATTTGAAAGCATTAGATTCAGTCATGTTCCTAGAGCACAAAATCACTATGTAGATAGCATTGCAAACAACATTCTAGATTGGTATTTATCACACGCATTTACAATAAGACAATAACAATAAACCATAAAATGATGCATATCCATTAGATGTGTCGTTCAAAATGTTTTAGAGTCCATCAACTCTGACACATTTGACATGCCCATAGCATGTTACAAAAAATAAAAACTAGGCGCACCTCATGCCCCTTCATCTAATCACTATCTAGAGGATCCTAGGCCAATGGCTTAGCTCTAACAGCCCATAGTTCGCGCATCCCCTGTCTGGCCATTGCCATGTGTCGCATGACTGCTCACCACTCCAAGGGTAGACCAATACATGGCTCTATGTACTGGTCATCAAGGTTTTTCCAGTCGCATTATGAAACACGAGTCAGCAGTCTCTCACATCTACGACGGATGTCCTCCAAGAGGGCCAATGCATCCTCATTTTGCGGTCCCCTCGAACCACTAGGTGTTACAGCCCCTGATACTGTAGGTCGTCCCATATACCTAACCGATTTCATCGGTGCTATATCTGCATACCAAAAGTGAATGAATCAGCACCATACACAATGTTCTGAAACTTTAAAATTCACATAAAAGATAAGAAACTTGTGACTTACCATTTGACCCCCATGCCCGACCTGGCAGAAGTAAAAAGTACAGGTCCCAATGATAGTTCATCCCACTCTAGGGATAGTCTTCTATGTACAGTGGCATCTAATCCCGATGCGCAAAAAACTCAGGTCGGAACACCCGTCTGACTGCCCCACCTCCCCCTCTACACAGTAGTCACCCCTAGCAACATATCCTAGGCTCTCGTGGGCCCCTATCCTGGATCTGTATATGGGGCCAAAGTGTCATGATCTTCTCAAAGAAGAGCGAGCAAAGCACTGTGCCATATGCACAGTCATGGTTCACCTGCTACTTTCATAGCGACAACTTTCGTTTCAATGATGATAGCATCATCTGGACCCACCCATAGTAGGTCCCACTCAATACACTCTCAAAAAACATCATCTGACCCCCATTGATGTGGTGGAGTGCCTGGTTGCCTAGGATACGTAACATCATTGTGGCCACAGCACGAGTCTCTAGCCTTTCTAGATCTTCGATCGGTATCCATGTCCCTTTCACATGGATACTCGGTCGACAGTGGCGCTCTACAAACTCCATAATGTTTCGCCCTTGTAGTAACACTGGTTGTGTGTTTCCCACCATCCAAAATGGCGGGATACCGATTAGGAAATATATATCCTAGACAATCAGCTCGATCCGGTGCCCCTGCACTATAAAGATCTCATGATATAGATCCCAATAGCTGACAATCTAGGCCAAAAAGGGTTCTCTTTCTCTCATAAAAGAGTTCTCCACAAACTTCAGGACCCCAAACCTGGCCAATGCAACGCGGACTACATGATCCTCTCAGATCTCAAATAGTAATGTGTCCAAGTCTCTCTCTCTCTAGTTGGTCCTCAACTCTGCCATATCTGCACAAAACCATCATGTTTTTTAGTGTACAGAGAGGAAATATTGCATCATAACCATAAAATCTCATCTCTCAGCCAAAAAATAGCATTACACCCCCTTCCCCTGACAGGTCGCACTTTTCTAGCCATTCCTGGGACAGTTCATAGTTTTCTTCCCAATACCTGCTACCCAGGTCACAGAAAATGCCCCAAAAAGTGTGACCTAGCCATAAAGAGGAGTAGGGGTCTTTTCCTGAGCTCTGTGTACCTAAATTGAAATTTTAATCCACTAAATTGAAATATTATGGTTAGGCCTCTTACCTACAACTGACGGATCTTGATTCCAATGGTCGGTTTGTCTGCTACGCTCGCCGCAAGATTTAGGGCCTTTTCTCCTCTCTACACTCACCATAGCTACACTTGCAAATGAATCAAATTGGAGGGAAAATGCCTTATTAAAAGAGAAACCCCGGATTTTTCTTTCTCCAGTTGCGATCAAACCGTAGCTCAGTTTGATAAACCCTTTGCATCGTTGGAAATCTCTCACCGAGCACTCAAATGGGTATCCTTTCGTTTTTGGTGATTTGATACTTCACCCAAACGCATTTTTTCCAAGAAGGTTCACTTCACCGCTTCTCAAAATCAAATTTCTTAACTTGCAACACTTGTACTTGGGGCACCACCTTTCCTTCATACTTTTCCATGCTTGTGTCGATTTCGTCGTGAGTAACCAACTTGCACTCATGTTTTTATGGTCCCCATCGGGCCTGTTCAGTGTGGTAGCATCATTGTGTCGCCCTTGTTTAGAGCATCTGAGTTGAGTCAGCATCACATCTATGGAGTTTGTCTTGAGTCCCTTTGTGTCCCACCATATTCCTCCATCCTTCATTGCTTTTTCCCTCTCTCGTGTCACACATTTTGGCCTCCAGTCATACTATTCCCTATCCCCTCCAGATTCGAGTTAGTAGCTACCAAGTTATCCATGCCCTTTATGCTCTAACAAGGGAAGTTTCCAGCCCGCTACTCATTCCCCCCCATTCTTCCATCATCCCTGGTGTCATCATATCAGTCGCTCTAATATTATCCCTTGTGCCTTAGTTGAGGATCCCTTATTTCCTCACCTATGGCAGACCTCCTTCTGTCGACATCAACTTATTCATTCTAGAAGACATGTCTAGAGGGTGGTGTACCTTGGTTCCAGCTTCCTTTTTTGTTCGGTGCCTCAGATCAGGCAGAGGGACCATTTATTTCCCTTTCATATGATTATTTCTTAGTTCCAGCTCCTTATGGCATGATCAATATCTGTATACTCGATGGTTCAATGATGCAGTAGATTGTACCAGTGATACCCAGGTGTGTGTGAGATGTTTCAGACCTCATGAGGGGGTGGCCCTTCAGGTAGCCCCCCACATGCCCGGATGACCTCTCTACTATAGCCTTGGATGCAACTCCATATATTTGATGGTTCCGGCCTCAGCTGCTTGCAACGCCTTTTTCAGTTTGCATGTATCATTCAAATTTTCAGAGCCCTTTCCTATTTTATAGGGCCTCTTTGGTTGTACTTATATCTCATGTACTCATATATTATTGTATAAGTCATGGATGTTGTCCCAGGCACAGTATGTATGTTGGATCCATTATCATGTTATTTATTTGGCCCATGTTTATACCAACATGTACTATATAGTTCAGTCCCATGTTTGTTAGATGCATCATTATTCTTTGTACTTTGTTATCTCGGCGATCATAGGTATGCCTCCCCTGCCTCATGTAGAACAAGTACTCACTCATAAAAGAGACTTTTCACACCTGTAAGTCTTTCCTCCTCAAGGTATTTTCCTCTCCTGCTTCAATCCACTTCATATTTCTCTCTCTCTGACTCCCCCTCGGTGTCTAGTGATTAAGTTCTTACAACATACTTCGGTCATACGATTATCTCCTAACGCTCGCACGTTGGGGGGCAATCTGTTACACCAATTTTTTGGTAATATAACCTGTTACTATTAAGTTGTTCATCTAACCTATTACACCATGTAAGACGAATTTTACCATAATAGAATTGCTTTCACTATGAAAAATAACTTAATAATTCGTAATTTATTAAGTTGTTTCTGGTCTAAACAAGAAACCCCATGAGGAATAATTGAATAAATCCTAATTTGTTTGATTTTCCTCAATGGATAATTAATTAAACCATTGTTTAATTAATATTCCTATTCATATTTAACCCAAAATAGGAAAATTAATTAGATAAATCATTATTTATCTTATTATTTTCTAGGAATAATTATTTAAAACATTATTTAAATAATATTCCTTGTTATATTTGACTAAATCACTTATAAATAATTGAATAAATCACTATTTATTTAATTATTAATTAACCACATTGTAAAAATAATAAATAAATCATTTATTTATTTATTATTTCTAAATAAAGGGATTTGACCAAATTCAAATTCTTTTTCCCTCCAACAAAAATAATAAAATATTCCATAAAAGTTAGATCTATATTTGGTTAATAATATTTTAATTATGCACCAATATCTAGACTAACTCAATATTTTGTTATAAATAGAAGGGTTTTTCCATTCATTCACTACCTTGTGTTGCCTAGAGATCACTCTTGATCTATACTTTTGATCTAACTTTGATCCTCCCATCATTGTCATATTTTTCTACTTTTTTCTTGTGAGCTCCCTTTGAGTTCCATTTTGTCGAAGTTTTCTACACCATAAAGAGAGAGAGATATCTTAAATCTAAAGCATTGAGGACATACAAGAACCCATCCCATTGAGGGGGACTCGTAACATCTTTCTAAGTTCCCTTCCCAGGTGTCATAATACAAAAATTATTTAAAAATTATTGTCTTGTTCATTGTATGCATGGAGAAACTCTTGCTTATTATTTTTTGTTTAATGTCTTTAACTACATAGATCTGGATTTATGTAGCATTTATTATGATCACTAACTGCAGATCTAAGGAAATTGACAGCCATATTTGATGTTAGGGTTGTTTTTTATGCACAACTAAAGTGAGCTTTTTTCGTATGCTTGCGATTAGAATTCACACTAACACTTCCACATTTGGACATGGTAGAGTATTCTGAATGTGAGAGATGAATTTTAATGAGCAGAAGAGGATAAAATGAATTGAGGAAGTGACATTTGTTCTTTTATAACATCGATAAAAACGCCCTTTTTGTCTTTTAGTGAAATCGTGATCTTTTGAGAAACGCTTTTCTTTTTTTGAATAATTTAATAATGTAACAACTTCTCTTTTAAAGATAACTTGTATGATGGAAATGACCCTTTTTTCGCCTTCTTTATAACAAAATTTGGATATTTATGTTGGCGAAATGAAAGACATCTAGACACAGACCAAGTTGAAAGCATGGTGACTGACCTAAGACTCTAGATGATAATGGTGGAAATTACTCATGAAATGACAATAACCATGAATAGACTAGAGGTAGTAGCTTTTAAATACTTAGACATATCCAGTGAACAAAATTTTATTTGAAAACTAACTTGGAAATATAAAAGTTTAACCTAGGACCACTACAAAAAAAATTTGAAAGAGTACATATTGATCATTGAATATTGGACACTAACATTGGCTCCAACTGAGGATGGAAGCTATTTCAAGAGGTGTCAATAACACCGTAGATCAAGTCACCTCATCCATTGGGCAATGGAGTCAAAACTAGAAGCTGAAATAACTTCAAAAAACTGGAAACTGAAATAACTTAGACAAACTGAAAAACTGACTCAAAAATGGACTGAACTTTTTGAAATTTTTTGAAAGAAAAACATTAGTTGATAAAAGAAGTCTCATGGCCTTCTCCTCAGGATTCAAACTTTTGCAACAACTCCTTATTCTTGACAGCAAATATAAAGTGATATTTACAGTGAAAGTGAACCTTTTTCTTAAAACTTAGGTAAGGTAATGTTTGAGGAACCTACCATTCATCAGTCCTCCGAGAATTTCCTGCCCATCAACATCTTCTAACAAGAATGCCTTATTACCTCTGAATTTTTTAATCTTGTATGAACCTTTCCATAGATTATAAAACTTACAGTGCTTACCTTTGTCTTCATTCTGGGCATCCCATCAGAGAACAAAATCTCCTACTTTGAAATCATCAGCTTTGGTCTTCTTGTCATACACTTTCTTGATTTTCTCCTGAATTTTTGAAGTATGATTGAAAACTTCTTCTCTTGTCTGTTTTAAATGAATAATTTGATTGATTCTTTGTTGGATATCATTTGGTTCATTGACGATCTCTTGCAGAATTTTCATCACTGGGATAGCTAAAGAAGTGGGAAACACTCTGTCAACACCATACACAAGCTGGAAAGGTGACATGTTGATTTATATCTTTTTGCTAACTCTATCCGCCTTTAGAGAATTTATGAGCTTCTTGTGCCAATTTCTCTTGTTCTCTTGCAACAATTTCTTGATTATATTCACCAATGATTTGTTTAACGATTCAACCTACTCATTTCCTTGAGGATAGTATGTTGTAGAATGACCAAGTCTTATGTGATATTTAACACAAAAGTAAATCATTTTCTTGGACTTAAAGGCGACTGCATTGTCAGTGATAATTTTCTGTGGGCAACCAAAACGAGACGAGATATTGCTTTCCAAAAACTAAATAATGATATTATTTATAGATTGCCTCATTGGAATGGCTTCAATCTACTTTTTGAATTAAGTAGTAGTCGTGAGTATCCATTTATTTTGAGTTGATGAAGAAGGATGGATCTCGCCAATGAAATCAAGACCCCAATGCTGGAAAGGTGCTTGAACTATGATGGGTTTTAAGGGAAGCGACAAAAGCTTTCTTTTTCCTTGAAAAAATTGACATTCATGACATCTCATGACAGTCTTATAAACATCTGAAAATAAACTTGGCCAATAGGAGCTAACCCTCAAAATATTATTTGTTGTAGTCTTCCAGAAAAGATGACCAGCACAGTCACCTTTATGAAATTCATTCATCATTTTTTCAACTTCTCCTTCTACCAATAAATTCAATAACAATCTACCCCGATCTTTTAATTACAAATAATTGTTAAAGATGCAATACTTCAGAGCCCTCAACTTCAAACATCTAGCTTTACTACTAGGGAAGTCGGGAGGAGGATTCAGGTGTTGCAAAACATGAACAATATCAGCATACCATGGTGACGAAATAAATATTTTTGATACCCAAGGTAATGAATCAACCTCTTTCTCCTCAGATAATGCAGAAATAAAATTAATGTCCAAAGCATGGAGATTTGAGTATGCCATAAGCTTTTCCAAGCCTTGTCCCTTGATCAGTTTTGTAGGCTTGATATCCAAGTCATACTCCAACATAGCAGTGATCCATTTTCCACGCCGATCTTCAGGATCATTCCGTGTAAGCACATCTTTGACATCAATGTTTGGGACATATGCAATAACATGAGAGTGAAGAATATAGACTTGAAAGTCCTTCAATGTGTTAACTAGTGTGAAGGCCTATTTTTCAATGATATTATACTTCAAGGTTGCATCTCTAATGGTTCTACTGAAGAAGGCAATGGATTGTTCTGTTTTCTAATTTTTCTTTTGAATAAGGACAATAGCTAAAGTATGCTCCGAAGAAAAGGAAAAAATGATGAAATAAAGTGTGTAATATAGGCTAATAAGAATAGGATCATGAGATAAAGTAATTTTAACTTGATTGAAAGACTTATTTTCTTCTTCAGAACATTTTACTTCACTATCTTTCTTCAGCATATCAGTAATTTTCCTTAAGTTTTCAGCAATATTGGGAACAAACCTTCTGAGAAAATTGATTTTACCATTGAATGATTGAATCTCCTTCTTGTTTCTAGGATATTCCAAGCTCTGAATTTCTTCAATTCTTGAAGGATCTATTTAGATGCCATATTTTGAAATGATGTGGCCCGGTAATTTTCCTTCCTCCATAGCGAACAAGCTCTTCTTAGGATTTGGCAATATCCCAAATTTCCTACATCTCTGAAAAAAAGGTTTTCAAGTGTTGCAAGTGATGCTCATCTATCTTGGAAAAAATAGTGATATCATCAAGATAGATGACCAAGAAGACATAATTTTCATTGGTGAAGGAAATTTCCATCATTCATTGAAAATTCGCTCCTGCATTTTTCAATCCAAAGGGTATTTTGGCATACATGAAGGTACCCCATGGTGGTGTAAAGGTTATCTTTTCCTAATCATCTAGATGGACTAAAATATGATTATATGCAGAGTATCCATCCAGAAATGAAAGTCTGGAAGATCTGGTAACACTTTGCAGAATATGGTCCATTTTTTGCAATGTGTAATTGTCTTTCAGCAACACTTTATTCATATTTTTGAACATACACAAGTGAATTTCTTTGGTCTTCTTTCTTACTAGCACTAAGTTAGACATCCAATTTGAGAATCAAATTGGAACTATAATACAAGCGGTAAATAACCTATTTACCTCTTTTTGAATGGAGGGAAGAAACCTGGGATTCATTCTCCTCAATTTCTGGCGGAAAGGCTTCTAATCCAATTTCAAAGCAATAGTATGCTAAATTATACACTTATCATATATTTTCAAATGAGAATACTCTCATGCAAAAACATCAGCAAAATGAGACATGAGAGCTGCATATTTACCTTTCATCTCTGGGCTCAAGAATTTTTAAATCTTGACCATCAAGGGATTTTCAAGAGTGCCAAGATTAAGATCTTCCACTCCTACTTATGTTGGAAGCATAGTTGGTTTTCGTGTAACATCATCTTGGTCAAAAATCTCCTCCAAAGGCATAAGACCTCTAGGAATGGAGTTTTATTTCAACTGAAGTACTTTCATTTCTATTGCATGCAATTCTTGGTCATTCTCATAAAATTGGTCATCCATTTGTAAATTCACAAATTCCTCTTCCATCTGCAAGAAGTTTTTGATCTGTTTTTCATCTTGAAAGACCTTCCAATATTGAACATTATCTGGAACAGCAGTGTGATTTTTGACATTTATCTCCTACTTATTATTGGGATATAATGCAATTTTAAACATGTTGGATGAAGTGGCGAGAAACTCGGCAACAACATTGTTGTCCCTTCGGATTAATGACAAAGTATACTCAGTGGAGGTCTTGAAGATATCTGACACTAAATTTCGGTAAGCTCTCATCCTAGGATGATTTTCCTGGTATTCCCCTTTGACTTGTTTTATAAACTGTTAGCCACCTATAAAATTTGTCATATCAAATGGCGGCTAAATCACGTTTTAAGCCTTCAAGAAACAATTTTATTACCAAATTGTTAGTTCTTGAAGTCTTGTGAAGATATCTTATCCTTTGATTAATCTTCACTACTGATTCCCTCTCAATTCTGAAAATCTGTTGTTTTCCTGAAGAGAAAGATTTTTGAAAACTCCATTTTCCCCTCATTTTACCCCCCCTTTCACTCATAATTAACCTCCATTTTATCCCCTTTTTCCTCATAATATTCCTCTATTTTTCCTCAATTCCCTTCTTCCCTTCAGAAAAACCCCTTTGATAAGGTTTTAAACTCCTTTTTTACCTTATCGGAAGCTTTCAAAATCCTTTGAAATGCTTGAAAAATCTTAAAAAACACATTTTTTGGACTAAGGCCATAAGCCCCTTTGGCCTTAGACCCCAGCCCCTTTTCCTGCATAAGACCCGGGGCTGTGACCTACCGTTAAACCCCATCGCGCCATTGCAATTGGGACGTTCCTCTCTCCTTATCCGCATTTCGCTTTCAAAAAAGTTCCGATGTGATTAAGCACTTTCTCTCTAAACCCTGATCCCTTGCTTCCTTTGTAAAACCAAGAGCCCCGCAATCGGGCGCTAAACAACATAAAAACCCCCTCCTTGAAACAAATTTTCCTTTGTATTTTATAAAAAATCTGATTTTCTTATGTTTCAACGAGACCCGGTAGTTTATTGTTTGGTGAGTTATCAACTGTTGATCTACTCCCCGATCGACGATCATCGGAATCTCGCATCGGAGTTAAACAAACAGATCCTTTGTTTGTTCCCTTCAAATCTTCCGATGCGATTAGGCCTTAAGCCCTTTTTGCTAAACCCCAAACCACTTCCCCACCATATAACCTACACCCAGGACCAAGCGATTAAGTCCCGAGCGCTAATCGCATCGGAGTTTTTTCATTGAAAATATTTTAATAGTTATTGCCCCCCCTCCGATTGGCCCCTTGCGATTTTTTCCCAGCCGTAGATCTCCCTCGCCAAACCCAGATCCAATGGCCCACATTGCTTTTTCCCTAAGTCCATTTTTCCGCCTTTGGCATTTACAAACTAATCTCCATCGTCGATCTGGTCTTGAGATCAACAGTCCTTGTTCAATCGCATTGGCGATTTTCATTGTTGTTTTCCCCTTGCCCTGGCCGATCGCGATCTTCCGATTGCATCTGGGCCATCCATACACCAAGATCCGACGGTCCAGATCAATCCTCACTTCCATTTTTTATTTCTCAAATCCCGACAGTATAACCTCTTCAGCAAATATCCACCATTGATCTTTGCAAATCAACGGCACACAATAACCCGATCTCCGCCCGACCTCTACCTCATATTCCATTTCATTAGCCCCAAGATTTAATTTGGGCTGTTCATATTGAAGATCTAACAATCCATGTTTAACTCGATAGGCCCAACTCATTTGGGACCTACCGCCCCCATTAATTAATCTTGACTGTCCATTCCCTGATCCGACAGTCCAGATTAAAACGGCCATGACCCTGTCCCACCTACTTCTGCCCGCGCATCTTATCTTATCGCACTCCAAACTCCACCGTTGGATCTGCCCACCCTTCATCCAATGGCCTGGGACCCATATCACGTGATTTCGCATCCAATGGTTAATGTTTTAAATTTACGTGATGTGGGTGGTTTTAAAAAGCCACGTGTCGGCTAGAAACGCATATCGCTTTCAAATAGGCAATACCGCCTTTCCCCTTTTGCGTCACATGAAACCGGCGGTTTCTTCAGCCAAAACCACCTTTCCCATTCCCATTTCATTTTCTCGTAATATATCTCCGTTGTTGATCTCTGAGATCTAATAGCTCAAGATTAATCTCACCCTCAGTTCATCGCCCTCCACCCATCCTCCAAAGGGACTTCATAAGAAAACCTTCTTCGTTGATCTCTGTGACCGATCTAATCCAACGGCCTAGAATCCTTCAGAAACCCTGAATTTCATTTTAACCCTTTGTTAACTCTGCCAAAGGTTTTCACCCTTTTCCTTTGTATATTATCCGTTTCATTATAAAGTGGCCCATCCGCATTGTATATTCACGATTGATCTCAACCATTGATCTTTGCAGATCAACAGTTTTGACTTAATCTCCGCACCTTTTATTCAACAGCCTCTCCTTTTTAACCTCCGCAGAAAATACTTGCCATTGAATGCTTTCATCCAACGGCTACGCTCTAAACCTAAACTTCTAAAGCAGTCTAAACCTTTCCCCGTAGGATTTTTTCTAATTTTTCTTTGTTGTGCAGGTTTTAATGGTTTTTTAATTATTTTAAAAGAAAATTGAAGACCAGGGATGACGATCCCCCAGGCCTTTATTCATCAAAAATATCATTCGACAGGGTTTCCCATCAATTTTTCATCAGTTCCTCATTAGCACTGACGCCATTATAAAACCTCTGTAACGCCTGCGCATCAAAAACACAGCAAAACTTAATCAAGCAAAGAGTATCAGTGTGAAAGGATCTAGTCACAGTAGAGATGAAGAATTGAAGATTGTTTATGTAGTTTTGAGGGATTATGGCCTGAATCGACTATTCAAAAGTCTAATCCTCTCAATTAAACACAGTTTGAAGAACAGAAGACAGAAATTAGGCCTAATTAAGCCTAACACATAGAATTAAAACAAATTAACAGTGTTTAAAGAAAAACAATAATATCTATCAATCCGAGAAGCCTCCACTGCCACATTAGAGGCTTATTGAATCCTCTCGGCTACCAAAAGCCACATGCAGCCTCAAAGCATTCAAAAGAGGCATAGTTATGACCAGAACAGAAGATATTTGCCCCAATATAGTTGAACAGTTATTCCGAATCAAAGAAACTAATTTTAAAACTATCAGAGAAGTTATTACAAGGATAAGAAATAGCCTTAAAGTCAAATATTTTAATCCACTAAGCCTAGAAATCCAAACAGAGTTATGAAACGAAGATATAGATCAAAGGTATTCCTGCCTTATGCCTTGCATGGTTTTCAAGGAAGAGAATTGCATTAACTGTAGAATTTATGATACTTGAACCCTAGAAACTCTTCCACCTCCTCATTTTTCTATAAAATCCCTTGATGAGCACATTTTAAAGGGTTGGTTGCAGAATTTTGATATATACTTGTGCCCGAAACTTTCTACATGTAAATAGTGTTCAGAGGCTCTTGAATCTCTGTTTATGATTTAATAAGTTAGGCTGAGAAGAGAAGATGACTGATGTACTGAAACATTGGACTTGAAGTGTGTAACTAGATTGACATCAATATACAAGCTGATTCTTGGGATCCTGTTCTATATCACTGGTGAAGTGCTTCTTTCTGTGTTATTGTTTTCCTTTCATGTATGCCATTTTTTCCACTTATTCTCTGATAAAGAACAGCAAGAATAGAGTTAGGATTTACTATTTACAGTACCCTTCTCTGACTAATAAGCTTTATCTCAATGTTTTACCCCAAATCGTGTGTTTAAGAATGACTTAAGTTAAGTGTAAACATTATCAAGGAATGTTGGTTTGTCCCCGTCTTGATGTGCAAAGCTTGAAAGGAAGTTCTTGAATGATATTTTCATTATATGCTTAGTAGAGTTTGACTAGAAAAGTTTATGTTTTGCCCTGTCTTCTAGTATTCTTTCTCCAAAGGTAATTCTGAAAGTTTCCCTAAGAGTATGCTGAAAGCAGTTTAGATTTAAAAGTATCTTATCTGATCTTAGGCTACACTTTATTTTTCTTATCTTTTTTCATCCCTTCTGAAATTAATTATGTGGATTATTGGATTGTTTGTCTGATAAGTTAGCTTTAATAAGAGCTTGTCTAAAGAAGTCTATGGTTAGCCCTATCCTTTGGTTGGTTTTAAACAGTTACTTAAAAGGCTTTTCTTGTTTGGAAAGACTGATAAATCCTAGCTGAAATTATTGTCTTTTTCCACCCCTTCAACACTTTTATTGTTCCATTCCATCATTTTATCTAAAATATCTTGTGATATAGATGACTTACCCCTTGGACCACTTTTGAAATTGTTGCACAATTAAACCCTTTTATGACTCCATAGCCCAATGGACTAAAAACCAGCATCATATCTATCATATCATTCGAATCTCAATCTGATTGCTTATACCTTCACCCCTTTGGAACTATTTCATTTTAGGACTTTCCACTCAACTAAAAATCATGCTCAACCATCCAAAACCAAAAAAAAACCCTTGTTCTTCATAACTAGCCTAATATCACATTTCAAGCCTTAAAGATAAATCAATCTTTGCACTTATAGAGAGATCCCTCTTTGGATTCAAGAGGGCTAGATCCTAGAATCCCAAAGTGGTTCCAAAGTCCTCTCCGCATTTTTAGTCTCACCAATCTGCTGAAATTATGGGGAGCTAACATTTCTGGCGACTCCACTGGGGAGTTATGAGTGAAATTACACCTATACATTCATAAGATCTCAAGAAAAACCCTTGATTCAAGAAAATTGTTCAGTGCAGTACAAGTAGCCCTCTTCAAGCACTACCAAGCAAATGGTAATCATGATAAAACTTATTTGAGTCAATGACAAACTAAGGAAACCTTAGGATTCTCATAAGAAGCTTATCAAACCTTGAAGGATCAGCTAGCTTAGCCATAAGAGTAGAATTTCTCTATCTCATCATCGTAGCTAAGTGTTGAAACATATTTAGGATGCTCTTAGAACCCATAAGACTAAAAAAAAAAAAAAACCAAAAAATATTTCAGATTGGTATTCAAATAAACATGGTGGTGGACCATAAAACCTTTTACATCCAAAAGAGCTAAAAATTTCCACTTGGTGACTCCACAATGCTAAACAGACCTTAAGACTCCACTTGGAAGACCCGTTATCATCATCACATCATAGAAACTCAGTTAAGAGGACTTTAGGATTAAAGTTTTCTTGTTAAAAGATCAGTTAGCCTCCTAAATATTGTCATATTTGGTTCAACTTTTCTTGTTTAGTTGGGTCTGAAAAACACAGAATAGTGACTCCTAGAAAGATTCATACTAGAGCCTACCCTGACTCAAACCCTCCTGAGATAGTTGACAACCCTGAAAGAATCCTTAGGAAGTCTCCGGAGGTTAAATCTTCAACTATTTTCATATCACCCCATAGAGCTCATTCTGTCCCTGAAAACCTTACAGCTCTACAAGAATCACAAGTTGACTTAAGAAATCCATTTATAACTTGGTCACTTGATGATTTAGATTAGTTAGATTCAGAGTCTTCACTTTCATCCCCAGATAGAAGTGAACATCCTGGTAGTAGAGAAACTACACCACCAGATTTACATTTCCTACATAATTTTGGTTTCTCTTATCCTAGATCAGCTCAACAATCTCTTGCTGGTCCATCCACTTCGGCTACCCATACACCCATTGTCCAAAACAATCCACTTCAACCCACTTTCCCTCTTGTTAATCCACCTCTTGTAAATCCACCTCCACCCCCTATCATGGCAACATGGTATGCCCTGTTGGTCCTTCCTTTACCATTAGTCAATCTCCCATAGGACTATCAGTCCAAGATACCATTGTATGATACCATTAATGCTACTACTGCTTCACAACATGTGGATAAGATGAATGACTACTTTGACATAAATGAGATTGATGATGAAACTGTCAAACTTAGATTATTTTCTCAAAGTTTAGGGGGAGAAGTAAGAAAATGGTTTAAAGGCTTAACCCCTCATAGTATTAATGATCTCTAAGCCTTCCATCAGTTATTCTTAAAAAAATGGGAATTCAGGAAGAACCCTCTCCAAATACTTTATGATTACAATAATCTCCAAAGAAACACTGGGGAGAGTGTACAAGCTTATTGCACTAGGTTTAACAGTGTTTATAATGCCCTTCCCCCAGACTTAAAACCTCCACAAGGCTCGGCTTTAAACAAGTTTCCTGAAGGATTTGATCCTGAAATGGCCTATCAGTTGAGAGAGAGAGATCCTCTGACTCTTAAAGATATGAAAAAAGGAGCTCTTGCTGTGGAAGTTAATTTAATGGAGAAAATAGCAAGAATGAGGAACGAGAAGAAAGTGTCCTTCAGAGAGGAATCTACACCTTCCACATCTAGCTCAAAGATGGAGAGAATGATGGAGGAGATGATGAAAAAGATGAGCATACTTGAGAGAGCTCAAGCTATTCAAAACCAAATAGCTCCTCAAAACATAAATCAAAACCAAAATCAGAATTTTAGGAGAAACCATCCTCAAAACAGACCAAGGGAGGATGATCAACAGATCACTCCTCCTTTTCATCAAAACTATGTAAGCGAGGTTGAAGAAACAAGTGAAAAAACAAAGGAAGATGACATCAACATGCTGGGAGTAGAAAATGATGATTTTGAAGTTCATTACATTAGAAAACAAGGTCTATACACACCCTATGATGACAAAAGAGCAGAAGATGAATTTTTTTATCAGGAAATGGAAAATGTCATCGTAGAATCCACAAAGGAATATGACCTTAGGAGTAAAAGCAATCAGGAAACTCCCAAGACTAAAACCTCTGAAAATTCTACAAAAAACATCCCTGTAAGTAAACCCAAAGTTACAAAATAGAAAGACAAAATAGTGGCTGTAAATTCTAATAAAAACAAAGAAAAGAGCACTCAAATTAGTGAAAAACAGAGTGCAGATCTTAGCAGCGCTAGTACCTCAGCTAGTGCTCCTGTTAAAACAATTCTAACCAATGTAAATAGAGAAAATCAGCAAGCTGGTTTTACTGATAAAATGGTGGTTAACAAAGTTGAAACAAACCTTGTAAGAAGTCAGCTACCTTTCAGTTTGGAGCAGGAAATTGCCAAGATAAAGATCTCTATTCTCCTTACTGAATTATCCACCCAAAATTTGTAGAGATCCCAAATTTTGAAGGCTTTTAACATAGAATAGAATAATGACATTGTCAATCTTAATGATGACCAACCAAAGCTCATATTTGGTCCTAATATTGAGGGTAGATATCAAGAAGGACCAGTTCCTCCTTTTTATGTTAGTTTATAGATTCATGACAAAATTTTGCACAACGCTATGCATGATTCAGGGGCCTCTCACAATTTAATGCCCAAAGCTATAATGGAGAGTCTCGGCCTTGAAATCACTAGACCTTACAAATATATTTACTCCTTTGACTCAAGTAGAGTGAAATGTTTAGGCTTAATCAAAGACCTCTATGTAAACTTAGCACAAATTCCAGCCAAATGTTTAGTAATGGATATTGTAGTGGCTGATGTACCCCAAAAACATGGTATTTTTTTATCAAGGTTGTGGGGACCTAAGTTGCAAGGAACGATGCAGATGGACATGACATATGCAACCATCCCTGTTTTTAATTAGACTAGAAGACTTTATAGGGAGTCTCATATGCAATACATGGTTACTAGCCAAGAGAGACCACAAAACTCTCCCCTTTATTCTGTAAATATAGGCCTTGACTCATTTATCCTTTTCAATGATGAAACATTCACTGAACAAGTGACCTTAACTGAATTAATGGCAGATAGAGAGAAGGAGGAAGACAAGACAGAAGTGTCAAAACAGTTTGCTAAACCAGAAAACTACAACAAACAAAGCACAGGTCTAGAGCTACAAATCATTCATCCATTGCTTTTAAACCTTGAGAGTCAAGAAAGCAGTCCTCAACTCAATGAAAAAACTGTGGTATTAAAACAAATTCAACGAAGTGTTGATCTTCAAGAACAATCCGGAAGCACACTAGTTGAAGAGGATAGTAACCAAACTGATGAAACCGAAATTAGTCCTCTTTGGAATATGAACTTTGATGGGTCTTGCACTAAGAGCAATGCTAGTGCAGGCGTCTGGATACATAACACCAAAAATAATCACATTGAAGGCCATTCCCACAGATTAAATTTTCAGTGTTCGAATAACATAGCGGAATACGAATCCCTTCTTTTAGGCTTACACTTGTTGAAGAAATTAGGAGCCAAAAGAATGAAGGTTCATGGGGATTCAGAGTTAATTGTCAGGAAATTAAATGGGGAATATAGTGCCAAACACCCTAGAATTAGAGCCTACAGGAACGATGTCATGGATTTGTTGAAAAATTTTGAGGAATCCCAACTTATTTTTGTCCCAAGAGAAAAGAATATCCTCGCGCACAGTTTAGCGTTTGCTACTAGAACATGTTTAACCCCATTCGAAACCAAAAAATGCACAACTCAGATTAAATTCAAACTGGTTGTCCCTGATAATGAGAAATATTGGCAAGTGTTTGATGGAGACAAACAAATAGAAGACTTCTTGCAGTCCAGAAATGAATTTGAACTACCAAGTTCAGATTCAGACTATGAAACAAACTGTCCTAGTGAAGAAAATATACTTGATGAAGAAGAAGAGTCTCCAAAGATGACTGATGTAAATTTTTTTTCTAACAAACCTTAAAACACAACAGAAATTGTTGCAGAGTTAGAAAAAGAAGTCTTAGAAACTCTGCAGTCTAACAATCAAAGTTTTCCAAAGGGTCTGGTCCCCTTAGAAGAATTGTTTGATTTCAATGATGTGGCCAAGAAACCGAAACTGGAGCCTGTTGAATCTGAAGTTGAAGAGTGTAATATATGCAGTGAACTAAAACCAGAGATGATTCAACTATCTAAGACTTTACCAATTCACATCAAACTAAAATACATAGAGTTGTTTAAAGAATTTTCTAATGTTTTTGCGTGGAGTTATGAGGATCTGAAATCCTATGACACTAAAATAATTCAGCACAAGATACCTCTCAAGGAAAACCAAAAACCATTCAAACAAAAACTGCGCAGAATAAACCCTGTTCAGTTACCTTTGGTTGAGAAGGAAATCAGGAAAATGTATGAAGCTGGTATTATTGTTCCTATTATATATTCAGAATAGGTGTCTAATTTAGTGTCAGTTAGCAAGAAAACAAGAGAGATTAGGCTTTGTATTGACTTTAGAGACTTAAACAAAGCCTTTTTGAAGGAAAACTACCCTTTACCCAAGATGGATCATATTTTACAAAGGGTAGTTTGTTCTAAAAGAATTTATTTGCTAGATGGCTTCTTAGGATACAATCAGATATTAGTACATCCTGATGATCAATTAAAGACAGCTTTTACTACACCTTGGGGCACTTTCATGTATGTGAAAATTCCCTTTGGTTTAATGAATGTTGGTGCTACTTTTCAAAGAGCCATGGACAATGAATTCTTAGAAGAATTAGGCTACTTCATCATTATCTACCTTGATGATGTCACTGTTTTTTCCAAAACAGATGAAGATCATTTAGAGAACTTGAGAAAAGTATTCGAGAAATGCAGGAAGTTTGGGATATCTTTAAACCCAAAAAAAACATTGTTTGGTCTCCAAGAAGGTAAACTTCTTGGGCACATCATATCAGAAGAGGGGATAAAGATAGACCCTAAAAGGATTGAGGCTATATTGCAAATCACTCATCCTCGAAACATCAAGGAACTTCAATATTTCATTGGAAAGATTGATTTCTTGAGAAGGTTCATACCAAACTTAGCAGAACTCCTTATAAAAATTACAAACATGTTGAAAATGAAACAAGGAGTTAAATGGACCTTGGAAGCAAAGAAATATTTTGAGCTGGTAAAACAAGCATTAACCAAAACACCAGTTCTAATAAGTCCTGATTTTTCAAAAGATTTTTACATTTTTTCATTTGCATCAGAACATACAATAGTTGTTGTCCTATTACAGAAAAATCCACAGGGACAAGAGCAGCCCATTTGCATTCTTTAGCAAGGCATTGAGAGATGCTCCTCTGAAGTACAACATTATGGAAAAACAAGTCTTTGCCTTAGTCAAAGCCTTAAAAGACTTCAGATTTTACATTTTTCACTCCCAGATCATTTCCTTTGTCCCAAATTCAGTTGTGAAAGACATTTTAACACAGGACCCAGATGGAAAGAGAGGTAAGTGGATAGATATGATACTTGAATATGATTTAGAAATAAAGCCCACTAAACTCGTTAAAGGCCAAGGACTAGCTAGATTAATGGCTGAATCAAATTTTGAAGCTCTTGATATAAATATGATAAATTCTTTAGATGAACAAGAGGAACTGTCAACTCCCATTATTGAAGACAATTTTATGAATTCCTCTTGGTATGCTGATATTCTATATGTTTTTCTTAATTTGAATACACCTTCTGGTTTATCAAAAACAAAGGCAAGGTTTTTAAAGTTAAAAATTGTAAACTATTGCATTGTAGATAAGTGTCTTTATTGGAAAAATGCAAGTGGGATATTGCTTAAATGTTTGCTTGAGAATGATGCAGAGAAGGTTAAGCACGAGTTCCATGAAGGAGAATGTGGAGGCCACCTCTACTGGAAGACTACAACCAACAAAATCCTTAGAGTTGGTTACTATTGGCCTTCTCTCTTTCTAGGTGTACACAAGATGATAACTGTCTGTCATAAATGCCAACTTTTTGAAGGCAAAAAAAAATTGATTCCCTTACTTTTTCATCCAATCACTGTTGAAGCTCCTTTTCAACAGTGAGGTTTAGACTTCATAGGATAAATCCATCCACCCTCATCTGCCCAACATAGATGGATTCTCACTGCAACAGACTACTTTACCAAATGGATAGAAGCCATCCCTTCTACACAAGCCAATGACTCTGTCATCATAAAATTCATTGAGACTCATATCCTCTCTAGATTTGGTTGTCCTAGGAAGATCATCACTGATAATGCAGTTGCATTTGGATCCAAGAAGATGGTTGAATTGTATCACAAATATCAGATAACATTGGGTCATTCTACTGCTTATTACCCTCAAGGTAATGGGCTGGCAGAATCCTCAAACAAAAGTTTGGTGAACATAATCAAAAAGCTGCTGGAGGACAACAAGAAGTCTTGGCATACAAATCTAGTACATGCACTATGGGCTGATAGATTAACACTTAAGAAATCTATTGGAATGTCACCCTACCACCTTGTGTATGGTACAGATGCAATTTTTCCAACCAGCCTTGGTGTACCAGTCATGACATGATCAGAAGGATTAATAAGACCATACATCTTCACCAAACCAGAGAGGAGGTCTATAACATAGCATTACAAAAGCAAGAGAGCATCAATAAGATTTTTGATAGAAGGGAAAAAGCGAGTAATTTTAATATTGGTGACAAAGTGTTAAAGTGGGATTCAAGGAGAGAAGATAAGGGAAAGCATGGGAAATTTGATAACTTATGGCTTGGCCCTTATCTCATTCATTCTACTGTTGGTAACAATGCTTATTTCTTGCAGGAATTGAATGGAGCTAAACTGTTTAGGGGTCCTGTCAATGGTAGGATGCTCAAACATTATTTCTCTTGATCCTATCATGTGTGGAAGCCTTTTTATCTTTTTTCTCATTATAAATGTTCCATCCATCATTGCATTCAAAGTTAGAAAAATCAAAAATACAAAAACAATAGAAAGAGAAAAGAGGGTGGATTGTAAAAACAAGAAAGGTACAGCCCCATACCAAAAAAGAGAAACAAAATCTGAAAGTGTGCAAGCTCAAATGCCACTCTTGAAAAACACACTCCTAGTTAGTCATACAGCCTAATCATGACTAATTAGTTTTCAATTTACTACTGATAGGTTAGTGAAATATATTTTCCAAACAGTTTAATCTTGGCTTATTAGTTAAGTAGATTAGGATAGAAGAAAAAAGGTTCAAACAATCTAAAAATTTGAACCTATGAGTTTCAAAAAGAAGCATGGCTCCAATCTGTTTTAATCTTGAGCCAAAAACAGAAGCAAACTGGTTCTAATATGCCCAAAAATTGAACCAGATAACAAAGAAAAAATAGCTCAAACAAACTCAAAAACAGAGCTGAAGAAAAGAGAAGGATATCCTTAAAACTTTCAGATCTTAAGCCTTCACCATTTTGATTTAATTTTCAGCAAATAATAATCTATGTGCAGCTTGTTTTTATGCCATAGATTAGCAACAAGTTAGACTATTCAATCCTGACTTGCATGCTTTTAAATTTTTTATTTCATAATTTAGAGAATAAAAATCTATTAGACAGTCTAATCCTAACATATAGTAGTTAGGTAGAGAAGCTTATGAACTCAACTGTTTAATCTAAGTTCATGGAAAATTAAGAAGTAGACTTAGATTAGTTTGCTTTCAAAAGAATAAAATGTTTGTAAAAGAGTTTGTCAATCCAAATGCACTCTTAAGGAAGAAAAAATGTTAGATCAGTAGGATTGGGTAGGTAGAAAGCTTGTTTGATAGAGTTCCATTGTTTTTCATGGCTGCTAACATTATCAGAACAGGAGAAGATCATCCAAGTAAAGAAATTTGCAGCCCAATGAATGAGGCATTGATCAGCCCCCCAGAGAATACAAGTCTGAAGTTCTTGACACCTTCAAGAAGGTGTCATTCCCATGTGGAGCCATTGTTAGCCACCTATAAAATTTGTCATATCAAATGGTGGCTAAATCATGTTTTAAGCCTTCAAGAAACAATTTTATTGCCAAATTTTTAGTTCTTGAAGTCTTGTGAAGATATCTTATCCTTTTATTAATCTTCACTGCTATTTCCCTCTCAATTCTGAAAATATGTTGTTTTCCTGAAGAGAAAGATTTTTGAAAACTCCATTTTCCCCTCATTTTACCCCTCCTTTCACTCATAATTAACCTCCATTTTATCCCCTTTTTCCTCATAATATTCCTCTATTTTTCCTCATTTCCCTTCTTCCCTTCAGAAAAACCCCTTTGATAAGGTTTTAAACTCCTTTTTTACCTTATCGAAAGCTTTCAAAATCCTTTTAAATTCTTGAAAAATCTTTAAAAACACATTTTTTGGACTAAGGCCATAAGCCCCTTTGGCCTTAGCCCCCAGCCCCTTTTCCAACATAAGACTCGAGGCTGTGACCTACCATTAAACCCCATCGTGCATTCGCAATCTGGACGTTCCTCTCTCCTTATCCGCATTTCGCTTTCAAAAAAGTTCCAATGCGATTAAGCACTTTCTCTTCTAAACCCAGATCCCTTGCTTCTTTTGTAAAACCAAGAGCCCCGCAATCGGGCGCTAAACACCATAAAAAACCACTCCCCGAAATAAATTTTCCTTTTTTTATATAAAAAATCTGATTTTATTATGTTTCAACGAGACCCGACAGTTTATTGTTTGGTGAGTTATCAACCGTTGATCTACTCCCCGATCGATGATCATCGAAATCTCGCATCGGAGTTAAACAAACAGATCCTTTGTTTGTTCCCTTCAAATCTTCCGATGCGATTAAGCCTTCAACCCTTTGTGCTAAACCCCAAACCACTTCCCCACCATATAACCCGTGCCCAGGACCAAGCGATTAAGTCCCGAGCGCTAATCGCATCGGATTTTTTTCATTGAACATATTTTAATATTTATTTCCCCCCCTCTGATTGGCCCCTTGCGATGTTTTCCCAGCTGTAGATCTCCCCCGCTAGACCCAGATCCAACGGCCCACGTTGCTCTTTGCCTAAGTCCATTTTTCTGCCTTTGGCATTTACAAACTAATCTCTGTCGTCGATTTGGTCCTGAGATCAACGGTCCTTGTTCAATCGCATTGGCGATTTTCATTGTTGTTTTCCCCTTGCCCCCGCCGACCGTGATCTTCCAATTGCATCTGGGTCATCCATACACCAAGATCCAATGGTCCAGATCAATCCTCACTTCCCTTGTTATTTCTCAAATCTCGACAGTATAACCTCTTCGGCGAATATCCACCGTTGATCTCTGCAGATCAACGGCCCACAATGACCCGATCTCCGCTCGACCTCTGCCTCATATTCCATTTCATTGGCCCCAAGATTTAATCTGGGCCATTCATATTGAAGATCTAACAGTCCATATTTAACCCGATAGGCCCAACTCATTTGGGACCTACCGCCCGCATTAATTAATCTTGACCGTCGATTCCCTGATCCGACGGTCCAGATTAAAACTGCCATGACCCTGTCCCACCTTCTTCCGCCCATGCATCTTGTCTTATTGTGCTCCAAACTCCACCGTTGGATCTGCCCACCCTTCATCCAACGACTAGGGACCCATATCGCGTGATTTCGCGTCCGATGGTTAATGTTTTAAATTTACGCGATGTGGGCAGTTTTAAAAAGCCACGTGTCAGCTAGAAACGCATATCGCATTAAAAAATGCAATACCACCTTTCCCCTTTTGCGTCGTGTGAAACTGGCGATTTCTTCAGCCGAAACCACCATTCCCATTCCCATTTCATTTTCTTGTAATAGATCTCTGTCGTTGATCTCTGAGATCTAACGGCTCAAGATTAATCTCACCCTTAGTTCATCGCCCTCCACCCATCCTCCAAAGGGACTTCATAAGCGAATCTCTGTCGTCGATGTTTGTGGCCGATCTAATCTGACGACCCAGAATCCTTCAGAAACCCCAAATTTCATTTTAACCCTTTGTTAACTCCGCCAAAGGTTTTCACCCTTTTCCTTTGTATATTCTCTGTTTCATTATAAAGTGGCCCATCTGCATTGTATGTTCACGATTGATCTCAACCATTCATCTTTGCGGATCAACGGTTCTGACTTAATCTCCCCACCTTTTATTCAACTGCCTCTCCTTTTTAACCTCTGCATGAAATCCTCACCATTGAATTCTTTCATCAAATGGATGCGCTCTAAACCTAAACTTTTGAAGCAGTCTGAACCTTTCCCTGCAGGATTTTTTCTAATTTTTCTTTGTTGTGCAGGTTTTAATGGTTTTTAA
Source organism: Pinus albicaulis (assembly GCA_034641835.2). Taxonomy (NCBI): domain Eukaryota; kingdom Viridiplantae; phylum Streptophyta; class Pinopsida; order Pinales; family Pinaceae; genus Pinus; species Pinus albicaulis. The sequence continues at coordinate 452,029,587 of CM076577.1, forward strand.
ATTGTTTTAAGAGAAAATTGAAGATCAGGGATGACGATCCCCCAGGCCTTTATTCAAAAAAAATATCATTCTACAGGGTTTCCCATCAATGTTTCATAAGTGCCTCATGAGCATTGACACAATTATAAAACCTCTGTAACGCCTGCACATCAACAACACACAGCAAAACTTAATCAAGCAAAGAGTATCAGTGTGAAAGGATCTAGTCACAGTAGAGATGAATAATTGAATATTGTTTACGCAGTTTTGAGGGATTATGGCCTGAATCGACTATTCAAAAGTCTAAACCTCTCAATTAAACATAGTTTGAAGAATAGAAGACAGAAATTAGGCTTAATTAAGCCTAACACACAGAATTAAAACAAATTAACAGTGTTTAAAGAAAAAAAATAATATCTATCAGTCTAAGAAGCCTCCACTGCCACATCAGAGGCTAATTGAATCCTCTCAGCTACCAAAAGCCACCTGCAGCCTCAAAGCATTCAAAAGAGGCATAGTTATAACAAGAACAGAAGATATTTGCCCCAATACAGCTAAACAGTTATTTTGAATCAAAGAAACTAATTTTAAAACTGTCAGAGAAGTTATTACAAGGATAAGAAATAGCCTTAAAGTCAAATCTTTTAATCCACTAAGCCTCGAAATCCAAACAAAGTTATGAAACAGAGAAATAGATCAAAGGTATTCCTGCCTTATGCCTTGCATGGTTTTCAAGGTAGAGAATTGCATTAACTGTAGAATTTATGATACTTGAACCTTAGAAACTCTTCCACCTCCTCATTTTCTATAAAATCCCTTGATGAGCACATTGTAAAGGGTTGGTTGTAGAATTTTGATATATACTTATGCCCGAAACTTTCTACATGTAAATAGTGTTCAGAGGCTCTTGAAGCTCTGTTTGTGATTAAATAAGTTAGGCTGAGAAGAGAAGATGATTGTTGTACTGAAACATTGGACTTGAAGTGTGTAGTTAGATTGACATCAATATACAAGTTGATTCTTGGGATCCTATATCACTGGTGAAGTGCTTCTTTCTGTGTTATTGTTTTCCTTTCATGTATGCCATTTTGTCCACTTATTCTCTAATAAAGAATAGCAAGCATAGAGTTAGGATTCACTATTTACAGTACCCTTCTCTGACTGATAAGCTTTATCTCAATGTTTTCCCCCAAATCGTGTGTTTAAGAATGACTTATGTTAAGTGTAAACATTATCAAGGAATGTTGGTTTGTCCCTGTCTTGATGTGCAAAGCTTGAAAGGAAGTTCTTGAATGATATTTTCATTATATGCTTAGTAGAGTTTGACTAGAAAATTTTATGGTTTGCCCTGTCTTCTAGTATTCTTTCTCCAAAGGTAATTCTTATAGTTTCCCTAAGAGTATGTTGAAAACAGTTTAGATTTAAAAGTATCTTATCTGATCTTAGGCTGCACTTTGTTTTTCTTATCTATTTTCATCCCTTCTAAAAGTAATTATGTGGATTACTGGATTGTTTTTCTGATAAGTTAGCTTTAATACAAGATTTTCCAAAGAATTCTATGGTTAGCCCTGTCCTTTGGTTGGTTTTAAACAATTACTTAAAAGGATTTTCTTGTTTGGAAAGACTGATAAATCCTAGCTGAAATTATTGTCTTTTTCCACCCCTTCAACAGTTTTATTGTTCCATTCCATCATTTTATCTAAAAGATATTGTGATATAGATGACTTTCCCCTTGGACCACTCTTGAAATTGTTGCACAATTAAACCCTTTTATGACTCCATAGCCCAATGGACTAAAAACCAACGTCATATCTATCTTATCAGCTGAATCTCGCTCTAATTGCTTATACCTTCTTTCATTTTAGGACTTTCCACTCAACTAAAAATCATGCTCAACCATCCAAAACCAAACAAAAACCCTTGTTCTTCATAACTAGCCTAATATCACATTTTAAGCCTTAAAGATAAATCAATATTTGCACTTATAGAGAGATCCCTCTCTGGATTCAGGAGGGCTAGATCCTAGAATCACAAAGTGGTTCCAATGTCCTCTCCGTAGTTTTAGTCTCACCAATCTGCTGAAATTACTGGGAGCTAACATAACCAATTCAGAGTCGCCATACACAGAAAATTTCTTGGCACCCAACTTCTTGAGAATTTTCAAGCCGACTATCAAAGCCTCATACTTTGCTTCATTATTCGAACAGTTGAATGCTAACTTGTAAGAGGAAATTTGAACATTAGGAGATAAGAGACTAATTTATAGGACTTTGAATCCATACTCCAATGCCATCCCCTTTCTTACCCAGGGCTCCATTGAATTCCATGGTCCACAAACCACTTTCTTCATTGAGATGCTGCAAATTAGATGACTAAACTTTACTTTTTGCTTGAGAAAGGTTTTTTGTACCAAAAATTTTTGTGTCTTTCACTATTTCATCTCTTATTTGAGTTGATGCACTTGGTTCCAAACCATTTGGCATCTTTTCTCGATTTTCTGAATTTGTAATTTCTAAAACAAAATTTGACAACTCTGAAATTTGTGTCTTTTCTTCCATCAAAATTTCTGAAGATGTTGAACATTGATAATTGAATAAGATAAAAGATTTTAAATCCATGTGAACAACATTTATGGGGTGATTATTAGTATTTTATCTGTTACTGATCATGTACTTCATTTTACTTTTCCGGTATAATTTTTTGAGTTGACCAAAGATTGGTATTGTAGCATATGAAAATTCGAGCTGCAAGGTACCTCTAAGTTTCGCTCCCCATGATCGAGAGAGCAACATTCCATATCTGGGAGGGATATCAACCACAACAACATCCATGAGGACATTCTTGGCTGGGATTTTCTCTAAATACACCACTAGATCTTTAATGAGGTCAAGACATTTCACTCTGCCTGAATCAAACGAATAAAGGTCATGATAAGGTCTTGTGACATATAGGCCTAATCTGTCCATGATGGCTTTGGGTATAAGGTCATGACACACTTTGGAATCAAGCATGGCATTATGGAGGATAAAAATGTGGATTTTGAGGCTAAGATAAAATGGAGGGACCTCGCTATCTTCTAAATCACCATCAACAATAGGACCAAATAAAAGTTATGGGTGATCATCACTTACATTAACCATATCAGACATCTGATCTACCCTAAGAAACTTAGCTACTTGAAACTTATACTGGCCATTCTTGACTATTTCAGTTAAAGGAATGGATACTTTAAGTTTAGAGATTTCATTTTCAAGGCTAAAAAGGGCATAATGTTTTTCAACCTCTTTGAATGGTGCATCTTTCTTCTCGAGTTGATATTTGTGTGGGATCTCCCTCTTCTATCCTCCATCTTGGACTTGTTTATATTTTTTTTACTGCTGATAGAAGCTTCATTTCCTTTTTCAGGACTAAGAATAGCAGGTCCCTTGTCTTTTCTTTGATTTGAAGTAGTAATCTCTTTATGATGAGTATCGGTTTGAGAATTATGTTTTTTCTGATCGAAGGTTATATGAACATTACTATTCCTCAAACCTTACTGCCTCTGTACTTGAGTAAGAGTGTTCTTATATCCCCTATGATAATATTATGTCCATACTAATAGCATATTATCATTTGACAAGATATTGTCGATCGTCCAATGCGTGAACTTCTGCTGAAAACTGATCTTCTTCTGTGAGGAAAATATGTTTTTATTTTCCTCAAATAAATGATTCTTGCCTAAAATGTCTTCTTCAAATTCTTCATCAAGACCTTCTATGTAGTTTTGATGAAATGGAGTGTGAATTTGTTATTGACTTTGTGGATCCTGACCCCTCTGTTCCCTTTGCTTGATCCTGTATTGAGGTTGTTGATTTTGACCCATGAAATTGGGATTTATAAAGGAGGGTTCAGCTTGTCTATCAGCGATGGCCATTTTGTACATCATCTTCTCCATGGTTTTGATCAAGGTTTCGAGCTTGCCCTCGAATGAAGTAGATTTTTCTTCCTTGATATTCACCCTTTTCTCTGTCTTGATTTTTTACTTTTTGATAATCAAATTAGCTTCCACGCTCACTACATTTCTCTACATTTCTTCAAGGGTTGATGGATTTCTTTCCCTCATCTGGTAAGCCATATCAAGATCGAAACCATCAGGGTAATGAATTAAAGCAAGGCCTGGAGGAGGTTTTATATTTTCAAGAATAAAATCATAAATTCTATTGAATATAGTTGTAAAGTCTTGTACAAACTCATTAGGATTGCTTTTCAAGGCGTTATATTCAGCTAGGATTTGTAATGGATTCTTCTTCTCCCCCAATTTTGTCATAAACAAGTTAATTAGCTACTGTGAATTAGCTATTGAACCAGCTTATACTTTGTCTTCTTCTTTCTTAAAATACTGTCAGGGTTAATGTCAATTGGTGAGTGATCCAGATTTATGCAGGAACGCAACAGAATAAACATATAACCATAAATACAGAGATGCAGCGGAAATAACACTTCATTTCATTAATATCAAAGAACTAAAATTATTACGTACGTTCTGGAATAAAACTAGATACAACAGAAGCACCGAGAAGAAGGGCAAGCTACAGCTCTTCGAACCGAGTTAAAATGAGGCTCGAGGGCTTATTTATTATCGAGAAATATTGAGAACCTCAAACATCCAAAAACATAACCCTAGGAGATGAAGCGCCAAACTATGGGCCCCGTTTCGTGGGGCTATGCTTCAACTTCCTGACGTAACTTGCTCATCATCTCCGTCGACGACACTCATCATTAGAAATATCTGTCCAAGGACTACAACTTTCGCCACGAATATCATTCCGGAATGGAATAAACTGCTAAAAATAGTAAGTTATGCTGAAACTGAAAAACTAAAAGAGACAATGGTGGGGGCCCAAGTGGAATAGGTGGGTGGCCAACAATATCCACCTGGATCATTCCTCCTCCCTTAGGAAGAAATGGTCCCCATTGTGTTAAGTTCCTCCATGAGATGAGGAAATTTTTGCTGAACTTGGTCCCTGGTGAACCACTTTCCTTGGTGCAGGAATTGGCCAGCTTTGACAACCCGATACAGTTGGATCTTTTGTTGGTGAGTGTTCTTGATTTTCATGTCCATGATACAATCTGTGGTGGCTTGTTCCATGTAGTCTCGGTTTAACTCTATTGGTGTGAGTTGTTCTGCAATGTTTGAGGTGTCCAGTAGAGGTGGGAAGTAAGGATGAAGGCGATCCAAATTGAAGACTGGGTGCAGACCAAGGAATGGTGGAATACTAAGCTCAAAGGCATTGTTCCCTACAGCCTTGGTGATGGTGTACGGCCCATATCGGAGCAGGCGAAGCTTGCGGTGGGGTCCATTGAGGTGCTCCTTCTGCAAATGTAGCCATACTTTGTTGCCCACCTAGAAGTTGTGTGGCACCCGGTGTTGATCATGGCGCTGCTTGTACTTCGCATTGGCTCTGTCCAATATATCATGAACCTGTTGGTGGATGTGTTGAATGCACTCGATGAAGCTACTTGCTTTGTCAACTTTAGACTGGACATGATCTGAATCGGCCTGAGCAGCTGCAAATGGCATGGCTACGTCAATGGGACATAGTGGTCAGAATCCCAAGCCCACCTGAAAGGGGCTATGGCCAATTGAACTGTGGAGAGCCCTGTAATAACTATGTTGTACATAGGGGAGGCTCTCGTACCATGTGCGTGGATGCTTTGAATTGTACATGCACAGAATGTGTACAATTATTCTGTTGACGACCTCTGTCTAGCCATATTTTTGGGGATGGAAAGCTGTGGACTTGGTGAGCTTGGTATCCAACATTGACCAAAGGCTGGACCAAAATGTGCTAAGGAACCTACTATCTCGATTTGATATGATAGACTGTGGGATCCCAAAGTGCACGCACACTCGTTCAAAGAAGAGTTTAGCAGTGGCTTCTACTGTGATATTCTTCTTGTAGGCCGCCATAATGGCCATCTTCGAGAATCTGTCGACGACCACGAAAACACGGTCATTTCCCTGCTTAGTAGAAGGCAGGCCCGACATGTAATCCATGGAGATGGCTTCCCAAGGTCGACTAGGGGTAGGCAGTGGAGTATATAGGCCTTTCTTCTTGATGGTCGGTTTGGCAATGGCACAAGCAGTGCAGGATCTGATGTGCTTCTCAACATCCTTTAGAAGGTTCAGCCAATAGAAATACTTCTGTAGTATTGCTACTATTTTATCGACCTCGAAATTCCCAGTGACTTGACTTTAGTGTGATTCCCATATCATCTTGGAATGCTCGCTTGAAGGAACACAAAGGTGTCCTAGGTGGCATAAAACTGCATCTTGGAGGTGAAAATTTGGAGCTTGCGTACCCCCCAAGAGTGCCTTGTAAGTGTGGCCGAATTCTAGGTCACTCTGAAAACCCAGCCAATCGAAATCTAACACCTGAGAGTTCGGCCCGGTGGTGGGCGCCACGATCGGGCGGTCGGTGGCGGCGGTCTGCTGTGATAGTAGTGCTACCCATGTGTGTGATGTTCTGCAAATCGGTGTGCCAGAATGTGTGGACCACTTCGGTAAGCGATCGTGCTGCCAACTTCCCTTGTGTCTGTATGAACTGCAGGGGTCGGTGGTCTGTGTGGATGATTGTTTCCTTCCCCAAAATGTAATGCTTCCATTGTCGACAGGCTTGCACAATGGAATACATTTCTTTTTCATAGGTGGGATACTTGTGAACTGTCTCAAACAATGTCTCACTGTAATATGCCACTGGATGTCCCTATTGAGTAATAACTGCCCCAATAGCATAGTCAGAGGCATCTGTCTCGATCTCAAATGGATGTTGCAAGTCTGGTAATGTGAGCACTGGGGCAGAACAGAGACGATTTTTCAAATCTGTGAACACCTTTTGTTGAGGTTCCGACCAAAAGAATTTTTCTCTTGCTCCTCCCTTGGTGACTTGACTCAAGGGCCAAGTGATATGAGAGAATCCCAACACAAATCTACAGTAGAAATTAGCAAGACCTAGAAAGCTACAAAGCTCTGTTATAGTGGTTGGGGTTGGTCAATCCCGAATGACTTGGATCTTGGTTGGATCCACATGCACCCCCCTTTCATCAATAATGTATCCCAGATATTGAACCTGGGTCATGCCAAACGTGCACTTCTCCAAATTGGTACACAACTTGTGTTGCCGCAGTGTTTGGAGGACTTGTCGGATGTGGTGAAGGTGCTCTTCCCAAGTCTTGATGAATATCAGAATGTCATCCAAGTACACCACTACAAATGAGTTGGTGAATGGCCACAAGATGTCGTCCATCATCCTCATGAAGGTTATGGGAGCATTCGTCAACCAGAAAGGCATGACCAGCCATTCAAAAAGGCCTTCCTTGGCTTTGAAGGCAGTCTTCCACACATCAGAGGGTTCAATTAGTACCTGGTGATACCCAAACTTCAGGTCAATCTTGCTGAAATATTTTTCACCTTTGAGCTGGTCCAGAAGGTCATCAATCTGTGGGATTGGGTACCTATTCCGGACAGTGATCTTGTTCAGTGCCCGATATTCAATACAAAGTCTCCATGTCCCATCCTTCTTTTGTACCAACACGATCAGGCTCCCACAGGGCGATGAACTTGGTCTAATGTGACCTTTCTACAACAGCTCCTAAATCTACCTCTTGATTTCATCATTCTCTAGAACAGAGCACCGATAGATCGGTCCATTGGGTAGCGGCGCACCTGGGGTCAGATCAATCGGGTGCTTGACCTGACAGTGCAGAGGAACCCCTGTGGGTGAGATGAAGATGTCCCCGTACTCCTTTACAACCTTATCCATTTGTTGTTTTCGTGCAGAGGAGCCCTGTCTGGAGGTCGTGGCCACAGTCTTCTTCTTGCCCTGGGGGTGGATCATCAGGAAAACGAATTTCCTGGTTTGGGAAATGAGTTTACTACATTTTTTTGCAGTAATCAAAGAGATAGCCGCAGGAGGTGGTACCTCTAGTATCCTGTACAACTTATTTTCCAAAGTAACAATAACAACACAAGGTCGAGACTCATACACAGCATGACGCTTCCACAAGTATGGTTGTCCTAATAATACATCAGAAACATCAATAGGAGCAACTTCACATAATACCTCATCCATGAAGGGCTTGATGTTATAGGGAAGGCGGCACTGCTGGCTGACGCGAAGATCTCATCCTTGTTGAAGCCACCTGATGGTGTATGGATGTGGGTGAGCTGTGGTCAACAAGCCCAACCACTTCATGGCATCTGCTGAAATGAGGTTCTTTTGGCTCCCATTGTCAACAATGAACTATACAGGGGAGCTCTTTAACCACATCTGGGAGTGGAAGAGACGTTCCTCCTCCTCTGGATCTTTCGATTCCTCCTTTTGGATCTTTGTAGTGGCAACAGTGGTGTTGGGCTCTACATCAATAATCTGTTTCCCTTTTTCATTCCCCTTTTCAAGTTCTGATTTGGGGTCAGAGCATGCATCTGACTCAGAAGCCCTCATCTCGGCCACTAGCGACTGCTTGGCCCGACACTCACTTGTGTTGTGAGTGGAGCTCTTATGGAACTCACACCACTTTCCCGTGTCCTTCTTTGGATTTGCAGTGCTGTTCTTGTCTTGTGGATTTGACGAGTTGTCTTTAGCCACCATGCCTTGGCTCTGTCCTTTTTTCTGCGGTTTGGAAGCACCTTTCCCTTACTTTTGATTTGCAGATCCAAAGTCTCGCTTCTTCTGCTTGAATTTCTGCTCAATCTTGGCAGCATACCGGTATGCCGTACCAAGCGAGAAGATGTCAAGGAACTCCATTTCCTCCTGAATGTATTTGTGCAGACAGCTGCGATACTTTAGCACCAGATGTTTCTCTGAATCTTTGATACCCAACTTTGTGCGCAGGGTATGGAACAGATTCGTCAGCTCATGCACATCTTGATCCATTTGTTGTCGCAGCGTGGTCCATTGTATGTACTTGTCCTCATAGCTCCCCACGGGATAGTACTGTTCCTTGACGGCGTCTCGGAAAGAATTCCAAGTTGGTACGGTCGAGAACAAAAAGGGTTCTGTCTGGTCCTTGTTCTCACAGTAGGTTTCCCACCAGTCCTTAACATGGGGGGTAGCTTTGAGGAGTGCAAAAATAATGTTCTCCCGGTCTGAAAAGTCATGAACAGAGAAATATCCTTCTAATAGATTCAACCATCTATCTACGGCATCTGCGTCTATTTGACCCTCAAATATGGGAATGTCGAAATTTACTTGTACCTTAAAAGGAGTTGCACCTCCAGAGTGGCTGCTGGATGCAGATGCGCCACCGGTGGGCAGCCGTTGAAGGATCTGAACAAAGTTATCCATCATCACGTTCCTTTTTTTTTCGAGGGCCTCCTCGAGCAATATTTTGATAGGATCTCCTGCTCCCTCATCTTTCTTTTCGTCCCCCATGGGCGTCCGTCGAGGTTTACGAGGCTGATCTTGCAAAGGTTCCACCAGATCAAGCCCTAGCTCCTTATACCCCGACCTCGTTGAGGACATGCAAAGAAGGATCGAGAAAAAGCAGACCGCTCTGATACCACTGATCCGGATTTATGCAGGAACGCAACAGAATAAACACATAACCATAAATACAGAGATGCAGCGGAAATAACACTTCATTTCATTAATATCAAAGAACTGAAATTTGCTTACAGACAATGGAAATAAAACTAGCTAGGGTACTGGTAGCTATCTCTGAGAAGAGATGTGGTGGCTACAGACCTCTGAACTGCTTTACCATGAGGCGCGAGGGCCTATTTATTATTGAGAACCCTAAACATCCCAAAAACCTAACCCTAGGAGATGAAGCGCCAAAACTATGGGCCCCGTTTGGGTAAATTGGTGTTTCAACTTCCCAGGGACATAACTTTGGCATATTATCTCCGTTTGACGCACATGATACATCATTAGAAAGATTTGTCCAAGAACTACAAATTTCACCATGAATATAATTTTGAAATAGAATGATATTTTCTGAAGGTGCGATGCCCAAAAAACGTCATTTAGGGCCTCAAAACGGCTCCGGAAGTTCAGGACCCAAAAAACTGCTAAAAATAGTAAGTTATGTCGAAACTGAAAAACTAAAAGAGACAATGGTGGGGGCCCAAGTGGAATAGGTGGGTGGCCACCAATATCCACCTAGATCAGTGAGGGATTTGGGTCTAGATTTGAACTAGTGTGTCTTTTGGGAGCCATATTTTCTTAAAAATTTTACTTTGGCTCGAATTTACAGGGATTTATTTGAATGTCAGAACTTTTCACCCACAATTCTAACTTTCAATGGACTAAATAAATTTTTGCAATCCCTCCTCGGAAACGGTGCCAAAAATGTTATCACTCCCCCCACTTCCCAAGGTGGAGAATGGAGCTGAAGGAAGGTAACCACAAACCAACCTTTAGGTCTAGTAGTTAGCCCTACCAAGACCCAATAAGACTCTCTCAATGTCACTTTGTATACAATGAGATGATTGAATATATTAATCTTAGGCTAGTTATGATGCTCATTAGATTAGGTTTTTTTTGTTTGTTTGGAGTTTTGCTGGATAGAAATGACAGTTAGGAAACTAGGTCTGGGGTTTAGGTAAAATTTCAAAGGCTAGATTGCAGAGGTAAAGGTAAGGCTAGGTAGGTAAGTTTATAAGCATGCCTAATTTTTCATTTTTTATAGGGTGAACGGAGAGAGATTCAGAATGAGCATTGAAATGAATTCATTCATTAGAAGGGCAGAGACATGTTCATGTAAATCTTATAAAAATAGAGCATGGAAAGCATGATTTTTGTCTATAAATTGATAATAATTAACATAAATAAGCATATATATGGAAGATGGATAACATAAAATTCAACATGATAATGTTATAGAGAAAAAAAAAATGCTCAAAGGCATACCACTTGAGTCTCAACCCTATGTCTGCAACAATATCTTTGATTTCATTAACAAAAAGCTTGTATAATAGCTCCACTACAAATAACAACTATCCAACCACTAAAATGACTTAAGGTGGACTACTTATAGAAAATAGAGTTCATGACACCTCATAGGGTCTAAATCCTATCCAAAAAGCATCATAATTACATCAAATGAGTCACTTCCTAGAATCTAGGGAAGTTAGAAACTAATCCCTGAAATTTAGCTAAAGACTAGGAGTGTGTGTCTCCTCCATTAAATTACATGTTTCCTCATCATAAGAGGCAAAAAAATACCTAAAATACATAAAATGACACCTCATGGGACAACTAGGATTGAATTTTGAACTTTTCCTAGCATGACAGTTGTCTGAAAGGAATCCAATGTTGAAACTTAGTGCCTTTAACAGAAGCAGCGTGCATGTCTAGCAGAAGCGTTGCCCCTGTTCAAGGGTGATTTTGACCCACTTAAAAGCGTCCAAATGAAAGTTTGAAGGTTGGGTCGAGTAGCCCTATGAGTCTAGTTTCCAATACACCTTGAAATTTGAGAAAATTCCCACAGTAAAACCTCCAAAAAAAAATTTTCCCAACCTCACTTCAGAAGCACTGCACCTGGTAAAAAACACTGGCAGAAGTAAGAAAATAAGGTAGCTTTTTGGCTTTTTCTCCAAAACCAAGGGTTTTCATGAAAAACCAAGACCTGATTTGAAATGTGCGGGTGAAATGGCATCTATCCATGTAATCCAATCTTCATTTGGATGCCCTGATAGAAAGCATTGTGTTGTTGCGCGACGCTTCTGTGGAGACCCAATTTCCTGAATTTTCCAAAAATCACCAAAAATGTCAAAAATGCTCAAAATTGGTCAAAATTTGTTTTGTGACACCTGTCTATGATATTCTAAACAGCCAAGGTTGCCTCAATAAGGAGTTCTAAATTATCATTCTCTTTGAGCTTCATTTGAACTTCCTTAATCTTTTTCTTCATTTGTTTGAGCCTGATTTGAGAAAAAAAAATTCTAGATCAATAGTGATTTTCCATATGTCTCTGGAGGTTATTATTATTTTTGGTTTTCTTTAGAAGCTTATCAATATTTTCATTCACCCTGTCAAGCCAATACTCTTTATCTTGATTGATTTCATCAAGAATTAGCTCATCAAAATTTTTCCAGCCTAATTTAGGAGTTGGTTCTCTTTCTTTCTGAAGTTCCCTCTTGAGGCCTCTTGTCCTTGTTATCCTTCATCTCCCTTATCATCTTCTTGATATCTTCATGAATGCTCTACATAGTTTGAAAAAGAAGCTTTGAGAGCCTCTCTTACTTCCTTCCTCCAAATAATGGATTCATGTCTTTGTTTCTTCTGTACATCTCCTCTTCTTGTGAGAAGCTTCTCCTTATGGTGACATATTGGTTGAATGCACAGTCTGAGCCAAGATTATGCTCTAATACCATTGTAATATTCCCAAATGGGAAAAGCAGCAATAAAGCTCATAAAATGAAAGCAACAGCTAGTATTTAACACATGAAATCATGAGACCAATATAAAGCCATATTATTGATCATGTATGCAGCAAATAAGTACAAAACAATGAGGTACCAATCATAGAATGTGATCATACAAGCCTCCAATACATAACCACTCTCAAAAGTGAGATGTTGTTGCTACACAAAATGCCAGAGAACTACTAAAACACAGTAATATTGGCTATAATTATAGATGGATATGATACAATGATATAAAATTATTGATATAGGCCCCAATAGAATCTAAACATACAGATCTGGGCACTAGACCAGCTTTCCAAGACAACCTAAGAGGGTTTTCGGAAAATGCACACAATGTGCTAATGTAAGTTTCAGCCCTATGGTTAAAGATATGCTGAAATAACTAAAATGAGAATATATGGCTGAAGCTGATGTAGAAACCTACATCTCTTCTCCAATAGATCCGCCGGGTGAAAGAATGGCTCCTCCACTGAAGAAATCACCTCCCAAAACAACTACTGCAACTACCCCTGCAACTCCTTCCTAAAATAACGCAGATCATGGATGAAACTATACTGTAGGGGATAAGTTATCCTTAGCCTACTGCTAAATGTGTCAATAAAGCTCAAGGGGCTTCTTTACAGGCCTTCCAATGGGTGGAAACCTTCCTCCACTGCAAAACTAGCTCTAAAGTCACCCGATCTAATTCTCCACTGTTGCACCTTGCAACACAGCACAATATCCTATAGAAACTGCACTGATGAAGAAATTTGTAGCTTTTTCTGAAACCTGAATGTGGAAATGAAATGCAACGCTCTTCTGAGAGGCCTCTCAAGGAAAGAGGTGGGATTCCCGCTCAGAAAAACCCGGTGCTAAACAGCACAGAAATATCAACTAAACAACTAAACAATGAAAGAAGTCTAAACAGACCACATACAAAATAATAACCCAAAACATAACCCCATATGGCTTCCATCCTCTTCCTTTTAAATATTATGAGATTCCTTTCCCTTGGCCCCACTCAATTAGGTCATTTCCTTCATGCAATTCATCTCCCTCCAAAACTGCATTATTCCTCATTTAATGCCCACTCCTCCATAACAGCGCTATTGACTTGGTCAAAGTTGACATGTTCAACATGAACCAACTCATGTTCATACTCAAAGGTGCTTTATTTAGCTTCTTAGAAGGTATCCTTTCACACTTGAAGTGCTTTTATTGCTACTAAGGATATTTATGGGCCTCCCCACCCATTTATTCACCTACCTAGTGACAAAAAGATCTATAATATTCCATTAGCTAAAAGCTAAATTTTAGGAATATTACAGTCCTCCCCTCCAAAATGTTTCTTGTCCTCAAGAAACTGTAAAGGTGGAGCAAAATTCTCCCCTCCTCTTGTGGCCTCCTCATCAAATAGTCTCCACCATTGCTTCAAATATTCTACAACAATTCTGCCTTCCAATGGTTCCTCCCATGTGTGCAAGTTGACCTTTGGTGGATAAACAAAATGGATCTCATCGTGAGAAAATGGAAGGTCTATATGGAAACCTTCTTGCTGTCAAATGGCCTCCTCAAGGTAGGAGTGATGACAAGAATATGGGATTTCATTCCCAATGAGAGACTTCCATATCCATGCTATCATCCAAATGAAATGAATCACCTTCCAACATGGTAATTCATAGAAAAGTTCCTCCCAATTATTCATGAGAGATATATCCCAAGTGCTCCAAACAATCATATGGCCCACCTCATAAAGAAGCAAGTGATCTACTATAGTGGCCATATCATCTCCCATGCTTCCTCCATTCAGTCCCATGATAAGGATAAGTACATCATCAATGTATGGGATCAAAACTAAGCTCATACAAACAGTAATATGTAAAAATGGAGGTGGATCATAGTCCCACATGTGACTGCATCAGATCAAGATGTGGTAAGTGGTTTCCCCACCACTCACTTGCTACCCATGTCATCTCACTATGGCTGAAATTGTGAGATATATTTGGTTCTTTAGGAATGCACCCATCATGAAACAAAATCTCCCTTTGTCCTCCAAGGGAGTGGCCATGTTCATAAAGTTTTGTGGCCCAAAGTTTGCCATGAAGTTTGTAAGGAAGAATTCTCCTTCTTGGAGCAATGGCCTACACATATATGGTTAAGGAATGTACATATACATTATATAAATCATTATGAAACCAAACATGATCCTTACCATATGCTTTGCTCATATAAATGGAGTGGCTCATAGATAAGTCCCCTCTCATTTCCAAAGAGGAAAAAGGTGGTTGTGATAACTCCCCCAAAGATTTATCTATCTCCTCCATCTCCACATGATCCATGCATTTCCTCAAATTTTGATATATATCCTCTTCAAAGCCTTCCAAAGTGTACCCCTCCATGATGGTGTGGTATGCTCTCATAGAATAAGTGTGGCTGAAGAGAAAATATTCATGAGCTGCTTGTAGTAACTTCTCCTTGAGCTTGGAAGCTGTAGATAAGAAGATCCTACCATCATATTAGATGACCTCGTCTCTAATTAAATATCCTCCATCATAAAACTGGTCATCAAGTATCCTGCATGTAAAGATATCCTTGGAGTTTCCGCTAATAGCTGGGATCTCCAATAAGGAACTCTCTAAAGGCAGCGTTGTTGATATATATTGTGTAGCTCCTGTCATGTGGTTGCCTTCTTCCTTGACATCTCCTATTCCAAAGTCAAGCACCGGTATGCTACTAACATGTTCTTGTTTCCCCTCCTGTAGCTGCTAATGCTCAAGTGAAGGTTGAAGCTTTTGGAGGTTAGTCTCCCCTAGGAAGCTATCACCTCTCCAAAATATCCCAAGTTTGGCCAATGCATGCATGAGTGACCACCTTCCTCTACAAAATGGGGAATATTCCTCCCTATTTGGAGGTATCCTCCTGTCCTCTACTACCATGGAGTGGCCTCCTTGCACCATGATGGTGCCATCCTTCATCTTAGAAACATCTTCTCCCAGCGCAGAATAGCTGATGAGAGTGGTTAATGGTGATATTGGGAGAAAGTCTCCCACCTCCTTGAGTCCACCCAAGACTCTCAGCGCTGTGTCAAGTCCTCCCAAGGTCCTCACCCCTCTAGGATAAATGAGTGGTGCAACCAAATGTAAAGCATCTCTCATCATCTCCTGATTTGGTGGTCTCATAGATGGAATGCCTCCATGCAATGAGACATCAATATCAAGAGTAGACTGCATATGTGAATGGAAAACTTTGTCCCTGCCCTTACTGCGCAAATCAGTCTGCCTCTTATGTGCATCAACCTTCTGAAATAGATAGGGGTGTGTGCTCCTAATCATATGATGTTGGCCATCCTCCCTACCTTCTCCTTTCATCTGCAAGGTCCCACAATCAATCAATAATGGCACATGATGTTCATGGGTTGTGCCTTGATCTCCACATATGAGATCCTTTGGAAATCTTTGTGAACATATAGTAATTCCTCTTGTTGGAGAAAGTGCTCCATATTCCTATTCATGAGGTGCTATATATGCTCTGGATATGACAGCGTTATTGCCTCCAGCCTTCTCTTCCTCTTCAATATGAATGGGAGTCACATTTTCAATAAGAGGATCATGTTTTGAAAAAGGGATCTCCATGCCCTCTTTTCCAGGAGTATGAGATAGATATCTTGCCTCTAGCAAGGTATTATGCAAGATGTTAGCCTATTCAATAGTTTTATGAAGTATAGTTGGGTCTATAGACCCTTCCGACCCATGCAAAGGTTTTGTTTGTTTTGGTTTGTTTATCTCCACCAAAGGTGTTTCAGAATGTTTTTCATCAAACCTTTCCACTATTATCCTAGTGAAATTTGCATAAATAGATGTATTTGCATCTTTTAATGAAAAATATTCAAAAAACCACCAAGCATAAGCCTTACCTTCAAAATGCAATGCTGCTACTTTGATGTCTTCATTCTCTGAAACTTGGTGTTGCTGCAAATAGGTGTCTAGCTCTTCCACCCAAGCCCTAGCTGAACATTTAGGTGAACCATCAAAATTAGATAGAAAGAATCTACCCTCACCATGTTGCTTGCTCTTTGTGCTTATTCACTCCTTGATCTTGCAAAACCCTTGGAAGTTTAGGTGATCTTTGAACCTCTTATATTGAGATTCATACTCTTGCAAATAATCACCAAGAGTCTCCTTCTTTGGCACATCTTCTCCCACCCTCTTTCTTATAGTAAATCTGGGCATAAGACTGCATTGTGAATCATAATGTGTGGCTGCATGCTCACACCCATCATGCAAAAATATAGGGCTTGCTTCATTTTCAAACCCCTTTGGAGATTCTTTGCACATCTCCCTTATCATCTTCTTGATATCTTCATGAATGCTCTGCACAGTTTGAAAAACAATATTTGAGAGCCTCTCTTCCTTCCTTCCTCCAAATAATGGAGTCATGTATTTTTTTCTTCTTTACATCTCCTCTTCTTGTGAGAAGCTTCTCCTTATGGTGACATATTGGTTGAATGCACAGGCTACGCCAAGATTATGCTCTGATACCACTGTAGTATTCCCAAGTGGGAAAAGCAGCAATATAGCTCATAAAATGAAAGCAACAGCAAGTATTTAACACATGAAATAGTGAGACAAATATAAAGCCATATTAGTGATCATATATGCATCAAATAAGTACAAAACAATGAGGTACCAATCATAGAATGTGATCACACGAGCCTCCAATACATAACCACTCTCAAAAGTGAGATGTTGTTGCTACAAAAAATGTCGTAGAACTGCTGCAGCATAGTCATATTGGGTATAACTACAGCTAGAGATGATAAAATGATATAAAAATACTGATATAGGCCCCAATAGAATCTAAACATATAGATCCGGGCACTAGATCAGCTTTCCAAGACAATCCAAGAGGGTTTCTGGAAAATGCACACAATGTTCCAATGTAAGTTGCAGCCCTATGGTTGAAGATATGCTGCAACAAATAAAATGAGAATATATGGTTGAAGCTGATTTAGAAACCTACATCTCTTCTCCAATAGATCGTTCGGATGAAAGAATGGCTCCTCCACTGAAGAAATCACCTCCCAAAACAACTACGGCAACTACCCCTGCAACCCTAAAATAATGCAGATTTGAGCTGAAACTACACTGTAGGGGATAAATTCTCCTTATCCTACTTCTAAATGTGTCAATAAAGCTCAATGGGCTTCTTTACAGGCCTTCCAATGGGTGGAAACCTTCCTCCACTGCAAAACTAGCTTTGAAGTCACCCAATCTAATTCTCCATTGTTGCACCCTGCAACACAGCACAATATCCTGCAGAAACTGCGTTGATGAAGAAATTTGTAGCTTGGTTTGAAACTTGAATGTGGAAATGAAATTAAATTCTCTTCCAAGAGGCCTCTCAAAGAAAGAGGTGGGATTCCGGCTTGGAAACACCCAGTGCTAAACAACATAGCAATCTCAACTAAACAGCTGAAGAATGCAAGAATTCTAAACAAGCCACATACGAAATAATAATCCAAAACATAACCCCATATGGCTACCATCCTCTTCCATTTAAATATTATGAGCTTCCTTTCCCTTGGCCCCACTCAATTAGTTCATTTCCTTCATGCAATCTGTCTCCCTCCAAAACTTCGTTATTCCTCATTTAATGTCCACTCCTCCATAACAGCGATCTTGACTTGGTCAAAGTTGACCTGTTCAACATGAACCAACCCCTATTCATACTCAAAGGTGCTTTATTTAGCTTCTTAGAAGGTATCCTTTCACAGTTGAAGTGCTTTTATTGTTGCTAAGGAGATTTATGGGCCTTCCCACCCATTTATTTACCTACCTAGTGACAAAATGATCTATAATATTCCATTAGCTAAAAGCTAACTTTTAGGAATATTACAAGGTCAAAGTCATCATTTGTGTTAAGAGTAACACGGGAATAGCTGTCTTTTTCTAGAGAGGCAGTTATTTTCTTCAGAAGTCCTGGTTTTACAAGCAACACATGAATAGTTGTATTTTTCAAAAAAGTAGCAATCACCTAAAAAATTGGTACAAGGAGACAAAAGAAGCGTTGCTCAGGTGAAACAAACATTGCTCTTTGAATAGTGAAATCCTGCTAAAACAAGAGGTATTACTCACCTGAAATGTGGTTATTAATCATTGTATGGTATATCAAAAATTTTGATTATTTATTTTGCTATGGCTACGCAAATTTATTGCTACTCATTACAAGATAAATGTATTAAAGTGCAGTACGAGTAGAAATTATTAAAAAATGTGATGGAGTTCGTTGAAATGAGTTGGAAACAAGTTTAAATCATTTTTTTTTGTGTCATTCCCTCTCACCAATTTTTAGGGCATGCAGAGCTCTACCTTCGTTCACTCTTGTGACAGCTATAGCAAAACGTTCTTATCCTCTAGTTTAAAACAATATGTTAACAAGTGCTAGCAGTTAGGGCTTCGTGGAGGGTAATTTTTCTTCATTTTACAGTTGTAAATTGGTGGTTAGGTTAACTATTAGCAAGATGGGCAAGGGTGGTAACGTAAACTGTTTAGAGCCGGCTAACACCCATCTTTTTTATCATCGTGTTACGTCTAAGTTCAAATCAGCAGGGTGGTATCAGCTTTTAAGGAAGTTTTCAGCTGAAAATGTGGCAGTGGCTCAAGCATTTGCTGAGACATTCGATGGATAAAAGGTCAATATTATGTCTCGGACCTTCAATATTACCGAAACTATCATTTCAAGGGCCACTTAGACTTCAGCTACAG
Source organism: Pinus albicaulis (assembly GCA_034641835.2). Lineage (NCBI taxonomy): Eukaryota > Viridiplantae > Streptophyta > Pinopsida > Pinales > Pinaceae > Pinus > Pinus albicaulis. Next base: position 452,048,721 of record CM076577.1, read on the forward strand.
GTGAGTCCTTGCATAATAATAATAAAACTTTGCTTAAAGCTTATTCAAATATATATTTAAAGCCTAAGCATGAAAATATTGGTTGGACCCCTACCATTCATATTTCATATTTTAGACCTAAGTGGAAGCGTGTTATTACCATTGTACAACATTACAATACTTGTGAGGGTAGGTTTTCAATTGTTCATAAATACCATATGAGGTTTCTAACTCATATCTATGGCTCCAAACCTATGAATCTACCATTTTTCCTTCAAAGATCTATGTTTTCAATGTCCTGAACGATATAGAAAACCCCAAGCTATTCTCTTCATAATCTCTATCACATAGGTTTGATTAATATACTGGTGGTTCATCACCTGAAAAACAAAAGAACTACATGGGATAAGTTTTTATCAGTTGAGGGATTTAGTAGTATTCACTCAAGGAGAAAGGTAGGAAAACCTAGAAAGCTAAAAACTCATGAACAGCAGTCAATCCCTACCCTTACACCTGTGCCTCCACTCACTCCTTCACAAGTTGGTCCATCTTTAATATCATCTAGTAGACAGATTAGGAACTCGGATAGAAAAGCTCGAGTTCGAACCACTACTTCTACACCCATCATCACTCCTATACCAACAGTGCAAAAAGCCAAGGAGGTCTACACTAGAAATTCATCCAAGGAGCCACAGAGCTTGAGGTATTTCATGCAGGAGTATAGAAACAAACTCAAACAAAAAGTTTCTATGCTTGACAAAACGTTGTGTCTAAGAGAAAAGAATAGGAAGCTTCCTTTTTAAAGGGTGAATGCAAGAGAAAAATCATTATGACAGAGGGACCTTCAGTGGAAGTTAGCCCTGAAACCTTGACACCAAGCCCTGTTCTAGAGGCTAGATAGGAGAACCAACAAAAAAAATGCCATTTCAACACTAGAGGACCCTACACTTGCACAATTCTTTCCCTCACTCAAAAAGGGGAAAAGAAAAGTTTCAGAGACTGTTACAGTGGAAGAACGTACCATAGCTCAGCGTTACTCATCTACTAGTTCTTCAATCAAGGGGAAGAAGAAAACTATAATTCATTCATATTCATATTTTGAGGAGGATAGCAATGAGATAGATTTTAGTGAGTCAAAGTTTGAAGAAGGACAATCAAGAAGAGTCATGCATGGTAGAAACAGTCCTTTATATATTCCAAAGCCATACATTCAAAGGCCTCACACCAAGCCAAAGAAAAATCTCAAATTAACAAGTAAACTCATGGCCAACCCTTCTCTCAGGGACGAAATAATAAACATTGATGAAAGCCCATAGAATGAACCAAGGAAGAAAAAGATTCAGCAGAAAAAGAAAGCACGGAAGAAAAGGTCAAACAAAAGGGTAACTAAGGCTAAATCTATCAGGATTTTTGCTTCTATACTTGATCTCTGATGAATGAATATACAAAACCTTGAAAACCGGAAGAAAATTTTCAATTTTGGCTTATACACAGTATTTTCAGATATAGCTACCCTTTTCAGAAAAAGTAGCTATTATTTTCAGATTTTGTATAAGGAGGAGAAAATGTTGCTTTTTGGTTCTATTCTTAAAATAATGACACTAAAATATGATAAAGTGAATGCAACCTCAATGATGATGAGCTTTTTCCAAGTGTCATCTAACCAAGGTATCTTCTAGTTGGTTACTCCTTTCAATTAGCTACTCCTACATTTTTGCAGATAAGGGTCCAAGTGTTCTTTTCAGTTGGCAGATTGCACTTTTTATGGAGGCAGATTTTCCAAGAAACGAGGAGCACTCAACCACCTCAAGCTCCATGCTGCCATGTTCTGTCTTCAGCTTTTATTTCAGTTTACCTTTTATGTTTAAGATAATATCTACTATGTGTAGAGGATTGTAAAAACAGAATTGCACTTTTTATGGAGGCTTTTTACAGAACTCGTCTTTTGTATATATACTATGTAAGGAAAAGAAGAAGTGGTTGGTTGGTTGTACCTTTCATTTCATACTATGTTGTACCTTTTTGAATATATAATATATCCAGAAGCACTCTTGAGGACTCACAATTTTTATGGTGTGTGTATTGTTCATCTTCTTATGTGTTTACATCATTTATTGTTTCATTCTAGTTTGTAATTTATACAGTTCTGCCTCATGTTACTATTAGTATTGTGAACCTTCATGAAATATTAGTTTTCTTTTGTAAGTCTTGCTATCAAGCATTCCATATTTAGTATTAACTGAAGATAGTTCATAACCATTCCTTGAGGTTGAATTGAATATTGTTTCATATACTTGTAATTATTTTGAACTAGCATACATGAGCGATTTGTTTTTGTCAATCTTGGTGTTTCATGAATTCCTGATTGATTTAGTCATGCTAGTTTGAAGCATTCTTTGTTATGGGATCCTTTAAATGTAGAGTGAAACTCTTGTAACTCTTTTAAAGCTTTCTTTCACTATACATTTTAGGTCTATAATTTGTGTCATCATTTCCTCTTAACAGTGGACCTGTTTTACACAGCTACTGTTATCTTTCATTTTTCTAACCATTAAGCTACAAACCTAATATTTCTACCACATTATACACTAGTGCCCTAATATGTGTGAGAGATTCTTATTTGTTCAAAATCTCTTTCAGCATGTTTGATTTTCAACCACTTTCCAAAAAACTCAATCAAGTCATAAGAAAATCCCTTCAGCTTAATATGTGTCTGGTCAAGCGCTTGTCACAATCCAAGTATTGATTCCAATGCTAACATATTTTGGTGCATCTATCAGGAGACGAAGATTCTAAACTCAACATTCTCCCGAATTTTTTGCATGAATCCCTAGTACAAGTTTTTAAAGGTGAATAAAGACTATTCACTCTTTCTTATTGTAATTGGTTCACCTAGCGACTCCACAAAGAGGACAAGGGGTTTCAAGACCGCCTACCACAAGAAGAAGAAATCATAAATCACCTCCTGTGATTCCAGTTTCTGATCCAGAGAAGACCATAAAGGATGCAAGAGGGAAACAAAAATTTGTTGAAGCTACATCACATTCAGTGAAAAAACTACATTCAGAGTACATTCCTAAGGAAAAGGTATCATCATCTATCTCACAACCTAAAGTGATTTCAGTTTCGAAGCAATCTCCTAAAATATTTCAAGTTGAAATTGCTTCTATAAAAGGCAAAGTAGATGATGTTAGCCTAGATTCAGTTGAAATCATCTCTCAGTCATCACTTAGTAAATCAGAAACACATATTATTCCAGTGAAAAAATATAAATCAGAGGTTTTAGGTGTTAGTGAAGAAAACCAAAAATCATAAACCTTTGTGCTGACAAAATGGGACCTAGAGCAAGTGTCGGAAATTGCACCCTTCCTAGATAGGGCTATTTTAACTGAAGAAGACATTAAAACAATCCTCAGTTTTCTTTAAAATCATCTTGAATATCAGTCCTCTTTCAACGCACAACAGGAGTATTTTCCTTTGTCTCAAAACCCAATTATTGTCTCATCTTCTTCTCATCAAGGAGGAGGTAACATTCCTGAAAATCTGACCTTTAATTTCTCAGAATTTTTACCTCATCAGAATAAAGTTGAAATTACCTCAATCCTTCAAGAATCAACATCTGAAACTGATTCTCATGGATAGGTTGAAATAAAACCTTTTGCTATCCATTTCTTTAAAAATCCATTGTTTTTAGCTCCCAAGCCTGAAGAACCAGCCCAAGAATTTCCATTTTCTGAAATTCCAAAACATGTACAAACTCCACAAATTGTAATTTCTAGCATCCAAACATTTTCACAACAGATTTTTCCATTATTTGTACCTCAAAAAATCATGGCCCAACCTCCTCCCACAAGGATGTAGCAGATTTTGGCTGCAAGACATGCACCACTCATTCTTCCTCGGCCTTTGCATCCTCTTCCTCAAGGGGATTATCTGAAATATTTACCCAAATACATAGGGAAGGGAGAAGGAGTATCTGTTGAAGAACACCTAGTTTCCTTTTACAGCTATGCTGATAATCAAATCATTGAACATGAAGATGTCTGCTCAAGACTCTTTGTTCAGAGCTTAGATGGAGAAGCTCGAAAGTGGTTCAAAAATTTTCCACCAAATTCAATTACATGAATAGATGCTTTGGAGGAAGTGTTTGTAAAACAATGGGGTGACTGCAAAGATTACATGTATTAACTTACAAAGTTTGGAGCTTTAAAGAAGCAGACTAATGAATCATTGGCAGACTTTACAAATAGATTCAATAAAGTCTATCAAAATATTCTTGTAGAATTCAAACCTCCTGAAACCACAACCATGATAACCTTTGTCAATCCCTTAGACTCCAAGTTTTCACTGTGGTTGAGAGCTGAGAAGCCACAAACATTGGTGGGTATGTAGGAGGCTGCTATTGGAGTGTATTCCAATCTTATGGCCTCAAACAAACTGAAAATTGAAGAGGGGAAGGGAGAAAAGGATAAAAATAAATTGAAAAAGGAGAAACCATCTTCCTCCTCTAAAAATCTTACAGTTGAAGAGAGGCTTGATCAAATGTCTAATTTGATTAAATATCTTGCTTCCAAAAATGACAAAATTGGAGTTAGAAAACAGGCCTACTGTTAGACCCATCCAAAATGAAGGAAACAGAAATCAGGCTCCTTTTAGGAGACCCTTTCATCCTCAACAAATTTTTCAGCACCCAAGAATAGATTCTTATGATCAAAATGTTCAGCCTCCACTGAATAATTTTTCTAAAGAAAATCAACAAGAACAAGAAGAGGAGGATGAAGATATAAATCTTGTTGGGGAGACATCATAGTCAACATGTTTGACTTTGCAATAGTATGAAGATCAGTCTATGATAAATATTTTTTCAAATGATGAAGAGGCTCATATTCATGTTCAAAATGAGAAAAATCATCCTGAAAATCAGACAAGAAACTATCCTTTAAGGTCAAAAGGGGTTGTCCAACAACCTCAACAAAAACAAGATACCGAAAAAATTTCTGCCAAACAAAAGGCAAAGGTTAATGATGTTCCTCCATCACCTAACCTTGCCCCAATCATTAAAACATCTGTAGAAAATAAATATTTGACTCCACTTAATTTCAGTTTGAAGTCAAAATTGAATAAAATCAAGATTTTGGTTTCACTCCTTGAATTGTTGAAAAGTCCAGCCTACAAAGAGTCATTTAAAAGTTTGTTACAGCCATATTTTTCTCCTTATTCTGTCAATCTTGAGGATGAACATCCTACTATCTATTTAGGTAGCCATGTCCAAGATAAAAATGATGATAATTCTCCACCTTTCTATCTTTCACTCAACATTCATAATAAATTGTTGCACAAGTGCCTATTAGATTCTGGGGCCTCTCACAATATGATGCCTAAGAAAGTGATGGATGAATTAGGATTGGAAATCACTAAACAATACCATGACCTTCACAATTTTGACTCCAAAAGGTTCAATTATTTAGGAGTGATGAAATATTTGGTAATTTCTCTTACCCAACTCCCCATGAAAAGTCTAGTGATGGACATAGTGGTTGCCAATATACCATATAGATTTGGAATACTTCTTTCCAGATCTTGGTCTAAAAAGTTGGGAGGCACTCTCCAAATGGATATGGCATACGCCACTATCCCAGTCTTTGGAGGAGAATTTAGGAGATTGTATATGGAAACACAAATGGCTTATATCATAAGTGATCATAAAAATCCCTCAAATCATCATATATATGCAGAGGAGGAGTTAGGGTCATATATTTTACACCTTGCTGCTGATGACAGAAATTTTCAGCCTGAAATTAGTAAAAAAAAGCAGCTACTCATCTCAAAATAGCGGGATTTAGAAAGAGGATAGATTTGGAAATTGTATTTTGATGGAACCTCAACGAGAGAGGGATCAGGGGATGGTGTAGTTCTTATTTCTCCCACTCAGCAAGTATCAAATTTATCATACAAATTACAATTTTTCACTACTAATAACACTATTGAATATGAGGCACTGATTCTAGGAACGAAGGCAACAAAAGATTTGGGAGATGAACAGTTGATTATTTTTGGTGATTCAGAGTTGGTGGTACAACAGGTGAGAGATAACTATCAATTAAAATAATCAAAATTGAAGAATTTCATAAATGAAGTTTGGGATTTAATTGAACATTATTTTTTAGCATCCAATTGAATTTTGTTTCCATAGCAGAAAATGAAATGGCAGATTCATTCGCCATTGTTGCTAGTAATTTTAAGGTTCCTCTTGATGTTAAAGAAACCCATAATATTCAAATCAAAAACAGACCTTCCCTTCCTGGCAACATCAAATACTGGCAAGTGTTTGAAGATGATAAAGAAATTCAGAAATTTTTGTAATGTGTGGAGGATTTTTCAGACATTCATATTGAAAATGAACAAGACACAGTTGAAAGTCAGAACTACAAGCCATTCAAAAAGACTATAGCTGGAAACAACATTATTGATCTGAGAAAAAGAAAAAAAGAAAAAAAACTTCATTCCTAAAGGCTTGGTTCCTTTAGAGAGGTTGTTTGAAAATAATGATGTCTTTTTAAAGCCAGATAGTAAGAGATATGGATAGAGTACAATGGATTGCAACATTGGAACTAAAAATCAGCCTATATATGTTAAAGTTTCTAAATTCCTTCCTCAAGAAACTAGAACTAAATATGTCAAGTTGTTGAAGAAGTATGCAGACATTTGTTCTTGGTCCTACTATGATTTGAAGACATATGATAGAAGCATAATGGATCATAAAATCCCTCTTAAATCAGAAGCAAAACCTATGGCACAAAATATAAGGCATATAATCCTATGCTACTCCCTATCATTGAAAAATATATCAGAAAAATGTGGGAAGCCAAAATAATTATGCCTTTAAGATTTTCCAATTGGGTAGCTAATATAGTCCCGGTTCGAAATAAGAATGGCAAAATCAGAATTTATGTTGATTTTCACAATTTGAACCGGTGTTCACTGAAGGATAACTATCCTTTACCCAAAATGGACCATATTTTGCAAAAGGTTGTAGGCTCAAAGAAATTGTCAATGATATATAGCTTTTCCTGATACAATCAAAGTTCAGTTGACAAACGAGATAGGGAGAAAACAACATTTAATACACCCTAGGGAACTTTTATGTGCAATAAGATGCCTTTCAGTTTAATGAATGCAGGTGCAACATTTCAACGGGAAATGGACATTACCTTTGCAGGACAAAAGGACAGATTTTTGTCATTTATTTGGATGACATAACGGTGTTTTCAAAATTTGATCATGATCATTTAAAACATTTGCAGCAAGTGTTTGATAAGTGCAAAAAGTTTGGTTTGTCTTTAAACCTAAATAAATCATGCTTTTATGTACAAGAAGGAAAATTTTTGGGACCTATAGTAACAGAAAATAGTATTTGCATTGACACAGGGAGATTCGAAGCTATTCAGAAAATTGGTTTACCGAGAAATAAAAAAGAGTTGCAGTCATTTTTGGGTAAGATTAATTTTCTGAGGTGTTTTGTTCCAAAATTTGCAGAATTAATTAAACAAATAGATGTCTTGTTGAAGAAAGATGCAGAGTTCATGTGGCAATATGAAGCAAAAAACTCTTTCTTAGCAATCAAATCTTCTTTGACTGAAGCCCTAATGTTAATCAAATCTAATTTTGAAAAGGATTTTATGACTTTTTCTTATGCTTTTGAAGAAACTATTGCAGCAGTTTTACTTCAAAAGAACAGGAAGGCTTAGAGCAGCCAATTTCTTTTTTCAGGCGTGCATTAAGGGATGTTGAGTTAAAGTACAGTTTGGTTGAAAAACAAGCATATGCACTGGTGAAGGCTTTGAAGTCTTTTAAATTTTTTGTTCTGAATTCTAAGGTCATTGCTTTTGTGCTAAATATTGCTATCAAGGATGTATTGTTGCATCCCGAAACAGATGGCAAGAGGGGAAGATAGTTGACAAAGATTCTGGAATTTGACATTGAAATCATACCTACTAAGTTGATAAAAGGACAGGGTTTACCCTGCTTGATGGCATATTCAAATTGCAAATATCTAAATCTGAACATGGATATAGTTGAAGAAACATATAAAGAAGGTATAAATTATTATCCTGAAATATTTTATTCCAATTGGTACAAGGATATAGTGTACTTTTTGTTAAATTCCAGTTCTCCTCCAGAAATGGAAAAATCAAAGAGAAGGGCTTTTAAAATGAAGGTTGTTAAGTATTTCCTAATGGAAAATCATATTTATTGGAAAGACCTTGTAGGATTTTTTTTGAGATGTATAGATGAAGTTGAGTCACAGGAAGTTATGGAAGATATACATGCAGGGGTATGTGGTGGACATTTGTATTGGAAAGCTACCGCAAATAAAATTTTAAGAGCTATTTATTATTGGCCAACTCTTTTCTTTGATATTTTTGCTAAATTCAAAGCTTGCACTGAGTGTCAAAATTTTTTCGGTAAGCAAAAGTTGCTCCCACTACCTCTCATTCCCATTTAAGCAGATAATCCTTTCCAGCAATGGGGGATAGACTTCATTGGTGAGATTCACCCACCATCATCACAAGAGCACAGGTGGATTCTTACAGCCACAAATTATGTCACCAAGTGGATTGAGGCCATTCTAACCATAAATTCCACTGACATGGTAATAATTAAACTTCTATTAGAAAATATTATGTCTAGATTTGGCTTCCCTCAAAATTTTGTGACTGACAATGTAATGGCTTTTAAATCTGCCAATATGAACAATTTATGTTAGAAGTATAACATTGATCTGACTCATTATATATCTTATTACCCCCAAGGTAATGGGTTAGCTGAGTTATCGAACAAAGGTCTGGTAAGAATTATAAAAAAGATGATGACAGAAAACAAAATAAATTGGGATACTAATCTAGTTCATGCTCTTTGGGAAGAAAGGGTGAGTAACAAAAGATCAATTGGAGCTTTCCTTTCAACTTGTTTATGGTGTTGATGTTGTGATGCCATTACAATTGACCCTTCCTATTATGAAGTTTTTACAGGCTGAACCTAATAATTCAAATCCCATCCGTAAAATGATGTTGCAACTGATAGAAGCTCATCAAATCTGGGAATCCCTGATGGTTAAAAACTAGAGGTACAAAGCCAAAGTAAAAGTTGTCTTGAAAAAATATAAAAATGAACAGGTATTCCAAGAAGATTATTTGGTATTGTGTTGGGATGCAAGAAGAGAAGACCATGGGAAGCATGGTCAGTTTGACAATTTGTGGTTTGGGCCATTTAAAGTTGCTCAAGTTCTGGAAAATAATACATTTTTGCTTAAACATTTAGATGATGATCAGTTAACTGGAAGTCGAGTCAATGGCCATTATCTCAAAACTTTCTTTGTTTTTTTATTCATTCAGTCTCTCCATTGTAAATATCTGGAGTGTTGTTTCAATAAGACTCCATGCCCAATGGTATTTCAGTCAATAAAATTTAGCTTCTATAATTAGCTTCTAGAACTTAAAATTCCTGGGATTTTAAGGCACTGAATCTACAGTCCTTGAAGCCTCACAGGGAGGACTTCATCCCCGATAGGAGCCGCTATTAGCACTGCAATTTTTCAAAAAAAAATCAAGGTCTGCTCATCATTGTAAGTTGTGTCTTTGATCTTCTCTTGTCTCCTAACCTATGAAGGAGATCCCTAGAGAGTTAAAATGTATTAGTTTTAATCATTTTTAAACAAAATCAAAAAATAATTATGAGTCCAATAGTTTTTTTGTGTCATAGAGTCATTAGGGTGAAGTCTCATTTAATAAGTATTTTAACTTCTTTTAGTAGTTAAAGTCATGGGTTTAACTTGAGAGGTATTATTCATTCACCATGATTTTTCTATCTAAGGTTAAATACAAAAGTTCAAAGTCATCAATTGTGTTAAGAGTAACACAGGAATAGTTGTCTTTTTCTAGAGAGGCAGTTATTTTTCTCAGAAGTTCTGGTTTTCCAAGCAACACAGGAATAGTTGTATTTTTCAAAAAAGTAGAAATTACCTGCAAAATTGGTACAAGGAGACAAAAGAAGCATTAATCAGGTAAAACAAACACTGCTCTCTGAATAGTGAAAGTCTCCTAAAACAAAGAGGTATTACTCACCTGAAATGTGGTTATTTATCATTGGAGGATATATGAAAAAAATTTATTATTTATTTTTCTATGGCTACGCAAATCTATTGCTACTCATTAAAGGATAAATGTATTAAAGGGAGGTACGAGTAGCAATTATTAAAAAATGTGATGGAGTTCGGTGAAATGAGTTGGCAATAGGTTTAAATCATTTTTGTTTTCGTGTAATTCCCTCTCGCCGAGTTTTAGGGCATGCAGAGTTCTGCCTCCGTTCACTCTTGTGACAGCTATAGCAAAATTTTCTTATCCTCCAGCTCAAAACAATATGTTAACAAGTGCCAGCAGTTAAGGCTTCGTGGAGGGTATTTGTTCTTCATTTTATAGTTGTACATTGGTGGTTAGCTTAATTGTTAGCAAGATGGGTAAGGGTGGTAACATGAAACGTTCAGAGTCGGATAACACTTGTTTTATTGACCATCGTGCTAAGTCTGAGTTCAAAGCAGCGGGGTGGAATCAGTTTTTAAAGAAGTTTTCAAGTGAAAATTTGGAAGTGGCTCAAGAATTTGTTGAGAAATTCGATGGAGAAAAGGTCAGGATTGGGTCTCAGACCTTCAAGATTACTGAAACTATCATTGCAAGGGCCACTCAGACTTCAGCTGCAGGTGAGTCTTGGCATAAGAATAACAAAACTCTACTTAAAGTTGATTCAAATGTATATTTAAAGCTTGAGCATGAACATATTAGTTGGACCCCTACCATTCATATTTCATATTTTAGACCTGAGTGGTAGCATGTTATTACCACTGTACTACGTTACATAACCTATGAGGATAGGTTTTCAACTATCCATAAATACCAGATGAGGTTTCTAGCTCATATCTCTGGCTCCAAACCTATGAATCTACCATTTTTCCTTCACATATCTTTGTTTTCAATGTCCCGAAAGATAGAAAAAACCCCAGGCTATTCTCTTAATAATATCTATCATAGATGTTTGATTAATATACTGGTGATTTATCACCTGAGAAAGAAAAGAATTACATAGAATAATTTTTTAGGAGATGAGGTATTTAGCAGTATTCAATCAAGGAGAAGGGTAGGAAGACCTAGAAATTTAAAAACTCAGGAACAACATTCAAGCCCTACCCCTACGCCTATGCCTACGCCTACAACCACTCCTTCACAAGCTGGTCCATCTTCAATATCATATAGTAGATATATTAGGAACTTAGCCAGAAAATCAATTTTGAACCACTACTTCTACACCAATCATCACTCATATACCAATAGTGCAACCAGCCAAGGAGTTCTACACTAGCATTTCATCCAAGGAGCCATAGACCTTGAGGTATTTCATGCAGGAGTATAGAAACAAACACAAACAAAAATCTACATTGCTTGACAAAAACACTATGTCTAAGAGAAAAGAAGAGGCAACTTCCTATTCAAAGGCTAAACACAGGAGAAAACTCATTATAACAGAGGGACCTTCAGTGGAAGTCATCCTTGAAACCTTGACACCAAGCCTTATTCTAGAGGCTAGACAGGAGAACCAACAAAAAAATGTCATTTTCAGCACTAGAGGAGCCTACACTTGCACAAGTCTTTTCCTCACTCAAAAAGGGGAAAATCAAAGTTTCAGAGACTTACAGTGGAAGAACCTATTATTTCTTCAGCCAAGGGGAAGAATAAAACTATAATTCATTCATATTCTGTTAAGTCCCTATATTAATAGTGTAGTCCCTTATTATGTTAGTGTATCCCCCCTTATTTTTATTGTTGTACCCCTGTAACCCCCATATTGTTATTATTGTGCCCTTACATTATTATTGTAAGGTCGGCTAGGATTACATTGTGGCCCCACTAGGATTACATTGTAGCCCCATGGACTCCTATATACAGAAAGGAGGTTTTTTCATTTGTATCATCCAAGAATTTTTCATATATGTAATGTATTGGAGGTTTCCCCCTTGAATTGGCTTATTTATAAGGCGTTGATCTCTATTTTATTCTATTTTTGGAGTTGGTTTCACAACATTTGGTATCAGAGCTTTAGATTCTAGGGTTTCGTTGCTCCAAACAGGTCATCGTGGAATTTTCTCTATAACATTTTTTCTACGAAGGTTCAGAAGCTAAAAAATTTAGAGTGTGAAGCCAAAATCCTGAGGAACATTTTCACAAAATTTCAAAGCTCGGTTCTCAATATTTTTGGAGATATGATCTGTGGAAGTTAGGTCTTTTTCAGGCTCCCGAATTTCATCTCAAAGAGGCGATCGTGGGAAAATCTTCATAACTCTCTCTCTCATAATCAGATTGGAATTATGTAAAAATTGAATTGAATTAAACGGACGGTAGTTTCTTTTCTATAAATTTTAGAGCCAAAGGAGAAAACAGTGACATGTGTCAAGTTGTACAAGTTCGCTCTACTGAACTAGTCTATAATTAGGTCATTGTGGGAGATTGGACATAACTTTGTCTTGAAGAATCCAAATCAGGTCAGACCTATGGCATTTGAAAGAAGCTTCAGAGGGCTACTATAGGGCCGAATTTTAGATATTTAAGACCGTAATTATAGAGATAATTCAATTTAAATATAGAGCTCCTCAAAAGCAAGAAAAAGGTGTGTATTTGGTTTTTAAAATTGCATAACATTCTTTGAAAAGACAGTTTGAAGTGATTCCAATGGCATATTTTAAAATTTTTATCAATATTGGGTTCTATAATGCCTCCAAAAAATAATTCCATACCCATTAAGCCCTCAAAAAGCTATACTATGACGTATGAAGAGGAAGAATTGCAGTATGAGATATCAAAATTACGGTACCAAGTGCAACAAATTTTGATCTTACGAAGAGCAACCGAAGATGACATAGATGGTTTAAAAGCAGAAATGGAGGCTAAGTTGGATGGTTTGAAGGATCAAATAATAGCTAATATGGATGATAAATTAGTGAAAGATCACATCGATCATCAACAACAAGTTCTCCAACTCTCAAAGGATAACCTAACTTTGATGCATAGTCTAATGAAACAACAGGAAGATCAACATCGCATCAAAAGAAGTTCTAAAGCAGTCATAGAAACAAGAACTCGACAAGTACGATCAATTTCAGAGTATCTCAACAAGTGGAAGAACTTTCTTGTAGAAGATTCCACATGGGAGGATGAGAATTTTATACACAAGCATCAAGAAATAATCAAGCGTTCAGGACAACACTTGTTTGAAGGAGAGGGGCATGTTAAGTCCCTATATTAATAGTGTAGTCCCTTATTATGTTAGTGTATCCCCCCTTATTGTTATTTTTGTACCCATGTAACTCCCATATTGTTATTATTGTGCCCTTACATTATTATTGTTAGGTGTTCGAGATTATATTGTATTTAACAGACTCCTATATATAGAAAGGAGGTTTTTTCATTTGTATCATCCAAGAATTGTTCATTCATGTAATGTATTGGAGGTTTCCCCCTCGAAATGGCTTATTTATAAGCCATTGATATCTCTTTTCTTCTATTTTTGGAGCTAGTTTCACAACATATTCATATTTTCAGGAGGATAGCAGTGAGACAGAGTTCAATGAGTCATAGCTTGAAGAAGGACATTCAAGTAGAGTCATACATGGTAGAAAGAGGCCTTTATATATTCCAAACCCATACATTCAAAGGCCTAAAAACAAGCCAAAGAACAAGATCAGCTTAACAAGTAAACTCATAGCCAACCCTACTCTCAGGGATGAAATAATAAACATTGATGAAAGCCCAGAGAATGAACAAAGGAAGAAAAAGATTCAGTAGAAAAATAAAGCTCAGACTCAAAAGGTCAAACAAAAGGGTAACTAAGGCTGAAGCTATCAGGATTTTTTATTTTATATTAGATCTATAATGAATGAATATACATAACCTTGAAAATCTGAAGAAAATTTTCATTTTTGGCTTATACAAAGTATTTTCAGATATAGCTACCCTTTTCAGAAAAAGTAGCTATTTTTTCGGAATTTGTATAAGGAGGAGAAAAGGTTTCTTTTTGGTTCTATTCTTAAAATAATGACACTAAAATATGATAAAGTGAATTCAACCTCAATGATGATGAGATTTTTCCAAGTGTCATCTAATTAATGTATCTTCCATTTGGTTACTCCTTTCAGTTAGCTACTCCTACATTTTTGCATATAAGGGTCCAGGTGTTCTTTTCAGTTCGCAAATTGCACTTTGTATGGAGGCAGATTTTCCAAGAAACAAGGAGCACTTAGCCACCTCAATTCAGCCACCTCGAGCTCCATGCTGCCATGTTCTGTCTTCAGTTTTATTTCAGTTTACCTTTTATTTTTAATATAATCTATATTATGTGCAGAGGATTGTAATAAAGTCTCAAAAAACAGAATTGCACTTTTTATGGAGGCTTTTTACAAAACTCCTTTTTTCGTATATATACTATGTAAGGAAAAGAAGAAGTGGTTGTTTGGTTGTTCCTTTCATTGCATGTTGTGTTGTACCTTTTTGAATATATAATATATCTAGAAGCACTCTTGAGGACTCACAATTTGTATGGTGTGTGTATTGTTCATCTTCTTATGTGTTTATATCATTTACTGTTTCATTCTAGATTGCAATTTATACAATTCTTCCTCATGTAACATGTTACTATCAGTATTGTGAACCTTCATGAAATATTAGTTTGTTTTTGTAAGTCTTCCTATCAAGCATTCCAGATTTTGTATTAACTGAAGATAGTTCACAACCATTCCTTGAGGTTGAATTGAATCTTGTTTCATATTCTTGTAAGTATTTCAAACTAGCATACATGAGTGATCTGTTTTTTTCAGTATTGGTGTTTCAATCATTCTTGATTGATTTAGTCATGCTAGTTGGGAGCATTCTGTGTTATGGGATCCTTTAAATGTAGAGTGAAACTCTTGTCACTCTTTTAAAGCTTTCTTTCACTATACATTTTAGGTCTAGAATTTGTGTCATCATTCCCTCTTAACAGTGGACCTCCATTTTACACAGTTATTGTTATCTTTCATTTTTATAACCATTAAGCTAAAAACCTAATCTTGCTACCAAATTATACACCAGTTCCCTCATATGTGTGAGAGATTCTTAGTTGTTCAAAATCTCTTTCAGCGTGTGTGATTTCCAACCACCTTCCAAAAAACTCAATCAAGTCATAAGAAATTCCCTTGAGCTTAAGATGTGTCTGGTTAGGCGCTTGTCACAATCCAAGTGTTGATTCCAGCACTAATAGGTATAGCCTTGAAAATATTCCCTCGCGTGTAAAATATTATTAATTATCTTCATTAATGGGGCATACTTATCAATTAAATTCCTGAAAGAGAAAACATGTTTAAGTTCATCTCTGCAACGAGGTTTTAGGAACATTGGGTAGTTCTCAAGGTCCAATTCCATGCCCTTGAACTAGACTTCTCCTTCATTTGGAATACATGTTGTTGAAGTGATGGCATCTACTGATAGAGTGAATTCAATGCCTGCTATGATTAGATTGTCTCTTTTGAAGTTAGCGGTAAAAAGGATATTCAATTGAGCATGACAGCCTACCTCCATGATTCTCTAACAAAACCTAAAACACCCAATGTTTTCAAAACATATCTTGGCATAAGGGGAGGCATTGACTACTTGCAATGTGGATGGCTCAAACTTGGAATGGTGGCCTCCTTTGTGAGCCGTATTTTCACTCTCCATACTACATTTGAACAGGATGAAACCCTCGTAGATAAAATGAGTGGGCAGGGACAATGAATTTAGGAAAACAGGGGATAGGGATAGGGTGGCTTTAGGGGTCATGATGAAGTATAAGGAAGTTAAGGAAAATTCCCCAAAAAATTGAGGAGGTATGGTGATGTGTTAGCTTGAGGATACAAGTGAAATGTTTTGAAATAGGTGTGGGGAGATGGATCAAAATGGGAAACACTGGGATTTTCCAATTTTCTTGTGAATATGTAGTGGGAATTTAGGGTTTTGATGGAAACAATGGTAAAGAGTACTGTGAGTAATAGGGGTTGTTAGGGTATGGTATGTGGAGGATAAATGAAGGTTTTAGATGGAGGGAAAAGGGTCTTTAATGTCTAACACCAATCAAGAAAGGGAAACCCTGAAACGTAGTGGAGAAAAACCCTAAGGAGAGATATAACTCATGCACTTATGAATTAACTTGAAAAATGCATTTGAAGTGTCCATTTACTGATTTTGGAGGCCACGGAAGGTTTGAACACTTTTTTTGAACCTTGAAAAGTTTAGTTAGAGGTTGAAACCCAAAAACGTAGCACGTTGGCAGAAGTGTAGCGCCAACACCCAGAAACCTTGTGTTGCCTCCAGAAACATCGCATTGCCTAAAACGTCGTGTTACCTCCATAAACATAGTAGAGTGAATTTTCTTGTAGTTTTATGTGGTTTTCTTCCACCTTTGGAAATTGTAGAGTATTCTCAAGGTGAGAGATGAAATTTATGGAGCAAAAGAGGATAAAATGAATTGAGGAACTGACTTTTTTCATTTATAACATCAATAAAACACCATTTTTGTCTTTTAGTGAAATCATGTTCTTTTGAGAAACACTTTGATTTTTTTGAATAATTTAACAATGTAACAAGCTTTTGAAAGAAGACAATTTGTCTTTCTTTATTTTCCTACCTAAGCTATCTCCATTTTAAAGGTAACTTGTATGATGGAAATGACTGTTTTTCGCCTTATTTATGACAGAATTTGGACATTTATGTTGGCGAAATGAAAGACACCTAGACACTTACCTAGGTGAAAGCATGGTGACTGACCTAAGACTCTATATGATAATGGTGGACATGACTCATGAAATGACAATAACCATGAATATACTAGATGGAGTAGCTTTTAAATACCTAGACATATCCAGTGAACAAAATTTTATTTGAAAACTGACTTGGAAATATAAAATTTTAACCTAGGACCACTACTAAACAAATTTTAAAGGGTACATTTTCATCACTAAATATTGTATACTAACATGGACTAAAATCAGATTATACCTGGAATATCCATCCAACAATGAAATTTTGGAAGATCCAACTACCCTTTGTAGAATATGGTCCATTTTTGGGAGTGGGTAATTGTCTTTCAGCAACACTTTATTCAAATTTTCTAAATCTATACACAAGAAAATTTCGCCAATATTGTTTCTTACTAGCACTGAGTTAGACATCCAATTTGAGAATCAAAGTGGAACTATAATACCAGTAGTAAATAACTTGTTTACCTCTTTTTGAATGGAGGGTAGCAGCTTGGGATTCATTCTCCTTAATTTCTGGCGGAAAGGATTTTGATTCTGTTTCAAAGGAATAGTATGTTGAATTATATCCTTATCATATATTTTCAGATCAGAATACTCCCATGCAAAAACATCAGCAAACTGAGACAAGAGTGCTGCATATTTACCTTTCATCCCTGGGCTCAAGGATTTTTAAATCTTGACCATCTTGGGCTTTTCAGGAGTGCCATGATTAAGATCTTCCACTCCTACTTCTGTTGGCATCATGGTCGGTTTACGTGCAACATCGTCTTGGTCAAAAATCTCCTCCAAAGGCACAAGACCTCTAGGAATGGAGTTTTCTTTCAATTGAAGTACTTTCATTTCTACTGCATGCAATTCTTGGTCATTTTCATAAAATTGGTCATCCATTTTTGAATTCACAAATTCCTCTTCCAGTTGCAAGAAGTTGCTAATATTTTTTTCACCTTGAAATACTTTCCAATACTAAACATTATTTGGAAAATCAGAGCGATGTTTGGTGTTTATCTCGTACTTCTTATTGGGATGCAATGCAATTCTAAACATGTTGGCCGAAGTAGAAGGAGAATTGGAAATAACATTGTTGTCCCTTGGGATCAATGACAAAGTATACTAAGTGAAGGTCTTGAGGATATCTAACACTGCATTTCAGTAAGCTCGCATCCTAGGATTCTTGGCCTGGTATTCCCCTTTTACTTGTTTTATAACCAATTTAGAGTCGCCATACACATAAATTTTCTTGGCACCTAAATTCTTTAGAATTTTCAAACCAGCTATCAAAGCCTCACACTCTGCTTCATTGTTTGAACAGTTGAATGCTAACTTGTAAGAGGAAATTTGAACATCGGGAGGAATATTAAGATACTGATTTATAGGGTTGTAAATCCATAATACAATTCCAGCCCCTTCCTTACCCAAGGCTCCATCAAAATCCATGGTCCACAAACCACTTTCTTCATCGGGATGTTGCAAATCGGATGACTGGAATTTACTTGTTGCTTGAGAAAGGTATGGTATACCAAAAAATTTATGTGTCTTTCACTCTTTCATCTCTTTTTTGGGATGATTCCCTTGGCTCCAAACCTCTTGGCATATTTTCTTGATTTTCTACATTTTCAATTTCTAAAATAGAATTTGAAAACTTTGAAATTTTTGTCTTTTCTTCCATCAAAATTTCTGAAGATGTTGAAAATTGATCATTGAATAAGATAAATGACTCTAAATATGTGTGAAAAACATGTATGGGGTGATTATTAGGCTTTTCTTTGTTACTAATCACGTACTTCATTTTACTTTCTCAGTATAGATTTATAAGTTGGCCAAAGAATGGTATTATAGCATATGAAAATTCGAGCTACAAGGTACCTCTAAGTTTCGCTCCCCATGATTTGGAGAGAAACATTACATATCTTAGAGGGATATGAGCCACAACAACATAAATGAGGACATTATTGGCTGGGATTTTCTCTAAAGACACCACTATATCTTTAATGAGGCCAAGGCATTTCACTCTGCATGAATCAAACGAATAAAGGTCACGGTAGGGTCTTGTGATATATAGGCCTAACCTGTCCATGATGGCTTTGGGAATAAGGTTATTCGATTCTCTGGAATCAAGCATGGTGTTATGGAGGATAAAACAGAGGGACCTCACTATCTTCTAAATCACCATCAATAGCAAGACCAAATAAAAGTTCTGAGAGATCATCACTTACATTGACCATATCAGACATCTGATCTACCCAAAGAAACTTAGATACTTGAAACTTATACTAGTCATTCTTGACTATTTCAGTTAAAGTAATGGAGGCTTTCAATTTTGAGATTTAATTTTCAAGAATAAAAAGGGAAATTTGTTTTTATACCTCTTTGGATGATGCATATTTCTTCTCGAGCTAATCTTTGTGTGGGATATCCCTCTTCTGTCCTCCATCTATGATTTTTTTATCTTTTTTCTGACTTCTGGTAGAAGCTTCATTTCCTTTTGCAAGATTAGGTACAACAGGTCCTTTGTCTTTTCTTTGATTTGAACTAGTCGTCTCTTTATGATGAGTATCGATTTGAGAATTTTGTTTTTTCTGATGGGAGGTTATAGGAACATTCATATTCCTCAAACCATACTACCTCGGTACTTGAGTAAGAGAGTTATGATATCCCCTCTGGTAATCTTATGTTCGTATTGATAGTATATCATCATTTGACAAAACATATTGTTGATCTTCTGGTGCATGAATTTCTGCAGAAAATTGATCTTCTTCAGTGAGGAAAATAGGTTGCTGATTTTCTTCAAATAAATGATTCTCGCCTTAAATATATTCTTCCTCTTCTTCATCAGGGCCTTATGTGTATTTTTTTTGAAATGGAGTGCAAATTTGTTGCTGACTTGTGGATCTTGGCCCCTTTGTTCCCTTTGCTTGATCCTGTATTGAGGATGTTGATTTTGACCCCTGAAATTGGGATTTCTAAAGGAGGGTTTAGCTTATCTATCAGTGATGGCCGTTTTGTCCATCCTCTTCTCCATCGTTTTTATCAAAGTGTCAAGCTTTCCCTCAGATGAAGTATACATTTCTTCCTTGATAGTCAGCCTTTTCTCTGTCTTGATTTTTTACTTTTTGATAATCAGGTCCAATTCCATGCTCACTGCATTTCTCTGCATTTCTTCGAGGGTTGATGGATTTCTTTCCCTCAACTTGTAAGCCATATCAGGATCAAAACCATCAAGGTAATGAAGTAAAGCAAGGCCTGGAGGAGGCTTGATATTTTCAGGAATAAAATCATAAATTCTATTGAATATAGTTGTAAAGTCTTGTACAAACTCATTAGGATTCCTTTTCAATGCGTTTATTCAGCTATAATTTGTAATGGAGTCTTCTTCTCCTCCCATTTTTCCATAAAAAAGTCAATTAGCTATTGTGAATTAGCTACTGAACCAGTTGTGAGAGAGTGGAACCATTTTTTAACCTCTCCTAAGAAACTTTGTGCTATGATGTGCATATTGGCGTCATCAATGTAAATCTATTCAAGATCTATGAAATCAACTACTTTAAAAATGTGTTGGTGAGCAGTAACCTCTAATGTTCCATCAAAAAGGGGAAATTTTTAACCATAATTCTGAGCTAGAACGGTGAGTTGTTGCATTAATATCAATGGAGTGAATCTGGCCATGATTAATGGAGGGGGTTGTAGAGGTGTTGATGGAGTGAAAACTTACAGAGGTAATGATGGAATGAAAGGAAGAGATGATGATGTAGTTGTATGAGAATATGTAGTAGTAGGTGGTGAAGCAAAAGCCTTCTACTTGTACTAGAAATAAGCTTTTTATGAAGTTACTTTAAACTTATCCACCAAACCTTTAAGTTTGTAGAACTTAGACCAGACTTCACTATCAACCTTAGAATAATAAGATTTGTAAAATGGTAAATGGGTCTAAAAATCAATAGGATCAAAGGAAATTTCTTAAATAAAAGATTCAAACTTAGACCTAAACAAAGATGTTTCAATTTCAAAATTATAGGACAAATATTCTAAAGCAAAGCTCGTAGGCAAGGATTTTTAT
This sequence comes from Pinus albicaulis, assembly GCA_034641835.2. NCBI lineage: Eukaryota > Viridiplantae > Streptophyta > Pinopsida > Pinales > Pinaceae > Pinus > Pinus albicaulis. The sequence goes on from CM076577.1 coordinate 452,069,627, forward strand.
TTCACAAGTGGAGGAATAGCCTTCCAACTTTCTGAGACTTTTTTTTACTGCTTTATTAAAGACTCTTAGAGTCATTGACAATTGGTGAGGGATTTGGGTCTGGATTTGACCTAGTGTGTCTTTTGGGAGCCAAGTTTTCTTGAGAATTTATACTTTGGCTCGAATTTACCAATTCAGCCTTCTTTGAATGTCAGAAATTGTCACCCACAAGTCTAACCTTCAGTGGACTAAAAAAAAAATCCCAGGAAAATTTTTGCAATCGCTCCCTGACAACGGCGCCAAAAATGTTATCACTCCCCCTGCTTCCCAAGGTTGAGAATGGAGCTGAAAGAAGGTAACCACAAGCCAACCTTTAGGTGAGGTATCTAGCCCTACCACAACTAGATAGGGCTCTCTCAATGTCACTTTCAAGCTAATGAGATGATTGAATATATTGATCTTAGGCTAGTTATTATGCTCAATATATTAGGGTTTTTGTTTTTTTCAAGTTCTTCTCTATAGGAATGATAGTTTGGGAACTAGGTCCAGGGTTTAGATCATATTTCAGAGGTTAGATTGCAGAGGCAAGGATGAGGCCATCTAGGTAAGTTTAGGAACATGCTTAATTTGTCATTTGTGTATAGGGTGAACAGAGAGAGAGTCGGAATGAGTATTAAAATGAATTCATTCATCATAAGAGCAGAGACATGTTCATGTAAATATTATTAAAAACAGAGCATGGAAAACAAGATTTATGTCTATAAACAGATAAGACTTAACATAAAGAAGAATATATATGAAATATGGATAACATAAAATTCAACATGATAAGTTTACATAGAAAAAAAAATGCTCAAAGGCATACCACTGGAGACTCAACACTATGTTTGCAACATTGTCTTTGATTTCATTCAGAAAAAAATATTAGCTCCACAACAAATAACAATTATCCAACACTTAAAATGGTTTGAATTGGACTACATATAGGAAAATAAGAGTGACTACACCTCATAGGGTCGAAATCCTATCCAAAAATCTTCATAATTACATCAGATGAGTCACTTCCTAGAATCTAGTCAAGTTAGAAACTATTCCCTAAAATTCAGCTAAAGACTAGGAGTGTGTGTCTCCTTCATTAAATTACATGTTTCCTCATCACAAGAGGAAAATAAAAAATAAAACAATCAAATGACACCCAATGGGACAAATTAGCATATAATTCTGAAGTTTTCATGTCTTGACAGCTATCTGAAGGGAATCAAATGCAGAAACATAGCGTTATTAGCAGAAGCATTGTGTTTGTCTGGCAAAAGCGTCGCGTCTGTTCAGAGGTGATTTTGACCCATTTTAAAGCATCCAATTGCAAGTATGAATTTTGGGTTGAGTATCCCTATGTGTCTACTTTCCAATGCATGTTCAAAATTGAGAAAACACCCACATGAAGACCTCCAAAACTTGATTTTCCCAACCTCACTCTAAAAGTGTCGTGCCTAGTCCAAAACACTTGCAGAAACATGAAAAATAGGTAGTTTTTTGGATTTTTATCCATAGCCAAGTGATGTCATGAAAAAAAAATACCTGATGTGGGATGTATAAGTCAAAATGCATCCAAAAACCTAAGCCATCCTTCATTTGAGTTCCCTGAGAGAAAGCGTCGCACCGCTGCGCGATGCTTCTATGGAGACAAAATTTCTAGAATTTTCCAAAAATCGTCAAAAATACTCAAAATGATCAAAATTTGTCAAAATTTGTTTTATGACACCTATATATGATAGGCTAAATATCCAAGTATGCCTCAGCAAGTACCTCTAGGTTATCCTTCTCCTTGAGTTTCATTTTGGCTTCCTTAAGCTTTTTCTTCACTTGCAGCCTGATTTGGGAGATTTTGTTTCTGGCGCAATAATGATTTTCCATTTTCCTCTGGAGGTCATTGTTATTTTTAGCTTACTTCAAAAGCTTCTCAAGGTTTCCTTTCACCCTGTCAAGCCAATACCCTATGTATTGATTGATTTCATCAATAATTAGTTCATCAAAATTTTGCTAACCTACTTTAGGAGCTAATTTTTTTTTCTCTCTGAAGCACCCTCTTTAGACCTCTTGTCCTTGGTCTCCTTGATTTTGTTTCAACTTATGCATCATCCAACTAATCATCATCTACCAGGTCTTTTCTTTTACCTTTATTTGCCTTGATATGTGCCTTTGGCTTGTCTTGGAGGAGTAGTTTCACTTTTAACTGAAGATTATTTTGTTTTAGAAAGGCGATATGAGAATTTTCCATTTAGAAAACCTCCCTCAACTCTGTTATATCTTCATATTTCTCTTTATGATTTCCTCAAATGACTTATCCTTCTCATGCTCTTCCATTTCAACCTCTATGGGTTCTTTTTTATCATGTTGCCACAATGGTGACTCACCATCATGACTAGGTGGATGCTCTACTGTTTATCTTTGCTCAGGTGTAGTTTCAAGTGCCAGTACACCTTTGATGGTATTAGGAGAAAAAACCATCCTCTTACCCTTCTCATAGGTTTGCGTGATCTCAACCCTAGGTGCTTTTGAAATCTTTCTCTGCCTTCTTGAAGAGCCAACCTCCTTTGGTTGTGTTGATGATGTTCTATGAACAATAGGTGGACTAGTACCAGACGTTGATGCTACTTTCTCCATGAAGGCTTACAAGGTCATATTGTTTGTTGAGATCTGATATAAAATCACCAACTTGACCAAACCATGGTGAAATAAACTAGGATGGTGATTTTTCCTTTTCTTTGTACCTTTTCCGCTATCTTGACCAAACTCCTGAATAAATAGTTGGACAAATTGAGTGATTTCGTGGTTGTGAAGTGCATTAGTAACCTAACATGGTATAGATAGCATTAGGATGATATCTATATGTTGTTATGATTATATTTATCTATGTATATTGCTAATTTGGTTGTTCTTGCAGATGACATATCCTACCCGAATTATACTGAGGTACGTTAGTTTGTTTATGATTTGGTTTAGTTGACATAGTATGCCTTGTAGGAAGAGATCAAAGATGAATAGCAAGATGGAAGACTACAGTTCACGAGATTCCCCTTATGGATCAAATAAGTATCAGGGTGTTGGGAATTATTCTACCTTATCAGACACATTGAGAAGCTTGAAGGAAGAAATAAGGAGTTTCAAAGCAGACAATGACAGAATCATGCAGGAACAGGAGAAACAAGCAAAGGTCAATGCAGTAACTCTTCATAGTTTGTCAGAATTGTAGAGAGAGGGGCCACTTCATATCATCCATGGACAGGAGCAAAAAACTAATGGGGCATATGGCATCATCTCTCATGGTTTTCATAGGTTAGATAGGGATGATACGGTTAGATATGGTAGGTTATTGGATAATCCGAATAGGAGAGTGTTATGTAGAATTATGATCTACAGATAAATCAAATTCCCTAAATGTGTTGCTATACATTTAGAACAAGAGATTAAATACTTTTCTATCACTTTCTCTAAGATTAAATAGACACACATAAAGATAGAAGAGCTTGTGATCCAAGTGCTTCCTATTCTCCTTATGTCGCTTTTGTTGTAGCTTCCAATCCAACTTAGATTGCCAAATTGATTCCTGCAAGTATAAACAAAGAACAGCAAAGAGATTTAAATATACATATGTTTATTTATCTTAATCAATTAAATCAATTTAACATGAAACATATATATCATTCAAGAGTCCATTGCATGAGAAATAGAAACATAAACATATACATATATGGGAAAATGAATAGCAATCTTTAATAAAGAGTATAAGGGGGAGGTTACAACCAATGATCGATTTTATGTCACCAGCTCTAGATTCATCCTAGCCTCATCACAATCAACATCTCACCAGTAGCATATCACTTCTATCACTCTCTCAATCGAGAATCCAACAACATTTCTTTACCAAAATTATTCCTTCCCTAGCACTAGGATCTGTGCTCAATTTATAGGGAAACTAACGGTATTTTCTCAATCAATGAATTTCTAATAATAGGAAAGACATGTTCCCAAGCTTAGAGGTGTTAGATGGACAATTGGATTTGAAGTTTGGCACATATGGACTCTTCTATAAGGCACTGGCCATGTGGAGATTCCAGAACAATGAGAATTTCGCTCCCATTTGACCAACGCACTCTTGAATGTCGAGAAGTGAATTGCAGTGCACCCTTTAATGGAGGTAGTTGCATATGCAATGTAGTTAGTCCCTTGAGAGGCAGAGTTGGTGAGCTCATAAGTGATATAACATATACTTCAAACCTTGGAAATCTTGCAATAGAAGTCACGAATGATTTTCTCTTGTCATAGGGAATGTAGCAACTGAAATGATAGGGGATGATAGACCCTATTTCATTGGTACTGGGGATGATGTCCAATTTGACCAGTTCATGGGGGATGATGCCCAAATTGACCTATAACAGTTTCCCCCTAAAGCATGAAGTCAGAATAATAACAATATTTTTTTAATGAGATGCTTTACGACGTGATGGATTGGAACATAAGCGAAGTGGTGACCTGCATCAATATTACAATACATTACATCATGATATTTTTATCTTGATCGTGAATTTCTGAGGGAGGCATTCCCATGCTCAGCACATAAACTATCTAATGAACATGTACATAATGTAGAAATTCGTCTACATTGGAATGTTTCCCAATACAGACATGCCTACAGATATAGGCCCATGTTGGGATGACGGTCTGTATGTAAGGTCACCATATAGATGATGTATACAACAATCTTGAAATCGCAGCCCGGATGGCTGAAACTAGATCTGGGGTCTTCTTATCCCGTTCACTTGATCATTTGGGTACAAGTATAGCCATGTGAATATATGATTTGTAGTCAAACATGGTAAGACATCATTTCATTACCAGCTAATGATGTCAGTTGTCAACAAACGCGAGAGAACAATCATTGATGTTAATGGCTCTCAAGGTACTGCAGTACATTTCGTAAGGCGTGAATAGATGATTTGATGTCGAACGCCAAAAAAAAAAAATCGGTCAAAGGTCCGGAAGTGAGGATCTTGTCGATTTTGTAACAAGCCTCATGGTACTGGAAGATGATGTTTCTAAGTAAACTTCATGGATGATGATTTGACTTCGACAGGAAGCCAATTTATCACGAAACGGGAGTCACTGATTCCAGAGACAAAATGTGACTTGATATAGCAATTTTCAGGCATGACCTTCATGATAATGAAGGTTTATGAGTATTGCAGAAGGATGAGTATTCATTGGATGAATTCTCTTGAACTTATCGGCGACAATGAGATGATTTGGCAGCATTGACCCAAAACTGAAGTGAAGGTATGATGAACCATAGGTATGAATGAACCGTAAAGAAGATTACCCAACCCAAATAGTCATGGTGATGGAGTGATGTGTCATGTTTAAGAGCGACCTGCTACCGTAAAATTTATGTTCCCTTTCCCAAATTTTCCCCGGTCATTTGTCGACCAGTACCTCTTTATTTTTTAATAGGCTTGGGGAGGGTAACATGTGCTTGATCTATAATTCAACCCTTCAAGCGAATAATGTATTGCTTTTTAATAATTTAATGATTCTATTGATGAATGAAACTCGATTCTTTCCATGATAAACAAGATAGTCACTATTTTATGTTTTAACGAACCTAACGACAGTGACAACCTCGTCCTTTTTCATATTTAGAGAGTTTGAAAAAGAGGACAAAAGAAAACTCCATAATCAATTTTTCGTAAAGTTGTCACTCAGATCCGAAAAAGTGTAAAATGATATCTGAGAGAACCTCCTATCCATGTTCGACTAAGGTTTTCCTTTTTCGTAAATAATCTCTCAGTCCGGAAAAGGGTTAAACTTATACTGAGTAGATATCAATTCGTTTACTTTTACGAGCTCGAAAAGACAAGTGCTCGGCAATATTTTCACATTATCGGAGTCTAAAAAGAGCTAAAAGAAGACTCCAAGGGTTCCTTTTTCGCTGTTATCAAAACTCGAAAAAGAGATAAAAATGTGCTTCAAGTGATTTTTCATTTTTATCAAAGCTCGAAAAATCAGGGTAAAAGTATGCTTTGTGGTCAAATCATTCTTGGAATAAATGTGCATGACTAATCTACTATATCAGTTGCAAACCTGTTTAGAACAACATCAAATGGATTAAAAATACCTGTTTCACGATAAAAATTGAATAAAACCATATTCACATCAATAAATATGATTTTCAATAATCAAATGACTAATTAAAACAGTTTTACTATTCATTTTTACCATTTGAAAGTTACCATTTGCATTTTGGAGCTCTGAACCTGTTTTTGCCCCTGAACTTCAGTTGTTGATTGTGATCAATTATGTGGATGGTTTTCCCTGTCATTTGATCCAGGTTGGTGCCATAAACCTCCTTTTTCCTTTAGTAGTCTTTTTGTTTCATTCCATTGCAATTTTTTAGGGATTTGGGCCCCTTAGGGTAAATCTATTATCAAAAGAGTGAAACGCACCCTTGGACATCGAAAACTCCGTTGGAATGCACTTGAAATGAAGCTCAGGTGCATATGCAATGCACTGTCTATTGACCAATACCACGTTGAGCGCAATTCACATTTTTTATTCTTGCATTGTACCTAAATTTTGCCTAATTTTTTGCATGAAAAGGGTCCTAATGAGTCTTATGGTTAGGTTTCAGGGATTCATCAGACTAAAATGACAATTACTTGGAGGGAAAGAGAGCATGAAGAAAAAACATGATTTCTTTTAATGATCCGGGTACTGTAAGAGCCCTCAGGGATTGTGGGTTATTGAAGTACTTTCGTCTATTAGGTATGAGGCAACAGATGGAACTATTGGAGTTACTTTTTCATGCATGAGATCTAGAAATCGAGGAATTTCATATTGGGAACAAGGGGGTCCCAATTTTAGTGGAGGATATCTATTTTCTGACAGCCTTGTCAAGGAGAGGCCTACCCATTTCCCTCTAAGGGTCTGCTCTCGGAGGAGAGACGGTTGGAGACTATATTTTGCAGAATTTCTATCCAAGGGCAGAGCCTAGCAAGGATGGGAAAATAAAAATCCATTAAATTCGTGATTTTCCATTGAGAAGCATCTTATTCAGGATCACAAACCTTGCTGTTACCGCTACACTACATGTAGCAAACAGATATTATATGCAGTATGCGCTAGAGTGCATGGAACCAACAATTTTCCACTGGGATGAAGTTGTACTCTCTCAAATGAAAGAAAAAATAAGCAAGGAAAAGGGAGGAAGGAAGAAAAATTTCAACTATGGTTCGATCCTCATTTCTTATGCCTTAGAGCATATTCCACTGATGCAGCCTCAGCATGTGACACTAGGTGTATCTAACCCTAGAGATCTAATGATGCAGAGATGGGTAGAACTAATGGCTAGAAATGCAGGCCAATTGTCCATCTTGTTCTCGACTACATTCTTTTTCTGGTTTAGGTGATAGATTATCGCCATCAATGACTATGCATATGTAGGCGTCGATTTCTGAGGAGATCCAGACTTAGCTTTACCTGAAGGCACTCAGTGGGGTGCAATTGGTAAGAATGTTTTGACCATGTTTTTTTATTTTTCTAAGGTTTATACATGTTTTTGTATTTTGATTTTTTCCCAAGACTAAACTAAAGTTTTAATGTAATGCAGATGTGGGTAGAGTTCAACCAGTGGGAGATCCAGAGCATGGAGTGGGTGAGCTAGCAGAGAGGGTTGTCAGGATAGAAGTCCTTCAGGATTTAGATATGGTCGAGACTTTTACTGAGCTTCAGTAGCACATATAGGGGTTGACCTTAGGGATTCTAGATTGTTGGATCGAAGAGTTACCCATGCGATTGCAACGCCACACTATTGGTGTTCCTAACCGTTGGATGCGGTTACTGCGTAAGATAGCTAGATCAGTAGCATGTTATCATGAGCACGACTAGTTTACTTTTGACATGTTTCATACATTTTGAGGTCATATGACCAATGTGTTTTGGGCACAAATTTTGTAAAAACCTATAACTATCTATCTACTTGATTTCAATGTTTTCCTATGTTTATTGCGCAATCCTATTCAATTATGTGAATGTATCTTACATGTGTTGAAAATGTCTGTTTATAGCATAATTTGCTAAAGAATCAGTCAATGTGTTCAAGTTTCTGGAAATGTGTTGATATTGAATGAAATCAAAATGTCTTTCCAAGAGTCGAACTCTTAGGAACATACGATGCAGTGTTGGATTTCTAACATTATAAACACTAGTAAGTTGTAATACCACAAGTTGTGAGTCTAACCTTATGATGATGCGGTTAATACCAAATGAAATGACATCAGAGAGAAGTTCGATCAACGCGCTATAATCAACAATATTGTTTTTAGATCGACCGATACAAATCCCTTTAAAACTCACTAACTCGTCGTTCAGAGCGAAAATGGCCCACGCTGTAGAGGATAGATTCTACGTACTATGACTAGCACCATTAGCATACCCAACAAATGATTCCAAAGATTCAAACATATGCAATGAAATGTAAAGCGGATTACTAACATCAAGAAAAATCTAAAAATAAAAATAAGACAATAAATGCAAATCAACAACATATATATACAATATAATACAAAAAATTACTACTCTCATGATTAAGCATAGTAACATTTCAGATACAACCCATTTCGGGGCTACACCAACGGAATTCCATCGTAATCTACCAACTCATAGGCACCCTTAGCATGAACTATTTTGACAATATAGGGGCCATGCCATAATGGCTCAAATTTCCCTGTACCTATTACATCAGCTTCCTGATCATAAAGAAGGACCAAGTCACCCTCTGAGAAAATGCAAGGCTAGACATTCTTGTCATATTGCACCTTTATACATCTCTTATGTTCTTCGTTGGCCAATTGGGCTTCATGACTCATTTCATTAAGATGGATGAGGTTAAAAAGACACGCTTCTTCAATAGAGGTGTTAGGTAGCAAGTCGATTACGAGTTTTAACGATGGTATTTCACATTGGATTGGAAAGATAGCTTCCAAACCATACACCAATTGAAAGGGGGTAAATCTGGTTGTGTTTCTCACTGAGGTTCGGTACGCCCACAAGGCCGAGTATAGGATTAAATTCCAATTTCGTTTATGAACTCTTATCATTCGTTGAAGCATTCGTTTAAAAATATTGTTAATAGCCTCAACTTGTCCATTTGGTTGTGTATAATAAGGAGTATAACTATCATGTGACATTCCTAACTTGGAAGTCAACTCATTCATCATGTGATTTAAAAAATTCTTACCATGATCTATGAATATAGCATGTGGGACTCCAAACTGTGCAATGACATGATTAAAGAAAAACAATGCAATTGTTTGTCTTGTGTTGTTGAATGTAAGCATCACTTCGGCCCACTTGGTAAAGTATTTACTGCGATAATAATATAACCATGCCCTCAATGCCCGATTTTGAAATGGTCACACAGAGACAACAGGATGCATTGGGGATGGCAGTTTGTGGATTTTACGATCAAATATCTGGCACGCATGAAAACTTTTGACTGCGAGGATGCAGTCGCAAAATATGGTAGGCCAAAAGTAACCAGCACGAAGTATCTTCTGCATGATAGTGTATCCATACAAATTTCCACCACAAGCCCCAGCATGACAATCATTTAAAACCCTTTCGGCCTCCTCATGAGTGAGGCACCTTCTTAAAATTGTATTGACACCATGACGATAAAGTGTATCGCTGACGATCAGATAATCTTTGGCTTGGTATCAAATACATCGCTGGTCAGAGTGAGAGGTATCAGGCTGAAAATTCTGGGTCTAGAGATAAATGATAAAATCCCCATACCAAGGATCAGATGATCCGATCAGAAACTGAGACTCGTTTGGAATAGATGGTTCTGACGTAGTAGCAATAATATCAGAGGGAAGGTCACAGAGAAGCTCAACCAAAACTAAAGACTTATTTGTCTTGGATTTGATTAATTCCAAATCAAATTCCTAAAAAATGAAAATCCATTTTGAATACTTTCCCCCGGCAATTTATGTGATAAAATATAAGTCATGGGGTTGCAGTTCGAAACGAAAATGGTCTTCCGGAACAGGATATAGTAGCGAAATCTTTGGACAGCTTGAACAGCCACCAAGGAAATATTTTCTACGTATGAATACTTTACTTCTATATCATTGAGATTATGACTCAAATAATAGATCGGATATTCTATCCGATTTTATACTTGGACCAATACCATAGCAATGGTGGTATCAACCGCGGCGATATATAAGAAATAATCACTCTAATAATTATGGGGATACATTAATGACTCCCAAACAAGAGTATCCTTGACAGCATCAAAAGAAGCTTGTGAAACTTGGTCCTAATGGAAGGGAATCCCCTTTTTCAAGATCCGAGTAAATCCTTTAGCCATTTTGGCATAGTTGGGTATGAACCTCCTTAGGAAGTTAGCCTTTCCCTAAATTTTTTGTAACATAAGAAAATCTGATGGTGCAGGAAAATCAAGAATAGCTTGGACTTTCAGTGGGTCTATTTTAATTCCTTCTTTTGAGACAACAAATCCTAGCAAATGACCAGAACCAACACAAAACACACATTTATGTTTATTGAGGCGTATTTTGTAGTGTCAGCAACATAAAACGATAGCTCTCAAATGCATCGGGTGATCAGTCCAGTTTCGTGAATACGTGGGTAAATCGTCTAGATAGGGCTAAACAATGTGCTTGATGTCATTGAAATCATAATCCATTGCTCTCTGAAAAGTTTCCCCAGTGTTCTTTAAACCAAACGGGAGTTTCCGATAAGCGAATGTGCCCCAGGGATAGATGAATGTTGTCTTATATTGGTCCTCTGGGTGGATATTGATTTGATTGTAGCCAGAAAATCCATCCATGAAAGAAAATATTTCGCATCCAGCACAATAGTCAATAATCTAGTCAATAAAGGGAGTAGGATAGTTGTCTTTTGGACAAGCAAGATTGACATCCCAATAATCAACGCACAATCTGATGGTTCCTTGTTTTTTCATGACAGGAATGATGTTGGAAACCCAATCAATTAGTGGAACAGGGTAAATGAAACCAGCACGCAAAATTTTTTCAACTTCTGATTTAATGGCAGCGGCCTTCTTCAGATGAATAGGACAAAGGCGTTGACGTATCGGCTTGGCATCAGGGTACATATTAATAGTGTGTTCAACGATACTAGTATCTATGTTTGGCATTTCCTTGTAAGACCAAGAAAATACATCATGAAATTCACAAAGGAGAGAGTGATATGTTTCAAGTTCTAATGGAGAACAAGACACTCCAACATGAATTTTTTCTACAACGTTGGGTTTGGTAAAAATATCGATAGAAATGGTTTCTTCAATATTTCATAAATTTCACTCAGAATCGATTGCATTAATAGAAAAAGAATTCGAAAATAATTTTTTAATCGATGGGTGATACAGTTCACTAATATTATCTTCTTCATAATCTGGAATATGGGAATGATGATGATGATCTTCCCATGGTTCTCCTTCTGACATCATGGTTTCCAGAATATTCTCATCTGTCAAGAAAGTTGAGGAAAAAGGATCAGATGGAGTACCATAATCTAATGAATGATCAACCCAAATGACCGGCGATGATGATTCTGGATTCGTCGCCCAAGCCATATAGATTGATTGTTATGCCAGCTCAATTGGGCTGGGCCTACAGAAACTCATCCAACGTAAAAACTTCGAAATCACTCGTATTCTTCCTTTAGCCAGATGGAGTGGAAGAGATCATATAGCAGGTCTCTATGCTTGTAATTTCTACCAACGTCACAGGTGGCGATAATGCAAAGGTTCCCATGAGAGTGGAATCCTTTAAGAGTCCTACACCAATGTTCTGAAATGTGAGTTGGGGTGCGTGAACTAACGGAACACTTTTAGTTACCTGGGAACTGGAGGCAAAGAAGGATAGCTTATTGATGACTGTGATAACACCTTTATGTGGAAAGGCGGTCATTATAAATATGTAGAGACAATCGCAGTCATAGCATATACCCATGGCCTTCCAAGTAAAATATTGTAGTCAAGGGGTGCGTCAAAAACCTCAACTTAAAAATTCATTTTTTTTCCCCCTATTTCAACATGCAGGTTATTGATAATACCGCAAGGCTTATATGTGTGTCCGTCGAAAGCTTTCAACGTCGTAGGTGATTGAGATAGGTGCGGCGAGCCAAGTGAATTCCAACAGTTTAGAGACATAATGCATGTAGATTCTCCCTCATTAATAATAGTACGATGAACAAGGTGATTGAGAAAATTTACTTGGATGGAGAATGCCAATTCTTCTGGTAATTGTGGCACATAGCCCATACGATTAAAGACTACAAGATTGGAATCAGTCAGATCAATTTCACCAATTGCCGAAAATAAAGCCTGCTTCTAGGAGGGAAAATTTTGTAGCACCTCAAGCGCTGACATAGCTGAAGGGGATTGAGCCAAATATTCAACTATATTATAATTTTGAGCAGCTCTGGCTCGAGGATTAAATGTCGATTTATGAACGATTCCCTTTGGTGGCTTGATTTTATATTCAAGAATAGCAGGTGGCGGTATCGATTCCGTAGATGAATTTGTGGTCGATTTAGTAGGTTGATCAGTAGCCTAACTACCATAATATTAATTACGTGTTGACACCAAAACATCAGTCGATGGCTTCGTGACAAATAGCATAAGCACTTGTGATCTAGAAGCTGGATCCGTAGAAACCAAATTTGTGTCCGGATTCGAAAATGGATCTATCAACACAACTGATGCATGCGAGGTCTTAACCAATTTTGAGACTTTGACATGGTGACTACAGTCCCCAAAAAAATGTTCCTCATTACAAATTATACAAGGGTAACGAGGTTTCCGATTTCCAGTCGACTGATCAGATGATATTTCCTGTGGGGTAGAAGTTTATTCTTTCTTTGATTTCCATTTTTTCTTACTTCTGGGTTTCTTGTCACTTTTTCCCTTATCAGATGACACGGCATGGATTTCGGAAGAAGACGCAAGATTAGATGCAATAGAGTGATGTGAGCTTGCAGTAACGATCATACCGTCTCTAGCATGAGATTCCTTAAATGGAGGAACAGTAAAATTAGATCATGGCACGTTGGGAATTTTCTTGTAGAGCGTGCCAGACTGAGTATAAATCAAGTCTAAATATTAGGCACGAGAAATGACCTGCTCTTCAGTGACGATGCCAACCTTAGCCACATCCTCAGTTATAGATGGTAACAGGGACTTAATGAACCACTTAGCAAGGAGTTGATCAGGAACAAATGTCTTAACCATTCTATGATGATGGTGCCACTAATAAATATGATCAAAAATGTGAGTAGCATTTAAAATTAGTCAAGATTTTCGTTCCAGTTTCACATCATATGGGTAACTGGAAGTGGGTCAAAAAGATAGTAACTAGGGCAATGAAACTATCAAGAGAATCTCTTGGTAACTCAATGTACCATTTTGCAGTCGAACCAATGAGCGTACGCTGGAAAAGATGTAGTCGAACAAAGTCATCATTTAGGGAGTCAGATGAACACCACAAATGATAAGTCATAACATGAGTTGACGGGTCTTCCCCAGGGTTTCCATTAAACTTAGGAATATCTGAGGGTAATTTATGAGGTATTACCAGCCACCAAGGAGCATAGTTTATTGGATCATTGGTGAGCCGGTTTAAATCCGGTAATTCTAAAGTTGCAACAAAGGGCAACTGTCGATTGAGGTCATTTTGAGCATAGCTAGGGTAAGATGGAATTTCTTGGGCAATAGGCCTTTGAGCACCAGCATAAGGAATATGTTGTTGGTAAGCCAGATAGGGGTTTTTTTGATAAGCAAACGCTTGAGGAATTTGTTGACCAAAACTTGGATATGTTATTTGTTGAAATGAAGGTTGTGGAATTTGTGCTTGTGGATGCCAAGGGGTTTGTCCACCAATATTATAAGCCAAACTAGGATAGATTGGATTCAGTTGTGGATAGGTATAACCTGATTGTGGCTATGACATCCCATAATATGGTAATCCATCTTGTGAATAAATAATTTCGAATACAGGTGGTTGTTGTAAACCAACCGAAGGAGTTGGAGTATGAGGGCCCAATACTTTAGGGTATTGAGTTGAAGGACCCGCCTGAGATGGTTGAGGTACAACAGTTTGAGTCTGTAATAGGGGTAAAGATGTATTAACAAGTGGATTTGATGTGGGTGCAACAGGTTGAACTGGTTGATACAAGTGTACAACCGTTTGTGGTTGGATAGGCAGAATGGGCTGCCATTGACAAACATTCATTCTGACATTAGGATTACCAAATAACGATGAAGTACTATCGAACTAGGTGACCATAGGTTCCCCAAAGCATGAGGAGTATAATAAGATGGAAAATATTGTTCTCCAAATGCAAGGAGTCCAGTTGAAATTGTACTAGATGGAATATACCTAGATGGACCGACTTGATATTTCCCTGATGATGCGTATAAAGGATCAAGTCGTTCAGTACTCACTATAGATTTACCAGTTAGAATACCAGATGATGAAATTGGTGAATTACATGGGTTTGAGGATGCACCAGAGAAGGTTCTAGATAAATATTAGTAACTAGGTGGGACGGAAGGGCCACCATATAAATGTGACTCTAGTGAAGTCATGAACATTGATAGGGTAGCGAGAGAAGGTGCTGCCACAATTGGAACAAATGGTCCAACTGAAGATGTTGGCTCAGGCATGGTTATTCGACCAAATTTATACCCTATTGGGTCAACGGGAACCATAATAGACACAAGATCAACAAAAGAAAATGCAGGTGATTGAGGAAAATACTCGTACAGGTAAAGCTCCGCCCCAAAATGAGTTGGATTTAAAGGTGTTTCATCTTGTGGTATTTCTTAAATCTAAATTAAACCAGGTGGAAGGATTTCGTCGTCAGACCCAAAGTATATTTCAGGAGGTTGACTGCGTGATATGGGAGACTTAATGACTACAATATATTGTGGGGAGACCGATACAGGAACAACTTTCGGTCGTTCGACTTTTGGATGCAGATGTTCTGGAAAAAAAGAGACAGGATCTGGATCAACTTACGGTTGAACAACGTCGGGTTCGGGAGGTATGTTTTCATTGATTGGATGGATCGTGACCACGAGTAGTTGTGAGGACTCTGTCTCAAAAACAGTAGATGAACAAGGATTTGTAGAAACAATTTGTGTCGACTCTGGTATATGTGAGGATGATGTCGCACCAGAGGTATTGATAGTACTAGTTTTGGTAGAGCGATGTCGCCTTCGCCGACCAGAAGTGGCTTCTGGTGGTAAAGGTGGTTTCAGTGCTATTCTATGTGAACGATAGGGAAATGGATTTTCTTATTTCACGATGACTGATTTATTTTATGACCAAAAAAAATAAACAAAATAAAAGGGTAATTCTATGCAAAAGGTTTACCAAGAAATTGTGAACTACAGAATACCTCCTCGCGAACCAAGAAGTACGAGCAGGTAATCTCCCCGAATTTTGTGTTTGGTGTATCACAATTTGCAAGGCAGCCGACTCAATTCACTATGGATGGATAGCAACCTAAAGTTATCCTCCCAAATATACCTAAAGGTATGTGGAGGCCTAAGTTCGTATTAGCACTGTCTAATGCGAAACCGCACAGTGAGAGCACCCCTTTATATTTTTCGTACTAAAACACCGCCTGATATACCTGAAGGTATGTGGATGAGCTCTAATATACTTATGTACGTGGAGTGAGGTATCACACTTGGAATGCATCGCAGGAAATTAACGACGGCTGCTATGTTTAACAACGTCAGAACACGTCTCTAGCCTAGACCTTTTAAATGTTATCGTTATGGTTCCAATGCTTTTTCAGGTAAATTGATGTAAATTTTAAGTTGATCTTGTTTATCAATTTTCCTTTTGAGGTTAACCGCGATGATATGATGGAAATTCCTAAGCTTCAAACTAAAATGATAAGAAAACTTTTCAATTTTAGCTTTTACAATGATTTTCCTAGCTACTAAAGGGAAGAGCAATCAATTTTGAGAGAAAACAACAAAGAGCACAAACTAATATGCAACTTTCCTAACTTGTTCCTATGAAAAACACACAATTCACTATATGCAAATGTAGGTTTTTATTTTCAGTCCCTTTAATGTGAATGCAAGAAAGGAAACTATATGCATCAAATCAACAAAAACAAATGTTTTCTTCTTTGAGAAACGAGGAATTTAACAACAATTTATCTTTTAGGAAAAATGAAGAATAGAACTACAATTTTTCCTACAGGAAACGAAGAATTTAACGACAATTTCCTTTATGAAAACAAATGGATCTAATGCAGAAATTAAATACTTTGAATTTTCTTTGTCAATGATAAAGAAAATCACTTAGAGATACATTGAACAAACTTACTTTTCAAAGGAGGAAGAATCAGGAAAATTCACTGGTCTCTAAGAGGTATCAGACAATTGAAAACCCAGCAAAAAAATGGCTAAGAATGATGGAAATGACAAATTCAAATGGAATTTGGTTGGCTAAGGGGGCAATGCAGTCTCTAAGGGGAGAGAGTGTGTTGCAATGCACCCCTAAGTGGGAGACATTGCACTGTTTCTTGACCAACTATGCGTTGGGCGTAGCAAATATTGAAAATTAAAGCTACATAACACACTTCTAATGCAATTCTTTGATTCAAAAGTCTAATAACTGGAAGTAGATGCTACTGGGTGGATAAGCAGAGGCAAAAACACCATGAATGAAAGGAAACTCCCCAGTGGAGTCGCCAATTTGTTATGCATAATTATTATCTATGGATAAATAAAATTCTCTAAATGTGGTGCTATGCATTTAGAACAACAAATTAAAGAATTTCCTATCACTTTCTCTAAGATTAAATAGACACACAGAAAGATAGAAGAACCTACTTGTGATCCAAGCACTTCCTATTCTCCTTCTATTGATTTTGTTGTAGCTTCCAATCCAACTTAGATCACCAGATTTATTCCTGCAAGTATATACAAATTATAGCAAAGAGATTGCAATATATAGATGCCTATTTATCTTAATCAGTTAAATCAATTTAACATGAAACATATATACCATTCAAGATTCCATTGCATGAGAAATAGAAACATAAACATATACATATATGGGAAAATGAACAGAAATATTTATTAAAGAGTAGAAGGGGGAGGTTACAACCAATGATTGATTTTATGTCACTAGCTCTAGCTTCATCCCAACCTCATCACAATCAACATCTCACCAGCAGCATATCACCTCTATCACTCTCTTGAATTGAGAATCCAACAGCATTTCTTTACCAAAATTCTTCCTTCCCTAGCACTAGGATCTATGCTCAATTTATAGGGCAACTAATGGTAGTTTCTCAATCAATGAATTTCTAATAATAGGCAATACATTTTCCCAAGCTTAGGGGTGTTAGATGGACACTTGGATTCAAATTTTGACACATATGGAATCATCTAGAAGGCACTGGCCATGTGGAGATTCCGGAACAATGAGAATTTCACTCCCATTTGACCAAGGCACTCTTGAATGTTGGTAAGTGCATTGCAGTGCACCCTTGAATGGAGGGAGTTGCATATGCAACGCAGTTAGTCCCTTGAGAGGCAGCGTTGATGATCTCATAAGTGATATAACATATACTTCAAACCTTGGAAATATTGCAATAGAAGTCATGAATGTTTTTTTCTTGTCTTAGGGCATGTAGCAACTGAAATGATAGGGAATGATAGACCCTATTTCGTTGGTCCTGGGGATGATGTCCAGTTTGACCAGGTCATGGGGGATGATGCCCAAATTGACCTATAACAGAGAGGTGATGGACGCATGTACTATTCTAGTTCTAGTTCTAACAGACACAATGATGGTCATTGTTATCACCCTCACAAGAAGAGTGATAGGGGATACTTGTCGGATTAGTTTAAGAAAGCTAAGCCACCTACCTTCGATGGATATTTGAGGAAGTCAGAAGATGCAGAGGCTTGGTTACTAGGGATGAATAAATTCTTTGAGTTTCATAATTGCACAGATAATATCATATGCCATAGTAGTTATCTTCAACCTGAAAGGTAAAGAAAATATTTGGTGGGAAGATGTGAAGTGGGTCAGAGACATCAATATAGAAGAGTTGAGTTGACATGAATTCAAGAGACTTTTTAGGAAGAAGTACTTGTCGGAGAGGTACTACAATAGAAAATACAAGGAATTTTATGAGCTTAGGATGGGATCGATGACAGATGAAGAGTATATGACTAATTTCCTTGATCTATTAAGGTATGTACCGTATCTTAAGGATGAAAAAACTAAAGTTCATAGGTTTTTCAATGGATTTTCAATAGCATTTAGAGATTGGATTGAATACGATGAGCCTCAGTCACTTGAGGAAGTTAATGGGAAAATAAATCATTTTTATGAGCATTCAAAGTGTAAGAATGAATCTCAACAAGGATGGAAACAGAAATATAAAGGTAAAGGTAAATGGAAGCCGAAAAGACAAGGCTTCAGAATGCATAAGATAAATAAAATGTTGCACCTTACAAGAAGCTCAACAAGCTAGACAAGGACATGGGTCACATCAACAGAATAGAGGTCATGGTATTGGATGATTGGAATGTTGGATATTTGGTAATGAGCATCTCAAAAAATATTTTCCGCAGTATCAAGGTAGTAAGCCTCATATTTACAATGCACAAGAGGTGCGGACTGTTGGGGATGTTGGATAAAGCATTCCATGGATTTATGAAACGTTGGATAACAAACAGGTAGAGCACCATGAAACTATTATTGAGATGGAAGGTAAGCTTTGTGATCAAGTTGTTTCCATTTTGATTGAACATGGATCTAATTATAGTTACGTTAGTCCTGAATTGGTGGATAAGTGTGGTTTGAATATAGAAGTGCATGCAGAGTGTAGTTGGCTATAGGTAGAAAGATAATAGTATATCACTGGGTAAGATCTTGTGCATTTGAGTTGAATAGTATTCCTACCTCATCACATTTTAATGTATTTCCGTTGGGATCGTATAGCATGTTTTTGGGCATGTATTGGTTGTATCTTCATAGGAACAAAGTGGATTTTTATGACAAGGCGATTGAGTGTTTGGATGACAATAGAGAACAAATAATCTTACAGGGTAAGAAGAAGGCAACATCAGTTAGAGTGGTGACAGCGATGCAGGAAAAGCGTAGTCATAGAAAAGGGTGTGTGTTATTTGAAATTCATATTTCTAGTGACAAAGGTAACATCGGCATCAAAGGCAACACCAGCATCAAAGGCACCATACATAATGAGTACTCCAGAATTATTAGAGCTGAATTTGCAGTTGAAGGAAATGCTTGACAAGGGATACATTAGGCCAAGTGTATCACAGTGGGGTGAACCAGTATTTTTTATGAATAATAATGATGGTACTCTCAAGTTGTGTATCAATTATAGTCAGTTTAACAAGGTGACCTTCAAGATCAAATATCCGTTTTCGAGGATTAATGAATTATTTGATCAGTTGAAGGGAGCAGCAGTGTTCTCAAAGATTGATTTTAGATCTGAATATCATCAGGTAAGCATTAAGTAAGAGGACATTTACAAGACATTTTTTCGGAATAGGTATGGTAATTACGAGTTTTTTGTAGTTCCATTTGGTTTGACTAATGCTCCAACTACCTTTATTTGCCTCATGAATAGTGTGCTATGTCTATATCTAGAAAATTTTGTTATTGTATTCATTGATGACATCTTGATATATTCTAAAAATGAGGAAGATCATTCTTATCATTTAGAAGCAGTGTTGAGATTGTTGAGAGAGAATCACTTGTATGCTAATCTCGGTAAATGCAGTTTCTTTCAGACCTAGGTATATTATGGGGCATGTGGTCTCCAAGGAAGGTATAGCAGTGGAACCAGAGAAGATAAGAGCTATCATGGAATGGGAAGCTCCTAGAAACGTGGATGAGGTAAGATAATTTATGGGGTTAGTAGGCTATTATAGGAGGTTCATTAGGAAATTATCTCAGATTTCATATCCTATTATGTCACTATAGAGGAAAGGCGGGAAATTTGAATGGATAGAGGAATGTGCAACGAGTTTTGAGAAGTTGAAATAGTTGTTGACAAATTTTCCAGTGCTAAATATTGTAGATCCGGACAAAGAGATTGTGGTATGCATAGATTCTTTCAAGAGAGGACTTATTGGAGTTATTATGCAAGAAGGACAAGTAGTATGTTATGAGTCACAGAAATGGAATGAGCATGAGCAGAATTATCCGACACATGATCTTGAGTTGTCAGCGATAATTCATGTATTGAATTTGTGGAGGCACTATCTTCTTGGCAGGATATTTGTACTCATGAGGGATCACAATGGGTTGAGATACTTTTTTTATCAGTCGAATCTGAATGTTGGGAAAGCTAGATGGTTGGCCACAATCATTGAGTTTTACTTTTATATCAAGTACGTCAAGGGTAAAGAGAACAATGTTGCAAATGCTCTTAGCAGGTAGATGCAGGTAAACCACATAGCAGTTATGAAATCTATGGGATATATTTACAGGCTCGGATCTTACAGGTGGGTCAACAGGATGACAGGTATAGAGAGCTTCGGCATAGGCTAAATCAGAGTATAGGTGTAGGCCCGAGTATAGGTACAAGTAGTGGTATAGGTACATGTACAGTTGCACAGGATGTGGACTATCATCTCTAATCAAATGGCTTGATCAGATTCAGGGACAAGATATATGTTATAGATAATAGTGAGCTTAAGAATATTATCTTGAGGGAGTTTTATGTGAAACTATATTCAGGTCACCCAGGATACCAAAAGAAGTTGACAGTAGTGAAGAATTTTTATCATTGGGCGAATCTGAAGATGGATGTGGCAGAGTTTGTGGCTAGATGTTTGCACTGTCAGCAGGTAAAGGTACAGTGTAAACATCTAGATGGATTGATATAGCTAATTATTATTCCATAGTGGAAACGGGAGGTAATTTCCATGGATTTCATTACAGGTTTTTTAAGGACATTTAGACACCATGCTTCCATCATGGTTGTGGTAGACAGGTTGACAAAGGTAGCACACTTCATTCCTATAAAGACTATGTATTCAATGTTGAGATTCAACAAGATGTTGAGCTTAGTGAAAAGATTCGCCTTCACTAAGTGGGCCCGCAGTCTATTTTTGGCACAAATCTATTTTTAGACTATGTCTATTTTTAGACATGATGATCATATTTCAGAAGTTGCAAGATGCTATTTGTGGATGGTTGATCAAGTTGGAAAAATAGATGAAATTCTATTTTTAGAATATTGGGCGAAGTCTATTTATAGATCGTCAATCCAAAAATAGATGCATGTCGATTATTATTAGCTCTTAGTAATAATCAGACTCTAAACAATAACTTATTCTCTTGGAGCACTTTAGTTCAGTGCATAGATGTGGCACAGCAACTGACAGAAGGAATTACTCTATTCCTGAGGGTTTACTGGAGCTAATGCATGGAGGAATCAATTACAAATCAAGTGGCAGAGTTATGACACAGTTGGAAGAAGTAGTTATGGAGTTTTATTTAGTTTAACTCAGTTAGACTCAGTTGAGATAGTTGTATATAGTCTAACTGATTGATACACTAGTGAGAGTGGAGTGAATTAATTATTTAATTAATTCAAAAATAATAACTCATTAATCAACTGAACAATACATCAGTTAACTACAGTGCATGGCAGTTTCAATGGAGACCAGTGGAGAGATAGGTGAAAGGGAAAGATAGACTATCTGTTGTGACTATATTGATGCATTGATTGCATCCAACACTCAGTGGAGATGCCAATGAGGATTGAACAGTCAAGGATGGAGTAATTTGAATTCATTCAAAGCTATTCTTCAATATAGATTGCGCAGTGGAGGTAGGCTAGCAGGTGGCAAAGATCGGTGCATGGATTTGCAAGATTAGGCCTGTATAGTGTATGGAGATTGTACTGTACTGAGAGCTTGTGATCAGCTTTGTATGTTTGTATGAGATTTTCATATGATCTCCATGTTACATAATATATATAGTTTGGTTTTTCAACTTCAAGCTTTCCCGGTTAAAAACTGTGTTATGTGCAATTGATAATTTTTGTTTATGCTTCACATGTGTGTGCAATTAATTTTTCCGCAAAAGATTAACAAGTGGAATAGATTCAATATCTTGCATAAATTTAAATAGTATGAGATCAGGTGGATATTGGACATATGCATGCTTAGTGCATATAATTTCTACATGGTATCGAAGCATTTTTTATTGAAGATTGCAATTGTGAAGTGATTTTGTGCTGGTGGAAAATTCGAATTTTCTACAAAAGATTCTTGGTGTAGAAATCGAGTATACATTGAAATGTCTTTCAACAGGTTGAGATTGGAGTATGCTCTTGATAGGAGCTCGAATTACATAACCTGGAAGGACAGGATGGAGGTGGTTTTGGAGGATAATGTGCTAAAGGAGTTCATCGATAGCGATGTTCCTAAGCCGGGATCTAGCGATGTTGCATTACTTGATGCATGGAAAAAGAAGACTGCAAAGACGAGGAGGATTCTGTTGGAAGGTGTGAAGGGCCATATTGTGTCCAGCCTTCACAGGAAAGACACTCCATTCTTAATGTGGAAGGCTTTGACAGACTTGTTCCAAAGCAGAAGTGACCAGAGGAAGTTGGCACTTAAAGACAAGCTCAAAAAAATAAAAATGGAGAAAGGCAACAGTATTCCAAAATAATTCACGAAGTTTGTCCACTACAAGGATGAGCTGGGAAGTGTGGGGGTTACTGTTGATGAAGAAGACTTGGTGAGCTTGGATCTCCTTGGGCTTCTGAAGAGTTGGCATAGCTACGAAGACTCTGTCAATGGACGGGAGAAACTGCCAGGATGGGAGCGAATTTGGTCGGATCTTGTGCGAGAGGAGATAAGGCGGGGTACTAGGGATGGATCTTCATCAAAGAATGAAGATGAAGAGAATTTCACTTTGGCTACCAAAGCAAGGAAAGGGAAGGGGAAGAAAAATCCTTCTAATTCTTATGCGAAAGGAAAGAAGCAGGACTTGTCCAAAGTGAAGTGTTTTCACTGTCATGAGCATGGACATTTCGCCACTAACTGTCCACAAAAGAAGAAGAATAAGAAATCTTCTGGATCTGTAGCTGGAGAGGCCTTAGCCTCGCAATCTGAGCTATATTTTTCCTTTATCGCATGGTTGGTTTCAAGCTGCATGGGATCGGTGTGGTATCTTGACAGTGGTGCGTCTTTTCATATGACGGGAGACAAAGAGTTGTTTAGTGACTTGGAGGAGAAGGACCTCCAGATGCATATAGAGATGGGTGATGATGGTAGGTACAGTGCGACTAGAATTGGGACCATTACCTTTGAGAGGGAGTCTGGTAATTCATTCTTGTTGAAGAATGTCATGCATGTTCCAGGTCTAAAGAAGAACTTGGTCTCAGTCGCAATGCTGGAAGACAAGGGTTATGATGTTGTTTTCAGTGAGGGAAAAGCCTTCCTTCGACATAAAACAATGCGTCAAACCAAGAAGATAGGTTCGAATTTAGAATCTCTACAAGCTAGAGGTAGATAACTGCACTGCAATGGTGGGAAAAGCAGAAGAAGTGCTAGGTCGAGATGAGGGCGAACTATGGCATAGGAGATTGGGCCATCTTCACCATGGCGCTTTGAAAATTTTGCAGCAAATTTCTACTGGACTTCCCAAGGGTACTCTTGCACAGTCAGATCAGTGTAAAGGATGTACAATGGGTAAGTTTGTGAAGACCAACTTTCATGAGAAGGAGAACCGTGCTTCGGTGATCCTGGAGAGAATTCACACAGACGTGTGTGGACCATTCTCGGTTGCTTCAACAGTGAAACACAGGCATTATGTGATATTTGTTGATGACTTTTCTCGTAGATGCTGGATCTTCTTCATGTAGAAGAAGAGTGAAACGTTATCAAAGTTCTGTGAATTCAAGACATTGGTGGAGGAGGAGTCGGGGAAGCAAGTGAAATCTTTAAGGAGCGATAATGGTGGTGAATACATCTCTGGAGAATTCAAAGAATTCTGTAGCAAATAATGAATTCAAAGAGAATTCATAGCGCCTCATAACCCACAGTAGAATGGGGTCGTGGAGAGAAAGAACAGAATGATCGTGGGTGCTACACAAGCGATGCTGCATGACCAGGGCCTACCGATGCACTTGTGGGCGGAAGCATGAAACACTGCGGTTTATGTGAAAAACCATTGTCCTCATAGAGTACTTGGCATGAGTACACCCAATGAAGCTTTTACTGGTACGAAGCCTGATATTTCTCATTTGAATATTTTTGGCTCACCTGTTTACATTCATGTGACAAAGGATTCCAGGAAGAAGTTGGAGCCGACTGCAGAAGTTGGGATATTTGTGGGGTACACAAAAACACCCCACAACTATCGTGTGTATTTTCCAAATAGTCGGATGACTATTATGCGACGGGATATAAAATTCAATGAGGTGAAATCCATGAAATTTTCGCTTGAGAGGGAGCTACACTTACATGCGGAAGTGGAACTTCTTGTTCCCAAAGATGAGCCTCTAGATGTGGATTAGCCACAGGAGGAGATTCATGGAATGGAGGATTCCACTCATGCAGAACCAAACATCAAACAAGGCAGGAAGCGTACCACAGAAGCTGAGAGACTGAAGGTGGATGCGGCATAGAATGTAGGAGTCCCTACATCACAGCGCAGACAGAGACAATCACCTGACCGATTTACTGGATACATGGCTCTTATGAGAAAGTGTATTGTCACAGAGCCATCTTCTTTTGAAGAAGAAGCGTAGAAGCCCACATCTGTGGCACTCAGTTCAGCGGAAGCGGAACACATGGCAGCAAGTTTAGCTGCATGTGAGGCTATCTGGATGAGGAAGATTCTGGTTGGTTTGTTCGGTTCACATTTAGATCCCACGGTGATTCATTGTGATAATCAGAGTTGCATTAAACTCTCAGTTAATCTTTTGTTTCATGATATATCTAAAAATATTGATATCCGGTATCATCATATCATAGATAGCGTGCAGCGGAAGATCATGTTGCTTCAGTACATTCCCACGGAGGATCAGGATGCAGATATTCTGATGAAGGCGCTCACTAAGAGAAAATCCGAATACCATAGAGGCAGGATCGGGGTGAAGGATAATCCCTATCTTGTTTACAGGGAGTGTTGAGATTCAACAAGATGATGAGCTTAGTGAAAAGATTCGCCTTCACCAAGTGGATCTGCAGGCTATTTTTGGCGCAAGTCTATTTTTAGACTATATCTATTTTTAGACATGATGATCATATTTCAGAAGTTGCAGGATGCTATTTGTGGATGGTTGATCAAGTTGGAAAAATAGATGAAATTCTATTTTTAGAATATTGGGCGAAGTCTATTTATAGATCGTCAATCTAAAAATAGATGTATGTCGATTATTATTAGCTCTTAATAATAATCAGACTCTAAACAACAACTTATTCTCTTGGAGCACTTCAGTTCAGTGCACAGATGTGGCACAACAGCTGACAGAAGGAATTACGCTATTCCTGAGGGTTTACTGGAGCTAATGCATGGAGGACTTAGTTAGAACTCAAGTGGCAGAGTTATGACACAGTTGGAAGAAGTAGTTATGGAGTTGTATTTAGTTTAACTCAGTTAGACTCAATTGAGCTAGTTGTATCTAGTCTAACTGATTGATACACTAGTGAGAGTGGAGTGAATTAATTAATTAATTAATTCACAAATAATAACTCATTAATCAACTGAACAATACAGCAGTTAACTACAGTGCATGGCAGTTTCAGTGGAGACCAGTGGAGAGATAGGTGAAAGGGCAAGATAGACTATCTGTTGTGACTATAGTGATGCATTGATTGCATCACACACTCAGTGGATATGCCAATGAGGATTGCACAGTCAAGGATGGAGTAATTTGAATTCATTCAGAGCTACTCTTCAGCAGAGATAGCGCAGTGGAGGCAGGCTAGCAGGAGGCAAAGATCGGTGCATGGATTTGCAAGACTGGTCCTGATTAGTGTATGAAGATTGTACTGTACTGAGAGCTTGTGATAAGCTTTGTATGTTTGTATGATATTTTCATATGATCTCCATGTTACATAATATATAGTTGGGGTTTTCAACTTTAGGCTTTCCCGGTTAAAAACTGTGTTATGTGCGATTGAATATTTTTGTTTATGCTTCACATGTGTGTGCAATTAATTTTTCCGCAAAAGATTAACAAGTGGAATAGATTCAATATCTTGCATAAAGTTAAATAGTGTGAGATCAGGTGGATCTTGGACATATGCATGCTTAGTGCATATAATTTATACATTCAACTAGTGTTGCAGCACAAGCCTTCATTAGAGATGTGGTCAGACTGCATGGTGTCCTACAAAATATTGTGTCAGACAAGGATGCTAAGTTCACTTCTAGGTTATGGAAAGAGTTATTTGAAGGTTTGGTTATAAATTTGGCCTTTAGTACAACTTATCATCCACAGACATATGGACAGACATAGAGGGTCAATAGGATTTTGGAGGACATATTGAGAATGTACGTCATGCATCAGCAACGAAATTGGGAGGAGTATCTTCCACTGATTGAGTTCACTTACAACAATGGGTATCAGGAGTCTCTGAGTATGAGTCTGGTTGAGGCATTGTATAGGAAGATTTGTAATACTCCTATTAGTTGGAGTGATCTAGTGAACAGGGTGTTGATTGGACCAGACATGTTGGCAAATATGGAACATGAAATGCAAAAAGATCAAAAAGAATCCAGATGGGCAAGACAAGATAAGAAAAAAAACCATTCAACCGAAAAGGTTGTTTAAGGAGTTTTAGGTTGGGGAACATGTGTACTTTCACATCAAGCCCAAGAAGAGATTCTTAATGGTTGGATCATGTGCCAAGTTGGCACCTCGGTATTGTGGACCTTTCAATATTCTTGAAAGGATTGGACCAGTAGACTATCGACTTGCACTGGCTCCGAAAGTGAAAGTCCATGGTGTTTTCCATGTGTCATTGCTTAAGAGGTATTTTAAAGATGTTGATCATGTGATTGATCACTAGACATGTGTGGATCTCAAGGAGAATTCTATCCAGAACCATGGTGTATATTGTAGAGAAAGATGCCCATGGCTGTTGAAAATGGCAACAAGAAAATACTTCTAATTTAATTCTCCCTCAATTAAATTAGAAGGAAATTGTAATTCCACATCACATGACATCTTGCATGAATTAACTAAGACAGAAAGACTTATTTAGATTAGTCAATTCGATTTAAGGGTCAAACTAGAGGCATGTAGAGTTCTCTCTAAGTTTTAGGGGGTCTAGTTATAGTTTATTTTGAGTTGTAATTATTTAACTTAACTATTTGAGTTAAAATTAGTTTAACTAGTTCTAACTAATGAAGGAACTAGTGATAGAGGTTCATGGACTCAACTACTTGACCCATATGTGTTGATCATCCGATAACTAATAATTCGCTATTTCTCATTGTAACATGTGTCAGCTTCCAGTTAAGACCCATTTGATATTGGAGTTAAAGAGAAGTTTACTATCAATTGTATAATTATAAAATTGTACAGGTCATGCATGGATTCAGCAGAAGGCCTTAGATGTATTGCACAATCATTAATTGGGAATTTCCTAATTAATAGGGGTTCAATTTCCCCATGGATTATGCAAGAAAGGCAGGGCATCCAGAGGATACAAATTGGTTAAGTATTGAACCAAAGCAAGTTTAGGATTGAGTGAGACAGTAAGAGATAGTGCAGAGAGCTCTCAAGCCTCAGAGAAGCATTGTATTGTTTCATATTCTTGACTTATGCAATATAAATATAGCAGGGTTTTTATCTAAGGCTTTCCCTAGATAAATCTTTGTGTTGTGCGATGGAAATTATCTCTCTTTCTTGTTCATTTGATTATGTTATTATAATTGGTTCGCAATTTTTAGAATATATTCAAGTATTGTTGGAGCGGGGTCCCCTGAGGCACAATTTTCCGTATAATTTTGTATGTGTGTGTTCCGCAATAGATTCAAGGGGCTTTGGGGTGGGTCAGAGTCCCCAATATTGATGTAAATGGGCTTAAGGGTAAACTAAGGGCCTCAAACCATGGTTTGAGACCATAGTATATGCGCGCTAGGCGAATTTAAATAGATAGATTATGTCTAAGCTTAGTAGTTCTAAGTTCCATTGTGTCATTAATTAATGATGTTTTGATAATTTTATGCGTTTGTAAGGGTTTTTTGGGTTGGGTTGAAAGGCTCCTACTGGCTATGCGCAGAGACCTAGTCCTGCCTGTGTGCGGAATCTACTAGCTTTGTGTGCGAAAGGGTTTTGTAAGGGAAAGTTGATGTATTGATTGACAGATATGAAGCTAATAGAAAGGACATGTTATCGTTCTATAATTTTAAGGTTGGAAAGAATAATCATAAAAGGACAACATCAAAACCACTTTGGAGCTTAGGATCTATCCCTCTTGGACTCAGAGAGGGATCTCTCTTTTAGATTTAGCTTTGTTTTTATGATTTTGATATTAGGCTAGTTATACTAATTTTGGGGGGTTGCTTTTTGATTTATAGTTTGGATGGATTGAAATATCTCAAGTAAAACTAATTCCATTAGGCTATGGATTCATAACAGGTTGGGTTGTTGCATCAAATTTTCAAGAGCATTTACAAGGCAAGCTAACTACACTTACTGGATCTTTAAAACATAATGAATTCTGAGATGAAAGAAAGAGTGATTTCAGTAGTGGTTAAAAAACAATTAAGTATTTATTTACCAGACTTTAGAGGAAAAACATTTATATTGTAAACACAGCCATAATTAAGGTGCTCTAGCAGCAAATCTTGTTCTTCATATTTTTTTTTTACAATTAGAATTAGATGATGCATTGAAATAAATAATAATGGAAAACATTAAACACATCAAATAAAAGACATCACCAGATAAATATAGCAAAAGAATATTGCAAAATGGTCTTTTATTATTTATGCTCCAACTCCAAAATACAATGCTCCAAAAGAAAAAAATTTACAATCTAGGGTCCAACCCCTAATACTGAAAATAAATGTACTATTTAACTAAATCCTATAGTGATTTCCATATCTACATAGGTAATCTATTTATTAATTAAAGTAATAATCAAAAATTGTCTAGTGTGACCACAAAGTGGACACGATGGAATATCTTTGACATTTGGCCCTATTCTCCAGAAGGTCGTTTCTTCTTGCTTTAGTATGTTGTTATGCTGGCAGATTTTGATGATTTGATGTTGACATGCTGAGTTGATACACCGCTTTGCAGAATTGAATTTGTTGATTTGGTTGATTTGTTGGTTGTGCTGATTTGCTAATGCGTTGGTTGTCACCCTTCTTGGTAATCACATAATTTTTCCCATTTTTTTTCATTTTGGATTTTGTTCCTGATTATTTTTCTATAAATCTCATCTTTCTCTGTGAATTTCATAAAATTCGGCCTTAACACAAAAATTTGTTTGATTTCATGCTGAATGAATAAATCATTATCCATGGCTTCCAGGAGAGATCTTCCAGTCATTGATCCTTTAATCCCTGCAAAATTAGTTCTATCCATGGTAATCTCTTTCATCTTCTTCACATAATATTGCCTGGGAATAAGCTTACCATTGATAATAATAAAAATAGTGATGGTAACCGTCTTTTGGTCAGTGGATCGATTCTGTTAAAGAAACTACTGACACCCTCTTCTAAATTGTGGCACTTTTCTTCTAAATGTGTAACCAAACTCTTCTTATTAAGCACCTTCTTGACTTCTAGGATCGTTGTTATTATGTCTTCAACTCCTAGTGCTTCCAATTCAAACCTGTTCTTCGAGTTCAAAAATCTGATAATGTTATTTGCTGTCTTAGGCATCCTTGCAAAATCCTTGTTTGATTTTTCTATGGCATTATTTACCTATCCAATTAGATCTTTCTGTTCAAATATGATTTGAATAGAAGGCCATATTTCATTCACGGAATCTATTATGTTGTTCCAAATGATCTCTTTTTCTTGGCCAATGGTCTAACCAATGGAAGCTTCACTCTCTTCCTTTATCAGTTTTTCAATCTGCTTTTGAGCTCTCTGTATTTCAATTTCATGTGCATTATCAGACCTTTTCTTCAAATCCTTCAGGATGGTTATTTATGCTTCTAGATTTTTTATCTCTTGTGATTGTATAGTCATATTTTCAATGGCTTTGGCCAGCTATTCTGCACCACCTGATGTGCCTATAGTTGTTGGTGTAGTTGTAGGGATGACTGCAATAGGAACATAATCCAATGGGATGATGGCCAATTCTACTACTTTTTCCTTTTCTTTAACCAATTTTTCCATCTATGTCTCCATTTTCTCTAGCTGCGCTGACTACTCCATTATTAGTTTCATCATCTTTGCTTTATGTGCTTCATTCTCCTCTATGTCCTTTGTGAGAGGGTCTTCAGTAGCTGACATTTTAATTTTTTTTCTTAGGGCTGCTATGTCAATGTTCTTATTCTTTAGGATCTCTTCCACTACCTCTACATTTGTTGGACTATATCCAATTTTTACCACTAAATCCTCCAGGGCTTTTATTCTAGTATCCTTGGAAAGAGAAGAAATCTTCTGCATTTTGAGCTAAGATTGAATGTTAACCATTTATACCTACAACTTAGATAAGCTCATTGTAGTGCTTGTCAGTGTGGAGGATATCATTTCTCCATTCTGCTTATGTATCTCCATCTGGTCTATTGGATGGATGTCCTTGAAATTGAATTCAAAAGCAGCATGCTTGAAATCTACAGGTGATTTAGGCTGAGAGGTCTGGCCTTCCAAGAAATCCATTCTCATCTTTCCTTTCTCTGAGACAAAAACTGACAAAAGCCTTCTTTGTGAACTGCTGGTTTGCTTCCAAAACTAGTTTTAGGTGATCGTTTTCAATATCTCATTTTTCCTTTTAATTTCCCTGAAAGTGTCATAGATGTTTCCCTCCTTTTCCCCAGTAGTAGCAGTAGATGTAGGTGTTTGAAGATTTTTCTGCTGAAATGGAATTATGGTTGAAGATGTAGAAAATATGGTTTGACCACCTGTTGGAGAAGAACTAAGAGAATCCTTTATGGTTATAATTGTTTGTTGCTCTGTTTCTTTATTTTGATCTATACCCATATGGATTCTTGCTCTTTTTCTGTACTTAAATTTGAATTCTCTGTTAGATGTATTAGTTTCCATAGCATACTGATGTAGAAAATATGGTTTTACCAACTGCTGGAGAAGAACTAGGAGAATCCCTTATGGTTATAATT
The DNA here is from genome assembly GCA_034641835.2 of Pinus albicaulis. Taxonomy (NCBI): domain Eukaryota; kingdom Viridiplantae; phylum Streptophyta; class Pinopsida; order Pinales; family Pinaceae; genus Pinus; species Pinus albicaulis. Next base: position 452,101,002 of record CM076577.1, read on the forward strand.
GTTTGTTGCTCTGTTTCTTTAATTTTATCTATATCCATATGGATTCTTGCTCTTTTTCTGTACTTCAATTTGAATTCTCTGATAGATGTATTAGTTTCCATAGCATACTGATCATCGCTTGGCCTCTTTCCTGTTGTCTCTTTCTATAGTTCTTTTCTTTTGTCTTCGTTGTCCTCTACAGTCTGCTTTTCTTGCAGAGTAGGGATTTGTATGCTTGAGGTTGAAATCACATGTTCTTCAACCTCATGTAATTTATTTGCTACCCATTCTGCTTGGTTCATAAACTGCTCAATTTCAGGTCTATGGGGGTGAATATATGGATTTTATTTATTCTCCACCCTTTTCTTGGAGATGATGCCCAATGGGTCATAAGACCAAGTGAAGTTGTGATTAAACTTCATCTCCCTAAGCATTATGTCAGCCTCCTCTCCTGTTGCTCTGCTATTGCAAATGAAAGGACCAATTTGGGACTTGATCCTAAATTGAGATTTCTTTTTAGCATATACAAAGTGTACCTCATCTACATTGATCATCTGCCTGATGTACTCCAGGACAAATATCCTCATGGGGAGGAACTTTGGCAGCTTGTAAGGGGCCAAATCACACCCATAAATTATGATATCGATTTAGTTTTGGTACAAGTACCAATCTCCAGTTCTAATTTTGTCTGATAACTACATTGTTTTCTTAATTTCCTCATTAATCCTTGGTTCCATTGTACTAATGAGTATGCCTATTTTTGGATGTACAAAGGCATAAAAAATCTCTTGTAAGTATAATCCTTCTACTCCTTCATTAGCATGGTTGTCCAAATATTATCGGAATACGTTGGGAGTCTTCATTAATTCTCTCTAATAGAATCCTAACCCTATGACCTCGAAAATATACAAATATGTAAACCAAAAACCGAGGTAAGCTCCTCCATACTTTCTTCTTTTCATCCCTACCTACCCATGTCACTAATCTAACATTTTATGTTCTTTACAGGGTGCACTTAGACTTCCAGACCTAATTCATTTTTCTTTAAAACTCTAACCTACCTCTATCCTTATTTCTTCCATTGACTTAGATTAAGTTGTTGAGTCAATTTTATTTCTACCTAACTGTTGATCTGCCAAGGTTAAACAGTTTGGAAAATCCTTATTTTCTAACTTATCAACATAAATTTAAAATTTTACAATCATGATTAAACTGTATGATTGAACAAACTAATATAATCAGTAGTGGCATTTTGATTTGTAGCACTTTCAGTATTATTCTTTTTGGGGTTTTTTTTCTTTTTCTTTTTCTTTTTCTTCTTTTTTCAATATACCCTCTTTTCTTTTCTTTTTTCATATTTTTTTGGAAATCATTTGAATATTGAAAATCATACACAATATGAAATTGCAATTTATGAAATACTCAATCACCTTGAGATCCTATAATTTATAGGACCCTAACAATGGCTACATCTGGGGATGGAACTTATGCAAATGAAGTGTCAAGAACACAAGACCAGTAGCCTTGAGTGATCCATTTTCTACAAAATCTTCATCTGATTTATTTTTTTTGTTTTATGAAAGCTCATCCAACCAGGATTAGGGCCTTCTCCACGGGCTTCAACCTTTGTTAATGAATTATTCAAATCATAAATTGTAAAAATGTGGTATTTAAAATGATGAAATACCAAGTTGTATTCTTAAGAGAAATAAATTTTCAGCATCCTGCCATTGACAGGACCTCCATGTATCTATGTTCCATCCAACTCCTTAAGGAAATATGCATTGTTTCCTCTAAAAGCATCAATAATTTATGAGCCTTGCCAAAGGTTGTCAAATTTTCCTTGTTTACCTTTGTCTTCTCTTCTGGAATCCGATTTCAAAACTTTGTCTCCTAGATTAAAATCATCAGATTTTGTTCTTTTATCAAAAATATTCTTGATATTCTCTTGAATCACTTGAATTATGTTATAAACTTCCTCTTTGGACTGCGGCAACTGAATATTTTGGTTGATTCTTCTCTATATATAATTTGGTTTAGCTTGAATTTCCTAAATGATCTTCATGACTGGAACTCCTAAAGAGGAAGGAAAAATTGCATCCATTCCATAGAACAATTGGTATGGAGACATGCCAATTGATCTTTTGGTAGTAAGTCTATCAGCCCACAGTGAATTGACCAACTTGTTATGACATGACTTTTTGTTATCTTCCAAGATATTTTTGATGATATTCACCAAAATTTTGTTTGAAGATTCAGCCAATCCATTACCCTGAGGCTAATAGGTTTTTGAATGCCCCAAATTTATATGATACCTATGACAAAAATCAACCATTTTCTTGGATTTGAAGGCGGCAGCATTATCGGTGATGAGTTTTCTAGGACAACCAAATCTATAAAGTATATTGGTTTCAAGGAATTTTATAATGACTGAGTCAAAAGAATTTTTGGAAGGAGTGGCTTCTATCCATTTGGTAAATTATTATGTGGTAGTAAGAATCCACTTATGATGGGCAGAAGATGGGGGATGAATTTATCCAATGAAATACAATCCCCATTGTTGGAAAGGGCTCTCAATGGAAATGGGCTTTAAGGGCAAGGGCAACAATTTTCTCTTTCCTTCAAAATTTGGCACTTGTGACAAGCAGTTACCATCTTGTGGATGTCAGGAAAAAGGGTAGGCCAGTAGAAACCAGCCTTAAGGATCTTATTAGAAATGGTTTTCCAATAAATATGGCCACCACAGTCACCTTCATGGAATTCCTGCATAACTTTATCTGCATCATATTTTAGCAAACATATGAGTAAAATGCCTCCAACATATTTCCAGTATAAGACATTTTCTAGAATGTAGAATTTGACAGCTTTCAACTTTATAAATATTGCTTTAGTTTTGGATAAACCAAGAGGAGCATTCAAATTAAACAAAACATATAATATATCTGCATACCATGGAAAATTTAGGAATGCTTCATCAATTTTTGGAGTCGCCAGTTCCTCTTGATCATCCAATGAATAGACCATGTTTATATCTAGTGCATGAAAATTTGATTCAGCCACCAATTTGGGCAATCCTTTCCCTTTGATTAATTTGGTAGGTTTGATTTCCACATCATATTCCAAAATTACAGCAATCCATTTGCCTCTTTTTCCATCAGGACCATTTTGCGTTAAAATGTCTTTGACTACTGTATTGGGCACACAAACAATAATATGTGAATGTATAATTTAAAATCTGAAATCCTTTAATTCTTTAATGAGATCAAAATCCTATTTTTCCATGATTTTGTATTTAAAAGATGCCTCTCTCAAGGCTTTGCTAAAAAATGATAGTGGATGTTCATGTCCTTCATTGTTTTTATGCAATAATACAACAGCAATAGTATGTTCAGATGCAAAAGAAAAACCTATAAAGTCTTTGGTAAAATCTGGGCTGATTAGAACTGGAGATTTTGTTAATGCTTGTTTGAATAGATCAAAATATTGTTTTGGCTTCAATGTTCCACTTAATTTCTGAATCATTTTTAAGCATATTGGTTATATTTCTCAAAATTTCTACAAGATTGGGTATAAATCTCCTTAAAATTTTGATTTTACCAATGAAAGATTGAAGTTCTTTGAGATTCCTGGGATGACTGATTTTGAGTATACCTTCAATCCTGCTAGGATCAATTCTAATTCCATCTTGAGAAATAATGTGACTCGGAATAATTCCTTCTTCAAGACCAAACAATGTTTTCTTAGAATTTAAGGAGATTCCAAACTTTCTACATTTCTCAAAAACTCTTCTTAGATGTGCCAAGTGTTCTTCATCAGTTTTTGAATATACAGTAATGTCATCAAGATAGATCACAATGAAATGGCCAATTTCATCTGCAAAAGAAATTTCCATGGCCCTTTGCAAAGTGGCACCAACATTCATTAATCCAAAGGGCATTTTCACATACATAAAATTCCCCCAAGGAGTAGTAAATGTTGTTTTGTCTTGATCATCTAGATGTACTAGAACTTGATTATAACCTGAAAAAACAAAGAGATCCTACGGGAGCCTACTATCCTCTGCAATATGTGGTCCATTTTTGGTAAAGGGTAGTTGTCCTTAAGAGATACTTTGTTCAAATTCCTAAAGTCAATGCAAAGTCTGATTTCACCTGTTTTCTTTCTTGTAGGCACAATGTTGGATACCCATTTAGAATATCTGAGTGGAACTATGATTTTGGATTCATACATTTTATTGATTTCTTTCTCAACCAAAGGCATTAAGACATGATTTATCCTTTGCATCTTTTGTTTAAAAGGTTTTTGATCCTCCTTGATTGGAATTTTGTGTTGTATGATGCTAGTATTATAAGATTTTAAGTCTTCACAGCTCCAAGAAAATACATCTATGAATTCTTTAAATAGAGCTATATACCTCTGTTTTGTAACTATAGTCAGTGATTTTGACAGTTTTATGATTTTGGGATTTTTTTCAGTGCCTATGTTACAGTCTTTAATGTTTTCCCCTGTTGGTTCCATTTTGGTTTTCTTGGCCACGTCATTTAATTCAAACAGTTCTTCTAAAGGGACCAGCCCTCTAGGTAGGATACTATCCTTGAATTGAAGTACTTCGAATTCCTCTTTTTCTGGGTCTTTATGTATTTCAATTTTATGTACAATTTTATTTTCTGAAATATTTACATCAGAAACTGCAGATTGTTTTTCTACACTAATTTGTACATCAATGTGACTGCCTTCTTCACATTCTAAGTCTATATTACTATCCTCAAATTCATCCTTTGATTGTAAGAAATCTCAATTTGTTTTTCACTACCAAATACTTGCCATATCTCATGTTATCTGGCATAGATGGATGATGTTTAACCTTTACTATGTATTGTCTATTTGGGTGAGGCAACTAACAAGTGTTTGTTGAAAAGGCTAAACTGTTTGCTAGGACATTCTGATTTCTGGGGATAACTGCTAGATCATATTCTTCAAATGTTCTTAAGAAATCAAGTACAGTATTTATGTATGCTCTTAACCTAGGATGTTTTGCAGCATATTTTCCTTTTATTTGTTTTATGGCTAATTCAGAAGCACCATGAATATAAATCCTCTTAGCTCCTAATATTTTCAGCAATTGTAATCCTAAGAGTAGGGCTTCATAGTCTGCTATATTGTTGGTGCACTGAAAATTTAGCTTGTATGAGTGACATTGTCCACAATTGTTCCTTGCATTATACACCCAAATACCTGCTCCTGAGCCTACTTTGCCACATGAGCCATCAAAACTCATATTCCAAAGAGGTTCATTTTCAGGGTCTTCTTGTACAGTTTGTATTTGATTGTCATGTTTTTCTTTAAAATCATTTTCTGCATGGGTAACCTATGAGTCAATGTCTCCATAACTATAAAGAATGAAGGATTCAAGTTCAATATGGACAGAGTACATAGGATAATTGTGTGGTTTTTCTTGACTACTCACCATGTACTTCATTAAGGTTTCCCTATACAGTCTTCTTGGTTGACCAAAAACTGGTATTGTAGCATAAGTCATATCCAATTGAAGGGTCCCTTGTAACTTTTCTCCCCATGAGCATGATAAAATCATGCCATACTTAGGAGGGATTTCAGCTACTACTATATCCATCACTAGACTCTTTGCTGGTATCTGAGCTAAAGTGACACAAAAATCTTTGGTAAGACCTAGACATCTAACTTTGCCAGAATCAAATGAGTATAAATCTTTGTAAGGTCTAGTAATTTCAAGGAAAATATTCTCCATAACAGCATTTGGCATAAGATTATGTGATGCACCTGAATCCAATGTGGCATTATGGATAATTTTGTCATGAAAATTAAGACTGAAATAAAATGGGGGAACACCTCCTTCTTGGGGTTTACCATCAACTTCTGGCCCAAAAAAAAGTGCAGGTTGATCATCATTTAAATTAACAGTATCAGTAATTTCCCCTATGTTTAGCACCTTTAGGACCTAAGACCTATACACATTCTTGTTCATAAATTCAGTGAGAGGAATATAAATTTTCAGTTTAGCAAGTTCATTCTCAATGCTGAATGGTGTATGAATTTTGAGCAGATTTGAAAAATCAGTTCTTTCAGCCACTACTTTTTTGGTAAGTTTAGTTTGTTGACTTGTACTAGGGATATCAGTTTGGGCGGTTTTGGCAGGGGTATCAAATATTCTCCTAGTGATGTTTTCAGTGTTCTTCTTTTCTGAATTGTTTACACTTTTCTTTGAATTTTCTGTTGATTTGTTGAGATCAAGTTCAAAGACTTTTTTGGTAGAATTTTCCGAATTATTTTTATTGGAATTGTCAAAGTTTTTCTTTCTTCTAAGGTATATTGTCTGTGAACCTCCATGATAGCATTCTCAAATCCTTATTTATAATCATCAGATTCTTCAGATTCTAATTCTGTCTGATTTAATGAAAACAATTCTTGTTCTTCTTGAGTGCGAAAAACAAAGTCATCTTCATTAATTCCCATAAAATTTATTTGATTTTATTCTACTTCCTCAACTACTCCATCACCCTCATCATCATAATTCTCTTGGAATGGAGACCTAATCTGATGATCAGGACCTCTGTGTTCTCTTTTTATTATCTGAGGAGGGTTTCTTCTAGGATTTTGATTTTTGTTTTGAGGAGATGGTTGATTTTCCCTAGGAATAATTCTCTCAATTAGATCGATCCTCTCCATCATTCTCTCCATAGTTCTAACCAATGAGTCAATTTTAGCATCAGATGTGGAAGTTGAAGGTTCTTCTGTTATGGTAACTCTTCTTTCAGTTCTCATTCTAGCTCTTTTTGCTAACAGGTTGGCTTCTACACTTACTGCATCCCTCTACATTTATTCTAATGTGGCTAAGTTTCTTTCCCTTAGCTGAAAAGACATTTCTGGTTCAAAACCATATGGGAATTTAAACAGGGCTAAACGTTGTGGTGGTTTCATATGAGCAGTTATTACATTATATAAATTGTTAAATCGGGTGCAATAATCCTGAACAATTTCATGTGGCGCCCTTCTAATATTTTAATATTCAGATAAAATTTGAGGAGGGTTATTTCTTACTTCCCACCTATTAGGAATGTTTGATGAAATGTAGCGATGTCATTGATACTGATTGCAGGTAAAGCTTTGAACCATTTCCTGACTTTTCCACTAAGACTTTGAGAAAACATCCTTAACTTAACACTTTCTTCATCTACCTCTTGAAGGTCAAAACAGTCATTCATTTTGTCAACATGTTTTTGGGAAGTTATAGGACGAGTTACATCATATAATGTAATTTTAGACTGGTAATCCTGTGAAATAGCTGCCAAAGGTTCTGGCAACACCAATGGGGCATATTTGGCTACCATTATTGGTGGAGGTGGTGGAGGAAGGTGGACAATAGATGAAGAAGGATGGATGATAGGAGAAGATGTATGTGTGGATGTTTGAGTGCTCTTATGAGGAAGGATAAAAGAAGTGGTGGGGATTGTGGAAGCAGTAGGACTAGCTAACTTAAGATGGGCAGTTTGATAGGTAATAGAAGAATTTGTTATAGTCAATGCAGTTAGTTATACAGATTGTTGAAGGTAAGCATCATCAACAGTTGAAGTAAACTCGGTTACCAAATCTTGGAGAGTATCAAAATCTTGGAGAAGATGAAGATCAAATTGAATTTGTGATTAAGATTCTCTCACTGGACTTTGTTGTAAAATAGATGGATCTAATATTGTCTGGTTTGTCCAATTCTCAGATTTAGTCCTGAATAAACCTTGTTCAAAGTGTAAATCAAACTGAATGTCTTGTAAGGTGACAAAGTTTTCAGGGAGGGAATTTGTTGTGTGAAGAAATCTGTTACTTATTTGGCTTTCAGTTCTAGGAGTTTTCCTTAAAATTTTCTCAGGATTATCCACTATAGGAGGAGGATTTGGATCAGGATGGGATCTAGTAGAGATTCTTTTAGGAGCCAGAATTCAGATCAGAAGCACAAACAAACTGATTATTTTCAAAAACTTAAAGAAACCAATCTTATAAATACTTCTATCATACAATTCTTTTAACCGAGGTTTCTGAATTCGAATGAAATGTCAAGATTTTAGTTAATGTCCCCAGTATGGTCGCCACTATGTTATCGTTCTATAATTTTAAGATTGGAAAGAATAATTATAAAAGGACAACATCAAAACCGCTTTGGAGCCTAGGATCTAACCCTCCTAGACTTAGAGAGAGATCTCTCTTTTAGATTTATCTTTATTTTAATGATTTTGATATTAGGCTAGTTATCCTGATTGTAGGGGGTTACTTTTTGATTGATAGTTTGGTTGGATTGAAAGATATGCTTAAACTAATTCCATTGGGCTATGGAATCATAACAGGTTGGGTTGTTGCATCAAATTTTCAAAAGCATTTACAAGGCAAGATAACTACACTTACTGGATCTTTAAAACATAATGAATTATGAGATGAAAGAAAGAGTGATTTCAGTAGTGGTTAAAAAACAATTAAGTATTTCTTAACCAGACTTCAGAGGAAAAACATTTATATTGTAAAAAGCCAGAATTAAGGTGCTCTAGCAGCAAATCTCATTCTTCATATTAATGTTTTACAATTAGAATTAGATGATGCATTGAAATAAATAGCAATGGAAAACATTAAACACAGCAAAGAAAATAAATCACCAGATAAATATAGCACAAGAATCTTGTAAAATGGTCTTTTATTATTGATGCTCCAGCTCCAAAATGCAATGCTCCAAAAGAAAAAATTTTACAATCTAGGTTCCAACCCCTGATACTGAAAATAAATGCAATATTTAACTAAATCCTACAGTGATTGTCGTATCTACATAGGTAATTTGTTTATTAATTACAATAATAATCAAAAATTGACTAGTGTGACCACAAAGTGGACACGATGGAATATCTTTGACATTTGGCCCTATTCTCCAGAAGGTCATTGCTGATTGCGTTAATCTGTTGTTGTGATGGCAGATTTTGATGATTTGATGTTGATACGCTGAGATGATATGCTACTTTGCAGAATTGGTTGATTTTCTGAGTTGGTTGATTTGCTGGTTGTGCTGATTTGATGATGCATTGGTTGTCACCCTTCTTGGTAATCACACAATTTTTCCCATTGTTGTTCATTTGGGATTTCGATCCTGATCAGTTTTCTGTAAATCTCATCTGCCTCTGTGAATCTCATAAAAGTCGGCCTTAACATAAAAATGTGTTTGATTTCATGCTGAATGAATAAATCATTATCCATGGCTTCCAGGAAAGCTCTTCCAGTCATTGATCCTTTAATCCCTACAAACTTAGTTGTGTCCTTGGCAGTCTCTTTCAACTTCTTCACATAATCGTGTTTGGGCATAAGCTTATCATTAATCACAAATAGTGATGGTACCCCTATTTTTGTCAGTGGATATATTATGTTAAAGAATCTACTGACACCCACTTCTAAATTGCGGCACTTTTCTTCTAATTGTGTGACCAAACTCTTCTTATAAGCACCTTCTTGACTTCCAGGATCGTTGATGTTCTGTCTTCAACTCCTAGTGCTTCCAATTCAAACATGTTCTAGGAGTTCAAAAATCTAATAATGTTATTTGCGGTCTCAGGCATCCCTGTAAGCTCTTTGTTTGCTTTTTTTATAGCATCATTTACCTTTCCAATCATATATTTCTGTTAAAATATTATGTGAATAGAAGGCCATATTTCATTCATGGAATCTATTATGTTGTTCCAAATGATCTCTTTTTCTTGGCCAATGGTCTGACCAATGGAAGCTTCACTCTCTGTCTTTTTCAGTTTTTCAATCTGCTTTTGAGCTCTCTGTATTTCAATTTCATGTGCATTATTGGACCTTTTCTTAAAATCCTTCAAGGTGTTGATTTATGCTTCTAGCTTTTTTATCTCTTGTGATTGTATAGTCATATTTTCCATGGCTTTGGACAGCTATTCTGCACCACTTAATGTGCCTGTATTTGTTGGTTTAGTTGTAGGGATGACTGCAATAGGAACAACATCCAATGGGATGATGGCCAATTCTGCTACTTTTTCCTCTTTTAACAAATTTTCCATTTCTATCTCCATTTTCTTCAGTTGCACTAACTGCTCCATTATTAGTTTCATCATCTCTGCTTTCTGTGCTTCATTCTCCTCTATGTCCTTTGTGAGAGGGTCTTCACTAGCTGACATTTTGAGTTGTTTTCTCAAGGCTGCTATGTGAGCTTTCTTCTTCTTCGGGATCTCTTCCACTGCCTCTACATTTTTTGGATCATATCCAATTTTTACCACTAAATATGATTCTATTATCCTTGGCAAGAGAGGAAATCTATCCATTTTGAGCTGAGATCGATTGAATGTTATCTAGTGATACCTGCAACTTAGATAGGCTTATTGTAGTGCTTGTCAGTGTGGAGGAGATCATTTCTCCAGTCTGCTTATGCATCTCCATCCGGTCTATTGGATGGATGTCCTTGACATTGAATTAAAAAGTAGTATGCTTGAAATCTACAGTTGATTTAGGTTGAGAGGTCTGGGCTTCCAAGAAAGCCATTCTCATATTTCCTTTCTCTGAGTCAAAAGCTGACAAAAACCTGCTTTGTGAACAGTTGGTCTGCTTCCAAAACTGGTTGTAGGTGTTGGTTTTCAATATCTCATTCTTCTTTTTAATTTCCCCAAAATTTTCATAGATGTTTTCCTCATTTTCCCCAGTAGTAACAGTAGATGTAGGTGTTTGTAGATTCTGTTGCTGAAATGGAATTGTGGTTGAAGATGTAGAAAATATGGTTTGACCACCTGTTGGAGAAGAAATAGGAGAATCCCTCATGGTTATAAAATTTATTTTCTCTGTTTCTTTATTCTAATCTATATCCGTATGGATTCTTGCTCTTTTTCTATACTTCATTTTGAATTCTCTGCTAGATGTATCAGTTTCCATAGTAGACTGATCATCTCCTGGCCTCTTTCTTGTTATATCTTTCTCTAGTTCTTTTCATCTGTCTTCCTTGTCTACAGTAGTCTTATTTTCCTACGGAGTAGGGGTTTGTATGCTTGAGGTTGAAATCACCTGTTCTTCAGCATCCTGCAATGTATTTGCTACCCATTCTTCTTGGTTCATAAACTTCTCAATTTTAGGCTTGTGGGTGTGAATATATGGAGTTGATTTATTATCCACACTTTTCTTGGAGATGATGCCCAATGGGTCATAAGACCAAGTGAAGCTGTGATTAAACTTCATATCCCTCAGCATTTTTTCAGCCTCCTCTCCTGCTACTCTACTATTGCAAATGAAAGGACCAATTTGGGATTTGATCCTAAATTGAGATTTCTTTTTAGCAGATACAAAGTGTACCTCATCTGCATTGATCATCTGCCTGATGTAATCCAGGGCAAAGATCCTCATGGGTAGGAACTTTGGCAGCTTGTAAGGGGCCAACTCACACCCATAAATTCTGATCTCGGTGTAGTTCTGGTACAAGTACCAATCTCCAATTCTAACTTGTTCTAATAACTACATGATTTTCTTAATATCTTCATTTATCCTTGGTTCTATTGTACTGCTAAGTATGCTCATTGCTGAATCCACAAAGGCATCAATAAATATTTTGTAGGTGTAGTCCTTTTTTTCCTTCATTAGCATGGTTGTCCAAAATATTATTGATTGAGGTTGGGTGTCTTCATTAATTTTCCTCATTATGAACTTGAATCTGCGGGCCTGAAAATATACAAACATGTAAACAAAAACTGAAGTGTATTTAAACACTTCCTCTATGTGAAACTTTACAAATTGTTCGTGGATAGCATCAGCTAAGAATTGACTGAAGTTAAACATGATGGAAATCTTGGACTCTGATGAAGGAATGGATAGGAAACCTACCATGGCTTCATCTATCCACTGATCTGAATGATACCCCAACAAGTATGAAAGGACAGTGACAATGTGTTGGGTCCTATCAAGGAAAGTAGATGAGGGATATGGAGGATTATTTTTGGGCAATGGAGTGTCAATAGCCATGAATAACTCTAGTTTTTTGGCTCTGCTAGAAAAATCTAGCTTTTGGTATAGTTCTCTAAGGGCCTCATAGGGAAAAGGAATGGTTTCTTCAACAGTAGGAGCTTGCATAATTTGCATGATTGACTAGGCGTTGATTGTAAAAAGGACTTCCTATGGGGGCTACTACAGTTCTCTGATTAATATGATAAAAAGCATGACATTTTCTCACAAACTCAAGGAAACTGTGGGTTTTTGGGAATATGTAATAGGGTAATTTGGTCTCCCACGGCCCTATATAATCGAATTCATCGATCAGCTTTTCCTCTAACCAATATTTGACATCAAATAAGTCAAATTTTGAATCTATCTCATGTATTTTGAAGTCTCTGTCAGCCAGAGCCACATGATCAAGGTGCACCTGAGGGTAAACCATTGGGTTAAATGGTTGTTACTCCTTCTTTAGAGGTATTGTTGTCCACTAAAAAGAAACTGAGTGAATATTTACATAAAGGGATTAAAAGAAGAGGGGAATAAAGAAAGGGAGCTTCTACTGATCATAATGGGAAATGGGGAGAAAAATGGAGTTACAGAAGGACTCTGGTTGATTTGTTAGATAATTGACATCTTTTGTGCAACTTTTTTTTATTTTTGGAACCTTAAAATTCGATCACCTGTAACAATAAGAACATGAGAGTAGTGTAAACTTTGAAACGGGTGAGGGATATTGATTATGTAGGGTAATTGGGTTACCATTGACATGGTGTGGGCCTGTTGGGTAATGGCCTAAGCCATTAAATGTGTAACGGGCTTCAGGCAGGAGTGTAGGTGATCGGATGGAGGTGACAGGAGTGGATGTCGTGGAAAAATGGTAATGGCAGGGATACAACAGTTAGCGGCATTTTTTAGTGATGAAGGGAAACAACTTTTCACAAGGGCGCGGGCTAGCAAGCGGTATGCAGTGGAGAGGGGGTGTGGAATGACTAGCGCCCAACATGTAGCAGGGAGGACATTTTGGGAATCCTCCTGTTCCGGAACCCCCCCCCCCCCCCCCCGACGTTAACGTTCAGAGGATGGGGGGGGGCGAAAATGATCTTGGACCATCGGATGAGATGGAGGGAACGAAGATGAAATGGGAGATGGTGAGAGGTTAAGAGGTGATGCAACGTGAGTGGATAGTGGGGTTGGGTGAGTGTAATTGAAGAGCTAGGTATAGTTCGAGACTTAGGATATAGAATATGACATAAAATATGTCAAAATATCTTTAATAAAAAATTAATTCCCGAAACTTAGGCTAAATCACCTCTGTTTTTTTTTCCTTTTTAATTAGGAAGTACATGAAATATTTTGACTAAACATTGGAATAAATTTCATGTTCCCTCCATACTTTCTTCTTTCACTTCTACCTACCCATTTCACTAATCTAACCTTTTTTATCTCTCTTTTTCAGGGTGCATTTAAGCTTGCGGGCCTCAAATCACTTTTTTATAAAACTCTAAGCTATTCAATCCTTATTCCTCCCATTAACTAAGATTAAACTGTTGGGTCAGTTTTATTTCTACCTAACTGTTGATCTGCCAAGATTAAACTGTTTGGAAAATCCTTATTTTATAACCTATCAATCATAAATTTAAAATTGTACAATCATGCTTAGATTGTATGATTGAACAAACTAATCTAATCAGCAGTGGCATTTTGATTTGTAGCACTTTCAGTATTATTCTTTTTTTGGCGGTCTTCTTTCTTTTTCTTTTCTTTTTCTTTTTTCAATATACCCTCTTTTCTTTTATTCTTTCATATTTTTTTTGGAAATCATTTGAATAATGAAAATCATACTCAATATGAAATTGGAACGTATGAAAAACTCAATCACCCTCAAATCCTATAATTTATAGGACTCTAACAGGACATATTTTGGCGAACTTCTTATGTTATGAATCTGAGTTGTTTATTGTTTATGTTATGTTGATGTCACATTGCTCTGTCTTACTTATTGATTATTGCGCAAGGATATATGTTATGATTATGAATGCTTATTGATGGTTGATAGATCTATTTAAGTACCTTCATTGTTTAATATGTGGATCTGGTTCAGTTATGTTTATCTGCGCTAAGGCAAACAATGACTCTGTGTTATTATATTAAGCATTGCACATTATTTTTTATTCTGTTGTATATTATTGCGCACATATGTTTATAATTGATATAAGTTTGAATTCGGTTGGCTGAGGACCACTTCATTATTTTCTCCCTCGGGGTGCAGAAACCTGGTTACAGCACCCCCCCATACTGCTTCGGTTGAGACTTTGGTCTGAACAAGCAGATCGATGTTGAAAGGGATAGTAGTTGATCCATAAAGTCTTAACTTGGGTCAGGACCCCTCAAGCCAACAAAAGGTTTTTTGGTTGGGACCGGGATCATTTTGAGGGAGTTTTGATGTTGTGGCATCTGTCACGAAATGAATTACAAGATTGGATGGATAGAAATATCCTTGAATTTGTGCTCCAATAGAATAGAAGTACTAAGCTTTCAGGCGACCAATGGGTACAGAAATATATTTATATAGAAGAGCACGAAATATACTTTTGTTCCTTTGCACACGAACTATAGGAGTGGTTTTCATGCTTAGCTTAATTCCATCACTCCATAAAAGACAACGTAGTCACTGAGTGGACTCCTGAATTAATCCAGCAAGTAAAGAAGTTTGATAAGAATATCACCCGCACGGTAGACCATTGGATCGATTTCCTTCTGGGAGGATTTGTGACTGAATTTTCCATTGATCAATTTGTGTCATATTCTGAAGCAAAAAGAAGGTTTTCCAAAGGCCCTAGATGTAAGTTCTTATGCTCATTGAAATCATTGCTAAAAATGCTATTGTGTGAACGGGGTTGTCTATGCAAACATACTACTTGAATGCATCAAATAGGTCCAACTACACACAGTGGAACAATTTACCGTGAAGATTCTGAAAATTTTATTTATAGCCCTCTAAAGCCTAGATCTGATAGTGAAACTGAACTAGAAAATGGTATCTCAAGTGACTCTAAAGAAGAAAGCTCTTCACATCAGAAACCCTTGAGTCTGTTTCTCACTCAATCCACTCCACTTATAAACTCACATCACAGATCACCTACCCCACCACGCAGTCCATCTCCACCACCACCTCCACCTCACCTTGAAGTAGATATGGCTGCATCAATGAAGTTACCTAATTTCAAAGGCATTGGAAATGAGGATACTAATCACTTATAGTTTGTGAATGAGGTCGTATGGCAGGTTCAACAAGTTAACAATATTGATATCAGGAAGCTGCAATTGGCTACTTCTTTCCAAGATCGTGCATTATATTGGTACATCAGGTACGCTCAAGCAAACCCTAATGCTACCTTGGAAGAAATTAAAGCGACCCTAAAAGAGCAGTTTAAGAAACCTAAGTCATACGCACAGCTGGTGACTGAAATGGAGGATATTCGTCAAGAGCCTAATGAATCTGTATAGGAGGTCGATCAAAGGTTGAAGCGCACCATCAGAGATGGAGTACTTTTTATTGATGATACTCAGCATAAGGAATTGTTCGTTGCTATGTTGCTCCCACATCTGCGCCAGCCATTAGATCAGAAAAATATTTCCACACAAGCTGAGGTTGTGGAAGTTTCACTGAAATTGGAAGCTACCCCAACACCTATTGCATTGAGAACTCAATAGATTCAGAATTAGTTGGAAGCCATGCATTTATAAATTCAAATTCTACGCAAAGACAAGGACAAGGAGGTATGCGTAGAGGTGTGGTGTATAAAAATAAAATCTTCTAGGCACCATAAAGACTAGAGTCTTGTCTTCAAAAATTACCTGAATGTTGGAGGTCATATTCAATTGAAGAATCCTGTGTGGTGCACTATCTGTAAAATTGTTGGACTACATGACACAGATTCTTTCCCAAGAATCAGAAAATATCAGCCTGACTTAAAGCAGCTGTTTTGCAAAAAAAATTCATCATTAGGGCATGATGAGTAGAATTGTCGCACTTTTGATATGATGTTGGATAAATCATAAATACATAGAATCTAGGTTTACCCTACATCACCAACATCCCCTTCTAGGCGCAAAGGATTCCAGGGCAGAGGAAGAGGCCAAGGAGGTGGGTCAGCTAGCCGAGGAAGAGAACAAGTCATTTGCTATAACTGTGGAGATGTTGGCCATTACATGTGTGATTTTTGAATCCAACACGACAGTCTTTCACATATTGTAGACAATTTGATCATGTCATAGAATATTGTCCTATCTTTATTTCTAAAATGCAGGAAAAGAAGACGCAGACCCCAACACAAAACCTTCAGATGGTTCCCGTAGAAACTCGTGAAGAAGATCCCTGTGTGAATGCGGTTACCAAGAGTGGTGTAACTACCAATGAAGATAAAGGAAAGAAACTAACCATTGATGTATGGATCTATGAAGAACTTAAAAACAAAGAAGGCTTAAATCTTCATCGCACAAAAGAGACCTTTATTGAAGCACGGAAATAATTTTTTGAAGGAAGTACATCAACATCTGGTAGAACAATGAAGGAAGCAGGAGGGGATGAGGAGATCAATCCATTTCTATAAGCATGTATAAAGTTACTACGCAACAAGAAGGCAATCGAAAATATGCAGGCATTGATAGATAATTTCATAGAGAAAGAACATCCCATGGTAGAATAGCGAGCGGTCAATAAAATATATAAGAACAAGAAGAGAACAGGAATGGAGATGTGTATGACCATGCATATTAGTGCTTATGAAATGGACCAAATTATTTTAGATCTGGGATTGGATGCTAATATTCTACCTAAGAAAACATGGCAGCGCATGGGAGAGCCAAAGCTGGAATGGTATACCATTCAAATGCGCATGGCCAATCAGTAGAAGATCATTCCTTTAGGGAGGCTGTCACAAGTTGTGGTCAATATAGAAGGTGTTAAGGTGATGGCAGACTTTGAAATTATCCAAATTGTAGATGATATCGATCCCTATCCTGGACTGTTATGATTGGATTAGGATATTTACATGGATGGTGTTATCAATCTAAAGAGAAGGAGGATGGAATTTGAAAGCAATGGAGTTAGGGTAACAATTCCTCTAGATCCTGCAGAAGGCCAAAGGTATACTGAACCAGTGTACACTGAGGATGAGATCAACAAAATCTGTAAGTTAAATCTGTGCGAGGAATACTGGATTAATCCAACAGCAAATAGGAATCATAAATGGGAGAAGGATAGCTCTTGTTTTTCAGACTTTGATGAAGAACTTGAAAATTGGAAAAACTGATTTCATGAGGTGTCTGCACTGTGATGTAATCAAGTGACCTGATCTATGCGTTGTATAACATCTGAGGTACGTGATTTACCACACTATGATGGCTCAATTGACGTAAACATGTTTATAGGAGAGCTTGATAGAATCGTGCCTGAAGGACAGAGATTCCATGCTTTGGATCTTGGCTTACGTGCTACTCCAGCAAGATGGTGGGAAACTCATAAGGAAAATATGGGTAACTGGGAGGAATGTGCGTGCATGATGAGGTTGCAGTTTGAATGTCCATTCATTAAAATGGAGGATGTATACTCTGTCAAAGTGGATTTGCGCATACATTTGGAAAGATGGAATCAGGTATGGGGTGTAGATCCAAGACCTGAATGGGTCCATATGTTTATTCACAGGTTGGGAAAAGTGCCTACTAAATGGTACCTAGAGACAGAGCTGCGCAGAGGCTCTAGTGAATGGCCTGCGCAGACAGAGAGTTTTATTCTTACTTTTAGCTTTTCCAGTGGATTTGATTCAATTGATCAAGCTTTGATTCCCAAAATTATTAATGTGTTGATCATGGAGACTGTGAATTGTAGACCATTGGCACTTGTGGACTCTAGGGAACCATGTGCGGTCAATGGAGATCTTATACCATCGCCTGCGAATGTCAGACAAGTGCACTCCATGATGAGCCTTGTTGGGTATTACATGAAGCATATCCCAAAGTATCAATTGATAAATGCGCCCATGACCAGATTGATCAGAAGAGGTGTGACATTCCATTGGGATGATGAATGTCAGATAAATTTGCAGTTGTTGATGGATGTGATGGAAATTACTCGATATACTTTGAATTACCTATTCAATAAGCCTGTGTTAGGGGGGACGGTCTCTAGATAGTTATCCTTAGCTCTGGATTATATGAGCATTAAGGTGTGACACGTGCATGATACCTATGTGAGGAGATTGATTAGGTCACAGAGGTATCAAAAACTTGTCGTTGGAACAATAAAACTAGATAAGACAGATTTATTACCATTTTTGGGAGAGTATAGGATGCATTTAATGAAGGGATTTTTCCAGATTTAGGATTGTTTTGTCAGTAATGGAGCCTCATTAATGCACAAGGAGTTGTTGAAGACGTGCCACAAGTTTAAATATGACCTATGGTGTCGCAATAGTTCCCTTTTCTTTTTGAGTGATTTTTGTGATTTGAGCTCTTTGATTTCCATTGCATTTGTTGTGTCTATGTCTGGTTTAGATCTAGGGTTTGAGGACACATTGCGCCAAGCAGGGCTAGGTTACATTATTTCTGAAAAGATGACAACCACAAGACCAGGTGATGACCCTGCTATGCGTAAAGTTCCAATTATGGAAACGCCTGCGCCCTCTAAGATTGAGAAGGGGCAATGTTGAGATTCAACAAGATGATGAGCTTAGTGAAAAGTAAGCACCTTCACTAAGTGGGGCCCACAGGCTATTTTTAGGTGTATGTCTGTTTTTAGACATGGTGAGCATATTCTATAAATTGCAGGATGCTATTTGTAGATGTTTGGTCAAATGTGGAAAATAGATGAAATTCTATTTCTAGAATATTGGTCGAAGTCTATTTATAGATTGTCGATCTAAAAATAGGTTCATGTCGATTATTATTAGCTCTTAATAATAATCTGACAATAAACATCAACTTATTCTCTTGGAGCACTTTATTTCAGTGAACGGATTTGGAAAATCAGTGGGCTAAAGGAATTATGCAATTCCTAGGGTTTATTGGTGGCTCATGCATGGAAGACTCAGTTAGAACTGAAGTGGAAAAGTTATGACAGAGTTGGAAGAGTATTTTATGGAGTTGTTATTTAGTTTAACTCAGTTAAGTGAGTTAAACTAAGTTGAGCTAGTTGTATCTAGTTTAACTGAAAGATACACTAGTGAGAGTTAAGTGAATTAATTAGTTAATTAATTCACAACTAATAACTCACTAACAACTGAACAGAAATAGTAGTTAACTACAATGCATGTCAGTTCCAACGGAGACCCAGTGGAGAGATAGGTGAAAGGGTGAGATGGACTATCCGTTGTGACTATAGTGATGCATTCAATGCATCTAACACACATTGGAGTTGCCAATGAGGATTGCGCAGTCAGGGCAATGCCAATTCCAATTCATTCAGGGGTCTTCTTTAGCAAGGATTGCATAGTGGAGACAGGCTGTCAGGAAGCAAGAAATTGGTGCATGGAGATGAAAATTTTGGCATGACAGTATGTAATGAATCAACATTGTATTGATAGCTTGATGTACTAATATTTGTATGAGATTATTACATGATTCCATTGATATACATAATATATGATAGTTGGGGTTTTTAGCTTTAAGCTTTCCCGCTAAACAACTGTGTTATGTGCGATTGAATTTATTCACATGTGTTTGCAATTGAGTTTTAAATTTCCTCAAGTTTAACAGTGGAAGGATTTTGTATTTTGCAAGAAGATAAATATTGTGAGATTAGGAGGATCCAGTAATACATCAGTATTAATAAATTTCTACAGGAAATATTCTAGAACGTGCAAATATCCTTGAGAGAAGAACCCAAGGTTGCGCCTTTCAGCAGGAGAGAAAATGAAAAGACCTATGTCATAGGTCCCTGAAACCATTGAAGAAGAAGAAGAGGATGTGGTTGAATTGGTCCCCTTCTCGCAGCTACCAAGATATATTGTGTCGTGCAAACCATTTGTCAAAGCACCTAAGGACCTGGACAAGGTGCATGCAGGTATTAAAATACCCCTTATCCCTGAGAATGTCTCAATGGAAGGGGACATGTTCAAAAATATTCTGCAGCTCCGCTTTGATTATTGGGACATCACGGATGTCGAGAATTTCCCATAGCTTTCTCTAGACTATACTTGGATCAGGTCACTTATGAAGGAGGTGTTGTGTTCCTCGAGCCAAAAAGGGGAGTGCTAGGTCTGCACAAGGTAGGCCTACTCAATTTGTTGTAGATCCCTCATTTTAGGCGTAGCCCCATAACTAATATTTTTGTCATAAATTTGTTGGCCTTAGTTCACGATGACATGCTCTGGTTGGGAGAGCGCATCCCCATTAACCTTGAATTAATCCACAGAAACACGGGTCTGGCATCTGCCTGCTAAGGGATTCGACCCTATTGCTAACTTTGGTGGTAAAGTACATGATAAATCTGTGGCAGAAAAAATTAAGAAGTATAACATCACAAGGAAGACACGAGGATTCATTGTGGAGGAAATAAATGACCTCGCAGTGCGCTTTGGAATGACCATATTGGCCTGCAAAATGATGCGTTAGTGCAGACCTAAGGAGGTGCCCATGCATGTTATTGCGCTCGCGGGATGATGTGAAAAGGGGGTGAATTACAATTGGTCTACCTACCTTTGTAAAGAATTTTTTAAAAATGTGCACGAGGCACAGGAGGAAGGCAAGCCCTTCCAGTATATTTGGCTCCTCTTATTGATTTTGTTGATTGGGTGGAGGACCCCAGAAGATACTCAGTTCCCAGACATTGAGCCTAATATGTGTGAAGTTGTGTGCTACGCAACCTTGCGGAACTCCTCAGACCCAGTGCACACCAAAGAAAACAAGATTTTCTAGGTTCTATTTGATGCTAGCTTAAATCAAGTGGTGGAATCAAAACCGTGACTGTCACCTACCATGTATGATTAATACAAGATGGTAGCGGATTTTAAAGCCACATTCCATAATATACATATCCATGCAAAGGGCACCATAGAGGGAGTATGGTATGAGCTACCACACCTGGTAGCTAAAGATGATTTTCTTAGAGTGATAGAAGAATGGTCGTCACCCTCGTTGACACCACCTACCCCAACGAAGCCGCGCACTCTGACAGGGAAATCAATCAAGAAAGAAACCACAACAGTCACAGAGAAAGTTATACAGCCCATGACATAGAAAGTCCCAGAAAAAGAAGAAACCCCTACAACAACTGGCGAGACTGTTGAAACTGAAACAGTGCCAGAAAAGAATGGCTCTGCGCCGAAGGAGATGGTGGAAGCTGAAACATATAAAGGAACCAAGCGCGGCTCGCAGGTCATTGGAGGATTGCAGAAAAAGTATAAAGGTTCCAAAAAGGTAGGGCAGGAGGTCCTGACGCTGATAGAGGATGACCTAAATGAAATAGAAAACATTGTCATGTCTGCGACTGAGGATCCCTAGATGGACATGGAGGTTCAGTAAAATTCTACGCTCGAACTTGTACAAGTTGGATTTCAGGAATTAAAGGTACTGGAGAGCCAGATTCAAGAGAGCGTGATTCACATGAGCTGGACCAGCACGCAATTCATGAGCGCGCACCCACTAGATTTTTCTCTAACATCCTCTGGGAACGATTGCTTTGTTCACATCCCCTTACCAACTATTCAGATGGATGCTAACCGGAATCTCCAATATAGAGGATCAGGTGATTTTCACATTAATCTTTCTCTATTTCCTACAGGAAAGCTACACCTTATGCACTTAACGATCATGTACGAGCTCCAATACAAAGAAGCTACTACACATACGCAGACAAGGGATGCATAGCAGTAGGTCGAGCAAGCACACCATCACCAGAAAATAGCAGAGGCAGCTTTCCATGAAGCAGAAGCCCAGCGCATTGTGCTAAAGGCCAAAATCCACTAGATCTGCCAAGATATTCTAGTCATCTTGGCCACAGCTGCGCCTACATAGAAGCTATATGGATTGGTTGTCGCAGTGAAAGTAGTGCACGCAGAGGTGAAAACATTTAAAATAGAATATGAGTAGCAGATGTAGACCTTCAGATGAAGTTGCAACTAGAGACACCACCAGAGGTTTGCACATAGAGATCAGCACAAGTTAAACAAGCCAGAGATAGTTTTGTTGTTGCGGTCACCAAATGTGACAATTTTCTAGATGAAGATATGAGTGTTTGGACCTCTGTCCAAAATGAACCGGTATTACAGAAGCTGCATGACACCCTCCACCAGAAGGAGCAGCAATTTGAGGAAATCAGGATAGTGTTGCCCACATTTCTTCTTACACAGCACCTCACTTGTCTGTAGGAGTGCAAAACCATTTAGACAGAAATTGTAGATCTATGTCGAAAGGAGCACTTGCTGAAAGAATGCAAGCAACCATGGGCCGAAGGAGTGCTTCAATTATTCTAGATGTTGTACAGCACTATGAAGATAATTCAGTAAACCCAACGCATCACAGAGATGGACACTGAAGGACTAACCGCCAAAAAAATAGTTCAACAAGCACAGGCCACCGCAACGCAAAGTTTGGAATCAGTGCTCCCTCTCAAAAAATTTGTCAGCACACTTCAGGCTAAGATCAAGGAGAAAGTGCCTCAGTGACTCAGGACAAGTCACATGTTTGTGTTGGGGGCCTCTTGGAGTGAGGTCCCCTGAGGCACAATTTTCCATATAATTTTGTATAATTTTGTATGTGTGTGTTGTGCAATAGAGTCAAGGGGCTTTGGGTTGGGTCAAAGTCCCAAATATTGATGTGAATGGGCTTAAGGGTAAACTATGGGCCTCAAGCCATGGTTTGAGACCATAGTATCTATGCGTTAGGCGAATATAAATAGATATATTTTGTCTAATCTAAGTAGTTCTAAGTTCCATTGTGTCATGAATTATTGATGTTTTGATAAGTTTATGCATATGTAAGGGTTGTTTGGGTTGGGTTGAAAGGCTCATGTTGGCTATGTGTGCAGAGACCTATTCCTGGCTATGTGCCAACTCTGTTGGATGTGTGTGCGAAAGGGTTTTGTAAGGGAAATTTGATGTATTCGTTGACAGATCTGAAGCTAAAAGAAAGGATAGATTTTGGTGAACTTCTTATGTTATGAATCTGAGTTGTTTATTGTTTATCTTATGTTAAGATCGCATTTCTTCTTTCTTACTTATTGATTATTGCGCAAGGATATATGTTATGATTATGAATGCTTATTGATGGTTGATAGATCTATTTAAGTACTTGCATTGTTTAAGATCTGGATCTGGTTTAGTTTTGTTTATTTGTGCTAAGTCGAACAATGACTTTGTGTTATTCTATTAAGGATTGCGCATTCTTTGTGATTATGTTGTATATTATTGCACACATCTATTTACAGTTGACATAAGTTTGCATTCGGTTTACTGAGGACCACTTCATTATTTTCTCCCTCAGGGTGCGGAAACCTGGTTCCAACACCCCCCCATACTGCTTTGGGTGAGACTTTGTTATGCGCATGCATATCACTACCGAAAGGGCCAGTAGTTGGAGGGTTTGTTGGTTTATCCATAAACTCTAAACCTAGGTCAGGACCCCTCAAGCCAACAAGTATTTTGTTTTATCATGTTACAATATCAGTTGAATAAATGTGGATTTTCCACATGGTATTAGTGAAGGAATCACTATAGAAGAAAAGAATATGAGTTTTCTTTGAACAAGTGAATCAAAATTGCAGATCTACTCTTCAGAACCAGCAGCAGGATCAGGATGTCTTTTTGTGGATTGAGACTCAAATATGCCCCTGAGGGTAGTTTGAATTACACATCTTGGAAGGATAGGATGGAAGTAGTGTGGGAAGACAATGAGTTGAAGGAGTTCACAGACAATGGTATTCCCAGGCTCGCAGCAACAAATTCTTAAAATATCGATGCATGGAAGAAGAATGTAGCAAAGGAAAGAAGGATTTTGTTAGAAGGAGTTCGAGAGCATATTGTATCGAACCTCAATGGAAAGGAAACTCCATATTATATGTGGAAGGCTTAAAATATTTGTTTCAGAACAAAAATGACCACAGGAAATTGGCGTTGAAGGACAAGCTCAAAAAAATCAAGATGGAGAAGGGCGACACAATACCAAAATACATGACGAAGTTAATTGAATGTTGATATGAGCTTGGAATGTTTGTTGTTACAATTTTCAAGGATGATCTAGTGAGCCTAGAACTTCTAGGCCTTCCCAAGAGCTAGCATAGCTACAGGGATTCAATGAATGGGAGGGAGAAGCTACCACAATGGGAGCAATTATGGTCCGACTTGGTACAAGAAGTGATTCGGCAAAATACTAGAGATGGATCCTCATCAAAGATTGATGACGACGATAATTGTGCCTTGGTTGGAAAGGAAAAAAAATGGAAAGGGAAGGTGTCCCATTCAAAATAAGATTTTTGTTAGGTAGGAAAGAAGAGGGACTTATCGAATATTAAATTTTTCCACTGTCATGATCTTGGACACTATGCTACAAAGTGTCCGCACAAGAAGGATGACAAGAAGCCCTCAGGAGGAGCGGAAGGTGAAGCTCTTGATTCAAAATTCGAGTTGGATTTAACTCTCATCACATGCATGTTGTCATCGGTGATGGGTTCTATGTGGTACTTGGATAGTGGAGCTTCATTCCATATGATTGAAAATAAATAATTATTCAACAACTTGAAGGAGAAGGATCTCCAGGTGCACATCGAGGTGGGAGATGATGAGAGGTATAGCATGATCATCATAGGTACTGTTACCTTTCAGATGGAGTCTGATACTCCTCTCAAATTAAAATATTCCATGTATGTTCTTGGTTTAAAGAATAATTTAGTTTCGGTTTCTATGTTGGAAGACCGTGGTTATGGTCTGATATTTAGCAAAGGAAAGGCGTTCCTTCGTCACAAAGCCACGAGATAGGTGAACAATATTGGGCTTCAAGTAAATAAATTATACGAATTGGATGTAGAATATTGTGCTACCTTGAGCAAGAAAGCAGAGAAGGTGTAGAGTCGAGACATTAGTGAGTTATGGCATAGAATATTGGGCCATCTACACCATGACGCTTTGAAGTTCATGCATTAGATTTATACAAGACTTCCCAAGGGTGCACTTGATCAGCCAGATACATGTAAAGGGTGTACAATGGGTAAGTACACCAAAGCCACCTTTCATGATAAGTATATTCGATCAAAGGTGATCCTTGAAAGAGTTCACTCATATATGTGTGGATCGTTCTTGACAACCTCCACAAAAAACACAAGTATTATGTGATTTTTGTAGAGGACATTTCATGCAAGTGTTGGATATTCTTCATGTAGAATATATATCAGATGTTCTCAAAAAAATTTCAGTTCAAAGAACTTGTCTAGAAATATATAGGGAAGAAGGTGAAGGATCTCAAGAGTGAAAACGATGGAGAATATGTATCGAATGAATTCAATAAATTATGTGCTTCAGGGGGAATTCAACGAGAATTGATAGCACCTCATAACCCACAGTAGAATGGGGTTGTGGAAAGGAATAAAAAAACTATTGTGGGAGGAGTACGAGCGATGTTGCATGATCAGGGCCTACCATTTCACTTGTGGGCTAAAGCATGCAACATAAAATTATTTGTGTAGAACATAATTCCTCCTCGGATTCTTGGGATGAGTACACCAGAGGAATTTTAAGTCAGGTAAGAAACCAGATGTGCCGCACTTTAAAATTTTTGGTTCATCATTTTATTTCCATGTAACCAAAGATGTTAGTAAAAAGCTAGAGCCAACAGCTGAGTTGGGAATATTTTTGGGTACATTGATACACCTCGCAACAACCGGGTGTACTTTCCATCTCACAGGATGACAGTACTCAGGAGAGATGTGAAATTTGATGAAGAGAAGGCCATGTGAATTTCCCTTGAGAGGGAGCTTCTGTTGCATGCAGTAGAGGATCTCTTAGCAAAACAAGAAGAACCTCAAGTTTTGAAGCAGCCACAAGTAGAGGAAAAAAGAGTGGAAGTACCCACTCATGCAGAGACATGCAGAGATAGAAGGAAGCTCGCCAGAGAGGCTGACCAGTTGGTGCTTGATGCTAGAGATAATGTGGGAGCACCCACATCACAGCGCGGGCAGAGAAGGCTCTCAAAGCATTACAGTAGCTACATGACTCTTATGATTCAGAGTGTAGATATTAAGCCATCCTATTTTGAGGAATAAGTGCAGAAACTAGTTTGGGTTGATGCCATGGTAGAGGAGTATGACTCTATCATCAGAAACAGTTCATGGGAATTTTTCCCAAGACAATAGGACAATTTAGTTGTAGCATCCAGATGGATCTACAAGGTGAAGCAGGTAACGGATGGGAGTATTGAAGAGTTTGCCGGATTATCCACAGTCTTATGAAACATTTGTCGACGTTTCGAATCCCAACGAGGATCCATCTTTAGGACATTGGAATGGGAGTATTGAGAAACACAAGGCCATATTTGTGGCCAGATGGTTATCTTAGGTGGAGGGAATTGATTACGAGGAGATCTTTGCTCCATTTTAAGGGTATTCGTCAATCAGATCTATTCTTGCACTTTCAGCGCAGATGGGATGGAATATACATCATATGGATGCGAAGACAACTTACTAAATGGATTGATCTAGGAAGAGGTGTACATTGTGAATTCGAAAGGTCTTGAGACCTTCTACAGAGAGTCGCATGTGTGCAAACTCAAGAGAGTGACATATGGACTATATTATACGAGATTTACAATTGCGGACAAAGGTATCTCCCTTAGGTTTGGTGGTCAATATAGAACAATAGAAATACAAGGAACACAATGTGTTTCATTAAAGTAAATATATGATGGAGTGAGGCATACCTAGAAACTCTTACTCACTTCACTCCTTCTTTATCTTAGAAGCTCTGATTCAAGCTCCAATCGCCAAAATTAGATCACGCACATTCAGATAATACATGCCAAGAAAATACGAGATGTATGTAGTATCATCTAAATATTTTATTCAATAGATCAACATGGTATTGAAATACATGAATCAACATCACATATAGGAAAACACAGAATTATTTTCATTAATATAAATAGAAGGAGATTACAACCATAATTGGCAGTTGATCTTGTAGAAGAGCTCCTCTGAGTTGTTGACTCTTCCTTTCCTTGTCACAATATGCACCTCCAATTACCCTATGCATGAGATGATAACTACTTACTGCAATAGCATAAGGGCAAAATCACTCTCCAAAGCCAACCATTACCTGTAGCATATGAGAGGGAAAATATATAAGAGAGAGGGGTAAGTTGGGAGTTCTTATCCAATTACCATTCTATGGATTTAGATCCACCTTGCAGTGATAGGATCAAGGGATAAGTGGTGAAAACTGCAAAATATGGTATGATAGGATCCAAATTTTAATCCAAGGTAAGTATTTGAAACACAATCTGGAAACTCCTAGAAGGTGAAGCTTTAGGAATCCCGCTCATTCTCCCAGAATTCTAGAACCAACGCAGGTGCAAAGGAGGCTTACCTGCTGGTGACTAATGCTGGCCACAAGGGAGAAAATTTTTGTGATTGGCGATCGTTTTTATTTTCTGCAATTGATTTGTAGAAGGATTCGGTATCTAGCTTTAGTACATTGCTTAATCGAATTGAGTCCATTGATATACATATGCTTGTATAATTTCTACAATTTCACACTTTACCTTCAACTGTGAATATTTAGAGCCCTTTTTGCCTTGATCTTATGCAGCTAATGCGACCAATCCAAGGAACCATTTCAAGTTTCGTTGGATCCTGGCAGGAGATAAGACCTTTCTCTATCTTTCCATAGTTTATTTTTTTGTTTTAATTCAATTTTTTTCAAGTTTTTTAGGCACCTGGGGTTCATAAAAACTTCCTTGGGACCAATGCACCCCCTCTGTGTCAAAAAGGGCATTAAACCTAGGTAGTGGAACACTACATACATAGGTGCAATGCTCTGTCTAAATCTCCAGGGGTGCATTGGGTGTATTTCTCTAAATTTGTTCACAGTTTTTCCTAAAATTTTGTCAAGTTTTTAGCACGTAAAAGATTCTAATGACTCCTTTGTTCATGTTTCAAGTACCCATTATCACAAAATTTCATTTATCTAGAGATAAACAGATCATGAAGCATAAGACATGGATGCTTCAAATGACCCTGCTACCATCTGGGCGCTTAGAAACTGCAGATTGTTGAAATTCTTCTGGCTTCCCAGTATGAGGCAGAAAATGGAGTTGTTAAAGTACCTTGTGAATTCACGGGATGTTTGGTCACAAGCATGTAGGTTTGGGTAGAATCTACTTGAGATACAGGTAGATGATATTTACTTTTCGAAAGAATTGTCAAAGCGAGGTGCCCCCATCTCTCTTCTAGGTGGAAGAAGTGGTGGTGATACAGTGAAATATTACATTCATAACAATTGTAGACCTCGAGTCGTACCTACTAGGGACAAAAATATTAACATCAAGGATGTGACCCACCTATCTTTAATAAAAATATTTTTCATCGTAGCAAGATTGGCAGGCAACTCGACATTTACATGTGGCAAGCAGCTCATACATGTAGTATGGGGTAGAATTTCTAGCGCTAACAATATTCAACTGGAGCGAGGGTGTCTTGATCAACTTGAAGGGTCAACTTACCAAAGTAAAGGAGTGTTGGGTGCAGCCCAACTCGGCCTCAATTTTAGCTAAGTCTCTGTATTTTGAGGAGCAGAGCGTGAAGTATATCGCGCAGCACAACAATTTGGATATATCACACAGTATCCTAGGGGTTTGTGGTGGGTCGAGTCCCCTCCTTTTGTAATGGGATTGGGTTAGATTTTCTTGTATTTTGCTTAGCCCATGGTATTTGGACCATGATTTTGTAACGATGTAATACTATATAAAGAGATGTAATGCTATGTTAGAAAAAAGGAGAATAATCATTGTAAGTTCTATGGTCACGGGCTAGTTTGTATATTGCCTTTTGTAGCAAAGGAAAGGCTCTGCAGCTGAGTGCACAGAGATCTTGGAAGAGACTGTATCTTATTGTGTAGACCACCTACAGTTTTGTGCGCAAGTCGGAGAACTGATTATACTGAAAAAATCCATCATAATAGAAAAGAATATTTTTTGTGAAGATATTTTTTGTTCTTGTTTATTTTCTTAATATCAGTTGTTGTGAAGTAACTATGATAGTTGTGCAGTATAACAATGCATTTTATGATATTTTTATATGTTATGTTGAATGTGGCGAATTAAGTGAATGGTTTAACTAGTGAAGTAAGTTTTTGCATGTTAAGGGATAATAGTAGCACAGTAGAATTTCCACATTGCGTAGTCCCTCTGTTGAAATTTGCAACAAGAAACAGTGAAATAGGCATCCACAAAGAACATGATAGAACTTGCACTAGTTTGGAACCACAGTTCATGTAATGATGGGTCCTAGCAATACATTAGTGTGCAATTCAATATATTTAATAAATTGGAAATGTATCTAATTTAATTATCCCTTAATTAAATTGGACAATAAAATGTAATCTTATCTCATAATCACTTGTAATAGTTAACTGAGTGTGATAAACTCGATTATCTCATGAATTTTGAGTTGAGGGTAGTTGGTGAGGCATGAAGAGTGATTCTATGTGTTTTAGAGTTCAAGTTGCAGTCAAGTGCATGAGTTTAATGCATGAGAAATCAGTTAACTAGGTTAAGTGAGTTAAAGTCAATTGAAGTGGTATTAACTATTTGTCACACTAGTTAGAGATAAAGTGAATTAAATCAGATTTAATTCACATGCAATGATCTGCCATGCAACTGGTGATTTACTATTAATAGCTGCATGCATGTCAGTTCCATTGGAGACCCAGTTGAGACAGATTTTAAAGGGAATTTGACTATCAATTCTAATATTAGAAAACTTCCCAGATGCAGTTAAAACACCATAGGGTTTCCCATGATACAAGGGTAGTTGAGAAAGGCTCAAATTCCTAAGGAATAGGGATTTCATTCATCATGAATTGCGTGAGAAAGGCAGGCTGAAGACAGGTTGAGAATTGGATAAGTGTTGGCCCAATTTTGTCTAGATCAGTGTGAGACAATAGGCAGAGTGCAGGAGACTCTTGTGGGAAGAGTGCTTTGTAATTATTTCATGATTCCTTGGTGAATATACTATAGAATATAGAGGGGTTTTGAGCTACAGTCTTTCCACGAGAAAATATCTATGTTGTGGTTTGATTTGCTTTTGTCTTTACTTGTTGTGATTTGCGATCATGTTTATTTTCCGCAATTGATTTGTCGAAGGATTCGGTATCTTGCTTTAGTAGATCGCATGATCAGATTGAATCCATTGATAGACATATTGTTTGTATAATTTCTACATGGTATAAGAGCACACGAAATCACTATAGTGGAGAAGAAATTTAGTTTGTGACTTAATAGAATTCTAATCTGCAAAAGTCTTCTTGGTGCGACAGGTGGATCAGTATCGAAATGGATTTCAATGGCTTGAGATTGGAGTATGCAATTGAGGGCATATCTAACTATATTGCATGGAAAGACAGGATAGAGGCAGTACTCAAGGACAATGGGTCGAAATAATTCATTAATAATGACATTCCCAAACCCGCTGCAGCAGAAGCCGCAAATCTTGATGCTTGGCTAAAGAAGGTTTCAAGGGCGAGGAGGATATTATTGGAGGGAGTACGAGACCACATTTTCTCAAGTATCCATGGAAAAGTGACTCCATATGCAATGTGGAAGGCTTTGACAGATCTGTTTCAGAGCAGTAGTGATCATAGAAAATTGGCACTGAAGGACAAGCTCAGGAAAATCAAAATGGAGAAAGACGACACTATTCCGAAATATTTAACCAAGTTTTTCCAATGTTAAGATCAGCTTGGGAGCGTCAAAACTATTGTCATAGATGATGACTTGGTGAGCCTATCTCTTCTAGGCCTTCCCAAGATTTGGCATAGTTATCAGGACTCTGTCAATGGGAGGGAGAAGCTGCCATATTGGGAACGACTTTGGTCGGATTTGGTGCAAGAAGAATTCAGGCGAAATGTCAGGGATGGATCTTCATCTAAGACAAATGATGAAGAAAATTGTGCCTTGGCTAGTAAGGCAAAGAAAGAGAAGGGAAATAAATCCTATTCCAAATCTAAGACCGGTGAAGAAGGCAAGGAGCACGAAATGTCCAGAGTGAAGTGTTTTCATTGTCACGAGCATGGACAATATGCCACTAATTGTTCACAAAAGAAGAAGAACAAGAAGGCTTCAAGATCTGCAGTTGGTGGCTTTGGTCTGGAAATTTGAGCTTGACTTCTTGCTCATTGAATGCATGATTTCAAGTGAAATGGGATTGGTGTGGTACTTGGATAGTGGTGCATCTTTCACATGAAGGAAAACAAAGAAATTTTTAGTAGCTTGGAGGATAAGGACCTCCAGATGCATATCGAAATGGGTGATGACGGGCGGCACAATGCTACCAGGATTGGTATAGTTACCTTCCAGAGACAATCAGGTAAACCCTTCTTATAAAAATATGTAATGCATGTACCAGGCTAGAAGAAAATTTAGTTCTAGTCGCAATGTTGGAGGATAGAGGTTATGATGTGGTTTTCTATGAAGGGAAGATTTCCTTCAACACAAGGCCATAAGACGAGGCAAGAAGATTGGGATTCGTGTGAAGAATCTCTATAAACTTGATGCAGATGGTTGTGCAACATTGATGGGTAAGGCAGACAAAGTGGTGAGACGAGATAAAGATGGCAGAGGAGATTGGGACATCTACACCACGGAGCTTTGAAGGTCATGCAACGGATTTCTATGGGGCTTCCAAAGGGTACTCTTGCACAGATAGACACATGCAAGGGATGTACCATGGGGAAGTGTGAGAAAGCCATCCAATTGTCCCTTAAAAGGGAGATTGATTTGGATGCAGGTGAGGAACTCTTGGTTCCAAAGAATGAACCTCAAGATGTGGAGTAGCCACATGCGAAGGATCATGGAGTGGCAGAAACCACTCATGCAAAGACATCTAGGAGGGGGAAATTTCGAGCCATATGGGCAGAGGGAGTACATGCAACTATACCTCCAGGTGTGAGGTGGGGCAATGTGCAGATATGATCCCAAGAATAAATTTCGGCAGGGTCCATTGAGATGGTGTGTCTCATGGATCGAACCTGGCTACGAGGATCCCACATAGAAGCAGTAGCAGGATCGGTTAGATCGATGCATTCATATGTTAGGAAGACAAAAATCAGAGTGACAGATGTCAGATACTGGAGCGCAGATCAGAGTTGGCAGCAGTGCAGAGTGCATGGATGCAGATGTCAACAGCAGAAAGAGTCTAGTAGACATGTGCAGTAGCTAGCAGCCATCATAAGACTTTGATGACAGATGCATTATATCGATTCAGCTGTTTGTAGGCTATTCAGTTTCAGAAGTGTTGCATGCAAAAGTTTCATGTGCAAGAAAAACTATAAAAGTGTTGCATGCAAGAGTTGCATGTGAGAGAAACACTAGATAAGTGTTGCATGCAAGAGTTTCATGTGAGAACAACATTAGAGAAGTGTCGCATGCAAGAGGTGCATGTGCGCAGGCAAGGATGTTCCTTTCTTGTTGAGAGGGAGTGTTGAAATTTGCAACAAGAAACAGTGAAATTGGTATCCAGAAACAACATGACAGCACCTACACTAGTGTGGGAGCACAGTTCATGTAATGATGGGTCCTAGCGATACATTAGTGTGCAATTCAATTTATTTAATAAATTATAAAATTTTCTAATTTAATTATCCCTTAATTAAATTGGACAATAAATTGTAATCTTATCTCATAATCACTTGTAATAGTTAATTTGTTGTTATAAACTCAGTTAGCTCATGAATTTCGAGTTGAGGGTAGTTGGTGAGGCATGCAGAGTGATTTTATGTGTTTTAGAGTTCAAGTTGCAGTTAAGAGCATGAGATTAATGCATGAGAAATTAGTTAACTCAATTAAGTGAGTTAAAGTCAATTGAACTAGTTGTAACTATTTTTCACACTTGTGAGAGATCAAGTGAATTAAATCAGATTTAATTCACATGCAATGATATTCCATGCAACTGATAATTTACTATTAATAGTTGCATGTATGTCAGTTCCAGTGGAGACCTAGTTGAGACAGAGGTTAAAGGGAATTTGACTATCAATTATATTATTAACAAACTCCCCAGATGCAGTTAAAACACCACAGGATTTCCCATGATACTGGCGCAGTTGAGAAAGGCTAAAATTCCTAAGGAATAGGGATTGCATTCATCATGAATTGCATGGGAAAGGTAGGCTAAAGACAGGCTGATAATTGGCTAAGTGTTGACCCAATTTTGTCTGGATCAGTGTGAGACGATATGCAGAGTGCAGGAGACTCTTGTGAGAAGAGTACATTGTAATTGATTCATGATTCCTTGGTGAATATAAAATAGAAGATAGAGGGGTTTTGAGCAGCAGGCTCTCCCTGGGAAAATATCTGTATTGTGGTTTGATTTGCTTCTTTCTTTACTTGTTGTGACTGGTGATCATGTTTATTTTCCGCAATTGATTTGTAGAAGGATTCAGTATCTTTCTTTAGTATATCGCATGATCGAATTGAATCCATTGATATACATATTTTTTTATAATTTCTACACCCTCTAGCCTCAAGAAAGCCTCAAGAAACCTGGTTCTGCAACCACCCATAGACATCTTGGGTGAGACTACAATCTGCTTTCAGGTCGTTGGTGAAAGAGTCGGCGATCAATGTTCTTGTTGGTACAAAGTAGAAATCGAACCTGGGTCAAGCCCAAATGAGCCAACAAATGAAGCTGCAGCCAACCACGCCACCAAAAGTATGGGAACAGAGGGAGATCGACCTCAAAAATGCAATGGCAGGCATCTCTAATACAATAGCATATTGTGGAAAACTACTAGATGAGACCTTGTATATCTGGACTTTGCTGTAGGAAGACCTAAATGTATATAATATAGAGGAGGATATCCAATAGAAGCGGAAGAAGTTGGAGGAAATCAATACTCACAATGAAGAACTTTCCAGTTTCACAGAGGCTCGCAAGTATCAGTGAAGGAAAGGCTCTTTAAAAGTAGACTGAAGAACTCAGGAAGGAAGAGAAAATTTTGATGGAGAGAACTCAAACATGGCAGGATGAGGCTCTCTAGTTGTCGCAATAGGTGGATGGGAAGCTCCCGTATCTTTGAAAAAAAGAAGAGGAAGCACTGAATAAGACTGCAGGACCAATCACAGAGGTAGTTTTGGAAGAAGTTTGCGATCAGGAGAAGCAATTCACAAATGTGCTGTAGAAGTTCAACACTGGCTACAACATAATAGCAACAAATATCAAGGGCAAATCAACTGGGTAACTCAGGACGAGTCACATGTGAGTGTTGGTGGCCTATTGGGCGCAACCCTACTTGGCCTCAATTTTGGCTAAGTCTCCGCATTTTGAGGAGCAAAGCACGTAGTATACCATGCAACACAGCAATTTGGATATACTGCACGGTATCCTAAGGGCTTCAGGGTGGGTTCAAGCCCCTCTTTTTGTAATGGGATTGGGTTTTTGCTTGTATTTTTCTTATCCCGTGGTATTTTGACCACAGTTTTGTAACAATGTGATACTATATAAAGTGATGTAATGCTATGTTATAAAAAATGAGAATAATCATTGTAATTTCTATGGTCACGAGGTAGTTTGTATCTGTCTTTTGTAGAGAAGGAAAGGCTCTACAGCTGAGTGCACAGATACCTTGGAAGAGTCTACAGCTTAGTGCATAGACCACCTATAGTTGTTGTTAGCATAGTTCTATGCTTAGTCATAAGTGTGTTTTAATTTTTTTGTTTTAAGGATAAAAAGTTGTAAATTTCAAAAAATTTAGAACGCTGCCAGAATTTCTAGTAGCGTATGTTTTAGCCCTATCGGATAGTTTGTTTTAATTATGTTTTATGTATGTTTTTCCTTTACTCGATGCTACCAGAAGTTCCAGTAACCTCCCCTTAAAAAAAAAAAAAAAAATGCATCCGCTTTTGTGTTAGCCACGTGTTCCCGATATCAACAAAGTTCTAAAGATTTTATCATGAAGCAAGTCATGGGATAGGAAACCTCTACGTTTGAGTGATTTCGAGTTAAGTTGTGGCCATACATGAAAGAGTTAGGTGTCAATCCACAGTTACTAAGAACCAACCATCGTTTGTCCTGTCTGTCAACCTGAGTCATCGTGTCCACATGTCAAGGTACGTATTTAGTGTCAAAAATAATTCGTGGATCTGCGATTTAATGTGGTGACCGTTTGGTTAATTACACATGGGTGCTGCAGGAATTTTAGGTCTACCATAAAACACGTTGGAGGTGACTACCAGCTCTAATATCGTTCAGCTACAACTACCTGTTGCGGAGAATCTGAAACAAATCAAGCAACCAAAAGATATCATGAAGTGTGTTATACGGTTTATGATATTTCCCATTATGAAAAGATTTTATGCATGGATAAGTGAACCAACATATCATTTTAAATCAACGGAAAAAAGGGAAAGAAATTAGTTTTTGAATTTTTTTGTTGGTGAATGAGCAGTTACAGTGAGTAGCTTGAAGAGGGAGACTCAGTTTTCAGATAGTTTGCATTAAGCATTCAGCAACACATGTTAAATAAGCTTTCCTAATCTTGATACCTATCAGATTATAGTAGCAGCCTTATTTATTGTTGAAGATGACTAAAAATAAGGAAAACTTAAGCGTATTAAACCTCAAGGAATTGATTTAATAGATGCCAATCCGAATGTGAGGAGGTTTTTCGTACAAGCTAGGTGGTACACATTTTTTTCAAGGTTAGGAAGCTCTCATCTAGGAGTAGCTAAGGAATTTTCTCACTCATTTGATGGACAAGAAGAAAATTTTTATGGCCTCATATTGCAGGTATCAACATAATCCATTGTTGAAGCTATCCACCTCCCACATGAAGGATAAAAATGGTTCAAAAGCCAAGTTATCACTGGAGGAGACGTCAACAGCTACATTAACAATGAATTCAGAGACCCTAAATGGGCTAAAGGGATTCCTAGCAGTTATCTCAAGGATGAATGGGTGGAAATTTTCAAGCTCATCAAGATCTTCCTTACTTGTGAGAGGAGGTATATTATTGTTTTTCTGTATCACATGAGTCTTTTGTTTCACATTGTAGGTATGAAGACCCTCAACCTACCTTTCTTCCTGCTGAAAATCTTGACTAATATTTCAGTTAGGATACAAACCCATGCAGCATCTTTAGGGTATAGCATCTACCATCAAGCTCTTATCAAGGTGCCAGTTGTTGAAGAACTCAGAAGAAGAAACTAGACTTTAGAGCATTTCCCATTTTACAGGGCAGTCCAACCTGCACCTACACAAAACATTACTTCTTAGCAATCTCAAGCCTCACAGCAACATTCTCAACCTACCAAGTAGAAGGGGAAAATTCATAAACCAACTAATTCATCGGTTGGTAAAAAGACTAAAAGAAAAGAAATGAAGATGAATATCTATGAGAAGGCTAAGGGAAAAAAGGAAAAGGCTCCCCCAACCAAATTTGAAGAGGATTTGGAAGAAGGAGAAGGTTCATCTACCAGCAAGCCCAAATCTGTGAATATTGTGCCTCGTATTTCTCATTTTCCCAAGATTTATGCCAGAGCAGGGAGAGGAAAGACTGCAACTGCAGAAAAATCAAAAGAACAAGTGTTGCTGGAAGTTTCGGAAGCAAACATTCAAAAAAAAATTCAGAAGGACTATCACCCCACCAAATTAGATGAGGAGCTCCTAAAGGATGCAGGGTATGATATAGTAGCAATAAAAGAAAAAAGGATGCAAGACAAGTTGTTGGTAGTAGGAAAACACATACAAGAGCCAGCAACAAATTCAGGCTAAAATCCAAAGCCTTGCATAACCCAAGTTTGCTGACATAAGTTATATATATTAAGAGGAAGTGTGCATGGTTATAGACGGTAACTCCTTCAATTGTAGAAGCTAGTGGGTCCAAGAAGAAAGATAAGGGTAAATCCCCTTCAAACCAGCAAATGTGAACCTCTAAAAGAAGAAAAATCCAAAATCACTCAGAAGAGAAAAAGGCCATTTCAAAAGAGACCACCACCAGGACCACAAGTTCAAAATCATCAGTTGACGGACAAACAGATTTAGATAAGCTTGCAGAAGTTTCATCTCATATGGAGGAGAGGTAAATTGATGTCCCAATGAAATACCCTTTTTCCTACTAGTTATATTTTTTAACAACTCAATTTTTAGAATGATTAAGTCTGCACATAATTTTTCAAGTATCTTATTGTGTGTTTTTTAAAATGAAATAGAGTGTTACTGACAATTCTAGTAGCATTACAGTTTTTGCGCAGTTACAGATTTTTACCGTAAGTTCCAGTAGCATCTGTTTTAAATGATTTTTGACAGTTGTCAGCAGAATTTTCGAGCTATTCCAAGAATGATAGGGACTCCTAACGATATGGACATGTCAAGTGATGGTTGATAGGTGGTTTTGAGGTTGTTAAAAGTCACATTTAATGAAGACACATGGGTTTTAAAGAACCAAGGTCATGGAGAGAAAAATCAGCAGAAAATGAGGTAGGTTGCCAGCACACTCAGCAGCACAGTTCGAACTGTCTTCTTTCTTCCTATCTACATTTGTCCTGTTAGTTATATTTCAATAGGATATGTCTTTAATGTCATATAACTCTTGTCTAATGTGAAGAAGAGTGGATCCTTCTTTTTAGGAGAGATGGAGTTGGTTCCTCTCTCTATAAATATCATTTGTAAATGCCATTTCAAGTTTGGATTTTGGTCGACCTGAAGACTTTTCATAATAACAAAAACTATGTTTTGTACTTCATGTTGGAGGATTTTTTGTTTCAAGGAATATCTAATGTATGGTGTGTTTCTCTTATTGTTTTATTCATCTAATTTATGAGTTGCAGCAACTAGCAAAGTATGGGTAAGAGAGTTGTTAGAGGGTCTAATAGTTAATTATATATTGTTTAGTCTTCTACAAATCATCTATATGTTATTTAGAGCATGCTAGTGAAGGTTTCCTGAAGGACTTATGAGATTCTTTATGCATGCTTTATGTTTTCTAAATGTTGTTTCTTTTACATAAAACAGAATTTATGTAAAAGGCCATTTTTATAGTTATGTGATTGATTAAGGACATGTTTATTTCTTAGAATAAGTACCGGCTATCCATCACCATTCATCTGTCACAATTTTCTCCCCTATACTACAAATTTATCCATACAATTTATACTTGCCACAACTTGCCAAATGTATGAAGGTCTAAAAGAGTAGAAATCATTTCAAACTCTTTAAGAAGCCATCCCACCATTCAAAATATTTACTTTGAAATGAACTATGATGTGTAAGGCTTACTCCTTTGCAATCAAGGAGGGACTCCTTGCGCTAACATATTTGGCGTCATTTCTGGGGAGTCGAATTGAAGTTTATCCCTAGGTGAATAAGAAATTTATAAGTTTGGTTCTGAGGTGTACAGTTCCAGCTATCTTTTTAGACTGCTTTACACCTGGCGACTCCATTGTTGAATTTATGGCTCCTAGAAGGGCTAGAACAAGGGCTAACCCACATTCCCCTTTGAGAATCCCAATCCTTGATCCTGAGAAGCTAATCAAGAAAAAGAGTAAATGAAATTTTGTTGCCTCTGCTATTGTTTTCTCAAAGGTGGTCCCTAAAGAAGTGTTGCAAATTATGTCCCCCAATTTTGCAGAAAATTTTGTACCTCCCTTGTTTTCTGGCCAACAAACAGTCTCTACATCAAGTGTTGGTGTTGCATCATATGATGTTCACAATACACCAATTTTTGTTCCACAAATCCCAGCAACTCATACCATGGCTGATCAAAACCCACCTCCTAACCGAATGCATGCATTTGTTGCTGCCAAGTATGCTCCTTTAGTTTTACCTCAACCTATGAATGCATTACCTACAGGAGATTATCTCAAGATGCCTAAATTTAGTGGTGAGGGAGAGATTGCAGTTGAAGAACATCTTGTTGATTTTTATGCTTATGCTGACAATATGAATATTGAGCATGAAGATGTTTGGATGAGGGTTTTTTTTCAGAGCCTTGAGGGTGATGTTAGGAAATGTTTCAGGTATTTGACAGCTGGTAGCATCATTGGAATTGTAACCCTAGATGATACATTTTTAAGGAAATTGGGTGATAAGAAATATTGATGTATTATATCACTGAATTTGGTGCAATAAAAAGAAAAGGAGAAACGGTTTTTGATTTTTCTAAGATATTCAATAATATGTATAGCAAAATACCTACTAAAATAAAGCATATTGAAGATTCAACCAAAATCACTTATGTTGGTGCCTTTGATCCTGATTTTTGTTTATTATTAAGAGCAAAAAGATCTACAACAGTAACACAAATGCAAATACAATGCACTGGAGGTAGAATATAATGTATTAGTAGCTAATAGGCTCTGAGGAGGGATTGACAGAGAAAAAAGCAAGCAAAAAGCTGAAGTTTCATCTTCAGGAACTTCTGACATAGATTCTAAGCTAGATGAGCTAACCAAGATGGTCAATTCATTGACCACTGAGATGTCCAAGCTCAATATGGAGCCTCACATAATTTAATGCCCAAGGTAATAATGGATGAAATAGGCCTTGAAGTGACTAGAGAATACCAATATCTCTACTCTTTTGATTCCCGAATAGTCCAATACCTTGGTGTCAACAAAGACTTTGCAGTAAGTCTTTTTCAGTTACCCATGAGAAGGATGGTGATGGATATTGTTATAGCTCACATTCCTCCTAGATTTGGTATGTTAATTTCTAGGTCATGGATTAGAAGGTTGGGAGGAACTTTACAAATGGATTTCACTTATGCTACTGTCCCTGTTTTTGGAGGAGAACAAAGGATAGTTTATAGAGAATCTCAGCTAGCATATATCATTAGTGATAGAAAATACCCCACTAATCATCTGATTTATGCTAGAACAACTAATGTGGGTTCAAGCATTTTACATACTGATAATTCTTGCCTGCCTATAGAAATTTTTTATATTTTGAAGCCTGTTGAAAATCAAATTAGTTATGAGGGTTCTCATGTATGGCAAATGTATTTTGATGGCTCTTCTTCTAGAGAAGGAGTTGGTGCAAGAATAGTTCTCACTTCCCCTTTGAAAGAGAGCTCCACTTTTTCTTTCAATCTTGAATTTAAAGAAACTAACAATGTGGTTTAATATGAAGCTCTTTTAATTGGTTTAAAAACAGTGAAATACGTGAATATTTCATAAATTTGTGTTTTTGGAGATGTTGAACTTATTATTCAGTAGATCATAAATGTTTATCAAACTAAGAATCCCAGACTTAGAGATTACTGGAATGCAATATGGAGCATTATAGAAGAGTCATTCCTGGCCTTTAAATTTCTTTTGTTCCAAGAGAAAGTAATATTTTGGCTGATTCACTTTCTATTTCAGCAAGCTCATTCAAGCTTCCAATACTTATAAAGTTGAGATATGAGGTGGAAGTTAGGTTAAAACATAAAAATAAAAAATTCAGCCTATCGTACAATTTCCTACCAATCATATTCCCAAGGGGTTAATCCCACTTGAGAAGCTTTTTTTATCACAAAGATGTTTTAGTTAAACCACAGTTAGCTGAAGCAGATGCAGAATTGGAAGATTAAAATTTGGGTATAGAACTAGAGCCAAGGTATGTTAAGTTGTCAAAAGATTTATCAGAAGAAAATAATATTGAATATCACAAGCCGTTTTGTTAATTTGTTGATGTTTTTGCTTGGAAATATGAGGATCATAAGACATATGACACAGTTATCATTGAGCATAGAATACCATTGAAATATGACACTAATCCATTCCAGAAAAAATTAAGACAAATCAATCCATTATTGTTACCAGTGATGGAGAAGGAAGTGAAGAAACTTTTGGATGCTAAAATTATCATTCCATTGAGATACTCAGATTGGGTTGCTAATCTAGTTCCAGTAAGAAAGAAGAGTGGTGAAGTAATATTATGTGTATATTTCAGGAATCTTAACAAGTGCTCCAAGAAAGATAATTATCCATTGCCAAAGATGGAGCATGTTCTACTAAAGGTAACAGGGTCAGACAGAATTTCCATGTTAAATGGGTAACAAACAAGTATCTGTTTGGCTGGAAGATTGATAAAATACAGCATTCACTACTCCTTGGGGAACATTCATGTATGCAAATATGCCATTTGGGCTTATGTATGTCGGGGCTACTTTCCAGCGTGTTATGAAATTTGAATTCATTGGAGAAAAAGATAAATTATTGGTCATCTATTTGGATGATATTACTGTTTTTTCAGCTTCATTTCAAGATCACATTCAACACTTGAGACAAGTATTTGTTAAATGCAGAAAATCTGGTATATCATTGAATCCAAATAAGTCTCAGTTTTCTCTTAAAGAAGGTAAGATGTTGGGTCACATAGTTTCTAAAGATGGAGTGAGAATTGATGCCAATAGAGTGATTGTAATTCAGGCCTTAACACTTCCAATATCCAAGAAAGAGATTCAATCTTTCCTTGGTAATATCAATTTTTTAAGAAGATGCATTCCCATTTTTTCTGAAGTGGTGAAGCATATTACTTGTATGCTAAAGAAGGACAAAGAAGCAAAGTGGACATTTAAAGCCATAAATTCATTTGAGCTAATCAAAAAATCTATCATTGAAGCACTTCGGTTGGTAAGCCCTGAATACTCAAAGTCTTTCTTAATCTTCTCATTTACCTCTCAAGATGTTAATGTTGTTGTTTTATTACAAAAAGATGCAGAAAAAAAGGAAGCCCTCATAGTATTTTTCAGCAGGGCTCTTATAGAAGAAGAATTGAAGTATGAAATGTTGGAAAAGCATGCCTATGCTTTAGTTAAAGCTCTGAAGGCTTCTGGATTTTATATTTTGCATGCTCAAATTATTGCCTATGTACCTTCATCTGTTGTTAGAGAAATATTAGTTCAGCCTGATATTGATGGAAAAAGAAGTGGGTGACTAAAGTTCTTGAATTTGATTTAGAGATAAAGCCTACCAAAATAATCAAAGGTTGAGGATTAGCCAAACTACTAGCTGAAGAAAATTGTAGAGTTTTGGGCTTGAATTTCATGGATGACAATCTGGAAGGGAAAATTTCAGAACCTATTGACAGCATGGAAGTAGATGTAAAGCTTATTGAGTGCTTCTGGTATAAGGATATCATTTATTTTCTGCAGCATTTTAAACCTCCTCCAAACTTTGATAAAATCAGAGCGAGATATTTGAAGTTGAAAACCATTAAAGTTTGCATCAAGGATATTTTTTTATATTGGAAAGATCCTACAGGAGTTTTATTGAGGTGCATTGACCCAGATGAGTCTAAGAAAGTTATGTTTGGTATGCATAGTAGTGTGTGTGGAGGTCGTCACTATTGGAGGACTACTGCATACAAAATACTGAGAGCTGGCTATTTTTTCCCTATCTTATTTTCTAATGTATGTGCTGAGGTGAGAGCATGTGAGAAATTTCATAAGTTCACTGGTAAAAAACAATTGAAATCTTTGCCTCTCAAGCCCAGAGTTGTTTCTACACTTTTCCAGCAATGGGTATTGGATTTCATTAGGGAAATTCATCCACCTTCAAGTGGACAGCATCGTTGGATTCTTGTTGCAACTAATTACTTCACCAAGTGGATTGAAGCAATACCTACCAAGAATGCTACTCATAAAGTCATCATTAACTTTCTTGAGGGAATCATAACCAGATTTGGATGTCCATCAAGCCTTGTAGTAGATAATACATTTTCTTTTAAAGCTACACCATTGGTAAATTTTTGTGAAGATTATGGTATTCAGCTTACTCACTCTATAGCTTACTATCCATCATGGAATGGTTTAGCTGGATCATCTAACAAAATTTTAGTAAGAATCATCACCAATCTATTGGAGAAAAACAAGAAAGCCTGGAACTCTAAACTGAAATTTGTTTTATGGGTTGACAGGGTGACAATCAAAAAATATATTAATACATCAACCTTTCAAATGGTTTATGGAACTGACGCTATTTTTCCAGTCCAATTAGCCATTCCTGTAGCTAAATTTCTGCAATATCATGAAGTTGAACCAAATGACATGACTAGAAGAATTTATCAGATCATAGAAGTGCAGCAAAAGTGAGAACAACAATATGATTTGTTAAGAAAATATCAGCAAGTTGTAAAGCAAATTTTTGATAAAGGGACTAAAAAATAATATTTTCAGATTGGAGATCTGGTGTTGAAATGGGATGCACAAAATCAAGACCCAGGTAAGCATTCCAAATTTGATGTTTTATGGCTTGGTCCTTTCATAATCTCCAATATTTTTCAGAACAATGCCTTTGATTTACAACATCTTGATGGGACATAACTGTTTGGAGGCCCATTTAATGGGTGCTTCCTCAAAAAATTCTTTTACTAAGGTTGTTGATGGCCTAAATTCACTGCAAATGTTAGTGTGTTTCATAATAAGACTCCATAACCCAATGACAAGGCACTGAAACTGAAAAATATTCTTACAGCCTCGTAGGGAGAGCTCTATCCCCTGTGGAGCCAATGTTAGCACAGTTATATGCTTAGTCATGAGTGTGTTTTAAGTTTTGCATTTTTAGGATAAAAATTTGTAAATTTCAAAAAAAAATTAGAACGATGCCAGAAGTTCTCGTAGTGTCTGTTTTAGCCCCATCGGACGGTCTGCT
Source organism: Pinus albicaulis (assembly GCA_034641835.2). Taxonomy (NCBI): domain Eukaryota; kingdom Viridiplantae; phylum Streptophyta; class Pinopsida; order Pinales; family Pinaceae; genus Pinus; species Pinus albicaulis. The sequence goes on from CM076577.1 coordinate 452,144,799, forward strand.
TTAATTCAATTTTATGTTTGTTTTTCCTTTACCCAATGCTACTGGAAGTTCTGGTAACTTCCCCCTTTTTTTTTTTAAGCACATATGCTTTTGTGTTAGCCACATGTTCCCAATATCAACAAAGTTCTAAATATTTTATCATAATCCATGTCACGTGATAGGAAATATCTACGTTTGAGTGATGTCTAGTTAAGTTGTGGCCATACGTGGAAGAGTTAGGTGTCAATCCATAGTTATGAAGAACCAAGTGTTGTTTTTCATATATGTTAGCCTTAGTCATTGTGTGCATGTGTCAAGGTATGTATTTAGTGTCAAAAATAAGTCGTGGATCTGTGATTTAATGTGGTGATCATTTGGTTAAACACACATGGGTGTTGTCAGAATTTTAGGCCTGCCATAAAATACGATGGAGGTGACTACCATCTCCAATACCGTTCAGCTCCAGTCACCTGTTGCAGAGAATCTGAAACAAAGTAGGCAACCAAAAGATATCATGAAGTGTGTTATATGGTCCAGGATATTTCCCATTATGAAAATATTTTATGCCTGGATAAGTGAAACAACATATCATTTTAAATCATCAAAATAAAGGGAAAGCAATCATTTTTCGAATTTGGTTGTTGCTGAATGAGCAGTTCTAGTGAGCAGCTTGAAGAGGGAGACTAAGTTTTCAAACAGACTGCATTAAGAATTTAGCAACACCTGTTAAGTAAGATTTCCTAATATTGACACCTATCAAATTATAGCAAACAGCCTTCTTAATTATTGAAGATGACTAAAAAATGAGGAAAACTTAAGTGTATTGAACCTCGAGGAGTTGATTTAATAGATGTCAATCCGAATGTGAGGAGGTTTTTTGTACAGGCTCGGTGGTATCCATTTTGTTCAAGGTTAGGAAGCTCTCATCTAGGAGTATCTAAGGAATTTTCTCTCTCATTTGATGGACAAGAATAAAATGTTTATGGCCTCAGATTGTAGGTATCGGCAGAATCTATTATTGAAGCTTTCCACCTCCCACAGGAAGGAGAAAAATGGTTCAAAAGCAAAGTTATCACGGGAGGAGACCTCAATAGCTTCATTAAGGATGAATACAGAGACCCTAAATAGGCTAAAGGGATTCCTAGTAGTTATCTCAAGGATGACTGGGCTGAAACTATCAAACTCATCAAGATCTACCTTACTTGTGAGAGGAGGTATACTATTTTTTTTCTGTATCACATGAGGTTTTTGTTTCACATTCTAGGTATGAAGACCCTCAACCTACCTTTCTTCCTACTGAAAACCTTGACTAAGATGTCAGCTAGGATACAAACCCATGCAGTAGCTTCAGAGTATAGCATCTACCATCAAGCTCATATCAAGGTGATATTTGTTGAAGAACTCAAAAGAAGAAACCATACTTGGGAGCATTTCCTATTTTACAGGCTAGGCCAACCTGAACCTACACAAAACATTCATGCTTAGCAATCTCTAGCCTCACAGCAACATTCTCAACCTTCCAAGCAGAAGGGAAAAAGTTAGAAACCAACTACTTCATCAGTTGGTAAAAGGACTAAAATAAAAGCAAAGAAGGTGAATATCTACAAGAAGGCTAAGGGAAAAAATGAAAAGGCTCCCCCAACCAAATTTGAAGAGAAGTTGGAAAAAGGAGAAGGGTAATATACTAACAAGCCCAAATCAATGGAGATTGTGCCTCGTATTTCTCCTTTTCCCAAGGTTGATGCCAGAGCATGCAGAGGAAAAACTGCAGTTGCAGAAAAATCAAAAGAATAGGTGCTACCAAAATTTTCAGAACCAAAAATTCAGCAAAAGGTTCAGAAGGACTATCAGCCCACCAAATAAAATGAAGAGCTCCTAAAGGATGCAGGGTATGATATTAGCAGCAAGAAAAGACAAAAGGATGCAAGACAAGTTGTTGTTAGCCGGAAAAGACATACAAGAGCCAACAACAAATTCAGGCTAAAATCCAAAGCCCTGCATAACCCAAGTTTGTTGATGGAAGTTATAGATATTGAGAGGCAGTCTACAGGGTTACAGACTATGACTCCTTCAATTGCAAAATATAGTGGATCCAAGAAGAAACATAAGGGTAAAGCCCCTTCAAACCAACAAACAAGAGCCTCTAAAAGAAGAAAAATCCAGAAGAGCTCAAAAGAGAAAAAGGCCATTGCAAAAGAGACAGCCACCAGGACCACAAGGTCAAAATCAGCAGTTGACAGACAAATAGATTTAGACAAGCTTGCAGAAGTTGCAGCTCATATGGAGGAGAGGTAAAAGGATGTCCCAGCGAAAGAGATTTTTTCCTACTAGTTATATTTTTGAACAGTTCAATTTTCAGAATGTTTAAGTTTGTACAGAGTTTTTCAAGTATCTTGTTGTGAATTTTTTAAAAGGAAACACAATGTTACCAAAAATTCCAGTAGCATTACAGATTTTGCGTAGTTACAGGTTTTTACCGAAAGTTCCAATAGCATCTATTTTAAATGATTTTTAACAACTGTCAGTAGAATTTTTGAGCTAGTCCAAGAATGATAAAAACTCCTAATGATATGGACATGTCAAGTGATGGTTGATTAGTGGTTTTGAGGTTGTTAAAAGTCACATATAATGAAGACACATGGAGAGACAAATCAGCAGAAAAGGAGGCAGGTTGCCATCACACTCAGTAACATATTTCAAATTGTCTCCTTTATTCCTATCTACATTTTTCATGTTAGTTATATCTCGATAGATATGTCTTTAATGTCCTATAACTCCTATGTAATGTGAAGAAGAGTGGATCCTTATTTTTAGGAGAGGTGGAGTTGGTGCCTCTCTCTATAAATATCATTTGTAAATGCCATTTCAGGGTTGGATTTTGGTCGACCTGAAGACTTTTCATAATAAAGAAAACTCCTTTTTATACTTCATGCTGGAGGATTTTGTGTTTCAAGGACTATATAATGTATGGTGTGTTTATATTATTGTTTTATTCATCTAATTTATGAGTTGCAACAGCTAGCAAAGTATGAGTAACAGAACTGTTAGAGGATCTGATAGTTATTTATCAATTGTTTAGTCTTTCACAAATCATCTATATGTTGTGTAGAGCATGCTAATGAAGGTTTCATAAAGGATTTATGAGATTCTTTATGCATGTTTTATGTTTTCTAAAAAAAAATTCTTTTACATAAAACAAATTTTATGTAAAGGCCACTCTTATAGTTGTGTGACTGATTTAGGATATGTTTATTTCTTAGAATAAGCCTCAACAAATTTTACTTGAGCCCTTCGATCGGAGGGTCCCACGGATGAGGAGGTGGATAGACCACATGGCCATACATGCAAGTCCATCAATGATCAACTTTTCACCAGCCTTCTTTGGATGGTTACATAGATATTTCATCGTGATTGATGAGTATCCTTACGCAGGGATAGATTTCCATGATGATCTTGAGCTCGTGCTGCCAGAGGGCAAGCAATGAGATGATACAGATAACATACTTTTACCTTTAGGTTTTATGAAGTTTTACAAATTTTTTTGTGTTTTTTCATGTTCCCTGGACTAAACTATTTGATTTTTTCATGCAAAAATTGGACTTGTTCAACTAGTGGGTGCTACATATCTTCGTTGCATAGAGAGACAACCACAACAGGTGGCATCGGGACTAGTACAGGTCATTGGTGTGGGACGGGATGCGCTATGGGATGTTTAGGTAGTGGAGGTTCTATCGAAGGTAGAGTGCCACATGGACGGATTGACCCACAAGGTTGATGAGATTGTGGTGGATCAACTTCCACTACGACTTCAGCGACATACCATTGGGCTACCTAGTCGTATTGGTCGATTACTATGAAATGTAGCTTGTGCAGTGTCATTTTATCATGAGCACCACTAATTTCCTACTTAGATTTTTTCATGTATTTTTGTATATGGGTGATGTAGCCATATGTGTCTTGGGGCACACATTTTGTAAAAACACACTTATCATATATATATAGATATAGATATAGATATATGTTCATTATTTCCTAGTCCTTATTTTGCTTTCAATGTAATGTGATGTGAATTGAAAGTTACCTACATTCGTTGCTAAAGTATTTATATTTATAGAGATTTGTTCATATTGTATAAATTTGAAATGTCTTTCTAGAAGACGTACTCTCAAAACCATACAAAGGATGGCAAGATTCCTCACTGAATAGATATTCACGAGTTGTAGTACTACAAGATATGAGTCGAGCGTGATGACTATACAACAGATACCATGTGAAATATCATCAGATGGCATCTCTACTATTGCAGTATACTCAATGATGTTGTTAGTAGAGCAGCCAATGCAAATCCCTTGCATACTTACTAGCTCGTCATTTAGAGAAACGATGGCCCACGATGCGGAGGATAGGTTCTGAGTACTATGGCTAGCACCATAAGCATAACCAATATACATTTCGAGAGAGGTTGACATCTCCAACCCAAAGTAAATAAGGATCAACAAAACCCATGAGAAACTTTAAAAAACACACTGAAAATGCACTCAACACACCTATAGACAATATTTTCACAGTTTACTATGCATGGGATCAAGCATAGTATTTTTTGAGATATAGCCCATTTCTACGCTGCGACAGTGGAATTCCATCAAAATATACTAACTTGCAGCCCCTTTATCCAGTACACATTTGACAATGTATGGGCCCAGCCACATAGACTGGAAATTTCATGGGCCTAACTTATTGGCCTCCTGGTCATATAAAACTACCAGATTTCCTTCCGAGAAGACTCTAGGCTTGAAAATTTTGTCATATTCCACTTTGATGCATATTTTATGAGCTTCATTGGCCAAAGCGACATCGCACTGGGTATCATCCAATCGAGTTAAGTGTAAAACACACTCCTCTTTTACGGAGGCAGCAGGGAGAAATTCGATAGCTAGTTTTAGTGATGGAATTTCACACTCAATGGGAAGGATCGCTTCCAGAACGCAAACCAACTAAAATGGCATGAAGCTGGTAGCAGTCCTTACTGAGGTTTGGTATGCCCACAAGGAAACGTAGAGAAGTGAATGCTAGTCTAATTTATGTACCCCTATCATGCATTGAAGCATAGTCTTCAGAACTTTGTTGATAAGTTCAACCTGTCCATTAGTCTAAGAATAATAGGGAGTGGAATTTTCATGTGAAAGTACCAATTTGGCAGTTAACTTGGTTATCATATGATTCCAAAAATGCTTCCTATGATATGTGACTATTACTTGTGAAATACCAAACCTAGCGATCATGTGGTTGAAAAAGAAGTATGTGGTCGTTTCATCGTGTTATTGAATGTAGGCATCACTTCGTCCCACTTAGCAAAGTAGTCAACAACGACAACGATATAGCCATGCCCCCTGGTCGAATGAGGGTTACATTTCATAAATTTGATACTCCATTTCGCAAAGGGACCAAATACGATAATGAGATGCAGCAGAGCAAGTGGAGCACAATTTTTTGATCGTATATATGGAAAGCATGACACTTCTAGACTACAAGGATACAATTGCGGAAAATGGTGGGCCAAAAATAGTCAGCACGTAAGATTTTTTCCATGGTAGAATAACCAGATAAGTGTCAACCACATTCTCCCAAATGGAAATCATTCAAAACTTTCTCATCCTCCTCAAGGGTGAGGCATCTTTGTAATATCCTATCGATACCACGACAGTAAAGGGTGTCACCGATAATCAAATAATTTTGGGATGGGTAACAGATACAGCATTTCTCAAAGTGAGAGGTATTAGGTCAGAAAGTTGGGGTCTGGAGATAAATCAATAAATATCCATACCATGGGTCAAATGATGATATCAAAAACAATGACTCGTCAAGGATGGAATCTTCAAATGTAGATTCAGCATCAAGGGAGGGAAGATTTCACATTAGTGTATAAATTATACAACATGCATGTATATCTTGGATTCACTCGATCTAACAATGTACTAAAGTTAAATACTGAATTGCTTCTACAAATATTTTGTGGAAATAAAAACACAATCACTAATCACATGAACATGAAGAAGAATTAAATCACACACAACACAGATAATTTCCCGGGGAAAGCTTATAGCTAAAAATCCCACTATCTTCTATTGTATATTCAGCATGGATCATGAAAAAATTACATAAAAAACACTTCTCATAAGAGCCCTCCAGTACTCAGATAATTGTCTCAAACTGTCATATGCAAAACTAACCAACACATAGCCAATTCTCAACCTCTAGACAACCTGCCTTACTTGCACAATCCTTGATGGATGCAATCCCTAAAATATAGGAATTATTGCCTTTCTTGACTGCATAAGTATCATGGGAAACCCAATGGGTGTTTGGTTGCATGTGTGCAACCCAATAATCCTACAACTGATAGTCAATTTTCCTTTCACCTAGAACTCAACTGGGTCTCCACTAGATCTGACATGCGTGCAGATATTAATAGTAAATCCTCAGTTTCATGTGAGATCATTTATTGTGAATTAATTAATATTTAATTCACATGATCTCTAACTAGTTTATCTTCAGTTACAACTATCACAACTGAGTTTAACTCACTTAAATGAGTTAAACTGATTACAACCTGCATTAACTAATGCACCACTGCACTTTGAACTCTGTTATAACTAGAATTACTCTGCATGCCTCACCAACTACCTCTAACTTGAAATCCACTAGCTAACTGAATTTATCACTTTTAGTTAATTGTTTCACATCAACATTGAGAATAGATTACAATTAATGTCCATCTTAATTAAGGGATAACAAAAATAAACATGCACCCAAAAATAGCACAGTGGTCCCCACCCTAGTCTGGGTGCTTAATGCAACTAGGCGTGGTGCTGAAATTTTCTTGTTGAATCTCAACACTCCCTCTCAACAAGAAAGGAATTATCCTTCACCCCAATCTTGTCTCTATGGTATTTGAATTTGCTGCTGGTGAGCGCCTTCGTCAAAATATCTGCATCCTGATCTTCCGTGGGAATGTACTGAAGCAACATTCTCCTTCTCTGAACACAATCTCTAAGATGATGGTACCAGATATCTATATGCTTGGACCCATCATGAAACATAGGATTAATCAAGAGTTTAATGCAACTCTGATTATCACAATGAATCACTATCGGATCCATCTAAGAAACAAACAAACCAACCAAGATCTTTCTCATCCAGATAACCTCACATGCAGCTTGACTTGTTGCCATGTATTCCGCTTTCATTGAACTGGGTGCCTTGGATCATTGTTTCCTACTGTACCAGGAAATTGTTGTCGATCCTATGCTAAAAATTCCTCCTAATGTGCTCTTTCTGTCTGATGGACTGCTCGCCCAATATGCATCTGTGAAGCCTTGAAGCTTCACTTCCTCTATCTGTTTGTACCATAGACCATACTCTGATGTGCCCCTCTAGTATCTCGGGACATGCTTCCCCGCCTTCCAAAAGAGCTTGGTAGGCTTAACCATAGCTTGACTCAGCTGGTTAACTGCATAGCAAATGTCCAGTCTTGTGTTCACCAAATATATTAGTGAACCCACTAACTGCCTGTAGACAGTAGCATCCACTACCTCTCCAAAAATAGCATCCTCTTTCCTCCAATTTCCTGGAAGAGGAGTATCAATGGGTTTGCAGCTCTCCATGTTAAACTTACCCAGTATCTCCTTTGCATACTTGCCTTGAGACACAAAAATTTCACCATCCCACTGCCATATTTCCAATCCAAGGAAATAATGAAGGAGTCTCATGTCCTTCATTTCAAACTCCCTTACGAGATCCTCCTTGCATGAGTGTATCAGCTGCTCATCACCAGTCAAAATTAGATCATCAACATAAAGAAAAATGATCAATAGCTTACCCTCAACCACAATCTAGTACAGGTTTGTATCTACTTCACTTTTGGTGAAGCCCAGTCCAGTGAAATAGTTGTCTATCCGAGTCTACCAAGCACGGGGTGCTTGCTTCAGCCCATACAGTGCTCTTTTATGTTTGCACACATGCGACTCACTGTTGAAGATCTCGAAACCTTCAGGTTTCTCTATGTACACCTCTTCCTCAATAATCCCATTGAGAAACACAGTTTTCACATCCATCTGACGAATGCACCAGCCCATCTACTTTAAGAGTGCAAGGATGGATCTTATAGAAGACTACCTTGCAACAGGTGCAAAAGTCTCATCATAATCTATCCCCTCGATCTGTGATAATCCTCGGGCCACAAATCAGGCCTTGTATTTCTCCACACTCCAATCCACAACCTTCTTTACCTTGTAGATCCATCTCGATCCAACCACTAATTTGTCGACTGGCCTTGGGACTATCTCCATGCACTATTATTGACAATGGAGTCATACTCCTCCACCATTGCATCAACCCAAGTTGGTCGTTGCACTGCTTCCTAAAAGGAATATGGTTTAGTCATAATACATTTTCTCATAAGAGCCATGTATCCATTAAATCGGTCAGGAGATTCTCTCTATCTGCATTCTCAATAGCATCAAGTCTCAATCTATCAGCTTTTGTGGTGCGCCTTCTGCCATTTCTAATGGATGGCTCTGCATGAGTGTTTTCCTCCTCTCCATGAACCTTCTCATGTAGATGATACACATCTTGAGACTCATCCTTGGGAACCAACAGTTCCTGCTCTGCATGCAAGTCTAGCTCCCTCTCAAGGGACAACCGCATGGCTTTCTCCTCATCAAATTTTGTATCCTGTCGCACAACAATCATTCTCATGTTTTGAAAATACACACGATAATTATGGGGTGTTTCAGTGTACCCCACAAAAATCCCAGCCTCAGTTGTCAGTTCCATATTCTTCCTAGCGTCCTTAATCACATGCACATAAACAAATGAGCCAAAAATCCTAAAGTGTGAAACATCAGGTTTCTTACAAGCGAAAGCCTCTTCAGGTGTAATCATGCCAAGTACTCTATGAGGACAACAGTTTTGCACATGTACCACTATGTTGCATGCTTCCACCCACATATGCATCAGTAGGCCTTGATCATGCAACATTTCTCATGCTGCACCCACAATAGTTATGTTCTTCCTCTCTGCGACACCATTATTTTGTGGGTTATGAGGCGATATGAGTTCTCTTAGAATTTTTTCTTTGCTGCAGAAGTTATTGAATTCGTTAAAGATGTATTCTCCACCATTATCGCTCCTAAGAGCCTTCACTTGCTTCCCTGACTCTTTCCCCACCAGTGCCTTAAACTCATGGAACTCAGAGAATGTCTGATCTTTCTTTTGCATGAAGAAGATCCAAAACTTACTATTAAAGTCATCGAAAAAGATTACATAGTACTTATGTTTTGTTGTCGAAGCAATAGAGAAAGGACCACACATGTCTCTATGAACTCTCTCAAGGATCCCTAAAGCTCGGTTATCCTTCTCATGAACAGTGGCCTTTACATATTTTCCCATAGTACATCCCTTTCATGTGTATGACTGCGCAAGTGTACCCCTAGGAAGACCAATAGAAATATGTTGCATGACTTTCAAGGCTCCATGGTGAGGATGGCCCAATCGCCTATGTCATAATTCACCCTCATCTCGGCTCACCACTTGATCAGCCTTGCCCATCATTGTTGAACAGCCATCTACGTCTAGCTTGTAGATATTCTTAACTTTAATCCCTATCCTCTTGGCTTGTTTCATTGTTTTATGTCGCAGGAAAGCTTTTCCATCACCAAAAACAACATCATAGCCTCTATCCTCCAACATTGCGACTGAGACCAAAATTTTATTTAGACCTGGTACATGCATTACATGTTTTAGTTGAAAGGGTTTACCTGACTACCTCTGAAAGGTAATGGTACCAATCCTAGTAGCACTGTACCGTATATCATTGCCCATTTAAATATGCATCTGGAGATCCTTCTCCTCCAAGTCACTGAAAATTTCATTATCTCCCGTCATGTGAAAGGAAGCGCCACTATCCAAATACCACACAGATCCCAATGCACTAGACACCTTGCATGCGATCAATGATAATTCAAGCTCAAATTGAAAGACAAGGGCCTCACCAATTGCAGATCCTCCAGCCTTCTTGCTCTTCTTCTTTTGTGGACAGTTAGTGGCAAGATGCCCATGCTCGTGACAGTGAAAACACTTCACCTTGGACATGTCCTGCTTATTTCCATTCTTGGACTCGGATTTAGAATGGAATTTCTTCCCCTTCCCCTTCCTCACCTTGGTAGCCAAAGCATAATCCTCTTCATCCTCAGTCTTAGATGAAGATCCATCTCTGGTGTTCCGTCTGAACCCCTCCTGCACCAAATTCGACTACAATCGTTCGCAATCTAGAAATTTTTCCCTTCCATTGACAGAGCCCTGATAACAATGCAACTCTTGGGAATTCCTAGGAGAGCCAAGCTCACAAAATCATCATTAGCGACTGTTAATCCAATGCTCCTTATTTCATCCCGACATTGGCCAAACTTTGTTAGATATTTTGGAATGGTGTCGCCCTTTTCCATCTTGATCTTCCTGAGTTTATCTTTGAGCACCAATTTCCTATGGTCGTTGCTGCTTTGGAATAGATCCGTCAAAGCCTTCCACAATGCATATGGTGTGGCTTTTCCATGGAGGCTTGAGACAATGTGGTCTCGTACTCCCTCCAACAGGATCCTCCTCGCCATTTCCACTTTCTTTTTCCATGCAACAATATTCGCAACATCTTCCACAATGGGTTTAGGAACATCATTGTCAATGAATTCCTTCAAGCCATGGTCTTCGAGTACTGCCTCCATCCTGTCTTTCCAAGAAATATAGTTCGAGCTTCTGTCAAGTGCATACTCTAACCTCAAGCCATTGAAAGCCATTTCGATCTTGAATCAGTTGTAGCACCAAAAAAGTATTTTTGCAAATTTGAATTCTATCTAGTCACAAACTCAGCTCCTGCTTCACTTCTGCAATTTTCTGTGCTCCGATACCATGTAGAAATTATACAACATGCATGTATATCTTGGATTCACCCGATATAACAATGTACTAAAGTTAAATACTGAATCTCTTCTACAAATATTTTGTGAAATAAAAAACACAATTGTTAATTACATGAACATGAAGAAGAATCAAATCACACACAACACAGATAATTTCCTGGGGAAAGCTTACAGCTAAAAACCCCACTATCTTCTATTGTATATTTAGCATGGATCATGAAAAAATTACATACAAAACTCTTCTCATAAGAGCCCTCCAGTACTCAGCTAATTGTCTCACACTGTCATATGAAAAATTGACCAACACATAGCCAATTCTCAGCCTGCCTACCTTGCATAATCCCTGATGGATGCAATCCATAAAAGATAGGAATTCTTACCTTCCTTGACTGCGCAAGTATCATGGGCACTCCAACGGGAGTTTTTTTGCATGTGTGCAACCCAATAATCCTACAACTAATAGTCAACTTCCCTTTCACCTAGAACTCAACTAGGTCTCCACTAGATCTGACATGCATGCAGCTAATAATAGTAAATCCTTAATTGCATGTGAGATCACTGATTGTGAATTAATTAATATTTAATTCACTTGATCTCTCACTAAGGTATCTTCAGTTACAACTAGCACTATTGAGTTTAACTCACTTAACTGGGTTAAACTGATTACAACCTGCATTAAATAATGCACCACTGCACTTCAAACTCTATTACAACTAGAATTACTCTGCATGCCTCACCAACTACATCTAACTCGAAATCCACTAGCTAACTGAATTTATCACTTTTAGTTAATTGTTTCAAGTCAACATTGAGAATAGTTTACAATTAATGTCCATCTTAATTAAGGGATAACCAAAATATACATGCACCCAAAAATAGCACTGTGGGCCCAACCCTAGTCTAGGTGCTTAATGCGAGTAGGTGTGGGTGCTGAAATTTCTTGTTGAATCTCAACAATTAGTTCGGGAAAAAAAAAAAAAAACACTAGGGATTTCTTTTGATGGGCCTCTAAATTAGACATAAATTAAGGCCCATCGAACATTTCTTAGGCACATAAAAGACATATTAAATCTCTCCTTATACACTTAATAATGTTTTTTAATATTTAATGTGTTCTTAGAAAGGCTTAGAGATGATTGGATATTTGTGCCTAATATTTTTATTTTGGAAGGATATTGTGAGAATATTGGGAAGATTATGGTGATTTGGAGAAGGAGATAATTTAGGGACTTGCTCCCTACTACTGGATCAATATTGGAAAATAAATGAACAAAATATCACGAAATAATTGAGAAATTCTGGAGAGATTCTTGAACTTCGATGGTTGAGAAAATCTAGGAATGTGTTCCCTATCATTTACTGCAAATTCCTAATGTTGGGAACCAGATCCACTATTTGAGGGATTTTGGAGGGGAAAAAATCCTCCTTTCAAGGATAATTATTCCTCGTAATTTTTTATAAGTACCAATTCGAATTGGCCTCTAGGGGCATGTATTGTTTAGTCTTATTGTGGAGAAAACTTGTTTTCTAGCAGCTCCACTTTCTTTTCTTATAGGGATGTACTTGGACTAATTCAATAATGAATATTGGTGCCATTTTTAGCTTCTAACGCTTGGTTTATTCCATAAGACTCTGATTCCTCATTAGGCTTGGCCATCCCAGGAGCCTCAGAGTCCTCTTGCACAATTTCTTTATGTTCTTTTCACTTCTTGTTCACATACATCTCTTATCTTTGTTTTGCATATTTCTGTATTTAGTATTAGTTCTTTTCTTGTTGTAGGATTGAGTTAAATTATTTAATTGAGTTATTTTGTTGGTTTTTTATAGGTTCAAACGCATTATTCATCCTAAGAATAACTTTGGAAGGTCATCTTAATCATTAAGCTACTTGGATTTGGTTACTATTTCACGAATATAAGTTTCTGGAAATGCCTTGTAGCGAAATAGTAGTAAATTTCTGCTAGTTTTTAGAAGGGGTTAATGAGATCTATTTGACTTGATTCCACTTGGGTTAGGTCATAATAATGTTAAATTTTATAACAAAATTCACCCCATTTCATTTTCACTTGATTATGTTAGGCATTTGATTGATTAACTAGCGCACTAGTTCTTGAATTTCTAGATTTTAGAGTAGTAATTTTCTGTTATTGTCTAGCACATGTGAACAGCGGTATTTTGAAGTGTTTCCACTTGGAATGGAGACCTAAGACATCATAATTTATATAAAAAATTGTCCCATCCCATTTTCATTTGATTTACTTAGTCATTCAGTGATTTATTTCCAAAATAGACTTGCTTATAGCAAAAACATAGTTTCCTGCAGCACTCTTGTAGCATGTGTAAACTCAACTAGATTTGCTCCCAAAGGTTGGTTTTTGTCTATTAGGCTTGAATCCTAACCCCTAGGACCTAAATACATGATTGATAAATAATAAACACCACTTAGGACATTCATTTTCCCAAATTAGATTAGGTATTTTTATTTGAATTCATGCTCTTATAATTTCAATTACAAATTGTTGTTATTTCCTAGGATTAATTTCCTTTCAAAGTGACACTTCCATTTCTACAATTAGTTTAGGCTTTGATTTCATGACATTCCCTCCATTACATTAGATCAAAAAAATAAGGACACATTGTATGTTGCACATATATTGTCGATACCTCTTAATTTTGTACGAACCCCGGGTTGATAATTAAAGTTGGTAGCCTCGAGAGTTGCAGCATTATTGTTGTAATACTGAGGCTCATCACTTTTTGGTGTCATTGCCGAAGAGGTGTCAAAGTATGCATTGTTTTCTTCTCTATTTGATTCATTTCTTTTAATTTCTGCAAAAATAAAATAAAATAAAAAAATTGCACTAGCCATATTTCATTTCAAAACAAAAAATTGCATTGCATTAGCATTCTTATTCAAAAAAAATATTTAAAAATACTTCCCCAACACCAACCCCCCCCCCATTTTGAACACGTGGTGCAATAAGAACCACATCACCATCGACTTTTGTAGGTATAAGAAGAAGATATGGAAGAGAAGGTAGAATAAATTGATGAAGATGATGACAATGAAGAAGATCCTCTTGGATTTCTCATTCAATATATTGATGTTAGTGTGCATATGAAGAACATCTCTCCATATTTCCTTCCCAACTTCCATGGTATGAGGTCAGAGGATCCAGAAACCTTTCTCTTTGAATTTAAAATACTTTGTATATCTTATGGATACTTATCACACACTCAAACATTGAGATTGTTTCCTGCAACATTGAAGGATAGATCTCTTAAATGGTTCATGAGTTTGGGTACTAATTCAATAAGGTCATGGATGTAGGTTTTAACCCTGTAAATAAATTATCTGCAAATAAATTCTTAAAGACGGAAAATAAACAATAGCGAGAGCATAAAACATAAAACATATAAACACAAAGTTTTTTCTCATAGATCCCAAAACTGAGACTACCAGCTTGATTTTTCATTATATTCCTTTTAGTGTTACAACACATATATATACATGTTGAAGCATTCATAAACCTCATTCCATTAACCCTAGATTAGAACATCACCGTAGTTCCCTTTACCAGATCTACAAAATACCAAGGGCCGAAAACCATCATGCCCCAAACAATGTGCAAACCCATGTATAAAACCATAGGCAGGTCCTCCCACCGAAAAATAGGGTCCAAAAAAAAATTCCCAGGATGTTGCCCCGGACCCCCCCCTCGCGCATGTGATTAATCATGGAAAGAATATAGCACATACCCAAAATTCTCCCACATGTTGTTTTCTTTCCACAGGGGGCCACAGGAGAGATTAATCATTAGTCTAGCCCTACAACACCCATTGTTTCTCTACACCAAGAGAACTTCTAAGTGCTCACAAACTTCATCAATGCATCTGCAACATTCTTCAAAGTGTCCACCTTCACCAGCAACACCTTTTTATCCTCAACCATATCTCTCACAAAGTGATATTGAACATCAATGTGGTTTGTCTTTGAATGATAAGCATGTTTCTTAGCAAAGAAAAATTCACTTTGGCTAACATAATCTATCCTTATAGCTCACTGCACCAACCCCATACTTGAACACAATCTCTGCAACCAAACTGCTTCCTTGCTTGCATGACTAGATGCCATGTATTCTACCTCTGTAGTTGAAAGAGCCACTACAGACTTTATTTTACTCATCCAACCAACTGCACCTTTAAATAGACTAAACACATACCCACTTGTAGATCTTCTTTGGTCCAAATCTCCAGCCCAGTCTGCATCAAAAAAACCACGGATGTCCAAAACTCTGTACAATCCTGGTCTTCCTTGGTAGCACAAACCATAATCACTAGTGCCACGAAAATATTTGAAAACCTACTTCACTGTTGTCCAATGCTCCTTCCCTGGTTTTAACATAAACCTGATCAATACTCCCACTGCATGTGGAATGTATAGTCTAGTACAGACCATTGCATACATCAAGCTATCCATTTCAATTGCATGGGGAACACAGGACATATCCTTCTCTTCTTCTTATGTCTTGGGACACTGCTCAACAGATAGCTTTACACCTATAGGAATAGAAACCTTCACCAGTTTACTGTCCTTCATATTGAATCTCTCCAATATTGTCTCAACATACTTCCTCTGGTTTAACTAGAGCTTCCTCTTTTCCCGATCTCTCTTAATTTCCATGCCCAAAATATAGTTTGCAACACCAATATCATTCATGTTGAATTTGGAGAACAATTGGGTCTTCAAATCTTGGATAATTTCTTTTTCATTTCCAATCAGCAACATATCATCCACATACAAGACAAAATAACTAACACAGTCGCCAATTAATTTAAAATACACACAATGATCATGTTTGCTTCTAATGAAGCCAAGTCCCCATATATAGGTATCAAATTTCTGATACCACATCCTTGGTGACTATTTTAACCCATACAAAGACCTTTTTAACCTGTATACCATTTCTTTCTTACCTTTCTCTACAAAGCCTTTGGGTTGCCTCATGTAGATATGATCTTCTATATCCACGTGAATAAATGTTGTCTTCACATCCATCTACTCTACCTCAAAATCAAATGCAGCAGCAACAGAAAAAAGTAATATAATAGAAGTAACCTTGGCAACAGGAGAAAAAATATCACCAAAATCAATTACCGTCACCTAGGAATAACCTTCTGCTACCAACCGAGCTTTTTATTTCTCCACCTTGCCTTCTACATTCATCTTCTTCTTAAACACCCATTTTCTCTCGATGGGCTTCCTTCCAGCCGGCAACTCCACCAAATCCCATGCCTCATTTTTGTGCAAGGATGCCATTTCATCAACCATGGCCTCCTTCCAGAGTTCTCCATCCTCTGAATCCACTGACTCCCTGACAATTCTAGGACCATCATTAGTGATATTTAAATAAAAATTTGAATAGAAAGCAGATGGAATATACCCTAATGACCACCTTATTTCCCAAACTAATCTTCTCACAGCTGGATTTTGTGGCTCTTCCTCTTCTGGATCTTGTTTTGTTGTAGATTCGAATTCATCGAGCTTTAGCTCAAACTCTATCTTCTCAGGTTCCTTTGGTGGGTCTTCATGTTTAACAACATATTTCACCTATCTAAACAACACATATCAATTTTACACAATCTTCCTTGTTTCTGGGTTCCAAAGCTTGTAACCTTTTAAACCAACCTTATACCCAAAAGATGCACCTTTCAGATTTATTATCCAACTTGGTCCTTTTCTCCTTTGGAACATGTACATATGCATCACATCCAAATACCCTCAAATGTGAAAGAGAGGGTTTCTTACCAATCCATACCTCATCTGGAGTCTTATCCTCCAATGTTGATGAAGGTGATTTGTTAACTAGGTAACATGTAGTCTCCACTGCCTCTGCCCAGAATTCTTGTCCTAACCCGGTACCACTGAGCATGCTTCTTTCCTTTTCTATCAACGTTATGTTCATTCTTCCTACAACTCCATTTTTTTGAGGTGTGTATGGAGTAGTATTATGTCGTGCTATACCACACTTCTTACAGGACTCTTCAAAATCCTTCTTGTAGAACTCTCCACCATTATCTGTCCTCGGCACCTTTATCTTCTTCTCTGTCTGGTTTTCCACCAGAGCCTTAAATTCTTTAATTCTGTCAAAGAATTCAAATTTCTTCCTCAAGAAATATATCCATTAATTCCTTGATAAGTTATCTATGAATGAAACATAGTACACAAACTTTCCCAGTGATGGAACTGACACAGGTCCAAACACATCACTATGCACAAGATCTAATATCTTGTTCGCCCTCTTAGTACCAGAAGGAAAACTCACCTGATTCTTCTTCCCATATACACTGTTCACAGAAATCGAAATCTAGAGAGAAATTAGACATACCTTATACTATACCATTACCATGCATTATCTGAAGGCCCTTCTCTCCAATATGTCCAAGCCTTTAATGCCATAGCATGGTCTTTTCTCCAGAGACCGCTAGGCTTTCCGCTCCGCTTTTAGGAACCACAAAACTGTTGCACCCATCAATAACAGTGCTACCCTAAAGCTTGTACAAAGTTCCAATCCGAACTCTCCGCATTAATACCAGTGCTCCCCAAACCATCTTGTGGGTATCTTTCTTGAACTTTGTTTTTACACCTGCATCATCCATATTTCTTATAGAAATCAGATTTATGGCCAATGCAGGAATATGCAGAACACCATGAAGTGTTCTAATCCTTCCACCTTGCAGCTTCATCTTGACTTTTCCACTTACGATGATTTTGGCCTTCCTATAATCCCCTAAGAATACATCACCACCATCATACTTCTCATACAGGTGGGCTAGTTGCAGGTTCTATTGATAAGCTTTCAAATTTAGAAACAATTTCTCCTAAATCATGAGTTAAATCTGTCAGACTCAACAACTTACCTTTATCGGTCATTCATATATTTCCTACTTTTATCTATGTATCAAGAATGCATAAAATTTTAGTCTCTGCAGCAATAGTGGAACCAAACACAGCAATTAATCACATTCTTTCACTTGATAACGGATTTTAAACCAGATCAAACATGTTCCTATAAAACTATCGCATCAAATTTTTATGTTAAACCCCATGAATTTATAAATGTGAATACCGTCGAATTTAATTGGACGGTCACGATCAATTCACGCATTAACTTGAATTTATAAAGTTATCGCATGCGCCAGCCGAGTTATCAAGTGCGCACTTGATTGTGTGATATCTGTCGATCTATCTGCTACTTTGATCGGACGGTCCTGAAGATCTCAGGGTTCAAATAAAACTTTGCAACTTTTGACAGTTCTGCGTACATAAAAACTCCATAAATTTAATAGTCTCAGAGACACTTCATAGGGAAATCAAAATTCCAGTAAGTTTCGAAAGAAAATAAACCTCCGGAATTTGACAATTACACATACAATTTACAAAGATACAAAAGAAATGCAAATTTCTTCTATTCAATTATTTTACCAAAAAATCCCTCCTTCGATACATTCAAAATTACATACATATATTGTTTCACAACCATTCAAATCTTATTGAAAAGGTCGGATTGTATAATTTTGAGCTAAATCCCTCTGCACGATATTCTCCCTAAAATTCTCAACTAAAACTAAAGACCTTGAAATAATTACAAATCAGTTCAAATCCCTAAGGAATAGTTCCAACCCTATCTACAAAAACATTAAAGTGACAGCTAAAGGAACCCACCCCTTTGCTTGTAAAATTTTTTTGTATTTTTAGAATAAAATTGAAGTATTTTTCCTCGAGGCCTCATGCTCCTGCATCAGACTCCTGAGGACAAAATTCTTCATGGGCTCCTGTTCATGAGCTTCCCTACAGAACTGCCTAATTTCTGTAGCATGGTTTATGTCATCCAAGTAGCCTCTATAATTGGTTGATCTTTCCACTTGACCAAATATTGAAAATATTCCCATCCTCTTGTCTTCTTAGACAATATTTTATCTAAAATATTCTCTGGCTGCAATGTTTTTGTTGTGGGTAACTGTTTCAACCAATTAATCTCTTCTTTCCTTTCAGTTGTATCATCTGTGTCTCTGCCTTCATACCTGTACAGATGAGCAACATTGAAAATTGGAGATATTCCAGTGTCAGGGGGTAATTCAATTTCATATGCATTTGCAGAAAATTTTCTCAACACTCTACATGGTCCAATTTTCTTAAATTTCAACTTGTTATATGCCCTTTTTGGAAATATTTCCTTCCTCAGGTGTGCTAAAATCAAATCCCCAACCTCAAATTTAACTTCTCTCTTCTTCAAATCTGCTCTTCTTTTGTACTTGATGTTCTTGTCCTTTAACTGTTGTTTTACCTGGTCATGTATTGCTTGAATTTCTGAAGTAAAATCTTCTCCTTTAACACTTCTCATTTCTGCTTTTCCCAAATTTCTTAGTTCATACACTCCTCTTAGGTGCATTCCATAAACTATATGGAATGGACTCTACCTTGTACTCCTATTAGGAGAATCATTATAAGCATATTCGACCTGTGCCAAAATCTGATGCCACTGTTTAGGATGTTCACCTGCAAGGCTTCTCAAAATATTACCCAAACTTCTGTTCACCCCCTCAGACTGTCCATCAGTCTGAGGGTGATAAGCTGAGTTGAAACTTAGTTTATTACCAATATTTTTCCACAATTTCCTCCAAAAATGACCAACAAATCTGGTGTCCCTATCAAATACAATGCTTTTAGGTAACCCATGCAACCTTACAATCTCTCTGAAAAACAAATTAGCAACATGAGTAGCATCACTGGTTTTATAACATGGAATAAAATGTGTCATTTTAGAAAATCTGTCAACTACAACATAAATCGCATCATTCCATCTCTATGTTTTAGGTAAACCCAAAACAAAATCCATACTTACCATATCCCAAGGTCTATCCGGAATAGGTAACGGAACATACAAACATGTGTTTTGACTCCTTCCTTTTGCATACTGACAAACTTTACAATTTTTCACATACTTCTCCACTTCAAATCTCATATTTGGCCAAAAATAAAAATGACTCAATTGTTCATAAGTCTTGTCTGCACCAAAGTGTCCACCAAGTCCACCACTATGTTTCTCCTTAATTAAATTTTCTCTCATAGAACAATTTGGTATGCACAGCTGATTTCTTTTAAATAGAAAACCTTCTTGCAAGAAAAAATCCAGCCACTTACTTCTTTCCAAAAAAACAGGATTATTTCATGCTTCAAATGCCTCTTTAAAATCCAAATCTATTTTATACAATTCTTTAAGAAAATCAAAACCCAACACTTGAATTTGACTTTCTTGAACTAAAATGCTTTTTCTACTTAAGGCATCTGCTACTTTGTTTGCTTGGCCATTTATATGTTTCAATACAAAATTGAAACTTTGAAGATATTCTACCGATTTTGCATGTTTCTGATTCAGTTTTGGTTGTTTCATAATGTACTCCAATGCATGATTGTCTGAATAAAGCATAAACTCTTTAGACATCAAGTAATGTCTCCACTTCTTTAACGACTGCTCCACTACATAAATTCCTTTCATAAGAAGAATATTTCCTTCTTGTCTCATTCATTTTTTCACTAAAATAAGCTACAGGTATGTCTTCTTGACTTAACATAGCTCCAATAGATTCCCCACTAGCATCACATTTCACTTGAAAAGTTTTGTTAAAATCAGGAAAAATTAAGATAGGCTTCTTTGTTATCTTTTGTTTCAAAAACTGGAAATTTTTCTCTGCTTCATTATTCGATCTAAATGGTTGTATGTCCTTCTTTATAGTGTCAAAAATAGGAGCATTTATCTTACTAAAATTCCTTACGAGTTTTCTATAAAAAATAGCAAGACCATGGAAACTTCTTACCTCAAAAACATTCTTAGGTGAAGGCCATTCTATGATTTCCTTTATCTTTTCTGGATCATTTTCAATCCATCAGCAGAAACAACAAAGCCTAAATATATCAACTCTTCTTTCATGAACGAACATTTTTTTAAATTTACCAGCAACTTTCCTTGATGCAACTTCCTTAAGACATAATTCAAATGTCTCATGTGTTCTTCTTTAGATTTGCTGTAAATTAATATATCCAGATATACTATTACGTATTTACCAATAAATTCTTTCAGTACTTCATTCATAAGCCTCATAAATGTAATAGGAGCATTTGATAATCCAAATGGCATTACCATCCATTCATAAAGTCCTTCATTTGTTTTAAAGGTTGTCTTCCATTCATCTCCTTCCCTTATCCTAATTTGATTATAACCACTCTTTAAAAATAATTTTGTAAAATAGCTTGCCCCACTTAAACAATACATCAAATATTCAATTCTAGGTAAAGGAAATCTATACTTGATTGTTATTTTTTTTATTTCTCTTGAGTCAATGCACATTCTCCAGCCTCTGTCTTTTCTTGGACTCAACACTATTGGCACTGCACAAGGACTCAAAATCTTTCTTATTAGTCCTTTATCTAACATTTCCTGCACCTGCTTCCTGATTTCTTCATTTTCTGTGGGAGTCATCCTGTATGCTGCTTTATTTGGAAAATTTTCTCCTAGAATCAAATCTATATGATGGTTGATCTTTCTAATAGGTGGTAATTCATCAGGAAAATCATCTACAATGATATCACAGTAATTTTCCAGCATCTCTTGAATTTCAATTGATAAATCAGAAATTTTAGTGGAAGTAATTACTACCTTGGGTTTGAAAATTAATGCAAATTTTACCTCATCATCTTCAATCTTCTGCAGGTATTCCTTTCCACTTAGTAATAAAGCTTTCGGATTAGGTCTTCTTGATGCATCTTCTTCTTCTATAGGAAAAAATGTATGATTGACACCATCTTTATAAAACTTATATGTGTTCTTTTTCCCATCATGCATAGCTCCTCTGTCATACTGCCAAGGTCTACCCAGAAATATGTGACATACGTCCATAGGCATCACATCACACATAATTTTGTCATTGTAGCTGCCCAATTGGAATTCCAATTCACATTGTTCATTCAATAAAAACTGATGTCCTTTCTGAAGCCATGGCACCTTATAGGGTGTTGGATGTTTCTTTGTCTTCAATTTCAATTTCTCCACCACTTCTGTGGAGACCAAATTATCATTGTTGCCATTATCAATTACCATTTGAAAACATTTTCCTTGAACTTTGTACACACTTCTAAACAATTTTTTTCTATGTGTTGGTTCAACAACTTCCTTTATTGGTTTTAATATAACTTTGTTCACTAACAAAGATTCTCCTTTCTCTAGTATATTCTCTGCTTCTGGCACCTTTTCTGCTCCCTCCTCATTCTAAGCAACAATTACATTTCTCTTATTTGTCCCCACATTCTCTGGACATTCATAAGCTCTATGTCCCAGCTTATTACATCTATAACATCTTATTTATCTTCCTCTTCCTATGCCTCCTATTCCTCTGGAAAAATTCCTTCTTCCACTTGCATCACCTTCTATGGGTGTATGCTAACTTGAGCTGCTGCTAGCTCCTTCTCTAGGTACTGTAGATCTTCCTCTACCACCTTGACTTCCTCTTCCTCGGAAAGTACCTCTACCTTTGGCAAATTGCTTCCTCATGAGTTTTTCTTCAACCTTCAAGGCCATATGATAAGCCTCTTCCACTTTTTTAGGAGACAACAGACTTATCTCATCTTGTATATCCATTCTAAGACCATTTATATATCTTCCAATCTTCTCTTATGTATCTTGAATTTGTCCTGCTCTTATGATCACTTTGTAAAATTCTTCTGTATATTCTTTGATTGTTGTTGACCTCTGTCTAAGATTTTGCATTTGTCTAAATAATGAAAGTTGATAATCACATGGAAAAAAATTAACTCTCAACTTTGCCACCATCCTGTTCCAATTTTTTATTGGTTGCTTACCAAGTCTCCTTCTTTATGGCTGCACTCCATCCCACCAAAGTGTTGCATGTCCTTTCAATTTTGTGACGGAAAATTTCACTCTTTTTCCTTCTTCCATTTCTTCATAATCAAATAACTTATCCATTTCATTAAGCCAATCTATCAACTCCTATGGGTTTAAGCCTCCTGTAAAAACTGAAACTTCAAGTCTGGGTTTAAATGTGGATCCCAACACTGATTTAAAAAATCTCATTTCAGGAGTAACTTCTGCAGCTTCTCCCTCTTCTGCAGATTCAACTTCAGGCTCACTGACATCTCCAGCATCTGCATCTCTTTGATTTCCCATTTCCATTGCTTCTAATCTAGCTTGCATCTGTTGCATAACTTCCAACACTTCAGCATTTGCAACTGGTCTTCCTCTTCTTCGACCAGCACCACCTCCTCTTCCAACTCTATAAGCCATGTTGGATTTATTTTCTTGATCTTTGAGATCTTACTTAGTGTCTAAAGGTTGCTCTGATACCACAATTGGTGGGCTCATTGCAGGTTCTATTGATAAGCTTTCAAATTTAGAAACAATTTCCCCTAAATCAGGAGTTAAATATGTCAAACTAACACCTTACCTTTATCCGTCATTCGTATATTTCCTAATTTTATCTATGTATCAATAATACATAAAATTTTAGTCTCTGCAGCAATAGTGGAACCAAAAATAAAAATTAATCGCATTCATTCACTTGATGACAGATTTTAAACCATATCAAACATGTTCCTATAAAACTATCACATCCAATTTTTATGTTAAACCGCATGCATTTATAAATGCGAATATTGTCGGATTTAATTGGATGATCATGATCAATTCACGCGTTAACTTGAATTTATAAATTTATCGCATCCGCCAGTCGAGTTATCAAGTGCACACTTGATTGTGCAATATCCGTCGATCTATTTGCTACTTTGATCAGATAGTCCTGAAGATCTCGGGGTTCAAATAAAACTTTGCAGCTTTTGACAGTTTCGAATACATAAAAAATCCAGAAATTTGATAGTCTCGGAGATACTTCACAGGGAAATCATAATTCCAGTAAGTTTCAAAATACAATGAAACTCTGGGATTTGACAATTACACATACAATTTACAAAGATACAGAGGAAATGCAAATTTATTCTATTCAATTATTTCACCAAAAAATCCCTCCTTCGATACATTCAAACTTACATACATATATTTTTGCACAACCATTCAGGTCCGATTCAATAGGTGGGATTGTATAATTTTGAGATAAATCCCTCTGCATGATATTCTCCCTAAAATTCTCAACTAAAACTAAATACGTTGAACTAATTACAAAGCAGTTCAAATCCCTAAGGAATAGTTCCAACCCTATCTACCAAAACAGTAAAGTGATAGCTAAAGGAACCCACTCCTTTGCTTGTAAACTTTTTTTGTATTTTTGGAATAAAATTAAAGTCTTTTTCCTTGAGGCCTCATGCTCCTACATCACATACTCGCAGAACCACTCCCTATGGGGAGTGAAGTGAAAGGATGCACATGAGTCAATCAACCATGCCTCATGATCTACATGTGTATTTGAAGAAGAAGCCAAATACACATCCCCACCTTCATATGAGGTGTATTTTCCTATGAAAAAGGAGCATCATCAAATCCCTTTCCTTTCTGAGGAACTTTAGATCTACAGTCCTTTTTGTAGTGCCCTTCATTTTCCCATTTCCAGCACACCTTTACAGGGTTTCCTGGAGATTTAGATGTCCCTCTAGATTTAGATCTCCCACTCGAAAAAATATTTTTATTTATGTTCTGGGACCTTCCTCGTACATATAAGGCATGTCCATTATGGGCCTCCAAATTTCTCCGTTTCATTTCCTGCTACAGCAAGGCTAAGATAATTTCATCAAAATTCAAGGTAGTTGTGTTGCTACCTATTGCAATAACCAGACTGTCCCATGAATCTAGTAGAGAACACAATAAACTGATGCACTTATCTTCATATGAGATTTTAATATCAACATATTGCAACTGACTTACCACAGTATTTAATGTGTTCAAATTCTTTGTCACCGAGTCTCCATCCTTCATCCTCGGGTTATATAGCTTTTTCCGCAAAACAATTTATTCACGAGAGACATAGATTGGTACAAAGTCCCTAACTTGACCCACAAAGTCGTTGTAGCTTCCCCGGATACATTCAACAATACCGAATCTGAGATACACAATCGTTCCATTGGAATTATTCCTATACTTAAAAGAGATTTTGTTTTTTCAAGTAGAGTAGGATAAGAAAAACATTTTAAAAATGGAAAAATAGAAAAGAAGTAAAAAGAATAAAATCTTAGGTGAAAACTTCTTTTGAGGTGCCTGAGATTGGCTCACTAATCTAAAACCTCCATGAGGCGGTCAATAGGTTGGAAAAAATAGAAAATAAGAGATAAATAAAAGATCCTATGTGAAAACCTCCTTTGAGGCGCCTAGGCAGATCTACTAGTTGAAAACTTTACTGAGGCAGCTAGTAGGCCTCAGAAAAAAGAAAATTGTTTTTATTATATCTCAAAAAATGTGCATCCATTTTTCGACTTGTTTCATGGGGAGAGGTATATATATTATGGTAACATGCTCAAGCAATTCTGGTACACGGTTTGTGAGAAATCGACCTTCATCACCTACAACCATTTTTACTTTTTCTCGAGATTTGTGCATCCCGTGGCCAAGATTTTTTTATGAAGATGTGTATAAGGATGATGTTAACATGCTATAAAAAATTAGGTCAATCTATTCTATTGTTTGAGAGATATGGCTAAAAAAATTCTACTACAAGGGGTTGTACTGAACTATTATAGGAAACTTTGTAATTGCTCCAGGAAATTACAACAAGCTACATGCAGGTGGATCGAGGACAAAAAAATAGTCACAAAGGGCCTTGATGTGTAAAAAATCAATTAGGAGAGTCTTCACATCATTTTTGGCCACCTTCTCATCACTTCTCCATCTCAAGCACAATGATTTTTCACTCAAACCCTACACTTTGTCACTTCTGTAACAAAAAACAAAATTCTGCAAAAACACATATTTCCTTCACATCATTCTTCGAAGATCACACTACTCCCTCTTAGCCTTACCACACTCTCCCTCATTGAGGTGAATATGAAGAGCCTATCTCACTCCAAATAGGCATTTCACCAGCAGCAACAACCTAGACATCATAGACACACCTACAAACATACAACAAAGGTATTAGTAAAGCATGCAAGCATCAATTCAATCATCAATTTCAACACTCACATCATGAGCATCTCAGCAGAAAAATTTAAGTCAGGGGTGTGAAGCAGAAGAAACAAAAAAAGAAATCCTAGAAGACCTCTAGATTCAAGGCTATCATCAATAGGACCTCCAGAAAATTATCACATGCAGCTTCAGTAGCAGTTTCAGAACCACCAAAGATAGCTTCAACAGTCATATCAACAGCTTCAATATCACCTACAAAAACAAATCAAGGGTAAGGCTAAGGTATGAAATCATCTAAACCTTTATTCGAATACATTCTAGCTTAAAAAAACATTAAAAGTGTGAGAAGGAAAGTTTTTTTTATAGCCAAAATCAGTAGAAAAGCAGCCTCGACCTTATCTAGCAGTTAGCTTCACTTTTTCCACCAAGACACACACACATGTGGAAGAGGAATAAGAAAAAAATAAAGAGGACTTGAGAAAGTGGGCAGTAAGCAGTTAGTTTTGATGGAAGACAAGGAGTGCCAAGGGGTAACTAAGGGAAAACTCAGTTAACAGAAAAAGAACTCATGAGTTTATTTTTCATGCAATGAAAAAAAAGAGAGAGAAAATTTTGAAAAAAAAAAATAAAAAAAAATAAAAAATAAAAGGTGGACCCACCACCTCTTGGCATTCAAAATAGAGTTTCTACATGCAAAATATAGCTGCTACAGGCACATATTTTCTACAAGAAGTTAAGCAAGACATTTTTGTTGATCAAAGGTGGTTTTAGACCCAAAGGAGCAGTTTTCCTCCTCTCTTCACTCTCTCCTCTACTTACACACTCTATGGACAACTCCAATATGCACCCATTCACTCATTTCACCTTTCAAGTAGGCATAAAACTCCATTTTACTCCTGATTGTAATTGCTGCAGGAAAGTCCTAGCAGCTACAGGATTCCTGTAGCACTACAGGAAACCCTGTAAATGCTACAAGAAAATTATTTAGAAGAAAATTAGCTCTCTCAAAGGTTTCTAAACTTCAAAAAGAGCATGATAATTCTTTTTTTTTTCTTATACCTACCACTCCTAACCCTCACTTCACTGCATGCACAAGGATTCACTCCCTAAACCCTATGTTGCACCACTAGCAGCTAGATCACCTATGCCTTGGCATGGGACCTCACCCCTTACCTCTCCACCACTCCAATCATTCCATTACTCCATCCCTAACCTCCATAAACCATTTCCCTTCATCTCTAAACAATCTCGAGCCCCAAGAAGGAGAGAGAAGATTGCTACAGGAAGTTGAAAAGTTTCCTGTAGAAATTTTGTATATGGCACAACAAGGTCAAAATATGAGGATAATTTGGTGAAGATGGCTTCAAAGGACCACCAGCAGACTTCAGGAAGATGAACACACAAGAAAAGGCACCTGAGGACCTCCATGCAGCACATGCAATCATAAAAACAAATAAAAAGTTTAAGCAGCTCACTCAGAAAAAAAAATTCTAACTCAGCAAATAAATTTTAAAAAAAATAAAGCAAGAGAAAGATAACCACGGCTATCACCAAATTCCAGTTCCCTGCACTAGATAATGTCTGCAATTCCTCAACAACATGTACAAACAAAGACCTAACTTTGTTGACCATTACATTTGAAGAATCAATTGAGAAAAAGAAGCAACTTGAACCAACATTAGAAGTTTAATGGGAAACTAAGATAAGGGGAGAAATGAAAATAGAGGAGTAGCAAGAAGATCAGCAGGAGGAGCAACACATGGACTAATAAACAGAGAATGAAATAGGAGATCCGTTGTAGCCATTACAACACCCTCCAAAATTTTTCCCCTTTTAAAAATTTCTGAGCCCCTGATATTTCAGTAAAGATGGAGTCTGATCCTGAATCTAGTTTTTTTTAACTGCCAGTCGTAGAGTTGCAAATATTATTAAATCCAAAAGTTGTGACCCTGCGACCCCCCCAGGTCGCAAGGTCGCAAGGTCGCATATTGATCTAAAACTTAAAAATTGCGACTCTGCGACCTCGCGACCTCGAGACCCCCAGGTCGCAAAGTCGCAAGGTCGCAAAGTCGCAAGGTCGCAAGGTCGCACGATACCTCAACCAGCTTTACTTTGCGACTTGCAACCCTCATTAATTGACCACACGTGCGACCCATTTATAAATAAAAGGGTCACGTAGGTTGCATTCAACCTACATGATGGCGAAAGTAACGTCTCTAACAAGCCAACTAGAGCGCATTTTTCCCACGTAAATTGCCTAATCCTCCTATTTTTTTCCTTTTTGATTAATTTTTGCCAATCCTCCCCTTGCCCCTGGCCTATTTATCCCTTCCTTGGCCACATTCAAGCTCCATGACAACCCTTTTCAAGATTTTCCTTTCTCCCTCATAACATATACCTTTTTTGCTTGTCTCTCTGAAGCCACTCTTCCCCAATGACTGTCTCAAACACCTTTCCTAACTCACCTAGGGAAAACATCAAGGCCCAGATGTGTTTTTTATCATTCGTATGTGCGTTATTTCACCTTTTTTTCCCCGTAGAGCCTTAATCGTCGCGTAACCCATGAGAAGGCCCTAGCGTGACCCTACGACCCTGGGACTAGGCGACCCCTCGACCTGGTCGCTGATTCGGGAGGTCGCCAAGTCACTCACCACCTAACATCAGCCCACCATGCGACCCTGTGATCTAGCGACCCAGCAACCTAGTCGCAAGTCACCAAGTCGTGTTTGTTTGGGAATTCATACCAACGTGACCTAGCGACCCAGCGACCTGGTCGCAATTCGCTAGGTCGTGTTTCTTTGAAAGTGTGAACTGGTGCGACTTAGCAACTCAGCCACCTGGTCATAAGGTCGCCAAGTCGCAGGTTTACCCATCTCCTTGAATAATAGTTAAGCAGAGGTAGCAGCAACCTAAGTATTTATAATTATGTCATGCCTCTTATCGTGGGACTATTTCATGAATATGCCAGGGAACATTGAAGCTGAGCTTGAGTGTGTGTCCATCTCTTCAGCCTCAAGCAATATGGGGCCCCCGGTAGTTCGGAAAGGAGGCAAGGGTCCTGAAGTAGAAATTTCAGAAGAAGAGATGCCTCCCTTCCCTCCCCTTATCAATGGAGATACAGCTTGCGTGTTCGGGAAAGGAGATAGCATAAGTTGGTATCAGTTATACCAGGATTTCACGAAGCCTAAATTTCCAGAAGACCTCCCACACCGGCAGGTGTATATTCAGGTCAAGAGGTCTAAACTACACTACGTAGGGGCCCATCCACCCATTTTTCCATGCGTAGAGATGATCGAATGGATCTTCCAAAAGTTCTACTACAGAATCTGGGTCATTCAAGATCATTCAGGAAAGTCATTTACAAATCTGAAGGGGCAGGATGCGAAGGTCTACTATGCACTCCCCACCCGAGAACAGACTTTCAACGCTTAATGGGATACTACTCATGAAGTTACCATACCCGAGATCTTAAGGGGATGGTGAGAGGACCCGGAAAAGTTCAAATTCAGGAAGGATCGGGAATATAAAACAGTGGGCCTCAAGAGAGTCTACAAGTTGGTGGTGGAAATGTTATGAAGGATGTATGGCCGACAAGATGCCACCACTTTCAATGTTACTTGGTTTTCCCTCATGTACGTTGTTACAACATACGGCACCCGCTTCAACTAGGCCAACCTAATAGTAGCAGCCCTCAGGTCAAACATATCATCAGCACAAGCACCCGATGAAGGTTGTGCATTCAAATTCTATATGGCCTCTTATCTATTAGACGTAGTATGCGCGAGATGTAAATTTACCGGATGGTCTCATAACTGGGATACAGATCTTGGTAGGCCAATCCATAAAGAGTTGCAAGTATTCTGAGCCTCTAAGTACAAGTAAGATATAGAGTCAATATCACACAACTTCATTCCCGTGCTCTACGGAAAACTGTTTGGAAAGGATGCCCCATGCATGTCCAGGCGAGCCATGGAGGCAATAACCCAAGTGGCCAACTGGTTTCTTGTCACAGATAACACTTTCATCCAGATCTTCGGGTCATTCAAGGAACCCCACGCACTGCCCCAGTTCATCACTGATAAATTACTCTTGCAAGAAGTATGCTACCAGATGATGGGCGGGTTTTCAAAGCTTCTCACCAAGGGCAAGAAAAAACCATGGCCTACCCTCCCGCTTATTATCAACGCCTACACGGTCAAAGATTTCATGGAAGTAGAAGTAGAGACTGAGGAAACCAAGGGTTTTCATTTACTACCCTTATCACACAGGTCATATGACCCTGAAAGAATCGTTCCCTCACATTCCAAACGGGCCAAGTTGAAGTGGAGTTACCAGCACACGAAATGCCTTGTCGAGGATCGAATCAAGAACTGGTACAAAAAGGATAGGGAGGTTGCACTGGAAGAATCAATTGATCAAGATGAACAGGATGATCAAAATGCAGAATAAAGAACCAACATGCCAGGAGGAGCCTCATCTTCTAAAGCCAAGAAACCAAGGAATGATACGGGCAGTAGTCTCTCTAAACAGCAACAAGAACGAAGAATAAAAGAGGCTAAGGCACATCAAGAAGCCGAGGAGAAAGCAAAAGCAAAATAATTCAAAAGGACTCAATACACCCTAACATAGCAAAAAGGGGAGGACAAAAAAAAGAAACAACTAAGGGAAGAGCAGAAGAAGAAGCAGGCAAAAAAAGCTCACAGGAAAAATGAAGAAGAGGAAAAAAAGAGGAAAGAAGAGGAAGAGCGGACAGAGGCTGAGTGTAAGCTAAAGGAATAACTGGACAAGGCATAGAATAAGCGATAGCTAAAAGAAGAACAGGAAAAAGCGGAGGCCGAAGAGAAAGGGAAGAAAGAAGAAAGTCAGAAGTCATAGGAAGATCCCTCTAAGAAAGCAGGGGGAAGTAAAACTACACTCCCAAAGACAAGTTAACAGACATAACTTCCACACAGTGATGTGCCTCAAACCACCCCTATGACAAGCATGCATGTTAGTCTCTCAGAACTTGGCACCTCCAAGGAAAAATAAGATGAAGTCTTGGATCTGACAAGGCTAACTTATGACCAGTTCATGCCCAAGATTCGGCAAGAGAAGAGAAGGTGTTTAGCGCGGAACCCTGCTGCACTTCTCGCAGCCACAATGGAAAAAGACATAGTCTTGGATACCATAACCAATCCAATTATGATTGCATCAACTGGTACCACCTTTGCAACAGCCACAAAAGAAAACGTTAGCATAATGAGCAGAGAGAAGCTCAGGCTGAACAGGATAAGAAGGGGTTGGAGGAAGAAGTTCAGAAGCTACATTTCACAAGTGCCCAATCCAATGAATTTCCACTCACCATTCAAAGGGAGTTAGGCACTCTGGAATCCACTATGAAACAAGTATACGAAGAGATGTTCATGATAAAATAGACATATGCTCCATTACTGAAATCACAAGCAGAAACCAAAAGGAGGACTGCAGAGCTAAAGGATGCCTCCACTACTTTGGATAATAAGCTGGAATGGTCAAGAATATACCCACAGGCTCCTGACACTCTACCTAGGAAGGACTGGGTCTACACCCAGAATGACAAGGTTCAAATTCGAATGAAGATACAGTCTAAAGACAAGCCGGTCAAGGATCTAGAAAAGGTATTGTCTTCATATGAGCATTTGATCAGTGGGATTGATTCAATGGCAGAAACTCACCACATTCCTTCTCTGGGTACATTGGACACTAAGAAAACAAGAGAAGAGGATGCTCAAGACATTCAAACATTCTTGCAACCCATGAGACAAGTATTTGCCTCTCAGGATCTCTCCACCCCACAGGAAAATCTCATTCAATTCATCATCACTCCAGTCTGAATCTACACTAAACTAGCTTTTATATCCAATCAGATTGTAATAAAAAGGTGCACCTTAATCTCGGATGCTATTGAGTGCTTCCATAGATTGAAAGAATATACACCCCAGGTAACTCTCGTTGCTGCAGATTATCGAGCATGGCAATAGTATCTCAAAGATCAGCAACAAGTAGATGTATCGAACCTTGCAATCACACAATTGCTTCCCTGACCAACGAAAAGGCACAAGTCACAGGTCACAATAGGCAGGCAGTCGTAGGTCGCAACAGGAAAGCAGTCACAGGTCGCAAAAGACAGAGAGTCGCAAGTTGCCCCGGAGCTAGGTCGCAAGTCGTAGATGTCTCTCGGGTCGCACAGTATGTCAACATTCAGGAATAAAAAAAGTCAGGAACACCCAAGGGTCAATTTTTTTCTATAAATACTCCCTCCGGGGAATTGTAAAGGATATTTTTTGGGGACTCCAAAGGAGCAAAGAGAATTGTATAGCATCGGATACATATTTCTGAGAATGAATACGAACAAATGTTTTGATTCCACTCTTGGATCTGATGAGGACTCATGTGTTAACATTATGAATATTTTGTTTCATGTATCGAATATCTTCTTGGTTAACTGATCTTTGTTTTCTACTTATATCATTTATACGTTTCAGCTCACTTAATGCGTTAATGGTATAGGGTTATTTAATCGAGAGATGTTAGCAACTTTGTTATTAACATTATCTTATCTTTGTAAACGCTTAAGGAATTGAAGGGTGTTTTAACCATAAAGAACTATTTCTTATGTGGTTTGAACAGCTTTTACAAGCATGACCCTAATGATGTGTTGCTAACAGCCTTTCCTTTCGCTACATGCTTTAACTCGCTTTTGCTATTTGTGGTGTTTTATGTTCATTGAGACTCATGAACTATTTGTCTTGTATTATTCAAATAATGGTGTGTTCATAGGTCTGTAGGGCTCATTTGTGTCCAAGAAAAGGAATATTCAATGGTAGCCAGACCCACACCCCGGACGGGATCCCTATCACAAACGATTTAGAGTCTGATTGGGACTTTATACCGAGGAGATCTCTTACTGTTGGCCGGACATTTATTCCCATCAACAGATTTGGTACTAGAAGGAGGGCTGATGGCAGGCTCCCAGCACACAAGTAACATCCCGTTGCAAACCCCGGAAGGTGAGATCATGTATGAAAATACCGGTCCTCCACCTCTTGAAAATTCCCTGGAGGATGAACCCCCTTATTATGAGATCACCTCAGACCAGCTGAGGGCCCTACACCTGATCTCCCGTGACCTCATTTGAGGGTTGCAAAACATCCCTACCACTGGTTCCCTGGCCAACCCTCGAACTCCCGCAGCTAATCAGACTTGCCAAGGAGCCCTATTCAATTCCATACCTCAACTAATAGGTATTATGCTCGACAATTATGTAGATGTATTTGAGCGTAATTTAGCAGAACCCCCGGACAGCCCCCGATGGATTGAAGGGGGCAGCCCCGACATTACTAAAACCCAACCTAACGTCGGCCCGTAACTTGACCAACCTTTGAATGATGACACTCAAGAAAATAACCAGCTTGGTGGAGCAACTGGGAGGGGTCGGGGAGACAAAGGCCATGGGCATGGTCGAAATATGGGCCACCCTCACCACAACCGAAACCAAAACAGATTCCCCTTCCTTTATAACTGGAGAAATATTACAAATGTGGGGAACCGCGGGAGGAACCAAGACATGTACTCTCACCATGAGGGTGAGGCCTCTGGATCTGGCATGGGAAGTGAATTCGAAATTAAAATGGGGCATATATACATACCACGCCACCAGCAGGCTAGGCATGTGAAGCCGTTGGCTTAGATGGCACAGTCTCCCCTAGGTCTCCACAGTCCCCTCCATGACATTCCCCGACACCCTAAGAAGCACCTCCCTAAGTTTGACCCGGAAAAGGGTACGCTGGCTGAAGATCACATAAGAAACTTCTACTTGGCTTTGCAAATGATGAGAGTGCGTTCGGATGATGTAGCATGCCGACTCTTCCTCATAACTTAGAAAATAAGGCTGCTACATGGTACCGTTCCCTTCCTATTGCTTCCATTTCTTCCTGGGAGAAATTTCGCCATACCTTCCTCCAAAAATTTTCGAAAGACAAGACTCCTTCCATGCTTCTTACAGAGCTTAGTACTTGAAATTCCAGAAGAAGGAGAAGGTCAAAGACTTTAATCAACGCTTCGCTACTATATTGAACAAATTCCCTCCGAACGTGGCCTTAGATGATTCCATCACTATTGATTACTACACAAGGGCTCTCTCGTGAGATATCACTGTGTTCGTAAAATGCGAAGCCAAAGCTACCCTAGCAACAAATTATACCACTTCCCTCATTGTTGAAAAGGACATGTTGTCCATAGGAGCCATTAATCATGATGGTCGAGATGACACAAAGCCAACCACGAGAAGAACTCAACCTTCAACTCATAAGCCCGGAGACAAAGACAAAGGCCCCTTCGATTTCGAAAGTATCACCAAGTCTCTCAAGCTGTTACCAAACAAAGTCTTCGACCTTAAGAGGAAAAAAAATGACTCCACATTCGGTACAAAAACTCAGAAACCTTTCTTTAGGAAAAATAACCCCTCCATCGGTCGACCTCTGTCAAACCCGAACACTGGTCTTAACGTGGAAGAAATTGGCAAAGATAATTTCTGCTCCTTCCATCAAGCCTCCCACTTGGAGAAAACTTGCCCCCAATGGATCAACAGCATGACTGTCGTGGTAAATCAACTCTTAGAAGATCAGACCATGGGTGATTTAGAAGAGGAGGCTATCTCAAATGATGAAAAAACCTCTTCCCCAGATGAGGATATGGGATCCATTGTCATCGCCTTCGAGGTAATCCACGAGGAAATCCCCCCTTCCACAACTGAAATAAACTTGGCCGACGACCCTAAATCCAAACCTCCTCGAAATTATAGCTTAAGGAGAAAAGGCCTGGTGCCTGAACAGTCCTTCGAGGAAAAGAGAAAAGCTTTCTTAAGGAAAATCCTACCACCAAACACAGAGAACCAAACCTCTACTCTCGAGAAATCTAACCCAACCAATGCCCAAGTAAACCAAAAGGCTAGATCGTCATCAGGTTCTCCGAAAGCCTCCACTGAACCTATCTCACACCCAGATTCCGGTTATAACATTATCGAAGATATGAAGAAAATGTGGGCCAACATTTCCCTCTACGAACTCACTCGCATTACTAATCAGCAAGATCTTATTCTCAAAGCGTTTTCCAACCCACCGATGGCCAAACCTGTGAGTACCACATCTACCCAAGCTACTGGAAGTCCCTAGTCTATCGTGAATGTCTTTAATGCAAACTCTAGGGGGTCCACACCCCCTTTCCTCCTATCCTTAGAGATCTTCAACTTCAATTTCCATAAATACCTCGTCAATTCTG
The DNA here is from genome assembly GCA_034641835.2 of Pinus albicaulis. Lineage (NCBI taxonomy): Eukaryota > Viridiplantae > Streptophyta > Pinopsida > Pinales > Pinaceae > Pinus > Pinus albicaulis. Next base: position 452,180,188 of record CM076577.1, read on the forward strand.
GTGCATCCACAAATGTTATGCCCTTGTCTGCATGCAAGAAGTTAAACATCCGCCCCAAGAAAACTAACGTTAGGATCATTCAACTCGATAGATATCAGGTTCCCGCCGTAGGTGAGTTGAATAATGTCATCATCCACTTATCCTCTGAATCTAGGGTGCATCAGTGGATAGACATAGTGATCATGGATATCCCTGAAGCCTATGGTCTTCTCTTCAGCAGAGATTGGTCTAGCAAGCTGCAAGGATACTTTTCCACTGACTGGTCCCACCTGTGGCTCCCATACAAAGGTAGGAACAATCAAATCTGGGTCGAAATCGAACCTTACATGAAACACACGGTGACCGACCTGGACGCAACTAATGAACTATTCAGTTTCGCACAGGAAGAACTTGGCATGTGTTTCTTAGAATCCATGTTTGGGTGCTACCAAACCCCCCAATCTCCGGTCACTCAAGATTTCCAGTCAGAACCCTTGTTGGTCACTGACAACCACTTTGCCTCAACAAAATAACAGCAAGAAGCTGATGCCCCGAGTACATCTCCTATGTGCTCGGATGGCCTTGTGAAATCAGAAGATGATATTTGGACCTTATACTGATTTGGACCTTATACTACGATGGTTCCAAATCCCATGACGAGGCCAGTGTGGGCTGCATTTTGTTGGACCCTCATAAGAACAAGTTTCTAATCTCCTGTCGGCTGGAGTTCCAGCGCACAAATAATATGGCTGAGTATGAAGCCATAGATCTGAAAGTGAGTTGTTTAAAGGTAATTGGAGACTCTGAGATTATCACCCGTCAGGTACGTAACACCATCCATTGCTTATCTCCGCATTTGAAAGGTTACCAGCAAGAGGTATGGCGTTTAATTTCTAGTTTTGATGCTTTCAGTATTAAATCCATACTTAGAATGCACAATGTAGCAGCTGATACACTTTTCAATGCTGCTGCTAGATTCACCGCACTAAGAGATGGATTTTCTATTGAACTTGTTTACAAGCCATCCGTGCCAGACAATGTCACTAATCTATGCGCTTTCAATGATGATCAGCAGGTAACGGACTTCATGCTCAATACGGACGTGTTTAAGGATGTAGTTATAGAAGAAGAGGATTGTGATCAGGCCTTGCAAAGGGAACAAGAGGATCGTAAAGGAAATCCCATACCCAAAGGGATCGTGTCGCTTGAAAAGTTGTTTGATTTACAAAACCATTTTTGCGGACCTCCCAACACGAAGGTGCAGAGTTCCACTTTGGTGCACCAACAGCTAAACCTCGGGACAAAGAAGGAACCTAAATTTTTCAACCTCGATACTGAATGCACCCCTCATGAAAGGAAATCCTTCAGTGAGTTATTCAAGAAGTACCGAGATGTTTTTGCCTGGACATATGATGAGCTGCGAACCTATGACACACGAATCATCTAGCACGTGATACCCATGAAAGAAGGAATGAAACCATTCCAGCATAAGCTAAGAAAGTTACACCCTACTTTGGAGTCGATGATCCAAAAGGAACTGAAGAAAATCTTGGACGCGCGTATAATATTCAAAGTCTGACACTCAACCTGGGTGTCAAATTTGGTTTCGGTGTGTAAAAAATCTTGCAAAATTCGTTTATGCGTAGACTTCCAAAATTTGAACAGAGGTTCGGACAATGACAACTACCCGGTGCCCCCAATGGAGAAGATCCTTAAAGCAGTATTAGGTTTGGAGATTTTCTTGTTATTAGATGGTTTTTCAGGTTATAACCAAGTACTATTGGTTAAACCCGACCGACTGAAAACCACATTCAAAAATAAATTGGGGACGTTCGCGTTCAGACGCATGCCCTTTGGCCTGATCAATGTTGCAGAAACCTTCCAGAGAGCCATGGATATTGCTTTCCAAGGCCTAACGGGGCATAGCATGGTAGTATACCTTGACGACGTCACCGTGTTTTCAAAGCGTAGGTGTGACCATTTACACCACCTCAAGTATATTTTTGAAAGGTGCCGAAAAAACGGGATCTCACTCAATCCAAAGAAAATCATTTTCGCTGTCTCCGAAGGAAATCTGTTGGGACACATCATAATCCCAGACGGTATAGTATTGGATCCAAAACGCGCAAAATTCATCGCCCGTATTCCTCCCCCAAGCAGCAAGAAGGCCATGCAGTATTTCCTGGGGAAAATCAACTTTGTGTGAAAATTTATATCATACTTTTCCCAAATAGTCAAACCTTTGCAAGGTATGATCAAGAAGAACGCAAACTTTAAATGGAATTCTCCCAAGAAAGAAGCATTCAATAATATCAAACAGGCCATCACAGAAGCACCCGCTCTTCATAGCCCAAATTTCAGCAAAGGCTTTATCTTGTACACCTTCGCCTCAAACTCATCTCTCGCAGCCGTCCTCACTCAAAAAGATGCCAGAAATGATGAACGACCTATATCATTCATGAGCGTAGGTTTTCAAGGTGTCGAGCTAAATTTTCCAGAGATTGATAAACAAGCCTACGTAGTGTACAAAGCACTAAAACAGTTCAGGTCATATATTTTGAAGAATCACGTCATAGTGTTCGTACCTCACCTAGCGGTCCGCTCACTTTTCGTGTAGCAGGAGCAAGGCGAGAGAGGAGGAAACTGGATAACGTGTCTTCAAGAGTATGACTTGGAATTCAAGCTGGCACACACTTTCAAGGGCCAAGGGCTATGCCGAATGGCTGTGGAAGCCACAGACTTGCGAGGCAGTGAAGAGGAGTGTTGGGACCACGAAATCGACATGTCTCAAACTGATAATATACCTTGGTAGGATACCTTTTCATGGTACGTCGATCTTCAGCAATATATGAGCCACGGTATCATGGATCCCACTTTAACCACCTAGCAAATATGTGCAATAATACTGAAATTTGCATCCTATCAGTTGGTGCAGGGTAAGTTGTATTGCAAGCACCACAGCGAGGTTCTGTTACGTTGTTTGGAACATGATGAGGCGCAGAAAGTCTTGACCGAACTTCATGATGGACCGGCTAGTGGGCACTATGCAGGGGACACCACCACTCACAATATCATGTGTGCTGGTTTCTATTGGCCCAATCTATTCAAGGATCCACATGCTTATGTTTGGAAATGCCTCCAATGTCAAAAATTCACCAACAAGGAAACACGGCCATCCGCCCCGTTGCAGTTTGTTGCGGTGGAAGAACCTTTTCAACAGTGGGGACTTGACGTGATCAAGGAAATTTTGCCACACTCTTCCAAACAACATAGATACATCCTCACGGTTATGGACTACTTCACAAGGTGGGTTGAAGCAATACCGTTGCGTCAAATCAATGATCAAGAGGTAATGGCTTTCATCACTTAGCACATCATGACCAAGTTTGGTGTTCCAACCTCCCTTGTTTTTTATAACGCAACTTATTTTTCATTGCTCAAATTATATGAATTTGCTTTAGAAAATTGTATAGTGCTCAAACACTCCGCCAACTATTACCCCCAAGTAAATGGGTTAGCCTAGTCAATCAATAAGAATCTCATATGCATCATCAAAAATACTCTATTGGCCCAACGACGAAACTGGCATAACGCACTCCATAATGCCTTGTGGGCTGACCGCGTCACACCCAAACCATCCTTGGGCACCTCCCAATTTTTTCTTGTGTACGGAAAAGAATAAATCCTTCCTCCCAACTTGTCTCTTCCAACCCTTCAATTGTCACAAGAAGCTCATGGCACCCCTTGCCCTGCCTTACAGGCTCGAATAGACACATTGTTGAAACTAGAGGAGGGAAGGCTAAAAGCTCGAGAAAAATTCACCATCCACCAGAGGCAGATAAAATGATGGTTCAATAAGAAATCCACTGAAAGACAAGTTTTTGAAGTTCGCGACCTTGTCCACAAATGGGACAAAGATAATGAAGCTAAAGGAAAACACTCCAAATTCCAAGACCTATGGACTGGTCCCTTCCAAATCTATGAAAAGGTCGGTCCCCACACTTACAGGTTACAGACCCTTGAAGGGAGGATTGAGGTCCTCCTAGTAAACGGGCACGACCTTAAACATTACCTCACCTAACAGCCCCAAGGGGCTGTCACCTTACCTTGTACCATAGTTTTATTCTCTTTTTTTCTTGTTTTTGTTGTTTTATGTTTTTCAATATATGGCTTGCTTCGAGCAGGCTCTCCGAAATCCATTCCCTTTAGCACCCCAAGTTGAAGGATGGACAGAGTAGTTACTTAATTGGCATGCTGTATCGGAATCTCTGCTCGTGAAGAATCGCCCCTGGAACGCAAAAAATGGCACGAGCTGGCCTGTGATAGGCACCTAGTCGGGAAAACACAACTAAGTCCCAGAAACCAAGCACATTTAGTTCATCTAGTCTGTTGGCTCAAGGGACTGTTGTATAAGAGAAAGCTCCAGTGAAGTCGGTCGCTAGAAGGGAAGGGAATAGGGAAAACCTCATATGTGAATGGATATCCGAGAAAAACTCAAAGGTCCTTGTATAGACCAGGAGCAACCTCTCTTGCAATAAAAATAAGTCGAGATCCTTCATCCGCCTAGGAAATACTTGCCACCTTCAAATAAGTGCCTTGAGCATAGTCAAAATAAGTGCTTTGAGCACATTCAAATAAGTGCTATTAGCATAAAATAAAGGGTAAAGGATTGATAAAGGCCTCTTGCGTAGAGAGGCAATGCGACGACTTCGTCGGGGTACTGACAAGGCTCACTAGTAGCAGAGCAACGTCTGTGACTCCTAGGCAGTGACTCTGTCGGGACTACTAGGTTCCCTGGTAGTGGAAAAACGCAACAAGGACCCAACAACTATATCGGATCCTGGAAATCTTTGAAGTTGCTCCAACCCTTTCTGTTTGGTCTCCAGAAATGAAAAACGCGATGAACCAGCACAGTAAGCTATGCAAACAGGTCAAGCAAATGCGCAAGGTCTAAGGATGAAAGTAGTGGGACCCACGAGGTGAAAGGAACAGCCTATTAAGCCCCCCCACCCCCCTCAAGATGAAGCACTAGCAGATTTCCTGGTTCCTACCAGTGAATCTCCATTTTTTGTAGCCGCTACAACACCCTCCAAAATTTTTCCCCATTTAAAAATTTTTGAGCCCCTGATATTTCAATAAAGATGGAGTCTGATGTTGAATCTCATTTTTTTTAAACTGCCAGTCGCAGAGTCGCAAATCTTATTAAATCCAAAATTTGTGATGTTGCGACCACCCTAGGTCGCATATTGATCAAAAACTTAAAAATTGCGACTGTGCGACCTCGCGACCTCGCGAACCCCAGATCGTGAAGTCGCAAGGTTGTAAGGTCGTACAACCCCTCAACCAGCTTTACTTTGTGAATTGTGACCCTCATTAATTGACCGCACGTGCAACCCCTTTATACATAAAAGGGTCGCGTAGGTCGCATTCGACCTGCGAGACGGAGCAAGTAACGTCTCTGACAAGCCAGCTCGAGCGTGTTTTTCCTAGGTAAGTTGCCTAATCCTCCTATTTTTTTCCTTTTTTATTAATTATTTCCAATCCTCCCCTTGCCCCTAGCCTATTTATCCCTTCCTTGGCCCCATTCAAGCTCCATGGCAGCCCTCTACAAGATTTACCTTTCTCCCTCATAACATATACCTTTTGTTCTTGTCTCTCCAAAGCCACTCTTCCTCAATGACTGCCTCAAATTCCTTTCCTAACTCACCTATGGAAAATATCAAGGCCCAGATATGTTCTTTATCATTCGTATGTGAGTTATTTCACCTTTTTTCCCTTAAGAGCCTTAATCTCCGCGTAACCCATGAGAAGGCCCTAGCGCAACCCCACAACCCTACAACTAGGCGACCCCGCAACCTGGTCGCTGAGTCAGGAGTTCGCCAAGTTGCTCACCACCTAACATCATCCCACCATGCGACCATGCAATCTAGTGACCCAGCGACCTAGTCGCAAGTCGCGAAGTCGCGTTTCTTTGAGAATTTGCACCGACGCGACCTAGTCGCAAGTCGCTAGGTTGTGTTTCTTTGAAAGTGTGAATCGGCGTGACTTAGAGACATGGTAGTAAGGTCTCCAAGTCGCATGTCTACCCATTTCCTTGAATAATAGTTAAGCAGAGGTAGCAACAACCTAAGTATTTATAATTATGTCATACGTCTTATCGTGGGACTGTTTCATGAATATGCCAGGGAACATTGAAGTCGAGCTCGAGTGTGCATCCATCTCTTCAACCTTAAGTGATATAGGGCCCTCGGCAGTTTGGAAAAGAGGCAAGAGTCCTGAAGTAGAAATTCTAGAAGAATATATGCCTCCTTCCCCTCCCCCTACCTATGGAGACATTTCTTGCGTGTTCAGGAAAGGAGATAGCATGAATTGGTATCAGGTATACCAGGAGTTCACGAAGCCTGAATTTCCAGAAGACCTCCCAGGCCGACAGGTGTATATTCAGGTCCAGTGGACTAAAATACACTGCGAAGGGGCCCATCCACCCATTTTTCCATGCGTAGAGATGATCAAATGAATCTTCAAAAGATCGACTCCAAAATATGGGTCATTTGAGATCATTCAGGAAAGTCATTTGCAAATCTGAAGGGGCAGGATACGGAGGTCTACTATGCACTCCCCACCCGAAGAACAGAATTTCAACGCTAAATGGGCTACTACTCACGCAGTTCCCATACCCGAGACCTTAAGGGGATGGTGGGAGGACCCGGAAAATTTCAAGTTCAGGAAGGATCAGGAATATAAAACAGCGAGCGTCAAGAGAGTCTAAAAATTGGTGGTGGAAATGTTATGCAAGATGTATGCCTAACAAGATGCCACCACTTTCAATGGTACTTCGGTTTCCCTCATGTATGTTGTTACCACATGCGGCACCCACTTCAACTGGGCCAACCTAATAGTAGCAGCGCTCAGGTCAAACATATCATCAGCGCAAGCACCCGATGAAGGGTGTGCATCCAAATTCTATATGGCCTCCTATCATTTGGTCGCAGTACGTGCGAGATGTAAATTTACTGGATGGTCTCATAACTGGGATGTAGAGCGTCGAGGGCTATTCCATAAAGAGTTGTAGGTATTATGGGCCTCCAAATACAAGCAAGATATAGATTCGATCTCACACAACTTCATTCCCGCGCTCTACAGAAATGTTTTTGGAAAGGATGCCCCATGCATGTCCAGGCGAGCCATGGAGACAATAACCCAAGTGGCCAACTGGTTTCCTATCACAGATAACACTTTCACCCAGGTCTTCGGGTCGTTCAAGGCACCCCACGCACTTCCCCAGTTCATCACAAATAAATTACTCTTGCAAAAAGTATGCTACCAGATGACGGGCGGGTTTTCAAAGGTTCTCACCAAGGGAAAGAAAAAACCATGGCCTACCTTCCCGCTTACTATCGGCGCCTACACGATCAAAGATTTCAGGGAAGTAGAAGTAGAGGCTGAGGAAACCAAGGGTTTTGATTTACCACCCATATCACATAGGTCATATGATCCTGAAATAATTGTTCCCTCACATTGCAAATGGGCCAACTTCAAGTGGAGTTACCAGCACACGGAATTCCCTACCGAGGATCGAATGAAGAACTGGTACAACAAGGATAGGGAGGCTGCACCAGAAGAATCAACTGATCAAGATAACCAGGATGATCGAAATGTAGAAGAAAGAACCAACACACTAGGCAGAGCCTCATCTTCTAAAGCCAAGAAACCAAGGACTGATACAGGCAGTAGTCTCTCTAAACAGCAATACGAATGAAGAATCAAAGAGGCTAAGGCACAACAAGAAGAAGAGGAGAAAGCAAAAGCAGAAGAATTCAAAAGGACTCAAGACACCCTAGCACAGCAGAAAGGGGATGACAAGCAAAAGAAACAACTAAGGGAAGAGCAGAAGAAGCCCGCAGGAAAAAGGAGGAAGAGGAAAAAAAGAGGAAAGAAGAGGAAGAGCGGACAAAAGCTGAGCACAAGCTAAAGGAAGAACTGGACAAGGAAAGGACTAAGCACCAACTAAAATAAGAACAGGACAAAGCGAAGGTCGAAGAGAAAAGGAAGAAAGAAGAAAGTCAGAAGTCACAGGAAGATCCCTCCAAGGAAGCAGGGGGAAGTAAAACTCCACTCCCAGAGACAGGTGAACAGACATAACTGCCACTCATTGATGTGCCTCAAACCACCCCTATGACAAGTGTGTGTTTTCCTCTCTCAGAACTTGGCACCTCCGAGGAACAAGAAGATGAATTCTTGGATCTGATAAGGCTAACCTATGACCAGTTCACGCACAAGATTCGACAAGAGAAAAGAAGGTGTTTAGCGCGGAACCCTGCCGCACCTCTCGTAGCCACAATGGAAAAGACATAGTCTTGGATACTGTTAGTCATCCATAACTTTGATTTTATCCAAATATGAATAAGTTGAAAATCTTAGATTTCTAGAAACAATATTTGCAGAAATACTGTGAGTTCTATAAATCTCACTACCTTCATCATCTTAAAGTCTATCAGTTCACCAAAATCTTCGTTTATGCCCTCTAAAAAGTTAGCCCTGCTATTACAAAGAATATTTTTTCTAAGCCATTTTCTCCATCATCTCACCTCCAAAATCCCTCCATCTCACACATTATTCACCTATCCTAACAAGCTGCAAATTCCTCTAAACAAACCTTCATTTTCCCTTCTCCACCCTGTATTTCCTAAGAAGACCTCTTTTAACCACAAAAACACCTTTGTTTGGTTTAAAAACACCCTATTCTAGCCTATCGGAACTTCTAAAAAGCCCAAAAATCCCACTTATTTAGGCCTTTTCTGAATATTTATAACAATAAGGCTTTAAGCGCCTTTTGGCTCAAACCCCTATCCCTTAATTCTTCATAAGACTGAGGCCCAAAATCGTCGGCTGAAAGTGTTAAGCCCCATCGGCCATCACATTTCGGCATTTCCCATTTCCACTTTCCCAAATCTCCGTCGAGGTTTACCTCTGCCGATGGATTAGTAATTGTCGATCTCCCCAAGATCGGACGGTCCGCGTTTCATCGCAAACCGCAACGGGTCACTTCCGCCATCCCTTTCGCCGCCGATACACGCTCTGTCGATATGATCTCGATCGTTGATCCATCAGATCTAACGGCCATCACACTCTCGCTTTTCTCCTCCCACTCCCGACCATTCCCCTCTACTCGCTTTTCTCCAATATGATCTCGACCGTTGATCCTCCCGATTCAACGGTCATCACTCTTTCGCATTTCACCCATCCTCCCACACCATTTGTTATTTGTGCGGCCTGGTGAAAAGATCTCGACCGTTGATCTACTCGATCCAATGGTGATCGCCTTCTCGCCTTTTGTCAAAATCTCACAACCATTGCCCAATCCCCACCTGCCACCTGTACTCCACTACCGAAGTTGCACCCCACCATTGGGATAAACCTGCACCGTAGATCTCTTTGCTGGAGATCTAACGGCTTGCACCCATTTCGCGTGGATTTTTTCGCCAAGGTTTAATGCCGCTTTTTTGCGCGAAATAAGAGGTTTTTCTTGGGACGCATGGTGATCTCTGAGTGGAATCATGTTTGTTGGCTCCCAAACCGCTTACCGCCAATCTACCGCGCGATAAACCACTCCAGTTTTCGCAAAACCACTCATTTATTCTTCGCGCCATAATTTAAATCTTTTACTCCTTCCACCTGTTTCCACCTCTGGAAACTGTCCCCTACTCATCCTCCACCTCTGCAAATCACTCTGATGCCTCATAAGCCCCCTAAAAAGCAGTTTAGACCAAAAACGCATGTTTTTTATAAAAAAATTGTTGTTTGTTGTAGGTTTCATGGCGGTTAAAATACACAGAGCCATCCCACAATAACAGTCAGGTTATCACAACCGAGGATGACGATCCTCAAGGCCAACATAATGAGGAAAAGGGAGATCCAAGGGTTGATTATTAAAGGAACATTCAATGATTCATGACCACTGACTATTTTACTAAGCCCTCCAGCGCAACGGCAGAAGACCTATACACAAACGAATCAAAGAAAATCAGTAAAGACCAAAGAAACATTGATTAAAGGATAAAGTTCAAAGACAAAAGATTAAACTTAAAAACAGCCGAATGAAGCAAAGGGATAGTAAGGCTGATTAATTAAAATTAGATTTGGGCTAAAAAGCCTAAAGACACAGTTTATTGATTAAATCAGGAAGACTTATGCCAAAAGCAACCTCGAATACATCAACGAGGAGCAATTATTCGCCCAAAAAATCTAACTGCCACCTATGGAATGTTTTCTGTCCAGAATGACAAACTGGCAGTTATTACATAGATAGAAGATATTTTAAGCTGTCAGGCAATTATTCTAAAAGATAGAAATAGGCCTCAAGGTCAAACGTTTCGCCTATCTTTGCTTAGAAAGTTAATATAGAGTTATTAAACAAAGGAGTAGTTGAACATCTTCCTACCTTATGCCTTGCATGGTTTTCAACGCTAGGAATGCATTTACTCTGTAATTAATAAAACTTGAACCCTAGATCAGCTCCACTTCCTCATTCGCAGCATAAATACTGCATTTGAACTCATTTTATTGTTGGCATTTGATGACTCTTTGAAGTAATACATAGTTTCTTAGAAGTTAAAGGAAATTGATGTTTTGGAACTTGTAGATGTTTTGACCTGTTTGTTGATGAGGAAGGCTCTATCATTGGATCCCTGAACTTGGTTATTGGTGAAGTACTCTAAATATGTTATTGTTATTTCCTGTTCCATTATGTTTCACCATTCTCTATTACAGTAGGGTAAAAAGTTTAGGCTAAGAAATGTCTTTTGAAAGCACCTTAGTTCTGTTTACTCTTCACTGTCTTAATGTTTTCTTCTGCTAGGATAATCTAGAGAATTCTTAATTGCTCTCTAGGAATCTTATGCTTGTTTATTTCTTAAAAAGTTCAATACAGTTGGTTTCAAGAATGATTTATGGTTTTCCCTGCTTACTTGCTACCACTTAAGAAATTTTTCTGAAGTCTCCCTTCAAAGTACCATTGTTTAAAGTCTACCAAAGAGGTTTTGTTCCGATCATACCCTTTGTACTTGCTTAAATAATTGTTTTGAAGGTCTTTATAGCTGTAATCAAAGATGTTTAGGCATTCCCTCTTCTATGAATGTAGTTATTTGTGAATCTTGAATGTTTTCTAATCCTTGAAGGTGAAATCACTAGAAGTTAAATGAGTTTCTCGCCTTCTATATTTCATTGGAGAAGTTTATCTTGGAATTATTATTTACTGAAGTGTGGTTTGTAGAATTAATGGATAGCCCTATCTATTGAATGCCTCTTCATGTTCAGATAATGTTTTAGGTCTCTTTGTTGAAAATTACATATAATTAAGGGTTCTTAATTGCCCTTAGTTCTACTTTTCATTCTAAAATCCTTGATGTCCATTTCATTCCACCTACAAGACCTCGAGGATCCACTGTCCAAGTTATATTTTCCCTTTGATACCTCTGATCTATTGATTGACTTGTCATGACTTCTATTTGACTTCTATTTGAATCTATTACCCAATGACTTGGAGATTTCCTCATTCTATTTATGCTGCCTAGATCATCATGTCTAACCAAACAATCAAACAAATTATTGCTTCATACAAGCAAACAATCATATCTTTGCAAACAATTGAGAGATCCCTCTCTGAGACTTGGAAGGCTAGGTCCTAGAGCTCTAAATATTAGTTTTGATGTTCCCTTTTCATTTGGTATACCAATCTGCCAAATCACAAGACCCCAAGAGATACCAGAACCAATCTGATTATGATTGCATCAGCTCGTACTGCTTTTGCAGCAGCCATAGAAGAAAACGTTAGCAGAATGAGCAGAGATATTCTCTCTTTACAAAACACGCTGCAAATTTCTGAGCAGAGAGCAACTCAGGCTGAATAGGATAAGAAGGGGCTGGAGGAAGAAGTTCAGAAGCTACATTTCACAAGTGCCCAAGCCAATGAATTTCCACTCAACATTCAAAGGGAGTTAGGCACTCTAGAAGCCACTATGAAACAAGTATACGAAGAGATGTTCACGATAAAACAGACAATCGCTCCATTACTGAAAGCACAAGCGGAAACCAAAAGGAGGACTACATAGGTAAAGGAGGCCTCCACTACTTTGGATAATATGTTGGAATGGTCAGGCATATACCCACAGGCTCCTGACACTCTGCCTAGGAAGGACTGGGTCTGCACCCAGAATGACAAGGTTCAAATTCGAATGAAGATACAGTCCAAAGACAAGCTGTTCAAGGTTCTATGAAAGCTAATGTCTTCATATGAGCATTTGATCAGTGGGATCGATTCAATGGCATAAACTCAACACATTCCTTCTCAGTGTATGTTGGACACTGAGAAAATAAGAGAAGAGGTTGCTCAGGACATTCAAACATTCCTGCAACCCATGATACAAGCAGCTGCCTCTCAGGATCTCCCGGCCTCACAGGAAAATCTCATTCAGTTCATCATCACTCTGGTCTGAATCTACACTAAATTGGCTTCGCCATCCAATCAAATTGCAACAAAAAGGCGCACCTTAATCCCTGATGCTCTTGAGTGCTTCCATAGATTGAAATAAGATACTCCGCAGGTAACTCCCATTGTTGTAGATTATCGAGCATGGAAACAGTATCTCAAATATCAGAAACAAGTAGACGTACCGGACCTCGCAATCACACAATTGCTTCCCTAACCAAGGAAAAGGCACAAGTCGCACGTCGCAATAGGTAGGGAGTCATAGGTCGCAACAGGAAGGCAGTCGCAGATCGCAAAAGACAGAGAGTCGCAGGTTGCCCCGAATCTAGGTCGCAAGTCGGAGATGTCTCTCAGGTCGCACAGTATGTCAACAGTCGAGAATGCGAAAAGTCAAGGACACCCAAGGGTCAATTTGTTCTATAAATACTCCCTCCGAGGAATTTTAAAGGATCTTTTTTTGGGACTCCAAAGGAGCAAAGAGAATTGTATAGCATTGAATACATATTTCTGAGAATGAATACAAACAAATGTTTTGATTCCACTCTTGGATCTGATGAGGACTCGTGTGTTAACATTATGAATATTTTGTCTCATGTATCAAATATCTTTTTCGTTAACTGATCTGCATTTTCTGCTTATATCATTTATATGTTTCAGCTCACTTATTGTGTTAATGGTATATGGTTATTTAATTGAGAGATGTTAGCAACTTTGTTATTAACATTATCTTATCTTTGTAAAAGCTTAAGAAATTGAAGGGTGTTTTGACCATAAATAACTATTTCTTCTGTGGTTTGAACAGCTTTTACAAGCATGACCCTAATGATGTGCTGCTAACAGCATTTCCTTTGGCTACATGCTTTAACTCGCTTTTGCTATTTGTGGTGTCTTATGTTCATTGAGACTCATCAACCATATGTCTTGTATTATTCGAATAATCATGTGTTCTTATGTCTGCAGGGCTCATTTGTGTCCAAGAAAAGGAATATTCAACGGTAGCCGGACCCACACCCCCGGCGGGATCGCTATCACAAATGGTTTAGAGTCTGATTGGGACTTTATACCGGGGAGATCCCTTACTGTTGGCTAGACATTTCTTCCTGTCAACACCAACATACATGAAGAACCATAAGGGCAGGAGAATGAATAGGTTTCTCAAAGGATGAGCAACATTTTCAGTAGGGGGTTATGACGGGCCTTTAAATTGGACATAAATTATGGCCCATATAACCTTTCTCAGGCACATAAAAGATATATTAAATCTCTTCTTTTACACTTAATAATGTTTTTTTAAGCTTTAATATGTTCTTAGGAAGGTTTAGAAATAATTGGATATTTGTGCCTAATATTGTTTATTTTTGAAGGATATTGTGAGAATATTGGGAAAATTATGGAGATTTGGAGAAGGAGATAATTTAGGGACTTGATCCCTACTACTGGAGGATCAATATTAGAAAATAAATGAACAAAATATCATGAAATCATTGAGAATTTATAGAGATATTCTGGAAATCTGATGATTGAGAAAAACTAGGAATGTGTTTCCTATCATTTACTGCAAACTCCTAGTGTTGGGAACCAAATCCACTATTTGAGGGATTTTGGAGGGGAAAGCTTCCTCCTTTAAATTATAATTCTTCCTCGTCATTTTTTATAAGTACCAATTCGAATTCGCCTCTAGGGGCATAGTCTTATTGTGGAGAAAACTTGTTTTCTCGCAACTCCACTTTCTTTTCTTGCAGGGATGTACTTGCATTGATTCAATAATGAAGATTGGTGTCATTTTTAGCTTATAAGGCTTGTTTTCTTCCATAGGAATCTGATTCCTCCTTGGGCTTCGCCATCTCAGGAACCTCAGAGCCCTCTTGCACAATTTTTTTATGTTCTTTTCACTTCTTATTCACATACATCTCTTATCTCTATTTTGCATATTTCTGTATTTAGAATTGTTTCTTCTCTTGTTGTAGGATTGAGTTAGATGAATTAAGTGAGTTATTTTTAAGGATTTTTTTAGGTTCAAAAAAATTATTAATCCTTAGAATAATTTTATAAGGTCATCTTAATCATTAAGCTACTTGGATTTGGTTACTAGTTCACGAATACAAGATTTCTAGAAGTGCCTTGTAGCAAAATAGTAGTAAAATTCTCTTTTTTTTTAGAAGGGGTTAATGATATCTATTTGACTTTATTCCAATTTTATTAGGTCATAATAATGTTAAATTTATAACAAAATTCACCCCATTGAATTTTCACTTGATTAGGATAGGCATTTGATAGATTAACTGGCTCACTAGTTCTTGAATTTCCAGATTTTAGAGTAGTAATTTTTTCTGTTATTTTTTAGCACGTGTGAACAGGTGTATTTTGGAGTGATTCCACTTGGAATGGAGACCTAATACATCATACTTAATAACAAAAATTTTCCCATCCCATTTTCATTTGATTTACATAGTCATTCAGTGAGTTATTTCCAAAACAGACTTGCCTGTAGCAAAAACATAGTTGCATGTAGAACTCTTGTAGCATGTGTAAACTTGATGAGGTTTGCTCCCAAAGGCTAGTTTTTATCCCTCGGGCTTGAATCATGACCACTAGGACCTAAATACATGATTGAGGAAGAATGAACACCATTTAGGACATTCATTTTCGCAAATTATATTAGGTATATTTATTTGAATTCATGCTCTTCTAATTTCAATTGTAAATTGTTGTTCTTACCTAGGATTAATTTCTTTTCAAAGAAAAAATTCCATTTCTGCAATTAGTTTAGGCTTTGATTTCATGACATTCCCTCCATTACATCATATCAACAAAAGAAAGACACATTGTATGTTGCACATATAGTGCAGATACCTCTTAAGTTTGTATGAACCTCGGGTTGATAAGTAAAGTTAGTAGCCTCGGGAGTTGCATCATTATTTTTGCAATACTGAGGCTCGTCACTTTTTGGCGATGTTTCCAGGGAGGTGTCAAAGTATGCATTGCTTTCTTCTCTATTTGATTCAATTCTTTTAATTTCTGCAATAACAAAAAATTGCATTGGGCATATTTCATTTCAAAACACAAAATTGCATTGCATTAGCATTCTTATTCAAACAAATATTTAAAAATACTTCTCCAACACCAACCCCCCCACCCCCACATTTGATCACATGGTGCAGTAAGATCCACATCACCATCCACTTTTGCAGGTAGACGAAGAAGAGATGGAAGAGAATGTAGAAGAAATTTATGGAGATGATGACAATGAAGAAGATCCTCTTGGATTTCCCATTCAAGATATCGATGTCAGTGTGCATATGAAGAACATCTCTCCATATTTCCTTCCCAACTTCCATGGTATGAGGTCAGAGGATCCGGAAACCTTTCTCTTTGAATTTGAAATACTTTGTATATCTTATGGCTACTTATCACACACTCAAAAATTGAGATTGTTTCCTGCAAGATTGAAGGATAAAGCTCTTAAATGGTTCATGAGTTTGGGTACTAATTCAATAAGGTCATGGAATGATATACAAAATATATTTCTAGAAAAATATAAAGATCGTGATCTTAAAGAATAAATTTTTAGAATGAATCAAGAAGAAGATGAGAGCCTTGAGGTTCTAATAGAAAAGTTCATGTATAATTTTAAGAGGGAAAAATTGCATCAGTTAGGATTTCACACACTAAAACCCTCTTACTTAGAAATATTAGGGATGAGTGGATTAATCTCCTTGATCTCATGAGTAAAGGAGATGTATACCAATTATCATTTGAATAAATTTGTGAAACATGCAAGTGCATATCAATAGGAAGGGAAAGAGTAAGTAAACCAACATCAAGATTGGTAAGTCAAGTTAAACTTAGAAATTTGCTTGATAAATTTAAAACATAAATTCTTAGCAATATGAGCGAACAAGTAGAAATGTTAAGGATGCAATATGAGCAAAAAGAAGACATTGATATGTGTGTTGTCCATGCAAAATCATATTTCCCGTCATTACCAAGGTTGAAGGAATTTTACCAAGAGGACAATGGAACAAGTTGATCACCAAAAAATCTATGTTATGTAGCTCCAAGAAGACCATGGCAGCCTAGTCACCTTGATATGACGCAAGGACCAACTTCACAATTAATCCAGATTTATGCAGGAACGCAGTATAATACAAAAATAGACATAAAAACAGAGATGCAGCGGAAATAATACTTCATTTCATTAATATCAAATAACATAAATATGCTTATAGACATAATGGAAATAAACCAGCTAGGGCTTTGGTAGCTTATCTCTGAGAAGAGATGTGGTGGCTACAGGCCTTTGAACTGTGTTTTTTTTTTTGGTGAATGAGGCTAATCTATATTAATTCGAAAAAGGAAGCAATACATATGCTACAAGTTGGGTTGGTTAGTTGCGCTTAACCAATCACAACCTTTGTTGCGCAGATAAGGAGCTGCCTCCATGGAGGGAACCAACCTGAAAAGTACATGAAACAAAAAATTACAAAAATGTGTTGTAGCACTATTGAAAATAGAAGTTCTGTAATAAAAGTAAGCATGGCAAAAAACTAGGAAGAGTTGAGCTCCTACGCAGTCATTAGTCTTCGACTTCATCGTCGCTATCTGGATCTTCCTTCACTATGGGATAAGCGTATGCCTGTGCGGCAACTTCCTCTTCATCGATGGGTAGACGTGGAGGCCTGGAGACCAATGCGTAGAGGCTGTGAGCCACCGGGTATTTGGCATCTGGGATGCGTGTCTAGGTATATTCTAAGTCCATTCTCCAAACATCTGTGTCATCCTCATCATCTTCCTGAGCCAAAAGAGGCTTGGTCTTACATGGCAAGGGGTGATCCTGGTGCACTGTGGTGGAATTCCTTGGGCCACTTCTACCTCACTGCGAAACATGCAGGGGTCCTCCTCCTCCTGGTCAAGTTTGGGGCTCTGGGGAGCCTCTCTAGCATGACTGCCCGAGGAGGAACCTTCAATAGATTCTAGGCGATTATCAGGCCCACGGTGGTTGTGACCAGCGAGTGCACCTCTTTGGCCTCCTATGATGGTTCTTTGATGAATCCTAGGTGCCATGGTCAACTGAATCAAAGGAGGTGCGAAGCAAGGAGAATGCACGTCCAGGAGGGAGGTGTGAAGCAAGGTGCCAGTGGATGGGTAGGTGCGCTGGAGGGGAATGCACGGCAAGGGGCACGGGATAATGGGAGAACCCAGGCTTATGAAGCTTGCCAGATAGAAGGAGCTGGGGTGAGTCACGCAGTCAGGGGGAAGCGTAGCCTGGGGAATTTTTCACAGCACAGCACTAGGGAGGAGGCTGCACGATAGACTGGGCATGCAGGAGGGCAAGAACTATAACAACATATAAACCTGGAGGAACAGACTATGAATCTCTTTGTGCTGAAGGATGTTCCCTTTTACAGGTTTGTGACACATGATAAGTGGTTGAGAATTATTGTGCCTCACACGTAGCTGTGTGTTGTAACGATTTTCATTAGGCACGTGCGAAGAGTTATGGTCGAGAAATCCAGATGATCATTCAAAACGATTGCGGCAGTAAAGTACCCTTAAGGGGGTGATGTTGTCCAAGCATGTCTTCATTATGCCTTATCTCTGTCATCTCATGCGGATGATTTCTAGAGTGAGGTTCCACATCGAGTAAGGACCTACGCTGCAAAAATTCGTCCTCTTGAGCATGGGAGAGGCAATTGTCATGTGTACTTCTGTTGTCACCCGCATTTGGGGAGAGAAGATCTTTTTGAATGAGATTTTTGCATTCTCTTCTTAAAGAATCATCCTCAACCTAGGTGAGATTGGAATAATGCAGCTCTCTGTGACTTTCCACCCCCTTGTTCACGAGGAGGTCCGCAAATCAGTTTTCTTTCCTGCGCACACGCTGAAAGGTTATTGCTCTGTGATTGTGTATCATTTGTTCCAGAATTTTGAGCCTATGGGAAAGCCTCCAGATGGTGGACACCTTTGTGGAAGTAGCGCCATGGAGAATTCTTGTGGCCGCCAGAGTGATAATTTGTGAATCTCCATCCATTTCCAGGGGAAAATAGTTAAATTCAATTGCTCTGTAGATGCCTAGATGAGTCCCTCAAGCTCCGCGAAGTTGTTGTTATCCTGTCCCATGTTTCCATAGTAGATTAGTAGTGGCTCACCCTAGGAGTTCTTGAAGATGCCTTTGAAACCTGCATTCCCGGGGTTGCCTTTGGATGCGCCATCGAAGTTACATTTAAAGAAGCCATTTGGGGGAGGCTTCCATTTTTTAGGAGCGGGGGTTTTTCCTGCGCTCCTTGGGATGATGTCTAGGGGGGTATTTATGCTCATATGCTAGTTGCTCCATATGTTGCGCTCCGCAGTGGAGGTGGGGAGATCCTCCTTGCTCTAAGAAGTAATGGCCAGTGTTTCAGTGAGGTTGCCACGGATCCTTGCCCAGATTTTCTCTTGGGTGGATGCTTTGTCCTTGAAGATCCGATCATTTCTTTCTTTCCATATGTTCTAGATTAGGAGGCCCAGAATTATCTACCAGAGTCTATTCAAAATATTGTTGGAGTAAGGATTTTCCATCCACCTACTGATGGTGTTGATGATGTTGCCCCTTTCTCTATTGGTGCGACGGCACAAGATTGTTATTCTATCCCATAGGGCATTGGAAATAGGGCATAGTCCAACAAGTGGTCGATGGTTTCAAATTTCTCCTAACATAGAGGGAATCTTGAGGGTCCTACAAACCCTCTCTTCAATAGATTCTCCCATGTGAGGATGCATCTTTTACTGAGCAGCCATAAAAAGGTGGCTACTTTTGGCCAGAGCTTGGCCGACCATATCTTCTTCCAGATAAGATTGGTAGGATCTGGGTTCTACTGATGTAAGAGGTTGTAGGCTTACTTAGTAGAGTAGTTTCCACTTGGCATATGACCCCATCTAAGGATATTAGGTTCTGGTTGGGCTATTATTTTTCTTTTAGTGCTTAGTTCCTCCCAAATGTCTTTGTGATTTTCATTATTCCAGTATGCTTGCCATCTGTCTATATGTATCTAGTTCCTATATCCCTGAGTTGTGTCATCGGTCCAGAAATATTGTACACACTTTCTCTGCCTTTCCTGACTCTATGTTGAATCTGATGAGGTCATCCTTAGGCCAGGTGCTAGCATATTTGGCTGCCCACATGTTAGCCCATGAAGTGTGGGGGTTGGAAACCCATTTCCACTAGATACTATCCCCCATGATATTGTTGTTGTGCTCTGGATCATGCAGCCCTAGCCCCCCATGACCTTTTGGTGTGCAAACTTATTTCCAGTTGACTAGAGCCCATTTATTTTTCTCTTTGGTACCACCCCATAGGAAAGTCCTTTGAAGTTTTTGCATAGCCTTGAGGACCCATTTTGAGGCTGCGAGTACCAAGAAGAGGTAAATGGGGAGTGACTAAAGAACTAATTTGATGAGTACCAAACGACCTGCTATATTGAGAGTGTGATGGGTCCGATTAAATAGCCTAGTTTCCATTTTGTCCAGCAGCGCTCACCAGGAGGAATGGTTAATGGAAATGGTTGTGAGAGGGGCACCAAGGTATTTGGAGGGCAAGGAGGCTATGGAGAAGCCCAGAATGTGAGAAATATTGCGCTGAGTTATGGGGGAGTGTGGAAGAAAAATATTTGTGATTTTTCAAGGTTGACCTCTGTGCAAGAAGCATCATTGAATGAGTCTAGAAAATATTTGAAGGAATGGGCTTCCTGGACTGAGGGGTATCCCATGATCATGTCTTCATCCACAAATTGTTGATGGGAAGTGGGGGGGAGATTGTGGAGAGGAATACCCTGTAGAGTAATTTAATGGATATAGATTTTGGGAAGACGGCCCAACCCTTCAGCCATGATGATGAAATGAAGGGCGAAAGGGATCCCCTTGTCTAATACCTCTTAAGGGATTGAAGGTAGTTGAAGGTATTCCATTGACCAAGATGGAAATAAATGGGGAGGTTATGAGGCTCATGATCCATCTAACCAAGGTGTGGCTGAAGCCAAAGGAAAGAATGACCTAGTTTATGTAGTCCCAACTGAGTTTGTCAAAAGCCTTGGATAGATCGATTTTGAGGAGCATACCAGGTTTTTTGGAGGTTTTGAGAGAATGAATGACCTCGTGGGTTAAGATGATGCCATCAAGGATTTGTCAACCTTCTACATAGCCCGTTTGCCCCAGGGAGATGATCAGGGGAAGGAGCTGCTTCAACTTCTTAGCAATAAATTTGGAAATGATCTTATAAATGACATTGCAGAGAGCTATGGGCCTGTACTTACTTGGCATACCATCATTGTCTTCTTTTCGTACGAGAGTGAGGAAGGTGGCGTTTAGAGCTGGAAGGAGCCAGTGAGTGGTGAGCGATTCCTCAATGACACCCCAGACCTCGTCTTTGATGGTTTCCTAGAAGAAGTGGAAGAAGTTGGGGGTGAATCCATCAGGTCTCAGAGCTTTCCCTTCCTTTAGTTGGAAGACTACTTGTTCCACCTCCGCAAGAGTAGTGGCTTTGAGCAGACTCCGGTTGTGATCTTTCGTGATCAGCTTAGGTATGTGTTGGGTAATTTTCCCTATTGCCTCATGCCTATGATGATTAGGTTCTTGAAGAATATCCTTGAAGTGGTTGCACAGCTCCTCCGTGATATCCTCTTGCTTTTTCAGACACTCTCCATTTTGATTTTTGAGAACTGTGATTCTATTGTGCATCCTTTGTTGAATGGTATAGCGATGGAAGAAATTTGTGTTTCGTTCTCCCTCTTTGAGCCAACAGATCCTAGATTTTTGTCTACATAGGATTTCTTCCTGGATCCTTCTTTCTTCCATCTCAGTTGTTAATATATTGTCTTGGTTCTCTAAATCGGTTGAGCGACCTTCCATTGTGATAGTTTGTTGAAGATTCTTCATTTGCTCTTCTAGCTCTCTTTGATCTTTGAAGATATTTCCAAAGGTGGATTTGTTCCACACCTTCAGTTTTCATTTTAGAATTTTAAACTTTGTCTGGAACTGGTGCATTTTTGTTCCTTTCAGTGTTAAAAGGGAGGGACACCTATCAGAGACTATTTCCTTGAACCCTGGATGTATGAGCCAGCAGTGTTCAAAGCGGAATGGTTTGGGTGTAGGTATACTTGGTCTTAACCATTAAAGTTGAATTGGCCAGTGATCAAAGTCGGCGGCCAGGATAATGGTGGCTACTAGATCACCCCCCAGATGTATGAAGTCTTCCATGATGAGAAACCGGTCCAATATGGAAGCAATTTGATGGGTGTCTCCTCTTCTGTTGTTCCAGGTGAAGATGTCATTGGAAGGTTGTAGATCTATGAGGTGGTTGTCTTGGATGAAGTTCTTGAATCCATTGTTGTCCATGTCAAGATGCAACCTTCCTTCCTTTTTTTCCTGTAGATTTTCTATCATATTGAAATCCCCCCCCAGCAGCCAAAGTGGGAGAGATCTCTGTTTATTGAGCTCAGCAATGTTGTCCAAAAGCTTTGTTTTCTGGTGAAGATCCTGGGGAAAGAAGACATTTGTTAGCAAGTCATGGATATTTGTTCCAATCAGGTGAAAGATGGCCTGAATGAAATGTCGAATGGCATGGAAGATCTCTAGGGAGATGATTTGGGGGTTCCAGATGATTTTCAGTCCTCCATAAGTTCCATTGGCATCTACCGCTATTGTTCTACATCCTTTCCATATCTTTTTGAAGATTATTTCCAAAGTGGACCTGGAGCATTTGGTTTTTTCATGTAGAAAATTGCAGGGTGTTCCTCAGTTATTCTTTTCTTGATGATCCTGTGCTTGGTGGGGCTGTTGAGCCCTCTTATGTTCCATGAGATGATCTTCATTGAGGGGGGTTAGTAGTGCAGGCGTAGAATCTGGTTAACTTGGGGAATCTCCTAGAATCCACCATTTCTTTTCCCATTTTTACAGTTCTTTGTTGCATTTTTTTCCATCCTCTTTTGCGAGATTCTTTCGTGAATTATTTTGTATTTATGAGCGTACCTCCCTGAATTCCCAAAGAGGGGAGTTGTTGAGCTCTGGTGAGGATTTCTTCCAGCTTTTGGACCCAATGCTCGGATATTAAGCGGAATTTCTGCATCCTCTAACCCTATGAGGTCCAGGCCTTCAAGATCAATGCTCTCTGCTTCTTCCTCCATGGCTTCTGGTATCGAATGCAAAAATCATTCTTTACCCTTTGATGCAGATTTTTCCCCTATAAGGCTAGGGGTTTGGGGTTTCAGAAAGGCCTCTGGTTGGATCTTGTCCTGTTGTTTATTGGAGGTCTAGGGCTGCTCCTGCGAGGTTCACCCTGATACTTTGGCTGGTTCATTCTCTTTTTCATTCAACTGGTTTAGGGCTGCGAAACTATTACTGGTCGCAGGGCCTTTTTTTTTCTTGTGAGGATTAGTTCTCTTGCTGTGTATTTTATTTCTTGCTACCTTCGTGAACCCTTATGTTGCTTAGTCATTTGATTCATTTTTAGCCACCGCTTTTTTGTTTAGAGGGAAGTCTCTAAGTAGGTTCCCATGTTGGTAACACCTCCGCCATCTAAAAGGAACATGCTCATAATCTATAGTTTGTATCCATTCAAAATCTTCGTGTAGCAGACTTACCTCGTCTGGTAATGACTCCACTATATTCATGTAGATGCAGATGTGAGCATATGTTGTGTAACGGTTGATCTTTGTTTCCTCCGTTGTCTAGACGAATTCACCTAGGGCATTGGCAATGTCCCTGAGGGTCAGCTCATCCTAATAATCTTAGGGGAGGGAGTAGATCCAGATCTAGACCGGGGCCCATGTAAGATCTTGTTTTTCTGGGTTGAAACGCTCAGTCCAATGACAGAGGTATAAGCCTGCAGAGTTGAAGAAACAGGGTCCTTCGTCCATGATCCTATTTTTATCTTCAATGCAAGTAAAGATCACATTGAAGAAACCTTTAGCACATAGCTGAAGGTCAATATGACCCTTAGGTTTCCATTTTGAGGCTATCCATCCTCGGAGGGCTTTTTCAGTGGGCCATAAACCCATGAACTTTCTTATCAATGCATGATCCTTTCGTTGATACAGTGTGCAGGGAGCTCAATCATGGTTCTTTTGGAGTTCTTTAGAATGCATGTGGCTAACTTGATATTCACTTCTTCTGCTTCTGATGTAGTTTTTTTTGTGCTATGGGAGTCGCCCTTGAAGTGTCATGAGACGAGCTAGAGTTTTGTTGACTGTCGATGTCAGCCCCTGTTGCCGCCCCTGTGGGAGGCTGGCCTGTGATGGGGGGAGCAGCGATCCCCCCACTGGTTTCTGTCATAGGTGAGCATCAAGGCTAACCAGGAGAGTGATCGTGGCCTAACGGTCTTGGAGGCAGGTCTGCCAAGGGCAGCCTGCGCTGAAACCTCCAAACCATAGGTCATGGCGGTCGGTCTAGTGCAGAGCATTTTTTCTCATTAACATAATAGTGTTGGCCTCTGAACTGTGTTAAAATGAGGCTTTAAGGCCTATTTATTGTTGAGAAACAATGGAAAACCCTAAACATCGAAAAAAATATCCCTAGGAGATGAAGCACCAAAATTATGGGCCCCGTTTGGGTAAATTGGTACATCAATCATCCGGGGGACGTAAATTTGGCATACGATCTTCGTTTGACGCATTCAATACCTCGTTAGAAATATCTATCTGAGTAATATAACTTTTGAGTGAACAAGATCTATCGATGGACCCATGTTTCTCTCGATTTTCCCAAAAAACGCCATTTAGGGCCTCAAAACAGCTTCGGAAGTTTAGGACCCGAAAAAATGCTAAAAATAGTAAGTTGTGCTGAAACTGAAAAACTGAAAGAACCGATGGTGGGAGTTCAAATGGAATAGGTGGGTGGCCACCAATATCCAACTGGATCATTAGGGCCTCAAAACAGCTCCAGAATTTCATGACCTGAAAAAACTGCTAAAAATAGTAAGTTGTGTTGAAACTGAAAAACTGAAAGAATTGATGGTGCGGGTCCAAATGGAATTGGTGGGTGGTCACCAATATCCACCTGGATCATTCCTCCCTCCTTAGGAAGCAATGGTCCCCATTGCGTTAAGTTCCTCTATGAGAGGCAAATTCTGTTGAACTTGGTATTGGAATAGTCCAAGATGTCGTGGACCTACTGGCGGACGTGTTGGATGCGTTCAATAAATTTGGTTGCCTCAGACAGTACATGTGTGGATTATTTCTATGTAGTCGCATGAGGTATGGCAACATCATGCGGCGGTGCGTCGAGGGTCAGATCAATGGAGTGTTTCTCCTGACAGTGTAGAGGAACCTTTGTGGGTGAGGAGAAAATGTCCTCGTATTCCTCCACGACTTTGTCCATCTGTTGCAGTCGTGTAGGGGAGCCCTGTTTCAAGGTTGTGGCCACAATATTCTTCTTTCCCTGTGAGCAAGTTGTAAGGAAAATAAATTTCCTAGTTTGGGAAACAATCTTACTACATTGTCTTGCAACAATCAAGGAGATGGCAGGAAGTGGTACCACCTTTGGTATCTTGTACAATTTATTTCCCAAATTAATAACAACAGAATGAGGCCTAGACTCATACACAACATGTCACCTTGAAAAATATGGTTGGCCCAATAATACATCGGCTACATCAAGAGGAGCAACATCACACAATACCTCATCCGTGAATGGCTTGATGTTGTACGGAAGGCGGCACTGCTGGTGAACACGAAGATCTCTCCCTGGGTGAAGCCACCCGATAGTATATGGTTGCTGGTGTGTTATGGTTGGTAGGCCGAACCGCTTCAAGACCTTTGCTAAAATGAGGTTCTTTTGGCTTCCGCTATCGACAAGAAATTGCAGTGGAGAACCCTTCACCCACAACTGCAAATGGAAGAGGCACTCCCCCTCATTTGGATCCTTGGGATCCTCTCTCTGGAGCTTGGTGGTGGAAATAATGGCACTGGGGTCCACATCAATGATCGGTTTCCCTTTTTCATCTCCCTTGTCTAGTTTTGGCTCAGGATTAGAACATGCATCTAATTCGAGTGCCTTCAGTTCGGCCACCAACGACTATTTGGCCCGACACTCGTTTGTGTTGTGAGTGGGGCTATTATGAAATTCACACCACTTCCCTACGTCCTTCTTTGGATTTTTGGTGGTGTTCTGAGTCGCCCCTCTTTGGCTCTACCCTCTGTTTTGTGGTTCGGGGGTGCCTTTCCCTGGCATCGGATTCACGGATCCAAAGTCTCGATTCTTCTACTTCAATTTTTGCTCGATTTTGGCAGCATAGCGATATGTCATGCCAAGTGAGGTAATTTCAAGGAATTCCATCTCCTCTTAAATGTGTCTGTGCAAACAACTACAGTACTTGAGCACCAAATGTCTCTCTAAATCTTTAATACCCAACTTTGTGTGCAGGGTATGGAACAAATTTGTTAATTCGTGCACATCTTGATCCCTTTGTTGTCGCAGCATGGTCCATTGGATGTACTTGTCCTCATAGCTCCCCATGGGATAATATTGTTCCTTGATGCCATCTCGGAACGAATTCCAAGTGGGTGCGCCGAGAATAGAGAGGGTTCATTCTCGTCCTTTTGCTCATAATAGGTTTCCCACTAGTCTTTGACATGGGGGGCGGCTTTAAGGAGTGAAAAATTAATCTTTTCTCGGTCAGAGAAATCATGGACCAAGAAATACCCTTCTAGAAAATTAAACCATTATCTATGGTGTCTTCATCTATCTAGCCTTCAAATATACGAATGTCAAATTTTACATGTACCTTGAAGGGAGTGGCGCCTCCAAAGTGGTTGTTGGATGCAGATGCATCGTAGGTGGGCAACCGTTGAAGGATCTGAGCAAAGTTATCCATCATCGCGTTCCTTTGTTTCTCGAGGGCCTCCTCGAGCAATATTTAGGTAGGATCTGCTGCTCCCTCGCCTTTCTTTTCTTCCACCATGGGAGTTCATTGGGGTTTTCGAGACTAATATTGCAAGGGTTCAACCAGATCGAGCCCTAACTCCTTATACTCTGACCTCGTTGGGGACATGCAAAGACAAACACAGAAAGAGAATAGCGCTCTGATACCACTAATCCAGATTTATGCAGGAACGCAATACAATACATAAATAGACATAGAAATAGAGATGCAACAGAAATAATACTTCATTTCATTAATATCAAATAACATAAATATTCTTACAGAAATAATGGAAATAAACTCGCTAGGGAGGTGGTAGCTTATCTCTGAGAGGAGATGTGGTGGCTACAGGGCTCTAAACTGTGTTACAATGAGGCTCGAATGCCTATTTATTGTTGAGAAACAATGGAAATCCCTAAACATCCAAAAACTTAACCCTAGGAGATGAAGCGCCAAAACTATGAGCCCCGTTTGGGTAAATTGGTACATCAATCGTCACAGGGACGTAACTTTCGCATACGACCTTTGTTTAACGCGCTCAATACCTCGTTAGAAATATCTATCTCAAGACTATAACTTTTGAGTGAGAAACGCCAGTCTGTGGATCCATGTTGCTCCCAATTTTCCCAAACAATGTCGTTTAGGGCCTCAAAATGGCTTTGGAAGTTTAGGACTCGAAAAATTGCTAAAAATAGTAAGTTGTACTGAAAATGAAAAACTAAAAGAACCGATCGTGGGAGTTTAAATGGAATAGGTGGGTGGCCACCAATATCCAACTATATCATTAGGGCCTCAAAACGACTCCAGAAGTTCATGTCCCGAAAAACTGCTAAAAATAGTAAGTTGTGTTGAAACTGAAAATATGAAAGAATTGATGGTGCGGGTCCAAATGGAATAGGTGGATGGTCACTAATATCCACATGGATCAACAATTTAAACCTTATTCACATCCATCTCAAAGTAATTAGAACACACTCTTTCCTTGGCAACCTTCGTCATCTCAACCCCAAAACCAATCTTGGCAACAAGGATGGCAAGAACCTTATGGGATAAATCCACAATATCCTCAGTATTTTTCTCAATATCCTCCATACCCAACTCCATGTTATCCCTACCATCCACCTCCACCACAAACACAACCTCAACCACATCCATCTCATAGATCCACTCCCACTCAACTACTTGTACCACCATTTCCAAACCCATACAAAGAAGTAACTCAGCCCAATTACAATGCTGAGGTACAACACTTCCCAACATATCATCTTGATCTAAATGGTATCCATCTTAGATAAGGAAGAGTATTTCAAAAAAGTGATTCTCTTGATATCAATGAAGGACAACATTCAGAAAAAATAAAAATAAATAAATAAATAATAAAAATTTAATATTCAAATGAGAAGACCAAAGAATCATGGGTTGCACTTGACGAAGAGTGGACATCATAATATAATATTGACAAAGTTCCCTCATGTTTAGCATCATATTCTCCATGTATTCAAGAGAATAATCAACAAAAAGACGAAGATTTGAATTTCATGGTAGAAGAAGACATGAAGAATGATCCCAATGATCAAGCAAACCAAGGGCATCAAAGCTATTTTAAAATATGTTTCCAGACAATCATTAAGTTGCAGCAACACACTCTTCTTCAACATTACTTGATACAATCACAGTCAAAGTAATTCATCACTCATATTCAGGTACATGTCAAATCATGTATTTCAAGTGTACACATGATTTTATTTGTCATCGTGATGTGCACATGGCTCCATTGGAAGTATTCCTATACTTGAAAGAGATTTTGTTTTTTCAAGTAGAGTAGGATAGGAAAAAAAAAAGGAAAAGGAATAAAATCTCAGGTGAAAACTTCTTTTGAGGCGCCTGAGATTGGCTTACTGATTGAAAACCTCCATGAGGCAGTCAATGGGCTGGAAAAAAAAATAATAATAAGAGAAAAATAAAAGATCCTAGGTGAAAACCTCCTTTGAGGCGCCTAGGCAGACCTACTAGTTGAAAACCTCATTAAGGCAGCTAGCAGGCCTAAAGAAAAAAAGAAAAAAATGTGAAAAAATGAAAATAAAATTTATTTTCTCCATTTATCTCTCTTTAATGAATGCAGGTGCTCTCCAACCTTTGCAAGCAGCAAAAAAAACAAATTGGCACCAAAAGAGAAAGTTGGTCAAAACCCTAGTCAAAGAAAGGCAAACTTGGACTTCCTCTTCCTTTGCTTAGAATATCCAAAAGGACCTAGGTCATGCCAATCCATCACTCTCATCCCTTTCCAACATCCACCCATCATTTCCAAGCTTTTCTCATTTTTTTTCCTCGTTGTCCTAAAATGCTACAAGAAACCCTATTTTTGCTACAAGAAACTCCTAGTTTTTAGTATAAAATTGTATTTATTATATCTCAAAAATTGTGCATCCATTTTCCAACCTCTTTCATGGGGATATGCATATAAATGTTAGTAACATTCTCGAGCAATATCAGCACATTCCAGTGCATGGTTTGTGAGAAATCGACCTCCATTACTTATAACCATTTTTAATTTTTCTCGAGATTCGTGCATCCAATTGTTGAGGTGTTTTATGAGCAGGTGTATAAGGATAATGGTAACATGCTCAAAACATTTTAGGTCAATCTATCCTATTGTTTGAGATATATGGCTAAAACAAGTCTGCTACAAGGGGTTGTCATGAACTTCTACAGGAAACTCTGTAATTACTACAAGAAATTACAACAAGCTACATGCAAGTGGATCGAGGACAAAAAAAACTGTCACAAAGGGTCTCAATGTGTAAAAAAATCAAGTAGGAGAGTCTTCCCATCATTTTATGTCACCTTCTCATCACTCCTCCATCTCAAGCACAATGATTTTTCACTAAAACCCTACACTTTGTCATTTTTGTAACAAAAAAAATTCTGCAAAAGGGCGGAAACGTGAAGCTGGGTTACACTTTTGTGAGAATCGGGGGCCGAAAACTTTTTTCGGCAATAGTTCGGCCGAACATTTTATAAAGTTCGGCCGAACTCATGATTCTGTTTAGATTGACGGCACACTGACGGCGTGGGAAAATGGAATTTTTGACGGAGATGGGAAAACCGGCAACAAAAGTTCGGCTGAACTTCCAACAAAAGTTCGGCCGAACTTTTACTTTTAAAATAGTTCGGTCGAATTAGTTTCTATAAATAAATCGCCCGCGAAGTTGATTTGTTTACCATTTTCATTATTCACGCGTATTTCTGTCACTATCGCTGCTGGTCTTCTCGGGCGTTTTCACTCCTCCCGTCCGCGTTGTTGCTCCTCCCGTCCACAATGTTGCTCCTTTCATCAGGTATGTTCTCTCTTTAATGCATGGATGTCTGTACTTTTCTTCCTTTCCAGAGTTGGATGTTTCGTCGGGTATGTTCTCTCTTTAACGCATGGATGTCTGTAATTTTCTTCCTTTCCAGAGTTGGATGTTTCAATAGCCGTAGTCTACTTGTTAGAAATTTTGGAGTTGACGTGCACACATGCCATGGATATTTCGACATACTTGATTAATTGACAATTCCATTTTCTATCTGTTCATTTTTCAGTTGTTTTACAACTCTCTCAATTTTTTCACAGCTATGAAATCAATACTTCCTTCGTGCCAAAAAATTCAAATGCTCTCTCCGGGGCAAGTATTTCAAACACCATCCCATTTTCCATCCAATTCTCTGCATCAACAACCATGGTTTCCTCAGACTCAACAAGTTCACAGTGTCTTCCTCGACATTAATTTTGCAATAGTTTATTTCTGTTGGTTTGAGTTTTTCTAGCCAGTATTATGGTAGTTGTCTTATCTAGGTTTCCAAGTCTGGGTAACTAGGTGAGCACATATATTTCCAGTGATTATGTCTCCATCCAACATTCCTATGAAATTGTATATCTACATGGGAGTGGCTGGAGTGGCTGGTGTGTCTGATGTGGTATTTTTCTCCACCACACTTTCTGAATCCATTCCTCTCCTCGTGAGACCATCTGTTGTCCACCGTATGGTATTTTTCTCCACCACACTTCCTGAATCCATTCCTCCTATCTACTGTGGTATTTTTCTCCACCACACTTTCTGTAAGATTTTTAATTGTTTTTTTGTGATGATAGTTTTATATTCAGAATTTTCTTCAATAATAATTACATGTAAAGTATTTTGAACAAACCAATAGTTTTATATTCAGAATTTTCCGACATGTAAAGTATTTTGAACAAACCAATAGTTTTATATTCAGAATTTTCCAATAATAATCATATGTGAAAAAACATTGCAAAGCATTTAGAACCAACTAGTTATCTTGATTGTCTGTAAAAGCATTTTGTTTTCTTTTTCTTTTTCTGCAAAGAATGACTCCTATATTTTCTGCAGTTCATCCTATCAGTTGTAAGAATTTTGGAAATCTGTATCATCCTATCAGTTGTAAGAATTTCGAAAATTTGTAACCATGCATGACTATATAACTCAATGCTAGTGTTGCTTTGTACTTATTGTATATATAGACTAAATCTATATGGACATTTTTGTCTAGTTAAATACCCTTCTATTTGCAAGATTGATTTATCTTTTAAGATTTTGCATTTGTGTGTTGTATGCATCAAAGATTTCTATTTCCAGTTTTTCTATGCACATCAATTCAATTGCACAAACAATTATCTAATTTAATATTATTGTCTGCTAAGTTAGTTTATGTTTTAAAAATGTGCAGTGTTGTACGTAGCAAAATATTCTATTACAGGTTTTGTTCTACATATGCATTCAGGTGTTTTGAGATATCCTTGTGTGTTAGGTTATTTGTGTTTTTAAATTTTGCAATGATATGTTGTAAGATTTTTATTACAGTTTTTGGTTTGCATGTTCATTTTGGCTGCAGAAATATTCTCTCCATCATAATATCATTGTGTTTGATATCTTGATTTATGTTTTAAATTTTGCACTCGCATGTTTTATCATTTTGTAGCAAAGTATTTTGATGCCT
The DNA here is from genome assembly GCA_034641835.2 of Pinus albicaulis. Lineage (NCBI taxonomy): Eukaryota > Viridiplantae > Streptophyta > Pinopsida > Pinales > Pinaceae > Pinus > Pinus albicaulis. Next base: position 452,211,543 of record CM076577.1, read on the forward strand.
GCGATATTAGGCTCTCTCTTTTCATTGAGCTGTGTGTATGGTATGGTTTCATTTAGACCATTTTCAACCACAATAGTGTTCTCTGTCATTACTGCAGAAATAAAAAGCACATGTTAGACATTATCATATTCACATAGGCAAAAAAGGGTTTTCCTTAATTTTACATATTAAAATGTCTTTGAAAAGTTATTTCTATTTAAAATAAAAAGGTGAAAGATTAGTTTCAGCAATTACTAGAACGAATAGATGGTAAGGCCCACAACAACAACTGCAAAAGCAATGCAATATAACCAATCAACCTACATCAACAAAACATATGGTCTTAAATGAGCTTTTGGACTCTTTAGATATAAATGTACACCATGGCAATGTATCTTATATAAAACTTTAATCCATGTGCTTAACCTTAACATTGACACAAATAGAATACAATTTTACTCACTACTTTATGATAGAAAAATATGCGGATGAGTGTTGCCCACATATCTGAAGTCAAAAGGGATATATTAAAAAGGGATGCTCTGGTCATCTATAAAAGATAAATTAAAGAAGCATGACATATTAGTAATGCAAATTAGATATGTGTACCAATTATGTTCATATAACACAACAAATATATGATTCAATACAAATGTCACATAGAAGTCATATTTATCTCATGGGCCTTCAACTTAAATTATATATCTAGCATTACATTAAGCTATAAAAGATAAATCAAAGAAGCATCTGAATGTAAATTAAACATGTGTAATAATTATGTCCTTTAGTTCAATAAATAGATAATAATTTGCAAATGGCATATCTAAGCTATATTTCATCTAAGTAGCTTTCAATTTAAACTTATATCTAATGTTAAATTATATAAAAGAATAACAATAATCCAAACTTCAAAATAATATTTAGAGTTAGTATAAAATGTGACATATAATTTTCCTACGTGGAGAAACATAGTTACCGAGAGTTCAAAACTCATGCATTTGAATACAAAGTGGGTATACGAATGAGCAAGTAGATTTTTTCTAGGAATGAGGAAGTGAAGGTTGATAGAGAGCCACACAAAATTGCAAATTCATACCTTAACAAAATGGTTAGATCCTTTTAAAGAAAATGTGTCATATAATCAACTTTCATCGAAATATATGATAAACTCAACACAATTTTATGAAAAATAGTATACCATTTTTTACATTTCACATAATACAAATAGATAAATATTACTAAAGTATTGTTATAAAGATTTAACTACCCATCGAGAGATGGCCAAGTGATTGAGACAGGGCATCATCACAATAAAAAACCAAGTAAAAATTGTAGTAATCCTAGAATCATGCTTTACATAAGGTAAAATTGGGGTAAATGACTTACTATAGATAAAAAAAGCATTTACCCTTACCAAAAAATATATGATAAAAATTGACAAACTACATAAGCTTAAGCTTAAGGGGATATAATCCTTCTTGCCTTACATATAGATAATCAAAATGATTGTTCCAAGTCTCATGTTGCTTCTCATGTTACTTTATAAACCTTGATTGGAAAGAAAAATAGGAGGGCAGAAATGTAAGAAATATAAAACATAATGAAACACAATGTAAGAAATAGAGAACATAATGAAACACACACATACATATCTCTGGACAATCAACACAATTATTTTCCTAGGAAATCCTTATGGGAGACAAGCAACCCTAAAAAGTAATGATGCTCTAGACTCCTTTTTCCCTAGGAAATCCTTATGGGAGAAAAAAAACACTAAAATGTAAACATGCTCTACAAGCTCCCTTTTCTGGTATGGAAAATATGTAAGTACAAAGAAGAGGTAATCTCTCTAGAGTTAGCTAAGACTTTTGGCATGTAAGGTTGCTATAAAAACTTAACTTCATACATTTTTCTCTCTAACTTCACACTCGTAGTTGTATTTTCAACTATGGAACAAAATACAATAACACAAAATGGAACTCTTATTCTTCCTAGTGGCCAAGTATTTAGCATAGCATGATAGCCAACTAGGTGTAAGATTTGACTCTGTCAACCATTAACGAGGTTTGTGATTTTAGACCTTTTAGAGTCTTGTTAAAATTCCACATGTAGCTAGCTTGCTATGCATGAGTAATGGGGCTAAAATGACATTCTCTCGTACCATGGTGGTCAACATGATAGGTAAACTTACTAAAGGCATAAATTTTGAATTAACTTCATTTGATGTTTTTCTTGCACCATTGGATATGTCTTTAAGTGTAGAATAATGGTCAAGATTTCGGCACAAGGGATAATCGTTTGACCCCCAGAAATGTCATTTAATACCTCAAAATGACTCCAAAAAGTTTTAGACCCCAATTCTCCACCCACCGTTAAAATGACCCTACAAGTTGATTCTTTCAGTTTTTTCACTCTATAAGCATCAAAATATATGACAAATAATATAATTATCCAATCTAGATCATTATTTAATAATTTGTTAAAATTATGAGTAAGATATACATCATGGAATTTAAATAAATAACATTAATTCATTGAACACCCTTGTACATTCCTTGTTGATACTTTGAAAGTAATACGTTTTGAAAAATAATTTGTTTATGGATTCTATTTTCCACATTCTCTCAACCATATCAAAAACCTTCTTATAATATTTGAAACCATCTATATACAACTTTTCGTTTGTTTCGATAGGAATTAACATATTGAAATATTAATTGTATTTATGTCTTGTGTGCTAAGGAAGGGAGGTCGTGAACCTTAGGAGAAGAGATAGTATTTGTTAAGTTAGGAGGGATACTTTTTATGAGATAGAATTAATTTAAAATGCTTCTTAAGATTATGTAACTTTCGAACCATAATTACAAATTTATTTATTTTTTACTTATCATTTAGTTGCTAAAAGTTGAAGAATTTATGTTGGTAAATAATTAATTAGGTCTATTTAAATCATTTACCACTTCTGGGTTTTTTGTTTTCGTGGTTTCATTCATAATTTCACTTTTTTGCAAATTGTCAATTTCAATTTTTCACACCACATGTGCACAGTCAAAGGACCTAAGGTCTTTCCCATACCAAAGTATGTTCTTTTAAGACATGTTTTCTTGGTGATATGGGTGATTTAGAAATGATTGGGAGAGCGAAATTCCTCATTTAATACACAATATGTTTGGTTCATGCCACTAAGCCAAGAATTTTAAATTCAACTGACTTCTAATATAACCAACTAAATCCCGCAAAAAAAGAATAAAACAATTTATGTTAGGGTTGTGTATTCAGGCATTGAAACAACACACCATGATATTTCAAATTTAAAATAATGGTTTGAGTCCTAGGTAGCTTAGAATCCTATTTGTTTTCAAAAAAAGGATGCACTCCCATTTGATTCTCATGATTAGGTTGTAATCATGAGGCTCTCGCTCAAGAGTGGACCTTCCCAAAATCTTGTGACGTCTTGTCACAAACAAAACCATCAAACTGAAAACACATCATGAAAGAAACATAGCTCGCTGACATATCATTTTTCTCCTTCAAAGAAAAAAAATTCACATCATGTGAATATCTCCATGTACTCTTACATATTGGTGTACAAAACCATCAACCAAACACAAGTCGACAAAACATGCCTCTTCAAACAACTGACTCTCAAGTCAAATAATAGAGCTCATGTACAAATTTACATATTTGTTGCATTTAAGTGTGTCAACATAACTCTACTTTCAACATCTTGCTTCATGCAACATGCACCATACTTTGAATTTGCAAAGAAATTCATGAAACATCAAAATACATGCAAGGCCTTAATTGGATAAGAAATCTAACCATCCCTTACCAAACCATTTCAATGGCGCTTCTTTCAGCTACACTTCATCATCATGTGAATCATCCCGACCCTCATCGATTATGGAATCCTCTTTTCCATTCTTGTCAATATCTCTTTCCACCTTCTTCAAATGTCGTGGATGACTTGTTGGATACAAAGTCCAACACTTGTCTACAATGTGACCTTTCTTATGGCAATGAGTGCAAAACAATTGCATCTTATTTTCAACATCATTTTCCTTGTCCAATGGGCCTTTGACTTTTTGCCTCATTTATTTAGAAAGTTTCATGTGTATGGATATCTTCTTCCAACATCTATAAACATTATGATTATTCAAACCACAAAAGGAACATGCAAGTTCTTTTCCAAATCTTATGTGAATATTTACCATGTTTATCATAATCAAAAGCAATTTGATTAGAGGCAAATTTATACCTTGAACATTCACTGTTGTCGCCTTCTTGAGGAGGTGAATTTGATGAGGTAGTGGCTCTCCTCCGAATACTAGCAATGAATTCAATGACTCTAGAGCTTTCAACATCCTCTTCTTTTACATTCTCATTAGCTGCATGATTATTAACATCTTCTTGCAAAGTGGGTGTCAAAATTTTCCATTCATCATGAACACAAACTTCACAAGCTTGAGGTAATGAACACGAAATGAAATTCCTTCTTGGAACAACTTCATGTGCCTCCTTGGCTTTGGAGCATTCTCCATCATGTTTTCCATAACCAAGACCCAAATAATTAGGCCCTTCCTCAACAACATTTGGCTCAACTATGCCTTGTACATGTTTGCCTTTAACCCTTTACTTTCATAGCACATTTTCATCAAACATTTGGACCTTATTCCACTAGTGTGTCTCTCAAAAGCACGTACACATTCATTTTGAGAGGAAATTGAAGACAGAAACCAATAGCTAATTCTTCTAACTAACCTTTACTAAAATTAGCTAAATTGTACTTTGATACCAACTTGATTTGAATATGGAAAAACTAGTTTTGTTGGGCTATCTCCCTCATCAGTTAAATAAAAATGTGTTTAGGATCATCTAAAGTTAGCCAATTGGGAAGGGGTTTATGTGTCAAGCTTTAAGTGTATTTTGTGAGAAATTTATGAGTTAATTAGCTTTTAATAACTCATGTGTACAACAAATAAAATGCAAAATTTTTATTTTGGAATTTTTTTTCCCTCAATCCAGATTCCGATCATTGGACATGTAAGAGGAAGAAAGAGGGAATTCACTTTTCAAATTCTTGACCTTTTCTAAACCAAAATAAACTAGAGATTCGGTTTTCAAATACATTCACTCATTTGGAAAAGTTCTAGCTACCAAAAGTCCATATGCCAATCTACCTCCCAAGAAATCCATTTATTACACCACTGGTTAGTTTTTGTCTTCCTATATTCTTTATCAATCTCTTCTAGTGATTCTTGAAATGTGGATACTTAAATCCTTCCTAAAAATTTGAGCTCTAAAACGAGAAGACATACAAGGTCATTTTAATTCATTCCTTTATCCAATTATAAAAACCAAGTGAATATTTCTACATATTGATTTCTGTCCCATAAACTGTACAATATAGGTCAATTTTTTCCTTTAACTTATTTAAATATTGTTAGCGCACAATTGTTCAATGGTCTGATGAAATTTCATTGATAAAGGCATGATTATGCAAATCCATGTTGCATATTTCAATTAACAATGCTTACTTACATGTAAAACAATGTTGTCTCTGCTTTTATGTTATTTTGAGTTTGCTTTTAGTGCTGAAATTGGAATATATGATATTAATTTGTGACTTGCAATTATAGCTGCTGAGATACTATTCTTTTTCTCTACTATATTGTTATTTCTAGTCCTCTGGGTGCTTTCTTCATATTTTTTTTTTTTACTAATTGAAGGGATTCATAATTCTATATTTTACCATATTGCTTGCTGGTTCCATGTAGATTTAATTGACATATAATAGGTGGTTTCTGTTTTTGGGATGTCTGTAAATTTTTTGTCACATCATATTGAATTTCTATAATTTGTGTAGCTCCCTAACATTCAGATAGAACCTTCATTGAAAAATGTGAGGGGGGTTTCAAATTCACATTGGATAACACCCTCCTCTGGGATAAAAAAGTTTAACAAACACAATAATAGAGAAACAATTAGTGACTTCACCAAAATATGTAGCCTCTTCAAGGTATCATATCCTCTCATCAAGGTCTAGCATGGACCTTAATGTCATAGCCTTCTTTTGCCTAAAATGAATGCAAATTTCCTTGCAATTTGGCTTGCAACATTCATAATTCATTCTCATGGAACATGATTGTGTTGCAATTGTGATAAGATATGCTGTATGCAGAAGCTTTAATAAAAAATGATCGAAAATGACATTTTTGCTCTGTTTTTTTCAAGATTTAAGGAAAATTACACCAAGTAGCTTCCAGCCTCATATGACCATCATGTCAAACTCATCTCAGGATATTGTCCAAGTAAGAGCCACTTAAGCAAGCAATCTAGTATACATGACCCTCCAATTTCAGTTAGCAGCAATGACAGTTCTAAGTATGGTGCAAACATTGCTCCAGATCCTCAATGGGGCATGTTTAATGACAATAATTTGGGGAGTGAGAGAGGGAGATGGTAGGAGAAAAAATTCAAGGAATCCATGGGAAATTGAAAAATATATAACTAATAAGGTGAAGACACTTTGTAACCTAAGAGAGAAACCTATTAGGAAATGGGTGAAGTTTGTATTACACACCCAATTGGATAACCTCGAGGAGAAAACTTTTCTCCCACTTTATTTGTTGGCATAACCTAGTAAGTATTATTCACTAGCATGTATTTTGTAAAGGCCTTGACCTAGTTCCCATTCAACTCCATCCACCAGGTTGTAGAGGATTCCAAGCCTAATTTCATGAAAAGTAAGTTGGGGATGATCGCATTGACCTGCTTGATGACATGTCTATGAAGATTAACTACCTTGAACTATTTTTCTGCGTAGGGAAAGAGACACATTCCCATGTCTGAGCATGAAAACGTTCTTTGATATTGTTAATGCCTCTAGTGTTTACTTCTACAAGTTCTATAGGCAGAGTCTGTAAAGGGCCAGGTAGCCTCTCGATCTCATCTTTTATGAAAGGTGACATATCTAGTAAATGCCCCTACAGTCAATCTCTGGAATGGATCTAAATAGAAGTTCTTCATTTTAATATCCATAAAACACAACAACTTTAAGGTAAACTATGTACGTGTGTCATTTCTCCCACAAACTAAACTATATAAGTGGTAAATTTTATACCAAGTGTGCTCCCTCCATGTAAAGCGCAATTTGGTGAGCTTATCATTTTTATAATTTATTTTTCGATTAAATTGAGTTTCACACATCAATTATTGCTTTGAAAGTTGTGTTCTACATAATTTGTGTACACTAAATTACAAATTGATTTTCTGCAATCTATTTTGTGTAAATGTCGACCAATAGATATATATATCATGGAGGATGAACGACGAAGATCAGCCAAATCCCATATGGAGGTTCAAGAATCGGGGGATGTTCACGGTATTTAAATATAATCTTAAATCTCCATACATGTGTGTACATATGGAATTGATTTTTTATTAACTTTGTGAGTTAAATTAGTTTTTAATAAATTTCATTTTTTAATTTTTAGGAGGTAAGAGGAGAAGGGTTTCTACTCCATCCATGGAGCGTGCTCATGGTTCAACCAGTCGTGGTATGGTTCACGCAATTTAATCAATGAATATGTATATGTATTTATATGTACACATGAATGTATTTTTCAATTGATTATAAATTCGTATTTGTTTATGAAGCTTCTCCCTCGTCTCGAGAGGTTGGTGGTGGTTTAAATCCACCTAGAGGGCCATCAATGAGTGGTAGCAAGTTGCATGAAGGGGGTGATATTTATTCCCCCGAAGGCCAATCAATGGCTGCTAGTTCTCAACAGGGTCATTTTGGGTCTGGTTCTCAGCAGGGTCATTCTGGGTCTGGTTCTCAACAGGGTCATGTTGGAGAAGATGCTAACCAACAACGTCAAGGTTGCCATCAATTTCAATTTTTTTTCATTAAATTTGTACAACTTTTTTTACACGCGTTTTTTCTAATATACAAAATTTTATATATATTGATGCAGAGGCCGAAAATGTTCGAACTAGTGGTCAAAATAGACGCAGGGCAGCCCGCTACATTCAAGAAGAAGGTTGTCAACCCAGCACAACTTATCCGGCCGAGATTACTGATATACCATGGGAAACCAACATGGCGGAATGCACCTTACAAAGGTGTGAAAGACTTCATGCAAAATTGCAAAGAGATCTCATGGCTTTGTCTCTACCTGCTGAGAGTCGACAAAGCCTTGAAATAGTTACACATTCATTGGGCGAAATTGTAAATGTGTACAGAAATCTTGGGCCAACGACTGATACATTTGTAGAAATGATGAGAAAGAGAAAAGAAACAGTAATGGGTCCAGATAAATGGGAGGACGTAAAACAAAAAGTTACAAAAGAAGTGGCCAAGTCAATGTTTAATTACAAGGAAGGGCCAAAAATAAAAATGTTGAAGGTGCAGTATTTCAAGCACCCAGACATAGCTCGTTATTTGTATGATAGGCACCTTGCGGCCTATGGAAGGCTTCCATGGAACGATGAGGTTCATGTTTATTTTGCACAAATGTTTTATGCAGAATTTTTTTTGGGTATGAAACCCAATTACAATGACCTTCCGTCAAAATTTTTTGGCCCGGGGAAAGGTCGATTATATGACCGTAAGGGCGCTAAGCGAGATGTGGAGTTGCCTCGCCCTGAGCCACCATTGGTGAGTTGACCGTTTCGAGTCGAAACTCTGTGATCAGAGATGGATGCGACTTCTCAAATAAGTCGAGAAGCAAGGGATGTTATGATCGACAATGTTCATAGTGGATTGGGTGGAGTCGATCTTTGTTTAAATCGACAAAGAGCATGTGAAAATGCACGTGCCAATTTTGTTTATTGTACAGATGAGGAGATTGACAACATGAATGTTGAAGATCTCTGAACATATGCAAAAAATTGTCGCAATGGTTTGCAAGACCTAATTTTTCATGAGGAAGAGGGCACCAGAACGGTATGTGTTAGTGACCTTAGGGTTTGAAATTATTTTAACATACATATACATGTGTACAATTTGTAATAAATACATGTGTATGTACATGTATAAATTTATTTTTATGTGTACATTAATCTAACAAAAATGTATGATTATATGTTAAAACACCATTTGCAGTTCTCACACATGATGCGTGACGAAAATGTTAATATCACGTTCGGGGCCTCTGGTTCAAACAATGCAGATGGGTCTGACCATCAAGATATGTTGGCAAATGTTAGTGTTTTTTAAGTGACTTTAAAATAAATAATTGTTGCCACACATGTACATGTATGTATGTATATAATTTGATAAAATGTTTTAATAGGTACCAATTTCGTCTGATGTTTTTGGGATGGCGGTACCTTCTTCTTCCTTGGGAGATGTACCTTCTACTTCCTTGGGAGATGAGCCACAAGTATGGACAATTTTTCACAAGTTTAAAATTTATGTTTAAAAGTTATATATATATATATATATTTTACCTCAAAAAGTTCCATTAAAAATTGAGATATATATATAGAGAGAGAGAGAGATCTATATTTTGAGTTATTTAAAAATTTTTGAATTTAGGTTCCTATAGAAGATTTCTTTAATCCGCGGACTCTAGCGACAGAGATAGGAACATCCACAACATTTGAACAAGTTGTCTTTAGTTCCTTTTTTTAATATTATTGAAAATAAGTTTATATATGTACACGTGTATTTTCATTTGAAAGTTTTTAATATATATATATATATATATATATATAACTGTACATATATATTGTACAGTTTACCGCTGCAGATGTTCTTATGGGAGAACTTGTTCATCAAATGGAGAGGGAACTTCATGAGGTATTGCATGATTTTTTTGTTATATTTTGTTTTTTACATGAAGTTCTAGATATATATATTCTCATTCATTTTTAAAACATCAAATTTTAATGTTCAAGTACATGTGCATTGTGTATGTAGGTTTCTCATGATGCTTCACATGATAGGGCGCGGATTGAGACCCTGATAGGAAAGACGCTAGATCCGTCTCTATTTGATGGACATGATTTGTAGATTTGATTTCAAGATTTAGATGGTCTTAAAAATTGTTAAACTTGATACAATTTGATACTTGTGAGATCTACAATTTTTGGACATATTTTATTACATTGTTAATATAATTTCTTTTATTTAATTTTTGGTACTTTTGGCATGTGAATGTGAAGTAATGTTGTCATCTGAACTACATTTGGCATGTTATGTAATGACATATGTTATAATTTGTTTTGTTTTTAAAATTTAAGTTTTGGATGCTTGGAGTACATTTGGCATGTGAAGTAATGTTGTGATCTATATTTTTTTTGTTAAATTAAAAGTTGTTTTGGATGGTTTCAATCTACATTTGGCATGTGATATTTAATGTTAAATGTTTTTGTTGGATAGTTGAATTATAATTGGCATGGCATGTGAAGTTTTTAAAACTCAAGTTTTTGATGGTTTCAATCTACATTTTGCATGTGATATTTAATGAACTTTAAATGTTTAATGTTTTAATGTTGCATGATATATAATCAAAAGGTTTTTAAAACTTAAAGTTTTGGACGGTTTCAATCTACATTTGGCACATGTGGTATATAATTTGTTAAATGTTTCTATTGGATCTAGTTGAACTATAATTGGCATGGCATGTGAAGTAACGATATATATAATCAAAAAGTTTTTTAAACTCAAGTTTTGAATGGTTTCAATCTACATTTCGCATATGATGTTTAATGTTTTAATGTTGCACGATATATTATCAAAAGTTTTTAAAATTTTAAAGTTTTGGATGGTTTCAATCTACATTTGGCACATGTGGTATATAATGTTAAATGTTTCTATTGGATAGTTGTTCACTATAATTAGCATGGCATGTCAAGTAATGTTGCACAAATCCCTTTTGGATGGTTGAAGTACATTTGGAATTTAAGATTGCTTTTGATCTCTCCATGTAGTTTTGTTTGAATGAAAAATTTTCCAATTGGAAGAACATAGCTTTTCAATGCAACTAACCATGTATCAATTGAGCTCTAATTGAAAAAAGAGTTTAAAGAAGTAGATATATGTACAAATTATCCCTTTAATTTTGATTGGAAATATAAGTCTAGTACATATCTATGTTTGTTGAATTTGGGTCAATGTCGTTAATGCACTCAAATAGGTAGCCTTGTCGATTTATTTACATTGTGGAAACTTTTTACCCGAAAATCCAACTAGTTTTTCATCAATGCACATAGAAAAACTACTTGGAACAATTAATTGCATTCTAGGACATATCTATCCAATACAAGTAACATTTTTCATCAATGCACATTGAACATATCTGACCATTGGACAAACAAATTTTGTACTATATTTTCAATCAGGAATAGAGATGTGGGTCAAATCCCACCAAAAGTCGGAGAAGTGCTCTGAGTCTCTTGTCTGAAATAAATTTTCGTACAAAACTATACTGCAAATGATTTATTTACATTGTGTCCATACTTTTTACCAGAAAATCCAACTAGTTTTTCATCAATGCACATAGAAAAATTAGTTCCAATTAATTGCATTCTAGAACATGTATATTGAGTACGTAAATAATTTTTCATCAATGCACATAGTAAAACTAGAACAATTAATTTCATTCTATAACATATATATATATATATATATATATATATATATCGAATACATATAACATTTTTCATCAATGCACATGTATAGAAAAGCTACTTTCAGTTGATACTAGAGCACGTGCTTGTACCAAAACAATTTGTACATGTGCAAACACTTGCACAAATAACATAAGTAGCTCAATTTTTAGTTGAGTACTGGAAGTTCTAAAACATATTTAATCCAAAGATAATAAATTGTTGGACAATTCACTCAAAAAATTCTAATGGAATTCCATCCTCAATAATCCGTTCATGATCGGATTTTGACATTTTCCATCTCTTAATTTTCGATTTTTTCTTTGATTGAACTTCTATCAACTTTATGCGTGTTGCACACACCAAGTGACTATATTGACAACTTATGGAATCAAGTTCATAGTCTTCAAAGTAAACAAAGTCTCCACTTTGATGAGTTTGTCTGAAAAAATAACCTTTCAGTATAATAGACCCTCTGTCATATTGAAATCCGTGATCATTATAGTTTTGTAAAATAATCTCATTTTTCATTCAGTGCAATGCATCGAATAATACTTCACATTTTCATCGTTGTCAATAGGTGCAATTACAACAAAAACATCTCCTGCACAATAAAATAAATTTAACAAAATTATGCATATTTAAATTTATTTCTAGATCTTTAAATCATTAGAAAGTAATTCAAATGTTACCTTCTCTAACAAGATCGGAAACTCGATCACCATCGGATGATATTGTAGTTTCCTCTGATTGCATTTCTTCAAACATTGCAACAGAAATTTTTCCCTTTGTATTTAGCTCTGTATGTTTCCAATCGTTCACATACATTTTGTTTTCACAAACATCATTGGATTTTGTGTTGTCTATGCAAACATCACAAAAACAAGAATATTTTCTTTTATCCAATGCAAATACATTTCTGGACGACTTTGTTTGAATTGAATGCAATTTTCGAGTCCCTTTTATTGTTTCAACGTCACTTCCAATTGATCTATCTACGTCTTCGATCCCAATATGCCAGAAAAACCTTTATATGGAAAATTAGAAGAAGAATTTGTAAATATGATATCAAAATATAATCAAAGATAATAATTGCATGATAAATGTACAATGTTTAAAATTATATTTCCAATATAAATTAAATTGAATGTACCCTCGCACTTCCCTTGAAGGGTTAGTCTCATGGCTTAGAGCAGCAATGCACCATTGAACAACTTCTTTAGCGTTCACAAGTCGGCTTGCAGAGGGGTTCATTTGATATCTTCGAAGTGCTCGTTTTATGCATGCTCCTGCACCGTCATGTTCTCCTTTTCCATGGCAGTCTCAAAGAAATTCCAACAATGTTTAATGTAGGTTTTCTTATGAAGACAACACAATCAAAAAAATGATCGTGCAGATTTGAATTGACCTGCGCATCTGTTTGACCATATCCAATGTTCATTGAATGTTATTCCACGATTTTTCAAAGAATCATAAATTTTTCTAAAACAATGTTATACAAAATATGTATCTTGTGTACACTCGTCACTGATATAAAACTGATTTTCTTTAATGATATGTCGATTTTCACTCGTGTTTTCTATATGATCGACATTTTCTTCAGGATGTCTATATCGAATATGGATGACCATGGAGACTTGGTCAGAATGATAGTATTCACTCTGAATTTCTTTTTGTGGAACGAATTTTTAGTTTTCTGCAAAATCAATCACTCACAAAATGATCCCTAGTGGAAAAAATTCATGAGATTTTTTGAATTGCAAGTCTTGCCATCGAGCTCTATGGGAATGTTTAGTGTATTTGTTAATTTCTTCCTCAAACTTTCTCAAAAATTCTATCATAAAAATTTCGTCTTCTCGTAATTCAATTCTTTTAACACTATTTTCACCTTGAATCGATGTATGGATATATTCAAATCTCTTCCATTTCACTTTCATGTTGGACAATGATTGATCATTTATATCAGTACGATATTTGTTTTTATATTTAGTCAAATTTCCACAATCATCACATTTTTTACGAGCAACACATTTCTTTTTGTAAAATAGTTCATCGCTTTCTCTTTCACATAGAATTTGAGATATGAAATCACAGATAGTGGAAGAAGGAGGTGAATCCTTCCACAATTTTCTACCGAAATCAAGGAATGTGTCATAATATAATTCAAATTCTCCACATGATAACCAAGAATAATGAAGTGTCGTTACAAAGATAGGTTTTACATACCATGGATGCGATAAACAAAAGTAATCTAGTGAGGTGAAACATGAATTCGACGATTCTCTTCTTTCGAGCTTGTCGAATAACTCCCCATTCGAGTGGTTTCCAAGAACATTTTCATGTTCTTTTCATAGATCGATTTTGCTATTCTTCTTTCGCATCACATGCCTTACAGCTGGCGAAAACACGCGAATTGTTCTTCCAATATTCATATATTACTTTTTTAACATTTTCTCCAAGGCTATCTTTGTATGGTTGCCTACAAATAGCTCTCAAACAAGCGAGTTCATCATTTACATCTATTTGCAGCAGAAATTTCCGATGTTTGTGCAAATTTTTTCGCGAGGTTCTCAGTGCTTGTGCCATAGATGTTACCAAACGATTCTCTTGAGTACTTGATGAAACCATTGCCATATGTATTCCTCTACGTACAATTGAAAAATATTTCTCTCTAGATCTCTTAATTGACTTTATAGCACTACTCATATTTTTTATCACATCTTCCTTCATTTTTTTATCTTTGGTTGATTTTTGAATACCTAGTAGTGTCGTAGCTTCTTTTAATTTGCTTAATGATAGGAGACCTTTCAACATTTGAGTCTGAAATGTCACCCGCTCATTTAAAAAATACTTTTCAAAAATGCAGTTAACACGATATCAAATAGCATGGTCAGGTTTTTTTATCTCCATATGTATGAGTGTCAACATTTTCTAACATCTCATTATCGATAGTGATTTCATCTGTACATATTCGAAAAAATAGTACATATTCAATAAATAACTAAATTAATATATATATTCATAATTTCTGTAATATGTGCATGTGTTTAATATATATATATATATATATACATACCTTGTGATTCAATTTCTTTATTTGGATTTCTTTCAATATTTTTACCATCTTCAGTCATTGGTTCAATATCTCTTTCAAAATTTTGTATCTCATCATCAATGTTTTGAGGAATATCTCTGTTTGTTTACATTAAAAAAAAATATTTCAAATTAGTTCATCAAATAAAAATTAAGCTTCACATTTTATATTAGGAAAATTTTAAATATATCAATAGATAATAATATTTACATACCGTCTAATTTTCACTCGAGGTTGATTTTTCCTCTTCAATATTTGAGAGGGCTTAACTTTCTTTGCTAGATTGTCTCGTCTCTCTCTACGTTCCCTTGTCTCTTTTTCGATCATATTTTCTCGTACAAGTCCCTTGTTTACCTCCTATGATAATAGGGTATGAAGTTCAAAAAATTTCCTTCAAAAAATTAGACAATAACTCAATTAGAAAAAACATCACAAAAGATTTAATTTAAAAAAATTCATTTTAAATTTTTTGCAAAAAATACATACTCCAATCCAAAACACTTATTTTAAAAATTTCGAGAAAAAAATGTCTTATAAAAATGAAACGAAGCTCAAAAGATTTACTTCAACTCAAAACACGTACATACCTCCAAGAAATTTCCTTTGAATGTACGTCCAATAAAATTCCTTAAGTTCAAAACAATTTTTTGCAAAATTAAGCCGCCTCCAAGAAATGTCCTCCAAGAAAATTCTTTAAACCCAAAACAATTCTTTGCAAAATTAGTCTGCTTCCAAGAAATGCTCTTAAATCCAAACTTTGAAGAAAATTTTTTAAACCCAAACCAAGACCTTTGTAAAATCAGATGAAATGTGCGAAATGTGCGAAAATTATGAATGATTTCGCGGCAATTTATATTGTCGCGAAATGTGTTTTAGTAGGGGCTCCACAAAATTACCCGGCCGACGGAAAATTTTACAAAATTTCGGCCGAACTTTTGATTAAAAGTTTGGCTGAACTATTAAGTCGTTAGACTTAACGAGCCGTCGGCGGAAAACATAGTTCGGCCGAACTTTTATTTAAATTTCGGCCGAACTAACGCGTCACCAATTACGCAAACACCAGGCTCTGAATACATTTTTGCAACTTTGCACTGATTAAACTCCATGAAAAGTTTTTAATTAACTGTCGGAGCCAAGACAAGCATTTTTAGAATTGAATCTACTTTCAGGAAATATAACTTTTATGGAATTTCATAAACGTTTACTAATTTTAATTATTTTTATAATGAAATGGGTGCAAACAATTTCGGAGGGTCATTGTGATTCAGTGAAATCAAAATTTTGTATCTCCCAAAATACATTGTAAAAAAAATTGAAAAAATTATGGGGCATTACATTGGTTCGTCATCTCAAATGGGTAGCTTTTAGATTTTTAGTTTATAACTTGTATGTTAAGAAAATTGTTGCATAGCGAAACATATCCAAAATATGCAGTTTTTCGTATTGGACCAGTTCAAAAAATTCTAGTAATTATGATATGCATCCATTGGCTTTGTAAATATGACGAAACCAAAGTAGACTCTGTCTGGATTGTTGTAACACATTTTGTTTTCTTAAAAACACAAATTTTCAATGAATACAACATTGCGTCATAACATGACTTCTTGTGAATCCTTTGATTGTTAAGAAACACACACTCAAAGAAACGGTAAGTTGACATAACAAATCTGCATAAAAAAATTTCAAAAAATAAGTAATAGAAAGCTAACAAAATTTCTGACAACTTTTACTTTTATCGCAAAATGAAATTCTAAACAAAAAATTTGTTATAGTTTGCAGAAAATTGAAGAATCGAAAAAAAATGAAATTTTTTTCTCAAAAAAGGGCAAAAAGTGTAACCCAGCTTCACATTTTCACCCAAAAACACAGATTTCCTTCACATTATTATTCAAAGCCACACTAATCCTTATTAGCCTTACCACACTCTCCCTCATCACCCCATGCATATTGGAAGTCAAACAAATACAAAGAAGTCCTTTTACAAGAAGGAAACATGTTCCTCTAGAAAACCTGTGTAATCACCAGAAAGCATTATAAGTGGTTTTATCAATCATCCAAGAAGACATGAAAATTTGTGAGGTGAATATAAAGAGTCCATGGCACTCCAAATAGGCATTTGACTAGCAACATCAACCTAGACATCAAAGAGGCACCTACAAACATACAACGAAGGTATCAGTAAAGCATGCAAGCATCAAGTCAACCTTCAACTTCAACACTCAGATCATGAGCATCTCAGCAACAGCATTTAAGTCAAGGATGTGAAACATAACCAACCATAAAATAAACCCTAAAAGACTTCCAGATTCAAGGCTATCAGCAATAGGACCTCCAGCAGATTATCACATGCAACTTTAGTAGCAGCTTCAGAACCACCAAAGACAGCTTCAACAATCATATCAACAGCTTCAATATCACTTACAAAAATAAATCAAGGGTAAGGCTCATGTATGCAATCATCTAAACCTTTCTTCGAATCTATTCTAGCTTACGAAAACATTAAAAGTGTGAGAAGGAAAATTTTTTTATAGCCCAAATTAGTAGCAGAGCAGCCTCGGCCTTATCTAGCAATTAGCTTCACTTTTTCCACCAACACACACACACACATGTGGAAGAGGAACAAGACAAAAGTAAAGATGACTTGAGAAAGAGGGCACTAAGCAGTTAGTTGTGACGGATGACAAGGAGTGCCAAGGGGTGACTAAGGACGAACTCAGTTAACAGAAAAATAATTATGAGTTTATTTTGCATGTAATGAAAAAAAAAAGAGAAAAATTCGATAAATGCACAATACCCTCAGTATTTTTCTCAATATCCTCCATACCCAACTCCATATTATCCCTACCATCCATCTCCACCACAAACACAACCTCAACCACATCCATCTCATAGATCCACTCCCACTCAAATACTTGTACCACCATTTCCAAACCCATACAAATAAGTAACTCGGCCCACTTACAATGCTGAGGTACAACACTTCCCAACATATCCTCTTGATCTAAATGTTATCCATCTTAGCCAAGGGAGAGTATTTCAAAAAAGTGATTCTCTTGATATCATTGAAGGACAACATTCAAAAAAATATAAATAAATAAAAACATTCAAATGAGAAGACCAAATAATCATGGGTTGCACTTGATGAAGAGTAGACATTAGAATCTGATATTGAGAAAGTTCCCTCATGTTTAGCATCATATCCTCCATGCATTTAAGAGAATAATCAACAAATAGAGGAAGATTTGAATTTCATGGTAGAAGAAGACATGAAGAATGATCCCAATGATCAAGCAAACCAAGGGCATCAGAGCTATATTTAAATATGGTTCCAGATAATCATTAAGTTGCATCAACACACTCTTCTTCGACAGTACTTGATACAATCTCAATCAAAGCTATTCATCACCCATATTCAGGTACATGTCAAAGCATGTATTTCAAGTGTACACGTGATTTTATTTGTAATCTTGATGTGCACATGGCTCCATTGGAAATATTCCTATACTTGAAACAAATTTTGTTTTTTTCAAGTAGAGTAGGATAGGAAAAAAAAATTTAAAAATGGAAAAAGAGAAAAAAAAAAGGAAAAAGAATAAAATCTCAAGTGAAAAATTCTTTTGAGGCGCCTGAGATTTGCTCACTGATTGAAAACCTCCATGAGGTGGTCAATGGGCTGGAAAAAAGAGAAAATAAGAGAAAAATAAAAGATACTAGGTAAAAACCTCCTTTGAGGAGCCTAGGCAAACCTACTAGTTGAAAACCTCATTAAGGCAGCTAGTAGGCCTAAATAAAAAAATAAAAAAAGTAAAAAAATGAAAATAAAAAAGTGTTTTCTCCATTTATCTCTCTTTAATGAATGCAGGTGCTCTCCAACCTTTGCAAGCAGCAAAAAAAAAACAAATTGGCACCAAAAGAAAAAGTTGGTCAAAACCCTAGTCAAAGGAAGGCAAACTTGGACTTCCTCTTCCTTTGCTTAGATGCTCCAAAAGGACCTACGTCATGCCAATCCATCACTCTCATCCATTTCCAACATCCACCCATCATTTCCAAGCTTTTAACATTCATTTTCCTCGTTGTCCTAAAATGCTACAAGAAACCCTATTTTTGTTACAAGAAACTCCTAGTTTTTAGCAGAAAATTTTATTTATTATATCTCAAAAAATGTGCATCCATTTCCTGACCTCTTTCATGGGGAGATTCATACAAATGATGGTAACATTCTCAAGCAATATCAACACATTCTGGTGCATGGTTTGTGATAATTGACCACCGTCACTTATAACCATTTTTAAGTTTTTTCAATATTCGTGCATCCAATGGCCAAGGTGTTTTATGAGGAGCTGTATAAGGATGATGGTAACATGCTCAAAAAATTTCAGGTCAAACTATTCTACCGTTTCAGATATATGGCTAAAACAAGTCTGCTACAAGGGGTTGTCCTGAACTTCTACAGGAAACTCTGTAATTACTATAAGAAATTACGGAAAGCTACATGCAAGTGGATAGAGGAAAAAAAATATGTCACAAATGGTCTTGATGTGTAAAAAAACAATTAGGATAGTCTTCCCATCATTTTTTTCCACCTTCTCATCACTCCTCCATCTCAAGCACAATGATTTTTCACTCAAACCCTACACTTTGTCATTTCTGTAACAAAAAAAAAAAAATATGCAAAAACACAGATTTCCTTCATATCATTATTCAAAGCCACACTACTCCTTATTAGCCTTACCACACTCTCCCTCATGACCCGATGCATATTGGAAATCAAACAAATACAAAGAAGTCCTTTTACAAGAAGGAAACATGTTTCTCTAACAAACCTGCGTAATCACCAGAAAGCATTATAAGTGGTTTTATCAATCATCCAATAAGACATGAAAATTTGTGAGGTGAATATGAAGAGCCCATGGCACTCCAAGGAGGCATTTGACCAGCAACATCAACCTAGACATCAAAGAGGCACCTACAAACATACAACAAAGGTATCAGTAAAGCATGCAAGCATCAAGTCAATCTTCAACTTCAACACTCAGATCATGAGCATCGCAACAACAATGTTTAAGTCAAGGATGTGAAGCATAAGAAACAATAAAAGAAACCCTAAAATACCTCCAGATTCAAGGCTATTAGCAATAGGACCCCCGACAGATTATCACATGCAACTTCATTAGCATCTTCAGAACCACCAAAGACAACTTCAACAGCTTCAATATCACTTACAAAAACAAATCAAGGGTAAGGCTCAGGTATGAAATCATCTAAACCTTTCTTTGAATCTATTCTAGCTTACAAAAACATTAAAAGTGTGAGAAGGAAAGTTTTTTAATATCCAAAATCAATAGCAAAGCAGCCTCGGCCTTATCTAGCAATTAGCTTCACTTTTTCCACCAACACACACACACACACACACACACACATGTGGAAGAGGAACAAGACAAAAGTAAAGAGGACTTGAGAGAGTGGGTAGTAAGCAGTTCGTTGTGGTGGAAGACAAGGAGTGCCAAGGGGTAACTAAGGGCGAACTCAGTTAACAGAAAAAGAACTCTGAGTTTATTTTGCATGTAATGAAAAAAAAAAAATTGAAAGAAAAATTGAAAATAAATAAAAACAAAAGGTGGAACCACCACCTCTTGGCATGCAAAATAGAGTTGCTATGGATGAAATAGGGCTGCTACAGGCACATATTTTCTACAGGAAGTTAACCAAGACAAATTGTGTTTATCAAAGGTGGTTTTGTTGATAAGGTCGAGGCTACTATTCTAGCTTATGAAAACATTAAAAGTGTGAGAAGGAAAGTTTTTTTATAGCCAAAATCAGTAGCAGAGCAGCCTCAGCCTCGTCTAGCAACTAGCTTCACTTTTTACACCAAGACACACACACACATGTGGAAGAGGAACAAGACAAAAGTAAAGAGGACTTGAGAAAGTGGGCAGTAAGCAGTTAGTTGTGGTGGAAAACAAGGAGTGCCAAGGGGTAACTAAGGGCGAACTCAGTTAACAGAAAAAGAACTATGAGTTTATTTTGCATGTAATGAAAAGAAGAAGAGAAGAAATTGAAAAAAAAAATTTGAAAAAAATTGAAAATTAAATAAAAATAAAATGTGGAACCACCACCTCTTGGCATGCGAAATAGAGTCATGAACGAAATAGGGCAGCTACAGGCACATATTTGCTACAGGAAGTTAACCAAGACAAATTTTGTTGATCAAATGTGGTTTTAGACCCAGAGGAGTAGTTTTCATCCTCTCTTATCTATGTTTCCTATGCTTACACACTCCATGGACAACTCCACCATGCACCCATTCACTCATTTCATCTTTCAAGTAGGAAGAAAACTTCATTTTTATACCTGACAATAATTGCTACAAGAAATTCCTAGCAGCTCCGGGATTCCTGTAGCACTACAGTAAACCCTGTAAATGCTACAGGAAACTTATTTACAAGGAAAGTAGCTCACTCAAAGGTTTCTAAACTTCAAAAAGATCATGATAATTTATTTATTTTTGCCTATAGCTACCATTCCTAACCCTCACTTCACTCCATGCACAAGGATTCACTCCTTAAACCCTATGTTATGCCACTAGCATTTAGATCACCTATACCTTGGCATGGGACCTCTCCACTTACCTCTCCATCACTCCAATCATTCCATCACTCCATCCCTAATCTCCATCAACCATTTCCCTTCATCTCTAAGCAATCTGGAGCGCCAAGAAGCAGAGAGAAGATTGCTACAGGAAGTTGAAAAGTTTCCTGTAGCAATTCTATATATGGCACAACAAGGTCAAAATTTGAGGATAATTTGATGAAGATTACTTTAAAGGATCACCAGCAGACTCCAGGAGTATGAACAAACCAGCAAAGGAACTTGAGGACCTCCATGCATCACCTGCAAGAATAAAAAACAAATAAAAAGGTTAAGCAACTCACTCAAAAACAAGTTACTAACTCAGAAAATACATAATAATAAAAATAAAAAAAATAAAAAACTGAACCAAGAGAAATATAGCCATGGCTATCACCAAACTCTAGCTCCATGCACGAGATAATGTCTCCAACTCCTCAACAATAGGTACAAACAAGGCCCTGAGTTTGCACACAATTACAGTTGAAGAATTACTTGAGAGAAAGAAGCAACTTGAACCTACATTAGAAGTTTAATGTGAAAATGAGATAGGGGAATAAATGCAAATATAGGAGTAGCAAGTGGATCAACAGGAGGAGCAGCACATGTACCAATAAACAGAGAATGAAATAGGCCATCATACATGAATAATCACAAGGCAAGGAGGATGAATAGGTTACTCATAGGATGAGCAACATTTTCAGTAGGGGGTTACGATGGGCCTCTAAATTAGACATAAATTAAGGCCCATCTAACTTTTCTTAGGCACATAAAATATTTATTAAATCTCTCCTTCTGCACTTAATAATGTTTTTTTAAGCTTTAATATGTTCTCAGTAAGGTTTAGAGATAATTGGATATTTGTGCCTAATATTATTTATTTTTGAAGGATATTGTGAGAATATTGGGCAGATTATGGAGATTTGGAGAAGGAGATAATTTAGGGACTTTCTTCCTACAACTGGAGGAACAAGATTATAAAATAAATGAAAAAAATATCGTGAAATCATTGAGAAATTCTAGAGAGATTCTGGAACTCCGATGATTGAGAAAATCTAGGAATGTGTTCCTTGTCATTTACTGCAAACTCCTAGCATTGGGAACCAGATCCATTATTTGAGGGATTTTGGAGTAGAGAGGTTCCTCCTTTCAAGGATAATACTTCCTCATCATTTTTTATAAGTACCAATTCGAATTTCCCTCTAGGGGCATGTATTGTTTAGTCTTATTGTGGAGAAAACTTGTTTTCTGGCAGCTCCACTTTCTTTTCTTGCAGGGATGTACCTGGACTAATTCAATAATGAAGATTGGTGCCATTTTTAGCTTCTAAGGCCCGGTTTCTTCCATAGGATTTTGAGTCCTCCTTGGGTTTGGCCATCTGAGGAGCCTCAGAGCCCTATTGCACAATTACTTTATGTTTTTTTCACTTCTTATTCACATACATCTCTTATCTCTGTTTTGCATATTTCTGTATTTAATATTGCTACTTTTCTTGCTATAGGATTGTGTTAGATTATTTAAGTGAGTTATTTTTCAGGTTTTTTGTAGGTTCAAAATAATTATTCATCCTTATAATAACTTTGGAAGGTCATCTTAATCATTAATCTACTTGGATTTGGTTACTAGTTCACGAACATAAGATTTCTGGAAATGCCTTGTAGCGAAATAGTAGTAAATTTTTGCTATTTTTTAGAAGGGGTTAATGAGATCCATTTGACTTGATACCACTTGGATTAGGTCATAATAATGTTAAATTTTATAACAAAATTTACCCATTTCATTTTCACTTAATTAGGTTAGGCATTTGACAAATTAACTAGCTCACTAGTTCTTGAATTTCCAAATTTTCGAGTAGTAATTTTCTGTTATATTTTAGCACATGTGAACAGGGGCATTTTTGAGTGATTCCACTTGGAATGGAGACCTAATACATCATAATTAATATAAAAAAATTGTCCCATCCAATTTTCATTTTATTTATCTAGTCATTCGGTGAGTTATTTCCAAAACAAACTTGCATGTAGCAAAAACAAAGTTGTTTGTAGCACTCTTGTAGCATGTGTAAATTCGACTAGATTTGCTCGCAAATGTTGGTTTTTGTCTCTTAGGCTTGAATAATGACCCCTAAGACCTAAATACATTATTGAGGAAGAATAAACACCACTTAGGACATTCATTTTCGCAAATTATATAAGATCTTTTTATTTGAATTCATGCTCTTAGAATTTCAATTACAAATTGTTGTTATTTCCTAGGATTAATTTCTTTCCAAAGAAATAGTACTTCCATTTATGCAATTAGTTTAGCCTTTGATTTCATGACATTCCCTCCATTACATCAGATCAACAAAAGAATGACACATTGTATGTTGCACATATAGTGTCGATACCTCTTAAGTTTCTACGAACCCGGGGTTGATAATTAAAGTTGGTAGCCTCGGGAGTTGCAACATTCTTATTGCAATACTAAGGCTCATCATCTTTGAATTAGATTTGATAAATTCCATATCAAACTCTTGGATAATATTTATCCATTTCGAGTATTTTCCCCCATCAATTGGCACGACAATATATAGGTCATCGGGTTGCAGTTTAAAGTGATCGTAGTTTTCCAAAGCAAGATGTAGTGGTGAAATCTCTCGATGGATTGAATTGTCACCAAAGCCAAATTTTCGATGTGAGTATACCAAATATTGGTATCATTGAGGTTTCAAATCAAATAATAAACGAGATTTTCAGTCCCAGATCCTTCTTCTCGGACCAACATCAAATCTATAGTAGATATGGCAACAACAAGATACAGGAAATACTCACGCTGACAATCGGGAAATAAGAGAGATTCCCGAACCAATACATATTTCAAGGCATCAAACGCTTTTTTTCCAGCGTCATCCCAATGGAAGGGAATCCTTTTCTTCAATAAGTGAGTAAATGCTTTCGTTAGCTCGGCGTAATTAGGGATGAATCTCCTCAAGAAGTTAGCTTTCCCTTGGAGTCTTTGTAACTGAACTAAGGAGGTAGGCGCAGGAAAATCAATTATTCCTGGACTTTCAAAGGATCAATATGAATTCCTTGCTTGGAGATAAAGAAACAAAGGATTCGACCAGAACCAACACATAACACACATTTGGGCGGGTTAACTCGATTTTTATAGTGCCTACATCGGAGAAAAATGTCATGTAAATGCAGAAGGTGATCAGCCTGACGTTTGGAATGAGGAGGGAGATCGTCCAAATAGGGTTGCATGATATGCTTAATATCATGAAAAACATAATCCATTGCATGTTGAAACATGGCCCCTCTGTTCTTAAGATCGAATGCGAGCTTTTTATAAGCGAAATAACCACATGGACAAATAAATGTTGTTTTAGGTTGGTCCGTCGGGAGAATTTTGATTTGATTGTAACCCAATAATCCATCCATAAATGAATATATCTCACAACCAACGCAATCATCAACAATCTAGTCAATAAATTGGGTTGGGTAGTTGTCTTTTAGATAAGCTCGATTAACATCCCGATAATCTACGCACACTCGAATCATGCCATGTTTCTTCATGACAAGGACTATGTTGGAAACCTAATCGGTTAATGGAATGGGGTATATAAAACCAACCCGAAGAAGAAATTCAACTTCAGCTTTTATCCCAACATCCTTCTTAGGATAGACCAGATGGAGGCATTTCCAGATGGGTTTGGCATCAGGATACATTTTAATTTTGTGCACTACTATGCTTGGGTCGATACCTTACATTTCTTCATACGTTCAAGAAAATACATCTCTAAATTAACAAAAAAAGGCTCGATAGGTTTCAACTTCAGATGAAGAACAAGATGCTCCCTTGTAAATATTTTAGACTATTCCTGGTTTGATAAAAATATCGAGAGGAATGGTTTCTTCGATATTCGAGAGCTTCATTTCAAAGTCGATCTCATGAATGGAAACGAAATTCATAAAGGATTAGATTCAGTTAGGTAGGTAAAAACTTCCTATATTATTTTCTATGGAATCAAGAAGGGAGGAACAATGATGATTCTCGTCCTACGACGTGTATTCTGACATCACAATCTATGTGATGCTTTCGTCGGTTGATAACATAAGCGACAAAGGATCAAAGGGCATGCCATAATCCAGGGATCAGTATACCCAATTGATCCAAGAAAAAGTATGGGCCGCACTAGCTGATTTAATAGCTTTGTTATCTTTCTCAACAGGGTTGAACATCATCCAATCGCCTAAACTTTGGATGTTAGTTTCATCTCGTACAATCCATTGATCGTCCAAAATCGTAGAGATTATATTATATTGATATAAGCAACCGAAGGTGAGGATTTGGAAGGGGGA
This sequence comes from Pinus albicaulis, assembly GCA_034641835.2. Taxonomy (NCBI): domain Eukaryota; kingdom Viridiplantae; phylum Streptophyta; class Pinopsida; order Pinales; family Pinaceae; genus Pinus; species Pinus albicaulis. Next base: position 452,237,205 of record CM076577.1, read on the forward strand.
GGAGGGGGGAGGGTAAAAGTCTCTATAAGTGATGAGTCCTTCAATAATCCAACTCTGACATGCTGATTGGAATTTATGGCTTCCCCTACAAGAGAGAAACTTCCAATAACATTGGAATCATAGGCAAGAAGTTGATTTGATATATGGTTATGATCCAACCTTTATAAGGAAAGGACATCATGCGAAAGTAGGTTGAAACAACAACAGCCATATCATAAACCCATGTACGTCCCAGTAGAATATTATAATCAAGAGGTTCGTCGATAACTTCTATCTAAACAAAAGATCGTTTTTCCCCCAAGTTCCACTTGGAGAGAATTTCAGGGTTTATATGTCCTTCCATCAAAGGCTTTTAACGTGCTGGTCAATTAATTCAGTTGAGGTGAACCAATCGCCTTCTAGCAAGACATAGACATGATGCAGGTTGATGCTCCCTCGTCCACAATGGAACAATTAATGTCCTTGCCATGGACAATGACCTGCATCATAAAATCTAATTGAGCTGGAAGTCGAGGATTATAGTTTTCATGAGAGAAAACCACTAGGTTGGAATCTGATGGATCCATACATCTGATAGCCGAAAATAAGGCCTTCTTTTGGGCGGGATAGTTTTGCAACACCTTAAGAGTGGAAATGGATGATGGAGATTGAGCCAAGTATTCAACGACATTGTAATTTTGGGCAGCTCTTGAACAAGGGTTGTAAGCAGACTTATGAATAACACCCTTCGGAGGCTTAATAGTCAATTCCGGAGGCGGAACATAATCATATGAGGTACGAGTCAAACTAGCAGGTTGATCAGTAACCCATTCATTCGATGGATTTACATTACCATAGTCTTTGTTCCGAGTGGCCACCAAAACATCAGATCTTTTCTTTGAGGAGGAAAGCATAAAAAATGTGTTAGACGAAGTGGGGCCTTGGGAAACCATATGAGTCTCCTGATTGGGAAACAGGTCAGTAAACATAGCAGGAGAAGTGAATGACTTAAGAAACTGATTCATTGTAGCGCAGTGCATACAATCACGTGTAAATATCCTCGTTTCAAATCAGGCATGGATATTGAGGTTTTCGTTTCTCATCAGAAGATTTATTTGTTTGTTTATCCTGCGGTGAGGAGTCTCTCTTTTTCTTGCCTTTACCTTTCTTCTTGTTTCCAAATTATTGTAGAGATTTTCCTTTGTCATATGAAATGGAATTTATCTCAGAAGTAGAATTTGTAGGAGACTGGGATCAAGGGTTTTGAGCAGGAGCGGCGAGAGAAATACCAGATGGTTTATTCACCGACTGTGAGCTTGCAGAATCAATAATTCCATCAACAGCATGAGATTCTTTACCAGGTGGAAGAGGAACATTGTTTGAAAGCCACAGAGCATTTGGTATTTTATCATAGAGCATGCTTGATTGGGTATAAACCAAATCTAGATATTGAGCATGAGCAATCACTTACTCTTCGATCAAGACTCGACCTCTGGACACATCTTCTGTTATAGGAGTTAGCATATATTTGATAAACCATTCCACCAATAACTGATCAGGAACAAATGTCTTGACCAACTGGAGATGGTGCCTCCACTCATGAATGTGATTTGAAATGTGAGTGGAATCTGATTGTTTGAGGTTAGTCAATAATTCCCTTCTAGTTTCATATCTAATAGGCAACTGGAAGTGTGCAAGGAAGGTTGTGGCTAAAGTACTGAAATTTTGAAACGACGCTCTAGGTAATTCAATATACCATTTAGTTGTAGTACCTATAAGCGCTCGTTGTAAAATACGAAGCTGAATGGAAACATCATTAAGGGAGTTGGATGAACACCATAAATGATAGGTCATGACATGCGTTGATGGGTCTTCTCCAGGATTCCCATTAAAATTTGGGATATCATATGGAAAATTGGTGGGAATAATCAACCACCATGGCGAATGAGAAATGGGGTCGTTAGTAAGCCAATTTAAATCAAGTAATTCGAGAGTAGCCACAAAAGGAAACTGTCAATTAAAGTACAGAGGAGGGTGTCCTGGGTAAGAAAGGATAACCTGAGAAAAGGGTACTTGCATGCCTGGATAAGGAGGGTTCTGATAATAAGGAACCTGGTTACCAGGATATACAGGATTATAATAATGAGCATACAAGTGAGTTTGTTGCCCAACCCCAGAATGAAGATAAAGTTACTATAATGGTTGGGTCTGGATTTTTGGCCTTGAAAAGGTGCATTATGAGGCCTATACTGTTTCTCGATAAGGTTCAATATCCCCCCTATAACGATGGGTTTGGTTGAGACTATGCCAAATTTTGGAGAATTTGACCTACCATAACTTGAGAGCACTTTGTGCAAGCGGTTGAGAAGATGAGGCACCTTGTACAGTTTGACTAAGCGATGCCTAAGAAGGGCCATATACCATTGGAATAAGTTGTAAAGGTTGGATCACATATATTTGAGCTTGTTGAGGTGCTTATGGATAGATAGGAATTTGTGATGAGGATGGTGCAACTTAAGGATTCAGAAATCGATCCCAAAATGAACCAAGTTGAACAGGGGAAGTAGGTTTCCAAAACCTGGTAGCCATTCCAGGATAAGGAAAACCATAACTAGGCGGATTACCATAAGGAGGTATACCAAAAACAGGTTTCCCCCCTGTAGAAGGAGGAGAAGATAATGGAGGCAACTGCGATCTAGATGGATGGTATCCAACATAAGTAGATTTAGGTTGTTAAGGGTAGCTTTGTCCACTAATGTAAGGACCAACCTGTTTCTCTATTATAGGTGTAGTTGGATGGAGAGGAGCAGACTATGTGGCATTCATAAGAGAATTACAAGACATTATTCCCAAATTAGATGACATGGGGGATGTCCAACGACTGGAAGTCGCACCAAAAAAGGTATCAAATAATTATTGATAACCAGGTGGGACGGACGAGCCACAATATAAATGAGCTTCTAGTGATGTCACAAACATAGATGAGGAAGTGACACTTGATGTCTCAAGCATAGTGGTGGACATGGGTTGGGATCCTGAATCAACTCCAGACATAGTTGACAATCCCAATAAATATTGTTGCAAAATATCTTCAGGTAAGCCCAAAGAATCAGGTAAATGAGGTTGTATCGGAGTATGAAGAGGTAGAAAAGGCTCGGTTTGATACAAATGAAGTCCTTCCCAATGAAATGGAGAAGAAGAACGAGGATCTTCTTGAGGGTTCCCTTCAATAATCACATGTCCATATGGAAGAGGTTCACCATCGGGCCCAAGATATATTGGTTATGTATGAGACAAAGGAAGAGAAGAGGAAGGTCTCGTTGAATCACGCGAGGATGGTTGAGGCTCCTTAGGTTCAATGACCTTAGGAAAAAAAGTGTCTTACTTAAGAAGGCCAAGTTCAGTGACCTCAGGGACTTATGTTTCAATTGTGTCGATGTCACCAACAGGGGTAGATTAATCTCGGGTTCGAAACTCAAAGGGCATATGATTTTGGCAATTCAGTATCAAGAAAGGGCCAGAAGTAGTGCTTGAAGTTCTTGTTTTGGTAGTTTATTTTTCTTATGTTTTTTACGTCGGTTAGGAGTATAATTTGGAGGTAGAGGAGGCTTGTTTTGCATTTTATGCGAACGATGGGGAAAGGGAATATTTTCTTCCACGTTGGATGATAAATTTTATTAACACAAAAAGAAATAGATCAAAAAGAGGGTAATATAGGAATAACGGATTACCAAGCAACCATGAATTGAAATATACACCTTGTCAAACCAAGGACTTAACATATGGTATCCAATCTTCCCAAACTTTGTGTTTGGTGTATCACGGTATACAAGGCGGCAGACTCAGTTACCTATGTATAGATAGCAACCTATAGGGGACAACCAAAATATACTAGATGGTACATGGGATTGCAGTCTGTAGTAGTGTTTTCTAATATGTAATCATTCGATGAGAGCATTCCCATATACTTTCATGTGTGGAGCGCCATCCGATATACTCGAAGGTACGTGGAGAACAATCCTATACACTTTCATACGTGCAATGTGATTTCACCCCCGGAATGCAACACTGGAAAACAACGACAACTCTTACGTTTAATGACGTCGTAACAAGTCTTTAGCCTACACCTCTAAATGTTTGCATTAATGTTACAAATTCTCCTTTGGTTAATTCAATAAATATTATTGTTTATCTTTGATTAAGTTATAGTTTTAGGGATCACCGCGGATGTAACCTGAATATCCTACTTTATGAAATTTTAGCATGAGAAAACAAGAATATTTTCTCTTTCAATAAAAATCTAGATAAGGAAGGGAAGAAACAATCAATATGCAAGACATAATATGCAACAAACAAGATGCAACACATAATATGCAACAAACAATATGCAAGATGCAATCTTCCTTTCGATACGACTGTTCCTAATCTAATGCACATGCAAAACCCTAAATTCCAAATGCAAAAAATTTCTTTTCACCACACTTAATTTTCGAAATGAAGAAAATCAAGATGAAAATGTTTAATTACTGATTCAATTACACTTTTCATAACGAGGACCCAAGCAACAATTCATCCAAGCAATCAACAATCAAACAAATAAGTTTGCAAGTGACCAAACGATAAGAACAAAGAAAAATTGAAACCAATTATTATCAAATGTAAACAAACACAAATGCAAACTGAATAGGGGTTTTAGAGAGACCACAAAACACTGAATACCCAAGGAAGCTCAGTTGGAATAAGGTTGATGGATGAAAGGCTCAAAAACCAAGGAAAATCTTATGTGAAAACAGGGACCAACGCTGGTGCAGAGAGGCCACCAATGCTTTGCAACGCTGGGACAAAGTGGGCCAGGGTCAAGTGCACGCTCTTTCAGAGGCAGTGGGGGAGCGTTGGGCTTGAAGAAGAGGTTTCCAACATAAAAAATTACAAAATGGGTTAAGTGAAGCCACTTCCTAGGTATTTTATTGGTTGGATGATGCAACAAATGTTTGTCAAGGAGGTAATCAAACACAAATGACAAGGAAAACCACCAAGGGAGTACTTTGTTCCCTAGTATGGTCGCCAATTTTTTATATGGTATTTACGATTATGGACAAACGCATCTCCCCTAGGTTCCTATAACAACATAAATACAAGGAACCCAATCCTTTTCCTTAAAGTAAATAGATGATGGAGTGAGGCCTACCTAAACTCTCACTCACTTCGCTCCTTCTTTAGCTTGGAAGCTCCAATTCCAGCTTTGATCGCCAAAATTAGATCCTGTACAGTCAGATAACACAAGCCAATAAACTATGAGATGTATGCAGTATCATGTAAATACTTTATTCAATAGATCAACATGGTATTGAAATACATGAATCAACATCACATATAGGAAAACAAAGAATTATTTGCGTTAATATAAATAGAAGGAGATTACAACTATAAGTGGCAGTTGATTTTTTTTTTTACTAATCCTTTCCTTGTCACAATATGCACCTCCATTCACCCTATGCATGAGATGATAACTACTTGCTACAACAACACAAGGGTAGAATCACTCTCCAAAGCCAACCATTACCTCTAGCATATGAGAGGGTAAATATATAGGAGAGAGGGGTAAGTTGGGAGTTCTTATCCAATTACCATTCTAGGGATTTAGATCCACCTTTGATGGAGGGATAGGATCAAGGGATAGGTGGTGAAAACTCCAAAGTAGGGTAAGATAGGATCCAAATGTCAATCCAAGGTAAGTAGTTGAAACAAATTCTGGAAACTCCTAGAAGGTGAACCTTCCGAAATCCCGCTTATTCTCCCGGAATTCTAGAACCAACACAGTTGCAAAGGGAGCTTACCTATTGGTGATGAACTTTGGCCATAAGGGAGCAACTTGTAGGTGAACACACCTCTGTAAGCTTGCAGGGAGCGTTGGTGCTCAAACTGGCTTAGATAGGGAAATTTAGGGTTGACATGTTGACGGATGAAAGGTACATTCTTAGGGCTTTGTGAAAGATGTTGACAAGGGGAATATGATGTTGATTGATCCCATTAGGAGTCTCACTTTGATTGGATGTGACAAAATGGCCTATAACAGACTGAAATAAGCACCTTGTGCTTGGTACATCAGGATTGATAACTACTTCACTAGGTTGGGCTTCACCAAAAGTGAAGCAGATGTGAACCTTTACCATATTGTGGTAGAAGGTAAACTGTTGATCATTGTACTTTATGTTTATGATTTGATTCTCACAGGTGATGAGCAACTCATTAAATATTTCAAAGAGGATCTTGCAAGATAATTTGAGATGAAGGGTATGGGGCTCTTGCATTATTTCCTTGGATTGGAAATTTGGAAAAGAGATGGGGAACTATTTGTATCTTAGGGAAGGTATGCCAACGATATTATGAAGAAGTTTCACATGGAGAGCGGAAAACCCATGGATACTCCTTTAGCAGGGAATTGGAGGAAGGAAGATTCTACTTCACGCGAAGTAGTAGAAGCTAACTTCTACATGAAGCTTGTGGGTTCACTAATGTACTTGGTGAACACATGACCAAACATATATTATGTGGTTAACCAACTTATTCAAGTTATGGTTAAGCCTGCCAATCTCTATTGGAAGGCATGGAAGCATGTGTTGACATACCTTAGATGCACCACAGAGTTTGGGCTATGGTAGAGGCGGACAAAGGGAGTGAATCTTCAAGGCTTCATAGATGCAGATTGGGTAGGGAGTCCATCTAACAAGAAGAGCACAGCAGAGGGCATCTTCAGTATTGGGTCAGCAACAGTTTCCTGGTACAAGAGGAAACTAATATCAATTGCACTCAGTTTAGCAAAGGTAGAGTACATGGATGCTTGTCAAGCAGCTTGTGAGCCTATCTAGATGAGGAAGATACTTGTTGGTTTGTTTGGTCAGTAGATGGATTCGACAGTGATTTATTGTGATAACCATGGTTGCATAAAACTCTCGATTAATCCAGTTTTTCATGACAGGTCCAAACATATTGATATATGGCATCACCATCTCAGAGATTGTATGCAGAGGAGGATTATGTCATTAGATTACATTCCTACAGAGGAGCAGGATGCAGACATCTTGATGAAGGCATTATCAAGAGGATAATTTGAGTTCTGCAAAGTCATGATCTGGGTAGCAAACAATCCCTTTCTTGTTGAGAGGGAGAGTTTAAATAGGAAATAAGAAGAGGATTCTAATTTAATTTTCCCTTAATTAACTTAGAAGGAATTGGCATTCCACATCACATGACAACTTGTACGAGTTAACTAAGTCAAGAAGACTTAGTTAGCTAAGTCAATTCGAGTTGAGGGTAAAACTAGAGGCATGTAGATTTCTCTTTAAGTTTTACGGGGTTAAGTTATAGTTTATTTTGAGTTGTAATTATTTAACTTAATTATTTGAGTTAAAATTAGTTTAACTAGTTCTAACTGATGGGGGAACTAGTGAGAGGCCTAGTGAATTAAATCTGATTTAATTCACATGCAATGATCAATAAGATAATTGATATTTTGCTATAAATAGTTCTTTCATGTCAGTTATGAGGAAACCCATTTGAGATTGGATTTAAAGGGAAGTGTACTATCACTTGTATAATTAGAAATTTGTACGAGTCATGAAGTCAACAGAAGGCCTTAGATGTATTGCGCAATAATTAATTGGGAATTTCCTAATTAATAGGGGCTCAATTTCCCTAGGGATTGGAAAGCAAGGCAAGGCATCCAGAGGCAATAAATTGGTTAATTACTGAACCAAATCAGGCTTAGGATAGAGTGAGATAGTCAAAGATAGTGCAGAGAGATCTTAAACCTCAACATTTTATTGTTTCATATTCTTGACTTATGCAATATACAAATAGCAGGGTTTTTCGTTGAGGATTTCCCAAGATAAATATTTGTGCTGTGCGATTGAAATTATTTCTCTTTCTTATTCATGTGATTGTGTGATCGTAATTGGTTTCCGCAATTTGTAGAATAGATTCAATTATCTTGTTTTAGAATATTACAAGATCACTTGAATCTATGTGGATTTTCTACAATGCTCTAGAACTAAGAAATCGAGCAAGTTAAAGTACAATGGAAGCACTTTGGTTCCAATGAATCTACATGGGAAATGGAGGATGAGATGCAGGCTATGTATCCTTCTTTATTCGTTGGTTGAGAGAATGTCCTTGATATTTTTTTTGGTATATGATTTGGTACGATGTTTTGGTATATGTACATATGTATATGTATGTAAATGTCACCATGAATTGTGTTATAAATCTCTAATAAGTGGTATGGGTGTCATTTCATTATGGTTGTCACGTTGTTATATTCTCATCTTGGTTTGCTTCTTAGCAGGTTGATCATTGTAAATACTGCAACGATATAAGTTATAAAGATCCATAGGCAGTATTTTTTTCTTACAACAATCTTGTTGGTTGTAGGTGTCATTGAACACCGAGGGCAGTGTTCCCCCAAGGGGAGGGTTATGTAACAACCCTGATGAAAATCCAATGTAATAAAAGTTAATAAAGGCAAAAATAATAACCACGGTTATGGGACACTTATTCCAAGCTGAATTTTGGGAAAAACATTCTAGTGTGGGTGTTCATTTGGTTTATTATGGCTAAGAAAATTTGAAAATTAAATTGCAAAGTCTTTGGAAAGGGAAAGTGGCATTTATTGGCATTTATTTATGAAAATAATGGAAATTAGGAGAAAAATAAGGTGAAAGGTCACAAGATGCATGTGAGGAGGAAAATGAAGGAAAATAATGGAAAATGAAGAAAATAGAGACCTAATTAATAAATAGGCTTTTGAGGATCAGTTGGTACCTTTTTGTCACTATAACCTTTTACCAGTTCAGTTTTGGAGCTCTCTCTCTATTCTCTCTCTCACACGCTCTTGGAAACTTAGAGCTTTCTTGGAGCACTTCGGCATTGGATCAAGAAATAGAGAGAAGGCAAAGAGGAAGCAAAGATCAAGCAAGGAAGAGCAGGATCAAGAAGCTATAATGGGATTACTTGCAAGTATCGATTTGCATGTATGATTTCCTTGATATTTTTGGCATGCATGGTTATGAATGTGTGTTCTTGGATCTCTTGCTATCATTGGCATGGTTTTTCCAGGTGTGGCAGTGTCTTCAATCTTGCCTTTCCTTTTCTGGATAGCCATCGTGTGGTGGGTTCTCTTGTATTTTGTTGAGATGGATTTTCGAATGGACTCAAAGCTAATTGGGGTGGTATCAGGATTATTCACAAGGAATAGGAATCCCAAGATGGGATACATTGTAAACCGAATTTAAACACCTCGATTGAGCATAGGAATCCCTTGAGTGGTGAATGGCGAGATACACAATGTTGGCTTGAGGGGTCCTGACCCAGGTTCGGTGTGCAAGGTTTGCCAACAAACCCCTATACTACTGGCCCTTTCGGTAGTGACCTGCGCTCACCCAAAGTAGTATGGGTGGGTGCTGGAAACAGGTTTCCGCACCCTGAGAAAGGAAGGGTAAGGCTAGCAGAGTTGCGCTAGATCCTGTGATTCCAAGATTACCTTGTTCTGTGCATAGTTAATAAAGTCTCTCTTCGCATCCACGTGCACTAGATCTATAGTTATATGCTTTTTATAACATTAACACAGCATTACATAAACAAAACATAACAGATCTAGATCCAAGAACGCAATACACAGATCTTTCACAGCGTAAAGACATAAAACGTACAATACAACAACTATCAGTAATTCACACAATAGTACTCACAAATTCAGTTCTCTAACAATCTTTCGCATTCATTCATTCATCAATTCCTCCTTACAATTCCCTTCCCAACCTGTGCACAAAGCAGCAAGGTCCGCACACGGCTGGACTTGGATCTCCGCGCACACAGCTAGCAGGGGTCCTTTCCCCGAAACCTAAACATATAGCTTAAACAACAGATCGCATTGATAGCTCATCATTTCTTATCCTTTACAATACAAAATGCATCTCTATTTATAGCAATCTAGCCTAGACTTTCCTATGGTCCGCAACCCATGGTTTTCGGACCCCTAGTTTACCCTTTCACCCATTACGACGCTTTCAGGGCTTTGACCCACCCCAAAACCCCTGTGCTAGACTAAATATAATAAAAAATATTCAAAATAGACCAGTTTCGCAGCTTGTTAGGAGACCCCATTCCAACAGTCCCCCAACACAATCTTGTGACTCGTCCCGAGTCACTACAGTGGTGCGGCTTCGATTTGTGCGCGCAAGGTAGCCAGAGTGCAGAGGAGAGGTGGGAGCACTTCCTTACTTTGGGCCACATCTTGTTGTGCAATGTTGACCAGTGTCAAGGAGGCAGGGCCATCTGGAGCCGTGGTAACCCATTCTAACAGCCGGTGGAGGCGCGCAATGGAAGACTGAGCGTCTTCGGCGAGCTGGAGTGCGGTGTCGTCCCATGGTTTCAACCGTTTTTGGATGACATGCTTGTTGTGGCGAAGGTTCTCAATCCTATCCAAGATGGCTAGACGTTGCGCGGAGACGGTGGAGGGTGAGGAGGCTCTGACTTGGTCCATAGCAGCTTCCGCCTGCTGCAATTCTGTTTGGATATGTTGAAGCATGGAATGGTGCCGCACTGCCGTCCATAGTTGTGTAGCTATTTCTACCAATTGTGTGCCCTGCGTTAGCTGCTCCTGAATATTATGCGTTGCGTCTGTGACCACTGCAATCTGCTGGTCTCGTACTTCCGGTGGTATGTCATACTGTTGTTGCGTGGCCCGGTCACGGTGGCGAACTTCATGCAACACTCTTGTGTACAATCCTCGTAGCTCTGTGCGAGATAGCTGCGCTAAATCTATTTGGATGTCCCCAGTAGTTGGATCAAGGGTGTTGACTAGGGAAATGTGAGGGAGTGAACACACATTTCTTCCGCTAGGCGGTGCTCTGGAGTTGCGGAGAATTCGCAGCATGTCCCTGTATCGCAACATTCCTTCTGTGTGTGGCTCGTAGACAATCCTTTCTGCCGGGAGCCAGCGCTCACCCCTGCGACTGCACTCACCATTCCCAGACTCTCTTAAGACAATATCTGCAGGTGCTGAGCAGCCTGAGACTGGTTCCTTCAGCGGGTTAGGGTCCATCTTAGCAACAAGAAAACGGGCACCCCAGAGAATGTTAATGAGCTCAAAAAACCAGTATGCAGATAGCAAGAGCATGTTGTAGGGTGAATAAATAGTTAGGTGTGAAGTCTTCCAGCCATCCATGCACTGTTCGGAGCTATTTAATGGCGAAGTAGCTCGTTCGTGGCACGTACCATCGATCATTCAGATTATTCTTACCATAAATGGCTACATTGATGATCTGTCGCCTGTTTTTCATAATTGTAAGGTTATTTTCTTATCAAATCAGGATGTGTTAATGGTCGTCTTTTGTGCCTGAGGTCGTGTCCATGGAACGTCAGACCATGGATTACGCCTATGTGTTGTTCGCGTACCTTGAATTAAGGTCGACGTGAGGTTTTGCTGCAAGTTGGCCATCAATCTTTTTGAGCCATGCGCTCCACCCTTGGTCAGGACATCCTTGCACGGTAGGGCTGCGTCACGCATCCTCGTGCCATTTATTACTTGAGGTGTTCACAAATTCTCCCAGTTATACGTGGGTTCAGGTAGGTCCGTAATCCAACACATGCCTAACTCAGTGGTACCCCGGCAAGTCTGTCTGGGCAAGGTTCGATCGCCCCCTTGAGTGTTGCACATTAGCAAGTATCTGCATAGGTCGACTGACCTCGGAGCCCATCTGGAAACTGGGGTCCCTATGCGCAGGATCACCCTACTCCAATACTTCCCCTGAGTGAAGAATACCATTCTGTGCGTGGGTGCTCCGCGTAGTGTTAGTGGTAGTGCTCCTAGCATGCGTTCCGCGGGAATCTTAGGTTCAACAAGCTTCTGACTATCTCCGGTGTCGTCCTAGCATAGCAGGTTTCTTTCTGTGGTAGAGATGCGACGAAAATTCTTGATGGTTTGAAGACATCGAAGCGCCGAGACCTCGTGTAACCGACCTTGCCAATTTTCCATCTCCTCATCAGAGTCGGAAAATCATTCACTGTCCTTTTCCCAGCAGAGCATTCCTTCATCCGTGGGGTTAACTCGATCTTCATCCTGCCCATTTAATTTATAAATGTGATCTAATTCCTCCTTCACATACGCTAGCTTTATATACCGTGCACCCTCTACTGGATTTAGTGGTACTATAACACGCGTACTTTTGTTTTCAAACACCATGCTGCGCTTCTTGAGATTGATGACAACCCCCATGTCTATTTCCCAGTCCAGTTCGAGGAGCGCATGGTAGGGGTCCATGTCTTCCACAATTTCTATGACTTCAAAATCAGCTAGGACCCTTACCCCTGCGATGTCAACCATGACTTTTGGTAACCTACCCAGAGGGATGATCTTTTGTTGATTTTCCATTCGTAGTTGGATGGTGGACCATTCCAATTTTGGCTCTCCCATTCATTGCCATGTCTGCTTTGGTAGGACTTTTGCATCTGATCCAAGATCTAAGATAACCTGATCCATCTCATAGTCACCGATCTATGCAGTTAATCGCATCTCTCTTCCGGTGCGTTTCTTATAGCTATATAGTTTGTGTACATACTTGCTTTCAGGGATCAAGTTGGGCCGAGCTGCGCAGGCATTCAGTAGTGCTTGGAGATTTCCTACAACCTGTGGGTTTTGTAGTAGCTTCAGACATGCTTTTAAAAAGGGCTCAAGTCCTTCCTCTATCTGAAGTTGCCTTGGCAGCTGTGTGGGGGCGGCTAGTGGTGCTTGTTCCTCGAAGTGTACTCTTTCCTGAGAGGCAAGCCCCTCTTTCGCTCCCTGGGTGACCAGCCCGCTCTGTGTCATAAATTTTACACTCGGGTCCGCCTTCCTCAGCTCAGTTTTAACTCTTTGTATGTTTTGTGTTAGGGTGGGCTGCTTTTCCTGCATCTTGGCTATCAAAATTGGGCAGACCTCCACCTCATGGTTTAACTGCCTACAATATTTGCACGATGGCCTGGTGGGATTTGGGCATTCTCTGTCAAAGTGCCTATCTCTCCACAGTTATAACAGATTAGCGGCCCACTTCCTCGTCCTGCGCTTCCTCCCTGACCTCCTCTGCCTTTGGCCAATGATCCTCCAAAGTGTGCATAAAGTCTCGGCAACGCAGGGTCTAATTGTACCCTATATAAGTTCTCATGATCCATCATTAAGTCATAAGTACGACAGTTGTGTTCATCATGTCCCACTGATCGGCAGAATCGACACCATTGTTGCTTTAGTTCTGGGACATATGCACCTAGCTAAGGGAAATGGTTCGTATCATGTAGTCCTGCTACCTGACAATCATCACACCATAGCGCAGGTCCACTTGAACCTGGTCGTAACAGGACAGGTTCCCTACTTGCCCCTGGGCATATCGAACTAGGTCCTCCTGCTTGCATGTAATCCGTCAACATAGGGCACTGATCCTTCATATGGCCAGACACCCGGCATCGTATGCACTAGAGATCTACGCAGCTGTCCTTTCCTCGCTCTTTTCGCAGGTTCTATATCTCCATATGCATAGCCCCAAGTTGTTCCTGGATTTGTTGTACCCCTGCTGACATATCCTCCCGGGGTGTAGCTTCTAGTTTCATAGCGACTTCCACAACTTTCTCCTACAACTCAAAGGTCTGATGACTCATCGACGTGCGTAGGTGAGGTAACAACATAGCGATGAACCACTCTGTATGTTGTCTATCATCACATTCGAACCGTCCTTCCCTGATCGCCTTCTTAAATTGCTGATCAGCCTCCCATACTAACTCAGACACAACTTGTTTGAAGTCCTTTACTTCCGCTACCAGCTAGGAATAAGATTTCGACTTTCGGAATTGTTGCTTTAGAGAATCTTTGATATCTTGAATGGATGTGTTCCCGTTATGGGCAATGTATTGCATATATCAGTCCAGGGCTCTGTCTTCGAATGCTAAAGACAGCTGTGCCCTCTTTATCGTGTCACTCGCCACATTCTGCGCAGTCCAGACGGAGTCTGCCGCGAACCAAAACCGATCCATATCCTCATCTCCTACCCCCTTGAAGGTAGGTAGTTTCACATGCGCAGCCATATCGTTGTCCAGGGGAGGAGGCGGTATGGGTGAATTCTTACCTTTGTGTGGCCTAGGCGGCAGTGTAGTTGGGGGATCGTGCACAGCTGGTTCTTGCAACAGATTATAGGCAGATCTCCCCCCGTCAAGGTTGGTTTGATAGTATTTACCACTGCGCGTCACGCTCTCTTCTAGATCCGAGGTCATTCAGTTAGTATGACTACACAGAATTCTCTTTTTTCACAGTAGTTCCTTGATCAGCAACGGTAACGTCCTCAGAAATTTGCCCTGGAACCCTTTGAAGAATCGTTGTTCGGCCTCAGAGTGTAATACAAACTGATCAATGGCAAATTTTGTCACAAATCCTCCCAGAACACTATCCACCCAGTGATCCACTGTGCGTGTGATAGTATTATCAGTTTTTTCCAGCTGTTCGAGAAATTCTGGGGTCCACTGAGTGACCCACTCGTCCTTCCAACACTTCTGGAATTCCACCAGTCTGGCTAGCCACTCGTGGATTTCAATCGCAAAGGTCACAAAGAATATTTCGTAGCTTTCAGTAAGGACATACCGATTTTTCCACCTTTCCACCGTTAACTTTTCACTGCGATCTCCTGGATCTGTCTTTCGAACTAGTCTTCGATTTCTTTTCTTTTAGGCTGCCAGTATTCTCTTGTCATTACCCAATTCCTCTCTTAGACTTCTTCTGATCTCGGCAACGGAACCATTTGTTGGCTTGAGGGGTCCTGACCCAGTTTCGGTATGCAAGGTTTGCCAACAAACCCCTATACTGCTGGCCCTTTCGGTAGTGACTTGCTTGCGCAGGTCAAAGTCTCACCCGAAGTAGTATGGGTGGGTGCTGGAACCAGGTTTCCGCACCCTGAGAAAGGAAGGGTAAGGCAAGAAGAGCTGTGCTAGATCCTGTGTTTCCCAGATTACCTTGTTCTGTGCAGAGTCAATCAAGTCTCTATTCGCATCCACGTGCACTAGATCTATAGTTATATGTTTTTTATAACATTAACACATCATTACATAAACAGAATATAAAAAATTTAGATCCAAGAACGCAATACACAGATCTTTCACAGCGTAAAGACAAAAAATGCACAATACAACAATTATCAATAATTCACACAATAGTACTCACAAATTCAGTTCTCTAACAATCTTTCGCATTCATTCATTCATCAATTCCTCCTTGAAAATCCCTTCCCAACCTGCGCACATAGTAGCAGGGTCTACACACAACTGGACTTGGATCTCCGTGCACACAGCCAGCAGGAGTCCTTTCCCTGAAACCCAAACAGATAGCTTAAACAACAGATTGCATCAATAGCTCATCATTTCTTATCCTTTACAATACAAAATGCATCTCTATTTATAACAATCTAGCCTAGACTTTCCTATGGTTCGCAACCCATGGTTTTCAGACCCCTAGTATACCCTTTCACCCATTACAATGCTTTCGGGGCTTTAACCTGCCCCAAAACCCCTGTGCTAGACTAAATATAATAAAAAATATTCAAAATGGACCAATTTCGCAGCCTGTTAGGAGACCTTGTTCCAACACACGGCAAAGCTCAATGATGAATACCCTTAATTGGGCCTATGAATCCCTAGATTGGATACATGGTAAATACAAAAGGGTGGATACCTCGTAGGCCTAGGAATCCCTTGAACGATAATGGCGGGATACACGGTAAAGCAGATAGGTTGAGATGGAAAATTTTCTAACGGTTTAGATGGAGAGATATAGAGGCATGCATGCTTGTTTAGGGCCTTATGATTTGGTGAGGATTGCGGTAAATCTTGGTTTTATTGATGGGGACAAGGTGGTGTATCATCGAGAATTATTGGTTGATTTTTGGTTTTGAGTCCCACATTCATGCTTGGAATATGGCATGGGAGTGATTGGTTGAAGAGGGATTTGGTTCATCTAATCTATGGTTGGGTCGAACGTTGAAGTCCAAAACCTGGTTGTTTTTTGCACTCATTAATAAGAGTTCCTTTCATTGGTATTTTACGTGCAAATGTATTGGTTCATATGTGATATTTATGGTTGTCATATCCATGTTATTTTTGTTGTTTATATGTTGTAACCAATATGTTTTATGACAATGATGATGTATGAATTTCATCATGTTTTTATTTATAAATGAATGAACAATGAATATATGACCTAATAGATTATGATTCAGCTAATGTGATGAGGAATCAATGCTTATTATTGATTCTTTGATAAGTATGAGACCTCTGTGCTCAAATATGTTATTATGGCATGTAGAATGCATATTTGTGACATGTTTGACGAAATTCCTATCATGGCTAGTAGGTGTCCAGTCAATTCCATGTTCAAGTATTTGCGTGTGTATCATTGCTTCGATGTTACCTTTCATTTCTAGAATTTTCATGGAGTTCTGGGTAGTGTCCTGAGTCATGGCCCTCAAAAAGTGGCACAAAATCCGGAGTTGTTGGCACAAAACTACCTGGAAAATTCCCCAATCACAGGCATGCCCTCATTGTGGGAGTGAATGGAGGGTCCCAGTTGAATGCATTCCCATGTCATGAGAGCTACGGAAGCTTTATTGTATTAAAATGTCATACATTCTTAGGGGTTGATCACCTGGAAGGTTTGGATGGCTCCTGAGGGTACTGTAGTATGTGTAGAAGGTCAGATTGGTTGTGTTGTGCTGATTCCACTTCCTTAACTGTACATGGGGAGTTGAATCAGATCATAGTAGCCTCTCATCACATGTTTACACCAACAGACCAATTAACTTGGGTAAATGTGGGAGGAGGGTGTTACAATACATGTTTATATTGCCCCCAAATAGGATAGTATTCTGGTGATATCTTTTGTTTTCTCTTAGATATAACTTAAACCTGAACTACATACATTTGGAATCCTTTATGGGCATATTTATGTAATTGTAATTTTAAATCTACCTCACATAAATAGATATAGGCACTCCTTTAACTACACAGTCCTCTCCCTCATCATTAATACAAGTGAAAGACCTTTCCAGGAAATTCATAATTACTCTATGAGAGTCTAACCAGTCCATCCCAACAAGAACATCATATGACCCCAAAAGTACAACATTAAGACTTAAATGAATGTTCATTCCATTCGGGTTTAATAAACATTCTTTGCTTATTTTTTTCACTTCCCCTTTTGTTCTTGTGCCTATTTGTACTAACCAGGGTCTATTTTCTATTTTTCCACTTTAAGTTCGCACTTTTCAATTGTGGTAGGGGAAATTTAACTTAAAGTAGATCCATGTTCTATTAATACTGAAATATTTTTCTCAAAATTTTTACCTTGAACTTCCACCATAGTGGATTGATGGTACATTTGTCTTTCATCCAATTTTGCACTGATCCTTGGAATATTACAGGAAATTTCATTAACTTTAGAGGCTTCTTACATGTTATTTACTATTTCTCTTTTATTTACTAGGTTTTGTTGACAGTCTCTCCACAAATTATTCACTGCAACCCTAAAATTTAATTGGTGGTCTAGTTGTTTCTCCAAAATTCTTATTTCCCGCTCCAACCCCTTGTCCACCTTTTTGTCCTAAATTTCTTAGATGGTTCACACTTCTGCTATAATTTCATCTTTGTTTCTTTTAAAAGTGTTTTAAAAGAAAATTTTCTTAAACCCATTTTTCTTAGTATTGAACTTCTCATGTTTCTTGGCCATCCATCCCTTATAATTTTCGCCTTTCTTTTGGTTATGATTAAAACATAATGTTTCCTTCATTATTGTCTCATCCATGGTATTTGGATTGTAAATCTCAATCCTCTCCCTATATGAAAAAGGAAAATAACTAATGAACCTTTGTATTTTGACTTTTTCCTCATACATGAATGGTACATATCTCAACACACTCAAAAACTTATTCAAAAATTCATCCATGGTAGATTGTCCCAATCTTAACTCATGGAACTATCTAGCCATCTCATAAAAATACATTTTAGTTATATATTTCTTTTTAAATTCCTTTTTAAATAGTTTCCATGTTATATTTTTACTTTTGATTGTCTTTATGGCTTTGTTCTCCTCCCCCCATAAGGTTGTTTTACCAATTAATTGGTATCTTGTTAATCTAGCCTTCAAATTGATTGGATAATTATAGACCCTGAAATAATTTGACATATTAAGAATCCATGCTTCTAATCCTTCTTTGGATTCTCCATCAAAATATGGAGGCCTAATATTTTTTAATGCTCCTTTCAGCTAAGATGTAGTCATCTTCTTCTTGGATACAAAAGTACTACTTTCATATTTCTATTCCTTTGCTTCAACAAACTCCCGGGTCTTACTTTCACTAAAAGTTATGGAATCAATTTTACCAGTGGATTCACTCCTAGTTATCTTCTTATGAGTTTTTGTTGTTTTCGTATTGCCTTTATCTTCTTCTATTTTTCTCAGCATATAGCCATTAATTTCCTCTTGTTCTTATTTAGCTTTAGAAAACCTTTCTTGACTGGCCTTTATATATCTAAATCTTACTTCAAGCTACACATTACTTCCAATAATTTAGATTCTTGATTTTCTATATTACTAGTTCCTCCACCCATCATTCCAATTCCATTGTCAGGTACTTCACCATCTCTAGATGATCCTATAGAAGTCACTATCGTTATATTCTTCACCCATACTTCAAACTTTTCTAACTGTCTTTTAATTATATGATCATGACACATAAAAATAAATGTTTCAGTTTAGGACCCATAAAAGGATCAATGGTGTAACCTACAACTCTGATAACACTTGTAATGAACCCCAATATATGCACTATTGAAAAAATAAAAAATAAAAATAAGGGCACATTATAGCTTGTTTATCAATTTTATTCTTAAATGCTCCTCTTTTAAATTCATCATTTAATCAATTTTTAGTAGAATTAATAACTATTCTTACCTTTTACCCTTACGAGAGACAATTACCACATGCATATAATTTAATTTCCTAAGGAAACTTATCTCCTTGTATAAGTGATAAAGTCTAGCTCCTCATCTATTGGCACATTACATGATTTTCCCTTTATTTCGGTGATACTTATCATAATTGTTACTTTGATATTGTGTGTAGATCAATTGTTCATTATTTTATACATAAGGTATACAAATCTAGTTCCCCTGTGAACTACAAATGGAGATTACTTGTCTAATTCCAAAATCCATTTAACATATTCCCTGCTCTCTCTCTCTCACACACACACACACATACTATATATATATATATATATATGCTCATTTACATTTATATTTTATTCTAAAAGGTATGTATATTTTTTCTTCACACTATACCTTGGTTTACAATCATTTCCACAACTTGGTCACATAAAATGATCAATGACATCATACTTAATATAAAACCGCATCTTATTTCATAAACCTTTCCCGTACATGGTATAAGATTTCATTTATTTGATGTATAAATTGTTTTGAATGATATTCACTAAATGTAAATGTATTTATATAACTCTATTTTAGTGACGTTCTTCTCAAACCTTCGACATACTTCGATCTATTCCATGCGTTGAGTAGTTGTTGCATTATGTTGATGGATTATACATAAGATCTATTGTGGGGATCTATTCACGCTTTATTAATGGTTCATAGCAATTAGGATTATTGTGTGAACTTGATAACTACCTTTGTTTGTCATTTTCATTGGTCATTCTCTCATTTTAACTTTGTGTCGATAAGGCTCTGTAAGCTCTGTAGTTCAACTTTGTTTAAAAGGTTAACCACCTGGTTTTTGCATTACATACTATGCATTTCTATTATTAATTTTTTAAGTGTTACTAGTTCTTGCCTTATGCACCTAGATTGCACTTTCTTTCACCAGTTCAGGTTTTTCACCATCGGGGTGAATTTCTATTCATCGATACAAAATTATATGCTTAGAATTATACATTTGTTTTTTCATTTGTATATATCTCTCAATAATATAGTATTATATGACCATGTATCTTATGTTTGTACCATTCTTGTTTGCAGGAAATGATTTGATGGGTTCATTGTTGATTCTTATTGATGGGCATGTTTGAAGCCTCACCGTTTGGTTTTTTGTCATGCATTGGTAATAAAAAATAGCTTGGAAACTTCATGTATCGATTTTAAGGTAATTGATAAAATCCTAAGTTACGTTTTTTTTAGGAAATTTAAATATATGTTCAGGGGTTACGATTTTCTCAACATTTGGTTTCTTTCCTGCAATTCTTGTGACAAAATTTATGCTCATTGTTTTAAAGGGATTTTATTCTCTCTTAATTTAATTACAAGGTTATGTATATATAATATATTTTAACATATTTTAATTTCTAATTCCCATTATGTGATTGGGGTTTTGCATTTGCATCACAACTAGATTTGTTTAGTAAAAATCCTAACCCTGTATGTATAAGGGTTTTATTAGTGAAAATCCCTATTTGGATAATTGTAACAAGTATTTACTTTCACGAATAATTTCCTTGTATATCTGGACACCTTTTGGACGGTGTAATTCCTTGTTTTTTTATTTTCTTATAGGGCATAATATTATTTAAATCTCATTTGCAGTGAACACATGTTAAACTTCCCATTGTACATCATTATTCTTTTGTTTATGTCTGCAACAACTCTGTGATCGTGTTGTATATAATGTTTCCACATAAAATTAACTTTGTGTTCTAGATTTAAATATATATTCTCTCTTTTATGTTCTAATTAAAATGTTTCTCATACATGTACTAACACATCTATTTCTTGTAGTCGGTTTGAAGTATGTAGGGTCTGAGTTCAGGCAACCCCTAATCCTTTTTCATTTACACCATTATTATTTTTATTTTTACCATTTTTATAATTATATATTAAATAATGAGTCTATTTATTTTTGTTTCTATAGGTAATTCCTCTACACACTAGTTGGGTTTTCCTTTTCTTTTGATGTTTCCAATTTGTTTTACTTCTATGGCTCACAAAACATTTGGTTCATTTACTAGGTTAGATGCTCCAATACCTGGTTCTTATGTCTATGACTTTAATTCCATACTTATATTATATTTTTGTTTATAATTTTAAATGTATTTATAAGCTTACACTTCCATTTTTTGAAGATTGTAACCTTCACACCTCTACGCCTACATATGTATTCTTAATTATAAAATTATTCCTAACTATATCTCTAACTAACTCTAATAGGGTCAGTTATTTTGATCCAAACTACTATATAGAAATTTTCCATTTAACGGTTTTGTCATCAAATTATGTACACAATTTTTAATTGAAAGGAAAATATCTTTATGTACTTACAAAATCTTTTGTTAGTTATTATTGGTTTTTCGATGCATTTGATTCTTATTATATTATTAGTTATTATTTCAATGCGTTTAACGCTTCTCTGTATTTAATTAAGACTTCTTGATGTATCATTACCTAAAAATTGGCATATTTAGTCTTGTAGTGTTTTTATTTGCTAAATAATGATTTCTCTTTTCAGTTCTGACGTTATTTAAAAATATATATATTCTTGTATGTCTTAAATACTTTTTGCATACTATATATATATATATATATATATATATATATATATATATATATATATATATATATATATATATATATATATATATATATATATATATATATATATATATATATAACTTAGTGTATATACTTGAAATCTTTTCAATTTCCTATATAGTTGTTTTTTATTCAAATTTCCCATCGTGTATTACAACTACTAGAATAGCTTATTTATCTCTGAAGCTTCTAAAACACAAATACGAAAAATATCATAAAAACATATGTGCATTATCAACATCACATACGCACATATCAAATGTACCAATTCCTTATTCTCTATTGTCGCCCATTCTATCAAGTACCAGCTAAAGAGAACTGGTTATTCTAAGTTATAATTGTCATCTTAATTTCATTACCAAAAACATATTGTTCAAAAACGTAAACAAAATATAACAACGTCTTTCATTTTTCTAATAAGTCTAGGGTAAAGAAAACTAACTTGAAATGATTGCCTGGAAAATTAATATCAGAGAACTCAGCTCCTCCCAACCTTAATACTTCTCCTAGAACATATACCTCTGAGCATAGTTATGCAATTTAGTTTATGTTTTATCCTATTCACTTAGTACTCATTAGTCTCTCCAAGACAGCATGATCTTCCGCAGTAAGAAAACAAAAAGAACATAATTCCTTCTATCCATATACCACTCATTTTAGTAGTTGGTAACTACCTCCACCTCACCAACAAGTGGCAAGTAGTTACTAGCTCATAATGATTTTACTTCCCACTCCCAAAGACACCATCGTGTATTTTAGGGAAGTAATAAATTAGCCGATTTCCATAATTCACAATTAATCTAATCATTCAAATTAGATGCATATGGCGTATTTTTGGGTAATTAATGTACATCATCACATTAGAGAAATTTTGAGGTCTAAAATGTGCCTCCTAAATAATATTATAAAATAATAGTGGAAATAATAAAATAGAGTAGATTAAATCATAAAATTATAGAGGGAAAATAGAAAAAAACTACTTTTTCAACTTGTATTTTCAATTAATCTCCCTATGGTTTTACTCAAATTGGATGAAAATTTTAATTCTTCATTCAAGGATTACTCGTGTTGCATAATTTTGATGGACCATGCTACATGAAAAATAAAAAAACACATGAAAAAATGTGATTGCAATCACGTTTTTCATGTATTTCTCATTTTTCATGTAGTGGGTCCATGGAAAGTATGAAACATGGGTACTCCTTGGATGAGGAATTAGATTTTGATCCCAACTAGTGCTCCTACTCGAAATTTGAGTAAAATTATAAGGAGATAAGTTGAAAATATCCCATGGTTGACATCATCATCTTGAATCCTATTGGTTCTTATAGAGTTTATTTTGGTTGTACATTTTTATTTTGAGACCCATTTTTTACTCAAAATTTCTCTAATGAATTTGCAGCCCCATCTCTTTTAGCCATATACTACAATATTAATTTTCCAGACCTCTTAAAAACAAATTTACAATCATTCGTTATTAGTAACAAAATATTAATAAATAAGTTATTCATATGCTTTTCAAGCCTAAAATTTCAAAAAGGAAACACATATATACAATATTTACACATTGACCTCAAGTCAGGGGATGCCACACTATGGTTGGGTGGAGAGTTGAAGTTCCACATTTAGTTTCCAACCAACTCCAATCATTCAAATAAGTGTCATGGCTTCTGTATAATGGACTAAGATTAATTACCTGACCTAGTATGTTAATGAATAATGAATGGATCTATGTTATCTTGAATTTTCATTGGAAATTGTTGCATGTCCTTGATAGGAAATAGGCCTTGATTTTCTTTTCGCTAAGTTGGGGATACTAGATTTATGTGGATGTTATGAATGTTCTTGAATATATAAATATATTATTGAGTATATGTGTTTGTGTGTGTGTTTGTTTGTGTGAAAATGTGATTGGATTGCATGAGGACATGCAAATAACTATTGATAACATTGCTTTAATTGTTGGCATGTATATAAATTGTAAGATTCATTGTTCTTTCTTAATATGCACCCTACTTATGCTCATGATGAATTTGCCCTATGTATAGGAATCTTGAAAGAGTATAGAACTCTAAGATAAAATATATGTCAATAGTTGTATCCTTAACTTTGTAGACATTAATCATTATATTGCATGATCTCTCTGCCTAGGACTTTCTCTGTGTTTGAGTATGGTACTCCTACATCAAAATTACAAATCATGGCTAGATTTGGTTTAGTCGAGTATGGATGCAAAATGGTAGGCATGTTATTGATTTTATTTGATGTATTTGTAGCTTGAGTTAATATTTGAAAAGTTGGAATTTTGGAATGAAGGAATTCAATCTGGTTGTAATGGTGGTGTTAAGTATCACTCAGAATCAAGAATGGTTTCACAAAATCAATCGAAGTCTGAAAGCTTCTAACCCTAGTTACCGTAGAGAAGGAAGGCTTATGTATAAACTGAATAGGACTTGTTAAATTATAAAGGCCTTCAGATAAATTATAAAAGAACAGAGGAAATCAAAATTTTTAATAATTATGGTTTAATCATCAATTATGTTGCTTTATTACTTATTTTAGTAGGTGGGTTAAGTGTTGATCTAGGGATTAGTGATTAATCCTGTTTCACACCTATCACTGGGTTTTAACTCCTTGGAGTGGGTGCTATGACAAAAAGTGTGTGATGGAACACTCTTTTGTCACATGACAGGGAATTGTCGTCACGTTGTGCCTATTTTTGGAAGGAGCCTCCCTCGCCCATTAGTGATATGGCGCAATGTCACATTGATGTGGAAGTATGATAGGGAGTTAAGAGTGGACCCCCTAAAAATTCATATAATGATAATTTTTCTATTTTCACAGAGAATTGGGACCTAGTGGGACCCCTAACTTAAGCTAAGGTGGAACGTGCCACATAAGCATAGGTATGGCCACGTGGATTTCCACATGTAATTTTGGATGATGTAGATCAATGACGTTGAGAGCTTGCTGACATGGCATGCTAACAGTGTGACACATGGCAAGCAGGAATGACATTTTTGGGTGGACAAGGGGGTCAATTGCAAATGACACATGGCACCCCCAGTTGATTCCAAGTGGCAGATTGAACTCATTAGGATGTCAGTGTGATGTCGACAAGGTGACATAGTGTATTTGGGGTTAGTTTACAAGAGGCACGAAAAAATTCAACCTGTTAACTAATGGGACCCATGCCTTTTGTCTAGAGCCAAACTCTGTTGCACCCCTCTCGAGTTTAGGTGTAAAGGTGTTTGCGCAATGACAAGAACATATGTGAGACGAAGTGGCATGTGTCATGGTGGTTCCACACATGCCACTTTGAAGGCCATGTGGAGGGTTGGCTAATGTGGCAAGGGGGTTAAAAGGTAAACCTTTAAAATGTCATAAATTTTGATATGGGCAACAAATAGAGATCAAATTTATATTTTGAAAAGCTCTCAACAAGCACAATCCAAAAGTGGTGTTAGTGTTAATATGTTCAGTGATCAAATATGCTCTTTCGAATTAATTTTTAGTAGTATTCGGTCAAAATTTTGTCTTTTCAAATAAATTTTGGTCACTACATATGGTCTAGGTATAAAATGATACTACCCTCATCCCATTCATGGCCATAATCATCTCATAGGTAATTTCATTCATTGTCATCTAGGGTCATAGATCAATCACTCCATCTCCATCTAGGTATATGTGTAAGTATCCTTGTTTCGCCACTAAAAGTCTAATTATGTCATCAAAACAAGGCAAAAAAGACTTCATTTCCATCATACAAGTCATTCAAAGGGAGTTAGCATATGTAGGGAAATAAAGCAAGACATTTTGTCTTATTTCAAAGCTTGTTACATTGTCAAATTGTTCCAAAAAGGCAAAATTGTCCTCAAAACCTTTTGGTTTCACTAAAATACAAAAAGTCATTTCAAGATGTTATAAAGAGGAAAAAGAAGGCTTATTCAACTCATTTTGTCTTGTCATGTTTGGGAGAGTTCCTCTCTTGCCTTCAGCATTGATCCACGATTGTTAAGGGTTGGAAGAAAATTAAGAAAATTTCTCTAAAGAGACCTTTGCTACGCATTTGGAAGTGTGCTACGCTTTTGGCATTTGGCTTCCAAATCAACTTCTCAAGCTTCAAAACTATTTGTACAAACTTCCAGTGACCTCAAAAACAAGTAAGTTGACATTCCAAAGCCTTCTTCAAGTTATTTCATCAGTGTATGAGTGTGTGTTATCATTAGGGTTTTGCTCTCCTACCTTCTAGGGTTTCTCCTTACTTGATTGGTTTTAACCATTGGAGACCCTTTTCCCTACCATATAAGCCTTCACTCATCCCTCACAAACCGTACCCCAACACCTCCTATCACTCACAATCCCCTTTACCCTTCTTCCATCAAAACCCTAACTCCTCACTACACTTTCACAACAAAACTAGAAAATCTCTGTGTTTTCCTATTTTGACCCACTTTCCCATACCCATTTCAAGTGATTCCACAAGTATTCATGAAATAACACATTACCCTATTATATCAATTTTTTGGGGAATTTTCTTCAACCTCCTTATACCCCATCACAACCCCTAAACCAACCCTATCCATATCCCCTGTTTTCCCAAATTCATCATACCTATCCACTCATTTCATATAGGAGGGTTTGATTGTGTTATAAAATAGCATGGAGGGTGAAAAGAAAGTTCACAAGGGAGGTCATAATTCCAGGTTTGATCCATCCAACTTGCAGCATATCAATGCTTCACAATTCATCAAAATGGCATTTGCTAGGGTATACATTGCACACAGGGACATTTTTTCTTCAAAATCAGTTTCTGAAGACATGAAGATGATTTTTCAAAAAGTGAAAGAGTTTTTTGTCAATCATAGGCCAAAGAAAAAAAACCTCCTTCGCTTTATGGACATGTGTTATGATTTGAGATCAATTCCAAAAATATAGTTGCTCCAGGTCATTTTCTGCACTTTTGGACAAGCTGTCTTCAAATCAAATTTTCAAGGGTTTGGAGAAGGGGTTTGCAATTTTTGATGAATCCATTTTGTATAAAACATCCTAATAATGCCAACCATACCACTTTTAGCCCAAAAATCCTCTGAAAAGGCCTCCAAAATCCCTCTCAAAGTAGGCGCTACGCTTCTGCTCAGAGTGCGCTACGCTTCTGCAAATTTTGAGTGATCAACTTCAGACTTGGATTCTGAGCAAATCGGGAAGTATTTTGGAAAATTGGAGGACTTTTTTGTTTATAACATGCCAAGGAACAAAAAAATCTCTCATTTTTGCAAAAAACATTATGGTTATAGAGATATTGATCCATCTTTAAGCCCTATTTTTTCATAATTATTTTTTGGAAAATTATGGATTTTTGGCAATTTTGGAAATTCTGCCTTCACATATGCGTAGTGCTAAGGTGTTACGATTTTTACTAGGGAACCTAAATGATGAATGGCTTACACGGTTGGATGAATTTTTATGAGTACATCACAGGTCAAGAACCCTTCTTACATGACAAGATCTATTTTGGAAGAAAAGGTCAAAAAACCACCAGTTTTCTATGCTTCTACCACTATTTTTGACGGTCTGTTACACATATGGAGTAACCTTCGAAGAATCAACTTTTGGAGGCCTTCCCATGGGTAATTTTTCAAATTTCAATATGTTCTGGAAGCTAGACACACAGGGATAATTGAATTATCTTCCATATTTGGATTTGGAGTCCTAAAAGCCCCTCAAAATCAACTACAAAAAAGTGTTACGCATCTATAAAAAGGTGTTACGCATCTGTCAAAAAGTGTTACACAGCTACATAGGATTCCTCAAGACACTTGTCAAGCCCATAAAAAGTTAGAATTTCGAGGTTTTGTTGTCCCTTGAGTTGGAATTGGAGTAATTGAGTTGCGTTTTTCCTCTTATCATGAGGAAACATGTAATTTAATGTGGGGGACACACACTCTTAGTCATTCTGAATTTGAGTGAATGGTTTCAAACCTCCCTATATTCTAGGAAGTGACTCATCTCATGTATTTATGATGCAATTTGGATGGGATTTCGACCCTATGAGGTGTAATTGTGCATATTTTCTATAAGTATATCCACTTTAGTATTTTCTTGGGTTGGATAGTTGTTTTTTGTAGTGGAGCTATTGTACAAGCCTTTTGGAATGAAATGAAAGAAAATGTTGCAGAAATTGTGTTGAGAATCTTGTGGTTTGCCTTGGAAGATTTTCTATTTATTTGTATTTTTATATTATCATGTTGAATTATATGTTTTCCTCTTTCATATACATGCTTCTATGTGTTTATCTTGTCATTTTATAAGTAGAAATATTGCATATTCATGCTCTGTCTTAACAAGCTTTACATTATATGTTTATGTTCTTCTAAATGAATCAATTCACCTCAGTGCTCATTCAGATTTTCTATCATTTCATCTTATACACAATGACAAACTAAGATGCTTTCAATCTGCCTACTTGGCCTCATCCATATTCTCTACAACTTGACCTTGAAATTTGACCTAAATCCTAGACCTAGTCTCATAACTGTCATTTCCTATTCAACACAAGAAACATCAAACAAAAACCCTATTTACTGAGCTTATATACCTAGCCTAAGATCATTAGATATTCAGTCATTTCATTGACTGCAAAGTGACATTGAGAGAGTCCTCTCTCGTCCTGGTAGGGCTAGCTACCCGACCTAAATTCTGGTCTGTGGTTACCTTCCTTCAATCCCACTCTCAACCTTGGGAATTTGGGGGGAGTGATAACATTCTTGGCACCGTTGTCAGGGAGCGAAGGTTAAATATTTCCTGAGAAAGAACAACAAATATTAGCTCTGATTTCTGATGGTGAAAAATGGTCAGGAACAAGAAGGTTGTGCATCTTGGCGACTCCAGTGGCAAAGAATCCAAAAGTTCAGAGTTTTCATGGCAACTCCATTGTTAAAAAATCAGTAGTTTCAAGAACTATTGGTGACTTCACTGTTTTCAAGATGGATTCAATTGGAAGAAGGAATGTTAGGTGTGCTCCTATGGATCGGTCTCATATCCCTGGCTTTCCAAATCATATGCCTCAGGTAGATTGGAAAACATACTTGCCAAAATTCAAAGATGGAAAAGGCGATGATGCTACACTTCATTTAATAAGATTTCATATGCATGTGTGTAAGATAAAGATTAATTTTCATGAATATTGTTTAATGAATATGTTCATGATCACATTAGAAGAAAAAGCACGGTTTTGGTATGAAAGCTTACCTCATGCTTGTATTTATTCTCTCAAGGATTTTCACTTAGTATTTTTTGAGAAGTATAGAGAAACCTATCCTTCTTTGCTTTTGATTGAGGATTGTTGTGATCACTTTGAGAATTTTATTCAAGAGCTAGAAAGTGCTTATGGTATTGAAGATTTTATAGATGATTAACTCTTAGATGCTTTGAATGAAAACCCTTTTCACCGCCATGAGAAGATCATGGATTCTACCCTGGATGATAGCAAACTTGAGCAGAATTCTTCAAAGGATGACATTGATCTTCCATATTTCGGAGTTAATGATAATTTGTAGCAATCTTTCCAATCCTCAAGTGATCAAGATATATATGAAGATGTTTTGTTCAACTACCCTTCATCTTTTCCTCTTCTGAGTTTTTAATTCACGGAGAAAAATGTGCAGATCAAAATTTTGAGTTTTCTTGTATAGAAACTCTAGAGATTCATGATTTATCTGTTGAGGTCAAAAAAATTGTACAACAGGTTTGTTGTCTTGAGTTTGATGAACATGTTCAACAACCTTCAAATGATCAAGATATAGAAATTTTTCAAAGCCAAGGCAATTCTCTTTCTGATATACATGAAAAGCCACTTATAGATACTTGTGTTGATGCTGATTTGGCTACCTCAATTGAAGATCTGCAATAACATACAAATCTTGTCTTTGATCTGGATGATATGGAAGATAACATTACTGCATTTTTATTTAAGAAGGATCAACCAAATGAAGAATAATCGTCCATTATATCTGAAAGCATGTCCCTTCTTTTTGTTATTCAACAAGAGGTAATGTTTCATGATTTTCAAGACCCCTTGGGTAGCCTTTTGAAAGCATTAGAAAATGTGGAGTTTGTTTTGTTCACCAACATAGGTTTTGGGCTCAGATTTCATTTTGAGTTGCCATTTACTCAATCTTTCTTTATGCATGGTGGAGTTGAATTAAGCATCAGTCAGGTAGTAATTTACTTGATTGGTTACATTGGATCTTCAACTTCACTTGATAAAGTGATTTATAGATCAGTTAGAGTAAGTAAGGTGTAATGAATAAGCTCAACATGCAGAGCATCTTTTTTAGTGTCAGTTTCCATTAGAGTTTGTAGTTGATGATGTATAGTTCAACTTTCAGTTTGATTTGAGTCAGTTTGAGGATTGTAGATGCAGTGAATCCATTGCCCAATGGATGAGGCTACTTGGTATACGGTGTTCTTGACACCTCCTGAAGGATCTTCCATTCCCATCTGGAGCCAATGTTAGTGTCAATATGTCCAGTGATCAAATATGCTCTTCCAGTTTACTTTTTAGTAGACCTAGGTCAATTTTTTGTCTTTTCAAACAAGTTTTCAAATAAATGTTGGTCACTGCATATGGTCTAGGTCTAAAATTCTATTCTACTCATCCCATTAATGGCCATCATCATCTCAGAGGTCATGTCATTCATTGTCATCTAGGGTCATAGATTAGTCACTCCATCTCCATCTAGGTCTATGTCTAAGTGTCCTTATTTCGCCACTAAAATTCCAATTATGTTATCAAAACAAGGCAAACAAGACTTGCTTTCCATCATACAAGTCATTCAAAGGGAGTTAGAATAGGTAGGGAAATAAAGTAATATAGTTTGTCTTATTTCAAAGCTTGTTACATTGTTAAATTGCTCCAAAAAGGCAAAAATTTCCTCAAAAGTTTTTGGTTTCACTAAAAGGAAAAAAGTCATTTTAAGATGTTATAAAGAGGAAAAAGAAGGATTATTCAACTCGTTTTGTCTTTTCATGTTTGGTAGAGCTCCTTTCTTACCTTCAGCATTGATCCATGATTTCCAAGGGTTGGAAGAAAATCAAGAAAATTGCTCTAAAGAGACCTTTGCTACGCATCTGGAAGTGTGTTACGCTTTTGGCATTTAGCTTCTAAATCAACTTCTCAAGCGTCAAAACTATTGTGAAAAAATCCTATGACCTCAAAAATCAGTAAGTTGACATTCCAAAGCCTTCTTCAAGTCATTTCATCATTGTATGAGTGTGTGCTATCATTAGGGTTTTGTTCCCCTACCTTCTAGGGTTTCTCCTTCCTTGATTGGTTTTAACCATTGGATACCTTTTTTCCTACCATATAAACCTTTACTCATCCCTCACAAACCCTTCACAAACCGTACCCCAACACCTCCTATCACTCACAGTCCCCTTTACCCTTCTTTCATCAAAGCCCTAACTCGTCACTACACTTTCACAACAAAACTGGAAAATATTTGCGTTTTCCTATTTTGACCCACTTTCCCATACCCATTTCAAGTGATTCCACATGTATTCTTGAAATAAAACATTACTCTATTGTCTCAAATTTTTTGGTAATTTTCTTCAACCTCCTTATACCCCATCACAGCCCCTAAACCAACCCTATCCATATCCCCTATTTTCCCAAATTCATCATACCTATCCACTCATTTCATATAAGAGAGCTTGATTGTGTTCACAAGTAGCATGGAGGGTAAAAAGAAATTTCACAAGGGAGTTCATCATTCCAGGTTTGAGCCATCCAACTTGCAAGAGATCAATGCTTCACAATTCATCAAAAGGTCATTTGTTAGGGTTTACATTGCACACAGGGACAATTTTTCTTCAAAATCAATTTATGAAGAAATGGAGATGAATTTGCCAAAATTGAAAGAGGTTTTTGTCAATCATAGGACATAGAACAAAAACCTCATTTATTTAATCAAAGGTGTTACAATTTGAGAGAAATACCAAAAATATAGTTGTTGTAGGTCATTTTCCGCACTTTTGGATAGACTATCTTCAAATCAAATTTTGAGGGGTTTGGAGAAGGGTTTTGCAATGCTTGATGACTCCATTTTGTTTCAGAAATCCTAATATTTCCATCCATACCACTTTCAGCCCCAAAATCCTCTCGAAAGGCCTTCAAACTTTGTCTCAAAGTAGGCATTATGCTTCTGCAAATTTTGAGTGATCAACTACAAACTTGGATTCTGAGAAAATGGGAAAGTATTTGGAAAACCAAAAGTTTTTGTTCATAACATGCCAAAGAACAAAAACCTCTCTCAGGTTTGCAAAAAAAAATATGTTTAGAGAGACATTGATCCATATTTAAGCCTTGTTTTTTTAGAATTGTTTTTTGGAAAATTCTGGATTTTTGGCAATTTTAGAAATTATGCTTCATAGATGTGTAGCGTAAAGGTGTTACGATTTTTACTAGGGAACCTAAATGATCAATGTATTACATGGTTAGATGGATTTTGATGATTACATCACAGATCAGGAACCCTTGTTGCATGACAAGCTCTAGTTTGGTAGAAAAAGCCAAAAAACCACCAATTTTATATGCTTCTACCACTATTTTGACAGTTTGTTACACATCTAGAGTAACCTTGGGAGAACAAAATTTTGGAGGCCTTCCCATCGGTCAAAATGGAGGTATGTAGAGCTATATCTAAGTTTTAGGGGGTCCATTTGCAATTTATTTTTAGTTGTAATTAGTTAACTCAATTATTTGAGTTAAAATTAGTTTAACTAGTTTTAACTGAGAGATGAGCTAGTGATAGGTCAAGTCAATTAATCTGATTTAATTCATATGCAATGATCAATCAGATAATTGATAATTCACTATAAATAGTTGTTGCATGTCAGTTCTAAGGAAGGCCCAGTTGATATTAGAGTTAAAGGGAAGAGAACTATCAGTTGTATAATTAGAAAATTGTACGTCATGCATGAGATCACCATGATGCCTTGGAAGTATTGCACAATCAATTAATGGGAATTTCATAATTAATAAGGGCTGAATTAGCCCAAGAATGCGTAAGCCAGGCTGGTCATTTAGGTGCAAGTTTTTGGTTAAGTATTGGACCAAAATTTCCAAGATCAGAGTGAGATAGTCACAGACAGTGCAAAGGTTTATTAGGAGGGAAATAACATTGTATTGTTTCATGTTCTTGAATTTATGCAATATACACATAGCGGGGTTTTAGGCTGAGGATTTCTCCAGATACATCTTTGCGTTGTGCAATTGAAATTCTTTCTCTTGCTTGTTTTTTTTTTTATGGTGCGATCATAATTGGTTTCTGCAATTTGTAGGATTGATTCACTATTTTGTTTTAGTACATTACAAGATCAGTTGAATCTATTTAGATATTTATACATGATATCAAAGCACGAATCACTATAGAAGAGAAGAACCAAATTTTGTTTTGAAAGAGTGAATTGAATTTGCAGATTTATTCTTCAGGACCAATAATAGATCAAGATTTCTTTCTATGGATTGAGACTCAAATATGCCCTTAAGGGTAATTCGAATTACATAACATGTAAGGACAGGATGGAGGTAGTGTCGGAGGACAATGAACTAAAGGAATTCATAGACAATGATATTCCCCAACTTGCAACAACAAATTCTCAAATTCTTGATGCATGGAATAAGAGTAGCAAAGGTGAGAAGGATTATGTTAGAAGGAGTTTGAGATCATATTGTCTCAAACCTCCATGGAAAGGAAACTACAAATGTTATGTAGAAGGCCTTAACAACAGCCACAGGAGGCTAGCGCTGAAGGATAAGCTTAGAAATATCAAGATGGAGAAGGGCGAAATGATTCCAAACTACTTGACGAAATTCACTCAATGTCGAGATGAGCATGGAAGTGTTGGGGTGATAGTTGCCTAGGATGATTTGGTGAGCCTAACACTTCTAGTTCGTCCTAAGAGTTGGCATAACTACCAAGACTCAATGAATGGGAGGGAGAAGCTACCAGAGTGGGAGCGATTGTGGTCTGACTTGGTACAAGAAGAGATGCGGTGAAACACCAAAGATGGATCCTCAGCAAAGTTTGATGATGAGTGTTAGCGCTCAAATCTACCTTAGGCTGAAATAAGGTAAAACTCAAGGCAACATCAAACCACGTTCAGCCTCGTAGCTAGCCCTACGAGGACAGGAGAGGGCTCTCTCCGGGTCTATCTCGGCAAAAGATCTTCAAAGGGGCTGAGATGACTTATAATGAATACTGATTTTAGGCTAGTAAATAGATACGAAGGTTTGATTTTGATATTTTGGGTTTTTGTTGAAAAAATGGGAAAAAAAAATTTGGGCTCGGGGATGAGGCCAGATCTTTGCAGAATTTGAGTTGGGGCAAGGTAGGCAGTAGTCTTGATGCTTTTTTATTAGGTGTATGGATGGATCAGAATGACAAGGAGCTGAAGAAGGCAAGGGAGAACAAGGATCCTCTCCAAACTGGCGAAAACATGTAAAACTAAACAAATTTAAAGGCAGAGCACTGGAAACAATGGATTCAACCTCATTTACACATTCATTTAGTTTCAGAAGAAAAAGAAGGGAATGGCATACATTAAACATTAATGAACTTACAAATAAATGAGAAAACACACCATCAAAACTTGAAAGCCACAAGAATCCCAACAGGTGCTGCAAAACCTCTGATCTTTCCTTAGCCAAAATGTAGAAAATATGTACAATAGTGTGCCAAAATTTTCCCAAGAGTCCAACCCTGATAATGTCTCAGAAATTACATCATATAGACCATCCTAACCCCTTCCCATGCCTCTAGGGGTCGAATTCCTCCTTCTATGAGCAGTTTCAACTAATTCTAAACAAGGAGCTAGAATCTAGGCAGCCAAACAACTTGCCTCTAAAAGGAAGGAAACTGATTCTTTCACTTGATTTTCACTTTTTTGGGAGTGAATCATCTAGAACAAGTAAAAGTGAATTAAAATTACATTAAAACCACAAATTACATCAAGATAACTCAAAAATTACATCCACAATCAAAACTGGTCCAGCTGGCCGAAATCCTGAGCTGGAAAATGAAAAATTGACCAATTTTCTCTATGCGCTGCGCGCCTGAGCTCTATGCGTCACGCGCCTTTCAGCCTGCTTTTGGGGCACTTCCCGACATAAAAATCAAGCTCATGATAGCTTGTTGGAAATCCCTAGATGTCTGCTATCCAACCGAATTGGAATTTCCCAATTTGGAGCTCATTTGCTCCTCCAAAACTTCATTCTCCCACAAGTACTTCCTGTTGGTGCAAAAGGTGGCAGAAAGGTGATTTTCATGGTGTTTTTGGCCCTTTTGATCATCCAGAACTTGTTGAAATGCTTCGGCCATTTTTGAGAATGCATAAATTACCATGACAAATCCAAAAATATAAATTTTTCCTCCAGCAAGTGTCCCAATCATAAGCGTGCGTCGTGACGCGCTATGCGTTGGGCTGAAAAACCTGTTTTGAGACCAAAATTTTCCAAAATGACAAAACTTCTCCAAATTTTCTCAAATTCGAAGCGAAGACCCTCCATCATGTATCATGCTCAGCCAACAAAGCTTCGGCCAAAATCCGAAGTGGATCAGGCCTCTTCCGCCGTTTTAGTGCTCTGCTCAACCTCCTCTTCAGAATCTTCATTTTTGCTTTGCAGACGTGCATGCGGGCCCAATAATGACCTTTCATGTGACGGAGCATGTCCTTGTCTCTATTGACCTTTGCCAACAACTTCTCCAGATGAATGTTAACATGTGTGAGGCATGTCTCTCGCTCAATTGGTGTCATGTCACCAGGTCTCTTCCGAGCCAATTGTCGATCTTCATGGATTCGTCGCAGCTCTACAAGTGTGTGCTGATCCTCTAGCTGTTTGTTACACTGCTCCAGGTAGTTTATCACCCACTGAGCTCTCTGCAACTTAACATTCAGCGTGTCAATCTCGGCCTTCTGCTCTTGGACGATCTCTTTCAGTTTCGAGCTAGGAGAGCTCGCATCAACATCAATCAATGTGAATTCAGTATCTTGGCCTCCTGAGGGGCCCTCATCGTGCATAAGCCTATTGCCTCTGTCCTGAATCTATACCTGTGCTGAAGTCAAAGGAGAGACCCCTTCCACCTCAGGTGGAGATAATACTCGCGCTGCTGATGAAGTCAACGAGACCCCTTCCACCCCGGGTGGAGATAGTACTCGTCATGTAGCTGCAAATAAGGCTTTGTGGCCTCGCTGATATGTCACATACACTGGAGCACTGATATGCTCGGTCTCAGGAATGTCAAGCTGGTGTGAAGGCTCTCCCTCATCATGAACTACCTCGGGAGGCGGCTGTGACGCTGCGAAGAAGTCACGGGAGATGAAATCCTCCCAAGCAATGCCCTGCTGTGTCAGCTGATGTACCACCATGATTTTGATCAGCGCGTAATGATATATACTACTATGTTGTTGTGCTGGGGTCTTCTTCTGTACAAGAAATGTCATCCGCTCTATGTTTCGATACATGAAGTATGGAATGCTCATCATACGTACCCTCGTGAAATGCATCAACAAACGGATATGGTACGCATAGAGGCGCGAGAATCTGCCCTCGCAACTGAAATATCGAATGATGAGCTTCATCAATGGTGAAAACTCATCCTTCAGAAATCTGAATGGAAATACCCTGCTCAGCTACCTCATATACCCAGGTTTGATGTATGGCTCATAGTAGGATTTCTCTAGCTGTTGTCTTTTGTTCCATTCCTCTCCTATGTTTGGTATCTGGGTGGCCTGAGCAATGGTCTCTAGTGACAGAATGAAGTTAACTCCGGCAAGGTTTACACGGCCATCATGTAAATGTAGAACAAATAGACGAGCTAGCTCATGATGATGTTGGGTTTGTGAAATCATCTCACAGTATTGGAAACATGACTAATGCTGAAAACAATCCATTGCAAGCGGGCAAGCCTGCAATTGAGCCAAAGAAGTAGGCTCCTCCCTGACATGCCTACCACTTTTGCCACTTTTGTGAGACCTCCGTGGCACATTAACCTCTGCTGTGGAATCATTGTCATACTCCTGCTCATAAACTGAATCCGTCTCTGACATGGCGCTGAAATCAAGATGTTTGCAAAATATATGCTGATATAGGTATGGTGAAAAACAAGAGTTCAGTGTATGCTCTAATCCCAAATGTGTCACATGTGTATCAAAGTGTTATAGGAAAGCCATAATAATAAAAGTTCTGTCAAATGAGTTTGAATGGAAAACAGTCACTGCTTTGACTACATGGGGATTTGGACAAGTGAGTAGGAAGGAGTGTAATGTACAGCCCTTGCAATGATAGTTAGGCATTGTCAATGGAGAATGGGAATAGTGAATATGGGACTTTGTTTGTCAATGGAGAATGGGAATAGTGAATATGGGACTTTGTTACAATATGAATGATAAACGGTGTGACAGTGACAATGGTAATGACAGCAGTGATTTGAATAGGAGAGAGAGAGCGTGAGGCTATGGTAAACCACCAGCGATGACACCAATAATAATAGAGAGCATGAGCATATATTTCAATTACACAAGATTAGAAACTCCCACAATACCATTAACATGTCTTTCTGAAACCCTAGGGAGTGATTTTAGTAATGAACATAGGGTTTGTGTTTCACCACATCAAACACTTGTTTTTCCATTTTCAAAACACCACAGCATGTTCATGAGTGACTAAGCAGGCCTGAACAACTTACTTGCAAGTAAAATGAGGTAATTTGGCATGAATCTGGGCGAAGAAGTAAAATTTTTGGCCCTGAAACTCTACGCGTCGCGCGCATGCCCAGTGCGCCGCGTGCTGTGTATGCGACGCGCGCGTGCAAAAATGCACGGGCCTGTGATGCCCAGTGCGTCGCGCGCCTCTTGTATGCGCCGCACGCACTTCCACTTCCACTCCACGGCTCTGAAAACAATTTTTCGCCCTTCCAATCTCCAATTCGACCTTTGCTTTGGGAATTTGTGAAAATGACTTGTCCTCCATGGTTTATATAAGTTGAAAAATATCTCATAAGAATCAGATTTGATTTAAATTTTCTCCATAACCCACTTTGTAATGTTTGGCAATCTTGGCAATTTATCATTTAATGCAATTCTGTCTTTTGGCTTTTCACTGCTTTTTCTGAGTTTTGGACTGATGTAATGATTTGATTTTTGCAGGGATTTTGGCATTTTGACTTCGGCAAAGACCAGAGGCTTGCTTTGAACTTTTTATGGTGGAACAAATACAATATTATTACAAAAAATGAAATTAACAGTTTCTAGTTCAAAACAGAGTTTTGGACTAGAAATGTCTTCAAATGTTTTTGAGAATTAAAATATGAAATAGGAACTTTTTCGAAATCATCCTCATGGCCTGCGGGCTTTTATTACATGTAACAAAGGACTGAAAACCCTAGACTCTAGGACTAAAGACTCTTGTTGACGAAAATAATCATTTATGACCATGAATGACGTGACCTGAACTTCAGTGATTTTTGAGGAATTTTAATCAGCCCTGCAGGTACAAGCATGAGGAAATACAAGACGACCAGACCCTCTCGTCAGTCAATGGCATGCCCCTAGAGAAATGCAACAAAGTGGAATGAGCGAGACACCTAAAAATGATATGCAAAAAGCGAAATGATCTCTAATGGAGGGTTGTAAGGACCGACTCTAACATTGGCTCCAATGGGGATGGTGGCTCTAAGGAGATGCCAAGAACGGCATATCTCTGGAAGAGCTAGGCAGTGCCTTCATCCATTGGGCGATGGAGTCATTATTTCAACAGATAACACAAAACCTTGGACACATTTATTGACTGAAAACTGAGCAAAACTGACTCGACTTTAAAACTGAAAATACTGATAAAACTGACTTGACAAACTTCAAACCAACTAACCTCCTTATCCAGAATTATAGCCTTCGCTTCGGGCCCCAGACTGAAGAAAAGAGATTAGTCCACACTTGCGATGAAACAGAAGAAAAACAATATATACAATGATGATGAAATCAGCAGAAAATACTCAGAAGTGGTATCGCTTGAGCAGCCGACCACTGATCGGCCCTCCAGGACAATCATCCCCGTTCATTTCCTTGAGAAGAAAGGCATTTTGACCACGATACGCTGCAATCTTAAAGGGACCCTTCCAAAGGTTTTCAAATTTGCCGTGCTTTCCCTTATCTTCATTTCGAGCATCCCACTTCAAAACCACCTCATCCAGCTGAAACTTATCTGCTTTCGCCTTTCTATCATAAATCTTCTTAATGCGCTCCTGCAACTTGAAAGTATTTTGAAAGACCTCCTCCCGTGTCTGCTGCAAATGAATCATCTGATTTATCCTTCGCTGCATAGGATATTCCTCACTACCAGCTTCCTGAAGCAATTTGACTACCGGGATAACAAGAGAAGTGGGAAAAACCGTGTCTATCCCATACACCAACTCGAAAGGAGACATGCCAATAGATTTTTTCTGACTTACCCTATCAGCCCAAAGTGCATTCACTAATTTCTTCTGCCAGCCCTTTTTATTGATTTCCAGCAATTTCTTAATGATATTCACCAAAGACTTATTTGAAGATTCCGCCAAGCCATTTCTTTGCGGATGGTAGGCAGTCGAATGTCCCAAGCTGATGTTGTACTTATAGAAAAATTCAACCACCCTCTTAGACTTGAAGGCCGCTACATTATCTGTGATTATCTTACTAGGACACCCAAAACGTGACAGAATATTATTTTCAAGAAAAGAGATTATTACCGCATCCGTGGCTTGTCGAGTGGGAATCGCCTCGATCCACTTCGTGAAGTAGTCCGTAGCTGTCAATATCCATCTATGCTGTCCGGAAGATGCCGAATGGATTTCCCCAATGAAATCCAACCCCCACTGCTGAAATGGTGCACTGACTTCAATTGGTTTGAGAGGCAAAGGCTGTAATTTCTGCTTCCCTTCGAAAATTTAACATTCGTGACAATTCTTAACAGCCTTATATACATCAGAAAATAATGAAGGCCAATAGTAACCTGCCCTTAGAATCTTATTCACTGTGGTTTTCCAAAACAGATGGCCCCCGCAATCTCCTCTATGAAATTCCTCCAAAACTCTTTTGGCTTCTTCCTCTACCAAACAGTTCAATAACATTCCACCAGGGTCTTTCCAATATAATGCAGAATTTAATATGCAAAACTTTGCAGCCCTCAACTTCAAGGTTCTACTCTTATTTCTAGGCATCCCGGGTGGTGGAGACAAATTCTGAAGTACGTATAAAATGTCAGCATACCAAGGGGAAGAAATAAAAATATCAGATACCTGAAATGATTTACTCTCCTCATCTTCATCAGACATGGCAGCGATCAAATTTATATCTAGAGCATGCAGATTCGTTTCAACCATGAGCTTGGCTAGTCCTTGTCCTTTGATCAGATTGGTCGGTTTAATCTCCACATCATATTCTAACAATGCAGCGATCCACTTACCCCGTCTTCCCTCTGGATCTGCCTGTGCCAAAACATCTTTAACTGCTGCGTTAGGACATAGGCTATAATGTGGGAATGCAATATATACACACATAAATATTTCAAAGCCTTTACAAGAGCAAGTGCTTGTTTCTCAATAATGTTGTATTTTAACGCTCCGTCCCTTATAATCCAACTGAAAAAAGCAATAGGCTTCTCAACTCCATCCCTTTTCTGCATTAAAACAGCTGCCAAAGTGTGCTCAGAAGCAAACGAAAACAAAATGAAGTCCTGTGTGTAGTCCGGGCTGATTAAAATAGGGGCTGAAGAAAGAGCTAACTTTACCAAATTGAATGATTTCACCGCCTCTTCTGTCCACTTTACCTGACTGTCCTTTTTCAGCATGTTTGTGATTTCTCTAAGATGATCAACAAGATTTGGAATGAAACGACGCAGAAAATTCATTTTACCATTAAATGACTGTATTTCTTTCTTGTTCCGGGGCTGTTCAATTTGCTGGATGGCTTCAACACGTGCAGGGTCAACACGAATGTCGTCTTTCGATATGATGTGGCCAAGGAGCTTGCCTTCATCCATGGCAAAAAGACTCTTTTTCGGATTCAGCGAAATGCCATATTTTCTGCACTTCTGGAAAACAACTTTCAAGTGATATAAATGTTCTTCATCAGAATTTGAAAACACAGTCAAATCATCAAGGTAAACAACCAAAAATACATCTTTCTCATTGGCGAAAGCCATGTCCATTGCACGCTGGAAAGTGGCACCTGCATTTTTCAAACCAAACGGCATCTTGGCATAATGAAACGTTCCCCATGGAGTGGTGAACGCAATTTTGTCACGATCATCTTCATGCACTAAAATTTGATTATATCCTGAATAGTCGTCAAGTAGTGACATCCTTGATGCTCCAACTACTCGCTGCAATATATGGTCCATTTTTGGTAGCGGATAATTGTCTTTTAATGATACCTTATTCAAATTTCTGAAATCGATACACAAACGGATCTCACCTGTCTTTTTTCTCACGGGCACCAAATTCGATATCCAATCAGAAAATCTGATAGGCACAATGATTCCTGACTTATACAACCTGTTTACCTCTTTTTCAATCGACGGTAGCAGCTTCGGATTGATTCTCCTCAACTTCTGACGGAAAGGCTTCTGATTTGGTTTAATAGGGATAGTATGCTGAATGATATTAGTGTCATATGTTTTTAAATCTGAGTAATCCCATGCAAAAGCATCAGCAAATGAAGACAACAATCTCACATACTCTGCTCTTACCTTTGGTGACAATGACTTGGATAACTTTACCATCTTGGGATTTTCAGCTGTCCCAATATTTACCTCTTCAACACCTTTTTCGGTCGGCCTCAATGTCGGTTTGCGGGCTACATCGTCTTGATCAAAGAGTTCCTCTAAAGGAATCAATCCTTTAGGAATGATGTTATCTTTAAGTTGTAGCACTTCCATTTGATTTATTTGTATATCATCATTACCATCATCATGTTCTGTATCTATGGAGGTGTCTTTAAACTTACCCTTATTTTGCAGAAAATCACTAATCTCCTCGTCGTCCTGAAAAACTTGCCAACATCTCTGATTGTCTGGAACGGTGGGGCGGTGCTTCACGTGGATCTCAAACTTGTTGCTGGAATTCATTAGGATTTTTAAATTTCTTGCTGCCTTAGCAAGTCCATCAGCAACACCATTTTGTATGCGAGGCACACACGTCAAGGTATAATCTGAAAATAACTTCAAAATGTCTAAAACTGCATTACGGTAAGCCCTCATGCGAGGATGCTTGGCTTGAAACTCACCCTTTACCTGCTTTATCACCAACTCTGAATCACCATAGACTGCAATTCTTTTCGCTTTCAGCTTTCTTAGAATCTTAAGGCCAGCAATCAGAGCATCATACTCCGCTTCATTGTTAGAACAGTCAAATGCTAGTTTGTAGGAACATACTCTCACATTGCTTGGAACCTTATCCGGAGCGGAAAATGGACTGCGTATCCAAACACCAATTCCAGCACCATCACTACCCACTGCGCCATCAAAATCCATGGTCCAAAGACCATCTTCATCTTCCTCTAAGTGCTGAAATTGCGCCAGCTCTGTTTTTCCTGTTTGTTGCCCATTATCTTTAGTTGATTGCTCAACAGTAGCTTGCTTTTCTCGTCTTTCTTTATGCAGAACTTCTCTAAAATTTTCAGTGATCTCTGGTATATCTTCTGCCTGAACTAACTGACTATCTATATCATTAAAACTATCAGCAAACAAAACAAACGACTCTAAGTCGGTATGTACATAATTTACAGGATGATTGATTGGTTTTTCCTTGCTTGTTATCATGTATTTCATCTTCTGCTCTCGATATAACTTT
This sequence comes from Pinus albicaulis, assembly GCA_034641835.2. NCBI lineage: Eukaryota > Viridiplantae > Streptophyta > Pinopsida > Pinales > Pinaceae > Pinus > Pinus albicaulis. The sequence continues at coordinate 452,279,735 of CM076577.1, forward strand.
CTCATTTGACCAAAGACTGGAATTGTTGCATAGGAAAAATCTAACTGTAGTGTACCTTTCAACTTTTCCCCCCAAGATCTAGAAAGGAGCATCCCAAATCGAGGAGGAATGTCCGCCACAACCACGTCCATCAAGACATTCTTCGCAGGAATTTGATCTAAACTTACAACCAAATATTTGATGAGTCTGATACATCTCACACGGCTGGAATCAAATGAATACAAATCATGGTATTTCCTTGTAATATCTAAACCCAACTTTTCCATGATCTCCTTTGGCATCAAATTGTGCGAAGCACCAGAATCGAACATGGCATTGTGCAATATATATTCATGCAACCTCAAACTGATATAAAAGGGAGGAACATCACTGTCAGGGGACTCACCATCTAAAGCAGGCCCAAATATCAATTCGGGCTGATCATCTTCAATATTTACCGTGTCAAACATTGGATCAAAATTCAGAATTTTAGAAACTTGACCTCGATAGCTGTTGTTCTTCATAATTTCTGCCAAAGGAATAGATACCTTCAATTTGGAAATTTCATTCTCCAAAATAAAAGCTGAAACTCTTTCAACCTCTTTGACCAGAACTTCTTTCTTTTCAGCCTTATCTTTCATTATATTTGACTGATTGGCCTTTTCTGCTGATGATGATTTACTAGCTGTGGGATTAATTGTCTCTTTTCCTTTCTTCTGTGGTATAGGTGAATCCATCTTAGGTGCTGAAGCCTCTTTTCTCTTCTGAATTGGGTTTATGGGCACATCTCTGTTTCTCAATGAGTATTGCTTCTGCTGAGCGGACAAAGCATTCATATACCCTCTTTGGTATTCATCTGATTCTTCCTCCAGAGCTATATCATTTGCTAAAATGAAATCCTCATCTTTCTGTGCAGCTGAACTTTCTCCATATTCTTCATCCTCAGTGATGTAAATGGGCAGATCATCGGGAGTAAAGAAGTGGTTTTGCTCCCCTACTACATCATCATCATCATCTGATTCTTGACTTACAAAATTCTGCAAAAGAGGTGTTTTAACTTGCTGCTGGGCTGCCGGCTCTTGTGCTCTCTGTTCACACTGCTTAATTCTGAACTGTGGCTGCTGCTGGCCACGGTAGTTGGGATTACGAATCTGCATTTCTGGCTTATCAAGCGTCATTCTTTTGAACATTTTTTCCATCTCACGAAGCAAGTGCTGTTCTGATGCAGATGTGGAAGCTTCTTCTTTTATGGTCACTCTTTTCTCTGATTTCAACCGGGCTCTCTTATCATTCAGATTCGCCTCAACACTAACAGCAATCTTCTGCATATCTTCCAAGGTAGGTGGATCTCTGTCTCGTAGTGAATAAGCCATCTCCGGATCGAAACCGTCCGGGAATTTAAGGAGAGCTGATTTTCTAGACGGTCTTAAGTCATCTGGAATTGCATTATACACTGTATTGAATCTGATAATATAATCCTGAACGGACTCACCAGGATTACGTTTTATGCTGGTATACTCAGAAGTAATTTTCAGCGGATCTTTTTTCATCTCCCATCGATCTAAGAATTATGTCTGAAGCTCTTGTAACGTATTGATACTTGCGGGCTGTAGAGCTCTGAACCATTTACGAACCTCACCTCCAAAAGTTTGGGTGAACAACCTCATGGACACATTTTCTTCATCTATTTCATGCAGGTCCAAGAAATCTGTCATTCTAACAATATGCTGCTGAGCGGACACACTCTGCGGAGTGCCATCAAATATTGGAATCTTACTCTGATAATCAGCGGGCATAGGATCCAAATTTGCAGGTAAAACAAGAGGTGTGAATCTAGCAGCCATGGCTCTTGGCGGATTTATAATCTGCTGTCTTGGAGAAACAGGTGGAATGGGAGCAGTAGATGAACGAGGTGTATGCGGTGGAGATGGAGGAGGAACTACTGCTGATTGCTGATCAGATATCTCAGGCTGTACGGGAATGGTAGGGATAAAAGGAGGTTCAGTGGGAATTCGTGAACCGGATGCAATTTCAGATGGCCCAAGAGTTTGTGAAGCAGATTCAATGAATTCAGGAATGTTGGTTGCTACAATGGAGTTTTGAAGATTTAGAATATAATTATCGATAGATCTATTTGCTTGTTCAACTTCTAGATACTTGATGAACTCAGGATTGATGACGGTGGAACCAGTGGCACTTTCGGATTTGGTTTCAAACAATGATAACTCAAACTGATCGTCAAACTCAATATCTTCAATGTATTCAAAAACAGTGGGGTATGAGTGAGATTTGACCAAAGGAATAATGGGAGCTTCTCGACGGAAAATTCTTGGGATTAGGTTGGGGTTTTCATATACTGGAGGCAGATTTGGATCAGGATTTGATCTGGTATGCCTTTTTGAAGCCAGTGTATTGATCTATTCAAGAAAAATTCAAAGGACACAATAGATTATTTTCAGCCTATCGACTTCTAGACTCAATCATCCAAAAGTCTAGAACGAATAAGTATACTGGGGTAATTTGCAAATCAAATGCTGCACTCACAAGCTAACCGGAGATCGACTGAAGCAGCGTTTATCTACTTCCGCTTAAGCATAGCAAAAGCGTTTCGAAAGCTACCTGGCGTGACTTCAGACTCCGTCTATAACTCATGAAATGAACACACCAACAAGAAAACCATTGAGATTTTTCCCCAGTATGGTCGCCACTATATTAGCGCTCAAATCTGCCTCAGGCTGAGGAAGGAAAAACTCGAGGCAACATCAAACCAAGCTCAGCCTCGTAGCTAGCCCTACGAGGACAGGAAATGCCTCTCTCCGAGTCTATCTCGGCAAAAGGTCTTCAAAGGGGCTGAGATGACTTATAATGAATACTGATTTTAGGCTAGTAAAGAGATAGGAAAGTTTGATTTTGATTTTTTGGGTTTTTGTTGAAAAAATGGGAAAAACAATTTTGGGCTCGGGGATGAGGCCAGATCTTTGCAGAATTCGAGTTGGGGAAAGGTAGGCAGTAGTATTGATGATTTTTTATTAGGTGTATGGATGGATCAGAATGACAAGGAGCTAAAGAGGGCAAGGAAGAACAAGGATCCTCTCCAAACTGGCGAAAACATGTAAAACTAAACAAATTTAAAGGCAGAGAACTGGAAACAATGGATTCAACCTCATTTACTCATTCATTTAGTTTCAGAAGCAAAAGAAGGGAATGACATACATTAAACATTAATAAACTTACAAATAACTGAGAGAACACACCATAAAAACTTGAAAGCCACAAGAATCCCAACAGGTGCTGCAAAACCTCTGATCTTTCCTTAGCCAAAATGTAGAAAATATGTACAATAGTGTGCCAAAATTTTCCCAAGAGTCCAACCCTAATAATGTCTCAGAAATTACATCATATAGACCATCCTAACCCATTCCCATGCCTCTAGGGGTCGAATTCCTCCTTCTAGGAGCAGTTTCAACTAATTCTAAACAAGGAGCTAGAATCTAGGCAACCAAACAACTTGCCTCTAAAAGGAAGGAAACTGATTCTTTCACTTGATTTTCACTTTTTTGGGAGTGAATCATCTAGAACAGGTAAAAGTGAATCAAAATTACATTACAACAACAAAATTACATCAAGATAACTCAAAAATTACATCCACAATCAAAACTGGTCCAACTGGCTGAAATCCTGAGCTGGAAAATGAAAAATTGACTAATTTTCTCTATGCGCCGCGCGCCTGAGCTCTATGCGTCGCGCGCCTTTCAGCCTACTTTTGGGGCACTTCCCAGCATCAAAATCAAGCTCATGATAGCTTGTTTGAAATCCCTGGATGTCTGCTATCCAACCCAAGTGGAATTTCCCAATTTGGAGCTCATTTGCCCCTCCAAAACTTCATTCTCCCACAAGTACTTCCTGTTGGTGCAAAAGGTGGCAGAAAGGTGATTTTCATGGTGTTTTTGGCCCTTTTGATCATCTAGAACTTGGTGAAATGCTTCGGCCATTTCTAAGAATGCATAACTTACCATTAAAAATCCAAAAATACAAAGTTTTCCTCCAGCAAGTGTCCCAATCATAAGCGCGCATCGTGACGCGCTACGCGTTGGGCTGAAAAACCTGTTTTGAGACCAAAATTTTCCAAAATGACAAAACTTCTCCAAATTTGCTCAAATTCGGAGTGAAGACCCTCCATCATGTATCATGCTCAGCCAACGAAGCTTCGGCCAAAATCCGGAGTGGATCAGGCCTCTTCCGCCGTTTTAGTGCTCTGCTCAACCTCCTCTTCAGAATCTTCATTTTTGCTTTGCAGACGTGCATGCGGGCCCAATAATGACCTTTCATGTGACGGAGCATGTCCTTGTCTCTATTAGCCTTTGCCAACAACTTCTCCAGATGAATGTTAACATGTGTGAGGCATGTCTCTCGCTCAATTGGTGTCATGTCACCAGGTCTCTTCCGAGCCAATTGTCGATCTTCACGGATTCGCCGCAGCTCTACAAGTGTGTGTTGATCCTCTAGCTGTTTGTTACACTACTCCAGGTAGTTTATCACCCACTGAGCTCTCTGCAACTTAACATTCATCGTGTCAATCTCGGCCTTCTGCTCCTGGATGATCTCTTTCAGTTTCAAGCTAGGAGAGCTCGCATCAACATCAATCAATGTGAATTCAGTATCTTGACCTCCTGAGGGGCCCTCATCGTGCATAGGCCTCTTGCCTCTGTCCTGAATCTATACCTGTGCTGAAGTCGAAGGCGAGACCCCTTCCACCTCGGGTGGAGATAATACTCGCGCTGCTGATGAAGTCAACGAGACCCCTTCCACCCCGGGTGGAGATAGTACTCGTCGTGTAGCTGCAAATAAGGCTCTATGGCCTCGCTGATATGTCACATACACTGGAGCACTGATATGCTCGGTCTCAGGAATGTAAAGCTGGTGTGAAGGCTCTCCCTCATCATGAACTACCTCGGGAGGCGGCTATGGCGCTGCGAAGAAGTCACGGGAGATGAAATCCTCCCAAGCAATGCCCTGTTGTGTCAGCTGATGTACCACTATGATTTTGATCAGCGCGCAATGATATATACTGCAATGCTGCTGTGCTGGGGTCTTCTTCTGTACAAGAAATGTCATCCGCTCTATGTTGCGATACATGAAGTATGAAATTCTTATCATACGTACCCTCGTGAAATGCATCAACAAACGGATATGGTACGCATAGAGGCGCGAGAATCTGCCCTCGCAACTGAAATATCGAATGATGAGCTTCATCAATGGTGCAAACTCATCCTTCAGAAATCTGAATGGAAATACCCTGCTCAGCTGCCTCATATACCCATGTTTGATGTATGGCTCATAGTAGGATTTCTCTAGCTGTTGTCCTTTGTTCCATTCCTCTCCTATGTTTGGTATCCCGGTGGCCTGAGCAATAGTCTCTGGTGACAGAATGAAGTTAACTCCGGCAAGGTTTACACGGCCATCATGTAAATGTAGAACAAATAGACGAGCTAGCTCATGATGATGCTGGGTTTGTGAAATCATCTCACAGTACTGGAAACATGACTGATGCTGAAAACAATCCATTGTAAGCGGGCAAGCCTGCAATTGAGCCAAAGAAGTAAGCTCCTCCCTGACATGCATACCACTTTTTCCACTTTTGTGAGACCTCCGTGGCACATTAACCTCTACTGTGGAATCACTGTCATACTCCTGCTTATAAACTGAATCCGTCTCTGACATGGCGCTGAAATCAAGATGTTTGCAAAATATATGCTGATATAGGTATGGTGAAAAACAAGAGTTCAGTGTATGCTCTAATCCCAAATGTGTCACATGTGTATCAAAGTGTTATAGGAAATCCATAATAATAAAAGTTTTGTCAAATGAGTTTGAATGGAAAACAGTCACTGCTTTGACTACATGGGGATTTGGACAAGTGAGTAGGAAGGAGTGTAATGTACAGCCCTTGCAATGATAGTTAGGCTTTGTCAATGGAGAATGGGAATAGTGAATATGGGACTTTGTTTGTCAATGGAGAATGGGAATAGTGAATATGGGACTTTGTTACAATATGAATGATAAACGGTGTGATAGTGACAATGGTATTGACAGTAGTGATTTGAATAGGAGAGAGAGAGCGTGAGGCTATGGTAAACCACCAGCGATGACACCAATAATAATAGAGAGCATGAGCATATATTTCAATTACACAAGATTAGAAACTCCCACAATACCATTAACATGTCTTTCCGAAACCCTAGGGAGTGATTTTAGTAATGAACATAAGGTTTGTGTTTCACCACATCAAACACTTGTTTTTCCATTTTCAAAACACCACAGCATGTTCATGAGTGACTAAGCAAGTCTGAACAACTTACTTGCAAGTAAAATGAGGTAATTTGGCATGAATCTGGGTGAAGGAGTAAATTTTTTGGCCATGAAACTCTACGCGTCGCGCGCATGCCCAGTGCGCCGCGCGCTGTGTATTCGTCGCGCGCGTGCAAAAATGCACGGGCCTGTGATGCCCAGTGCGTCGCGCGCCTCTTGTATGCGCCGCACGCACTTCCACTTCCACTCCACGGCTCTGAAAACAAGTTTTCGCCCTTCCAATCTCCAATTCGACCTTTGCTTTGGGAATTTGTGAAAATGACTTGTCCTCCATGGTTTATATAAGTTGAAAAATATCTCATAAGAATCAGATTTGATTTAAATTTTCTCCATAACCCACTTTGTAATGTTTGGCAATCTTGACACTTTATCATTTAATGCAATTCTGTCTTTTGGCTTTTCACTGCTTTTTCTGAGTTTTGGGCTGATGTAATGATTTGATTTTTGTAGGGATTTTGGCATTTTGACTTCGGCAAAGACCAAAGGCTTGCTTTGAACTTTTTATGGTGGAACAAATACAAAATTAATACAAAAAATGAAATTGATAGTTTCTAGTTCAAAACAGAGTTTTGGACTAGAAATGTCTTCAAATGTTTTTGAGAATAAAAATATGAAATAGGAACCTTTTCGAAATCTTCCTCATGGCCTGCGGGCTTTTATTACATGTAACAAAGGACTGAAAACCCTAGACTCTAGGACTAAAGACTCCATTTGACGAAAATAATCATTTATGACCATGAATGACGTGACCTGAACTTCAGTGATTTTTGAGGAATTTAAATCAGCTCTGCAGGTACAAGCATGAGGAAATACAAAACGACCAGACCCTCTCGTCAGTCAATGGCATGCCCCTAGCGAAATGCAACAAAGTGGAATGAGCGAGACACCTAAAAATGATATGCAAAAAGCGAAATGATCTCTGACGGAGGGCTGTAAGGACCGACTCTAACAATGAGGAGAATTGTGCCTTGGTTGGAAAGGCAAAGAAATGGAAAGGGAAGATGTCCCATTCTATTCGAATTCCAGTCAAGTAGGCAAGAAGTGAGACTTGTCAAAGGTAAAATGTTTTCACTGTCATGAGCTTGGACACTATGCTACAAAGTGTCCGCACAAGAATACCAACAAGAAGTCCTTAAGAGGAGCGTCAGGTGAAGCACTTGCTTCATAGTTTGAGTTGGATTTCACCCTCATTGAATGCATGGTGTCATCGATGATGGGTTATCTATGGTACTTATATAGTGGAGCTTTGTTCCATATGACCGACAACAAAGAACTGTTCAGTAACTTGGAGGAGAAGGATCTCCAAATGCACATCGAGATGGAAGATGATAGGAGATATAGTGCTACCGGCATAAGTATAGTTACCTTTCAGAGGGAGTTAGGTACTCCTCTCACATTAAAAGATGTCATGTATGTTACTATTTTAAATAATAATTTTGTTTATGTTGCTATGTTGGAAGACTGTGGATATGATGTCATATTCAGTGAAGGAAATGCATTCTTTTGTCACAAAGCCACAGGACATGTGAAGAATATTGGGGTTCGAGTAAAGAAACTCTATAAATTGGATGTAGAAGATTGTGCTACCTTGAGAATGAAAGCAAAGAAGGTGGTGAGTTGAGACATCAATGAGTTATGGCACAAAAGGTTGGGCCATATACACCATGGCGCTTTGAATATCATGCAACAAATATATACAGGACTTCCAAAGGGTGCACTTGAGCAGCGAGATACATGCAAAGGGTGTACATTGGGGAAGTATACCAAAGCCACCTTTTACGATAAGGAAATCCGAGCAAAGGTGATCCTTGAGAGAGTTCATTCAGATGTGTGTGGACCATTCTCGATAACTTCCACAACAAAAAATAGGTATTTTGTGATTTTTGCAGATGATTTTTCACGCAAGTGTTGGACTTTCTTCATGCAAAAGAAAGATCAAATGTTCTCCAAGTTTTGTGAGTTCAAAGAACTTGTTGAGAAAGATACATTGGAAGAATTTGAAGGCTCTAAGGAGCGACAATGGTGGATAACATGTCTCTAAATAAATCACGAACTTTTGTGCTTTAGAAGGAATTCAAAGGGAATTTATAACACCTCATTACCTACAACATAATGGGGTTATAGAAAGGAAGAAGATAACTAATGTCGGAGAAACACGAGCTATGTTGCATGATTAAGGCCTACCATTGCATCTGTGAGCGGAAGCATGCAATACAACATTATTTGTGCAGAACATAAGTCCTCATCACATACTTGGGATGAGTACACCAGAGGAAGTTTTTTCAGGTAAGAGACTAAATGTGTCGCATTTTGAATATTTTGGTTCATGAGTTTATTTCCATGTGACCAAAGATGTCAGGAAGAAGCTAGATCCAACAATTGAGTTGGGGATATTTGTGGGGTACACTAATACACCTCACAACTATCAGGTGTACTTTCCAACACACAGGATGATAGTGTTAAGAAGATATGTGAAATTCAATGAAGAGAAGGCCATGCGAAATTACCTTAAGAGGGAGCTTCAGTTGCATGCAGTTGAGGAGCTCTTGGATCCAAAAGAAGAACCTCGAGATGTGGAGCAACCACAAGCAGAGGTGCAGAGACTGGAAGCACACACTCATGTAGAGACATCCCGAGATGGAAGGAAGTGCACCAGAGAGGCTGAAAGATTGTTGCTTGATTCTAGAGAGAATGTGGGAGAACCCACATCACAACGCAGGCATGGAAGGTCCCCAAAGCGGTACACTGGCTACATGGCTCTTATGAGCAAAGGTGTAGAGATAGAACCATTCTCTTTTGAGGAAGAAATGCAACAACCAATTTGGTTTTATGTCATGGTTGAGAAGTATGACTCCATTATCATAAAAAGTGCATAGGAAGTTGTCCCAAGACCAAAGGGGAAGTCAGTTGTAGGATACAGGTGGATCTACAGGGTGAAGCAGGCAACAGATGGGAGTGTGGAGAATCACAAGGCCAAACTTGTGGCCAAAGGGTTCTCTCAGGTGGAGGGGATTGACTATGATGAGACTTATGGACCAGTCGTAAGGTACTCATCAATCAGATCCATCCTTGCACTCTCAATGCAAATATGATGTCAGACACATCATATGGATGTAAAGACAACCTTCCTCAATGGGGTGATCGAGGAAGAGATGTACATTGAGCAGCTGAAATATTTTGAGACCTTCAACAAAGAGTTTCTTGTGTGCAGACTCAAGAGAGCGTTGTATGGCCTGAAGCAAGCACCTTGTGCTTGGTACACTAGGATCGACAACTATTTCACTGGGTTGGGCTTCACCAAGAGTGAAGCAGATGTGAACCTTTACCATATCGTGGTAGAAGGTAAGATTTTTAACCTTAAATTTTATGTCGATGATTTGATATTGACAAGTGATGAACAACTCATCAAGTCTTGCAAAGAGGATATTGCAAGAGAATTTGAGATGACGGACATGGGGCTCTTTAACTATTTCCTGGGATTGGAAATTTGGCAAAGAGATGGGGAGCTATTTTTATCTTAGGGAAAGTATGCCAACGAGATTCTTAGGAAGTTCCACATGGAGGGAAATAAACCCATGGAGACTCCTCTAACAGGAAACTTAAGGAAAGAGGATGCTACTTCAGGCGAAGTAGGAGAAGCCACTGTCTACAAGAAGCTTGTAGGTTCACTAATGTATTTGGTGAACACACGACTAGACATATGTTATGCGGTTAACCAACTTAGTCAAGCTATGTCTAAGCTTACCAAGCTCTCTTGGAAGGCAGGAGAGCATTGGTTGAGATACCTCAGAGGCACTACAAAGTTTGGAATACGGTGCAGACGAACAGAGGGAGTGAAGCTTCAAGGAGTCACCAAAGAAGATTGGGAAGGGAGTCCATCTGATATGAAGAGCACATATGGGGGCATCTTCAACATAGGATCAACAATAGTTTCCTGGTATAGTAGGAAACAAAGATTAGTTGTACTCAGTTCAGCAGAGGCAGAGTACATGGCAACCAGTCATGCAACATGTGAGGCCATCTGGACGAGGGAGATACTTGTTGGTTTGTTTAGTTGACAGATGGATCTGACAATGATTTATTGTGATAATGAGAGTTACATCAAACTCTTGGTTAATCAAGTTTTTCATGACAAGTCCAAGAATATTGATATCCGGTATCACCATCTCAGAGATTGTGTGCAGAGGTGGATTATGTCATTAGAGTACATTCCCATGGAGGAGTAGGATGCAAACATCTTGACAAAGGCACCGTCAATAAGAAAATTTGAGTTCCACAGAGGCAGGATTGGTGTTTGGTCAATTTAGTGTGTCCTAAATTGCTGCATTTAATTTGTCAATCCGGGAATCGTAAGCTGATGAAGTGCGGCGCACTATATGTGCAAGATAAACTATTTCTTAACTTTTTGTCGTTTTTGGTTTTTCTAAGGTGAAATGGAAATTCTAGGATGAAAACAAGTTTGGTTATGTTTGTTCAAGGAAGTGATATCCCCTATAATGATTTACCAACTTGAAACTTTAAAAAGAAATTTGAAATTTACAATGATAAGACTTGAAAGCAAATGAAAATGTACTACTGAAATGAAAAGGTGCTGCTAATCTAATAAATCAAAACAGTGAACTAGTGAGCATGAAAACCAAACTATTCTTGCTGCTGACTAAACACAAAAGAAACTATGCTTAAGGAAATTCAAAATTGCAACAAAATAAATCTAAATCAGATTACATCAATTTATCTTCTGATCCTTCATCATTAGTCCAACTATGATTTTCGGAAGTAATCATAAACAACTTGAGTAACTGATATCTAACTTGCAGAAAGAAAACTAATATCAAACCATACATTCATGATTCAATCCCTCACCATCAGTCCAGCTGTGGCTTTCAGAGGCAACTGAAGATGTCATGCACAATTTAATATATCTAATTTTACAGAAGGAAACTAATACTAAACTACACATTTCATAATACAATCCCTCACCATCAGTCCAGCTGTGGCTTTCGGAGGCAACTGAAGATGTTATGAGCGGCTTAATATATCTAAATTTGCAGAAAAGAAACTAATACTAAACTACACATTTCATAATACAATCCCTCACCATCAGTCCAGCTGTGGCTTTCGGAGGCAACTGAAGATGCTATGAGCAACTTAATATATCTAGATTTGCAGAAAAGAAACTAATACTAAACTACACATTTCATAATACAATCCCTCACCATCAGTCCAGCTGTGGCTTTCAGAGGCAACTGAAGATGCTATGAGCAGCTTAATATATCTAAATTTAACTACTGAAACAAATAAGCAAAACTGAAATGAACAAAGAAATACTGAAATTAAACAGAAACTATGAAAAGCAAATTAGTAGCAGAACAATGTTAGTTCCATGTCATTAGTCAAAAAGCTATGAAAATGCCCGGGCTGCCTATCTATAACCTGAAACAAGAACACTGATCAGTGATTAACAACATAAAACATGAAAGACAGAAGTGAAATGGAAATTATGGAAGTTTATAAATAGAAATGAAGAAAATGCAATGTATGAACATATGAATGGATTATGGCACAATGAACTTTAAAGAAACGAAATGAGAACTATACACTAATGCACAAAACCTTAGCTGAGCAGGGGCCCTCTACACCAGCCTTGGCAACGATCTTCAAATATGAATTTCGGTTAAAAACAGAGTCTTCTTATATTAAAAAGCAGTCATTACAGAAAGGTGATGTTACGGCACAAGTGCAGCGTAATCACACTACAGAGCAGACTTATAAAAGATAACAGAGACTAACATCGACTAACTCTATATGCATATGCAAACGCATTATATATAACAAAGAAATATAACTGTCTCCTAAAGTTCATGCTGGTGGAGAGCACGTAGACCACTACGTCCACGGATCTAGGATCATGGCCGTGTTGGAAAGTAAATCTACGAGGAGTGGATGCTTGAATTCGACTAAGGAGCCATGTACAGATGTCGATTTATCCTCCGCAACTTAGAAACGGCCGTATGAATCTTCATGTGACACGAAACAGAGTCCTGCCAACATGAGACTCTATGGTTGACTTCCATGTGGATGCCTTTGACCGCGGCTTCTTTATATGAGTTTGCTCGAACCAATAGGACACGAACCATGTCCACATCATTCCTGACCTACCCATGTGGCTCGTTTTCCTTGTAGACACCTGTAGCATAGAGTTTCACAAAATAGCTGCGGAAAGTTGCAGCAGCTGCGGAAAGTGGCAAGATTCCGCATTTGAATGAACAAAATCTAAATCAAATAGCAAACACAAAAATATAATTAAAAACCATGTTAGATGCTCTTTTGCACATGATATTGACAATTTGGGAGGTTTAGGTTAGTGAAAAAGGTATAGAAAAGTGTATGGAAAAGATGCAGATTTGAGACTCAACATACCCCCACTGTGAAGGTGTTGCATGTCCTCATGCAACCAAAATTTTGATAATCTTTCTTCAGTTCATGTGCCTTGACACTTCAGCCAGCACATCCAATCCTCTCTTCTTCCTTGGTACTGCCAACATTCTGGGTTTCTTCATTAAGCACCTAAATTTGATATTAACGAGTGCTCTGCTCAACTTCTGGCATTTCCTTTTCAATTTATTATTCTTCTTCTGCCATATTCCCAAATGTAGCATGGTATTATCATGGATGATTTTGTCCAGTTTGCCTTGTTCTTTCAATGTCTCATTTTCATTTTTGATGTGCCTATTTAAAAGCTCTAGCTCAAAAATTTCTTGTTTTAGTGATTGGACTAAATCATCCTGTAATGTATGAGGCTGAATGGACGAAGTACTTGGACCTGTAGCTGCCTTTTCCAAAGATTCTATATAGTCATATACTTCTTGCTGCTTGGGGTCTATTTCAGGTGTCATTTTTATTGGGCTGTCCCCAAAATGCCGTGAAGGAGAGTTATTTCCAAAATCTGGTTGAGGAGGGCTTACATCAACATCTTGCTGAGAATAGGATGGAGTATGTTCAATCTCTGACTGAGAATGAAATGAACCAGGTTCACTAACTGACTGAGATGGACTATGGTCAGCTGGGGACTGTTCAGATGTATCCTCACCCAAATCAATGAAATGAGGACCCTTAATTTGTGTTTTCCTCAATTTCCCCTTAAGTCTACTGCTTCTTCTCACACGCTGTGGTACACTATCCTTTTGTTTTTGTTTTCCTTTCTCTGTCTTCTTGGGCATAGATGATTGTTTTTGAAGATAAACTAATCTTTCAGATAACACTTGATTATCTTCTTCTTCAGAAGAAGGAGTTTTATGTACAGCCTCAATATTTTTTCTCTCTTTTGGTGTTATTGGCTTCTTACCCTTGATTTCTTTCTTCTTCCTCTTTGACAGTCTCTCTTCCCTATCAGTTCTTTCAATTGCAGTAGTAGGAGTATTTTGAATTTCATCAATTGTTCTTTTTCTCCTACTTCTTCTTGTTGTGCTACCTTCAGGAATTTCTTGAGTAGGAGTAATTTGGGTTTCATCATTTATTCTTTTTCTTCTACTCCTTCTTGCTGTGATACCTTCAGGAATTTCCTGAGGTTCCTCAAAGAAATTTCTAACCAGAAATTGTTCCCATGTGTCTTTCTTTTCCTTTAACTCCTTTTCAATCAAAATTTTTACAAGGCTGTGGTGATATAGATGGGGTTCTACATCTCCTAAGTGTTTCTGAACAGTCACAGCCATTTTCTTCAAGCTTTTTAATAGAAAATATGGAAGATTGAGAGCTTGATTATCTAGAAAATTCATTAGTAACCTGGTATGGTACATGTACATGGACCCAAAACGGCCTTCACATGTAATGAATTTCTGAATAACTAGCAGCAAAGTAGCCCATTCCTCTTTCAATGCATGCACAGGAATTCCTCTTTTAAAAACAATTATGTCCATACCTTGGTTTCGTAAGATTGTTCTCCATGCTTCATCACTGATGCTTTATTTTTAAACCAACGCTCACCCTCTTGAAGAAGTTCTGTGGCTGTTGCTATAGATGCTTCGTTGACCGCAAACTTAAGGTTTCCAATCTCTGCTTCCAAGCCATTAAACGACCTTGCAAATGCTTTCGTAACTTCTTTGTGATAACCTCTGAATTTCTGGATAAAACGCAGCCATTTTGCTTTCTTCAATATCTCCCTTATTTGCAGATATCCCTCCATAAACTTCGGTCCTTCCGGTTCTGCTCTTAGCAATTTACCCATTTCTCTTTTCTGCTCTTCACAAATTTGCCTGCGTGAGGGTTCAAATGGAAATAGAACGGTTGAATGCACAGGAACGAGCATAATGACTGTGGGAATGTATCATAAAATGGAAATGAGCACCATAAACGGAATGGAGTGAGACTGTGGGTAGATATCCGAGAGTGAGAATGAACACAATGAACGGAATGGAGTGAGACAGAACAGAAAGGGGTTTCGTGAGCATAACAAAGATACGACTGAGAGATTGATAGAATATAATACACTCGGCCGCATTTTGAAATTTGGTGGCTGCGAAATAAATGTGAACACGTTTCAATCAACGGTTATGAATTTATGCGGCTGTAAGAGTCCTTGGTCAAATCAAATACGTCTCATTGTCACCGGTGGAATATTGGATCATGAGTGAAAATCGGGAGTTTAATGATGAAACTGTTTGAGAATGAATGTGAGAGGATAATATGGAGATCGTGAAAGGTTACGGAATTGTCAATATAATCATTGCACATAATGGATAGAGCTCATGGTTCAGAACTATATAAAAATGTGTTTTTCAATGCTATTTGAAATAAATTTTATTCATACCTTTGGAATCTTTGCCTTTTCCCTTGGTCTTCAACTATTTGCTCTTCATTGGTGTCTCAAATGCTCCATGTCTTCATTTTTTATCCTCTCACCTGCATTTTATTTCATAATTATGGAAATAACATCTGATTGTACATTCTTTTTGAAAACAGAGTAGTGGCTGCGGAATCTGCTTCTGGCTGCGGAAACTGGAGTCAGCTGCGGAAACAGATGTCAGCTGCGGAAACTGACACAGCTATTACTTGGATGAATGGAAATGAACAGATGACAAATGACCAGATGGAAATGGTCATGAAAAAGATTTTTATTGATGGAATGGATAAAATGAAGTGGAATGGAGTGAAATGAAATGGAATGAAGTGGAATGAAATGGAGTGGGTGGTGACAAAACTTGTGAAATGAAAGAGAGAGATTTTTTTTGGAAAATATAGTGTCAGGTGTTCCTGATTTTCACCCTATATTTTCTGTATAAGACTGCCAATCAATGATTGGTTTTCAGGCTTATACCATTTTTTTTTTTTTTTAAAAACTGAAAAGAACAAAAGCTAGGCTGGTGGAGAAGAAGAATTCTTCTGTACCAGCCTGATTGCAGAACTTTCTTGAAACAATTTGACAAAATCCTCTTTTGAGAGTGGCTTATGATAAATTTTCAATCTATAGCCATTCACAATAAGAGGAGTTTGAAACTCATCAATGGTTTTGATTCTTACCGCTCCATTGCTAAAGATCTTGTCAATTTCATATGGCCCAAGCCAATGAGTCTGAAATTTTCCTTGAAAATCTTTAAACTTGGAATCAAATAACAATGCCCAATCTCCTTCTTGAAACTTCTTCTCTTTGATGTACTTGTCATGCCATTTAGCTCTTTGATATTGAACTATATCAGTTTTTAAAATTGCTTCTTGTCTGATCTCATCTAGCTCATTCAACTGCTCCATTCTATGCTTTTGGGCTTCTGATAAGTCCATCCCCAACTGAACTGCTATCTTGAAGGTCTTGATTTGGAATTCAATGGGGAGCAAGACTTCTTTCCCATAAACAAGTTCATAGGGAGAATGTCCTGTTGTATTCCTCCATGTAGTTCTGTAGGCCCACAAGGCTTCTGGAAGCCTTTCTGCCCAATCTCTTCTATGTAGATGAACAGTTTCGGTGATGATACTTTCAAGAACTTTGTTTGTGGACTCCACTTGACCATTTGCTTGTGGATGGTAAGGAGTAGATCTTCTGTGCTTGATTTTGTATTCTTCCATCAACTTCTCCACCAAATTGAATGTGAATTGGCTCCCCTGATCTGTCACAATTTCTCTTGGAACACCAAAGCGAGTAAAAATATCCTCATAAAGAAAATGAACAACTGAATTTTCAGTAGTAGATACTAATGCTTTGGCTTCTACCCATTTAGTAACATAATTAGTACAAACCAATATATACTTCTTTTGCTTGGATGGTGGATTAATAGGTCCAATGAAATCTAAAGCCCACTTTTCAAAGGGTTCAATGAGTACCTGTGTTTGCAGTGGCATTTCATTTGAAAGGGTAGGTTTCCCTACTCTTTGGCAGCTGTCACACCTTTTGACATATTGTTTTGCATCTTTTAAGAGGGAAGGCCAATAATATCCTAAAGAAAGGATTTTATAGGCCGTCCTTTTGTCTGCAAAGTGTCCGCCGCATGGTTCATCATGACATGCCTTAAGAATATCAGGCATTTCATCTTCCCTGACACATCTTCTGATCACAAGATCTGGCTTTGTTTTAAACAATTCGTTAGAAATCCATGAATATTTTGAACTCTCCTGAATAATTTTTCGTTTTTCTCTTGAAAATAAATGTGAAGGTAGTTTTCCTGTAACCAAATAGTTAGCAATATCTGCATACCAAGGGGTCTTAATAGTTACTGCAAACAAGTATTCATCAGAAAAATTATCTTCTACAGGAGAATCTTCTTTAGTATTCTGAATCCTAGACAAGAAATCAGCTACTGTATTCTGTTTTCCTGGTCTATCCAACACAGTAATATTAAATTCTTGCAAAAGTAAAAGCCATCTTGTCACTCTGCCATTAGTAACAGGTTTGTTCATCAAATATCTAATTGCAGAATGGTCAGTATGAATAAAAGTTTCATAGCCTGTTATGTAATGTCTAAACTTATTAATTGCATGAACAACGGCTAAAAACTCTTTTTCAGTCACAGTATAGTTTAACTCTGTGGGAGTCAAATTTTTACTGGTGTAATAAATGGCATAAGGAATTAAATCTTTTTGACCCAACACAGCTCCAAGAGCTGTATCTGAAGCATCCGTAGAAATATGAAAAAGGAGTTTCCAATTTGGTCCTCTCAAGATAGGTGCTTCAGATATTTTTGTTTTCAAAGTTTCAAAAGCTGATTGACAATCAGGATCCCATTTAAATTCACAGTCTTTTGTAAGCAATTTGAAGAGTGGAGATGCTATTTTAGTGAAGTTTTCTATAAATCTTCTATAGTAACCGGTAAATCCTAGAAAACTTCTAACATCTCTTTGACAATTTGGAATAGGCAACTTGGAGATGACTTCAACTTTTGATCTATCAACCTTAATCCCATCTCCTGAAATATGATGTCCTAAAACAATCCCTTCAGTAAACATCATAAAGCATTTTCATGGCTTAATGAAAGGTTTGTTTCTTTACATCTTATAAGAACTTTTTCCAAATTTTCTAATGCCTCTTCAAATGAATTACCATAAACTGTAAAATCATCCATATAAACCTCTACACAATCATGGATTAGATCGGAAAAAATTCCTAGTACTGCTCTTTGGAATGTTGCTGGTGCATTACATAACCCAAAAGGAAGCACTCGGTAGGCAAAAGTTCCCCATGGACAAGTAAATGTGGTCTTGTCTTGATCTTCAGGTGCTACCTGAATTTGATTATAGCCACTAAAACCATCCAAAAATGAAAAGTACTTTTTACCTGCTAATGTATCTAATACCTGATCAATAAAAGGCAAAGGAAAGTGATCCTTCAAAGTTGCTTTGTTCAATTCCCTATAATCAATGCATACTCTCCATTTACCATTCTTTTTAGGTACTATAACCAAAGGAGAAACCCATCGGCTATATGAAATTGGATAAATGAAGTTTACATTGAGAAGTTTTTGGAGCTCTTCTTTCACTATCTCCCTAAGATTTGGATTCATCCTTCTTTGAGGTTGTCTGATTGGTCTATTGTTTTCCTCAATATAGATATGATGGATGCAAGTCTTAGGATCAATACCTTTCATGTCTGTATACTCCCATGCAAATGCAGTAGAATGTTTTTGCAAAATTCTGGTTAGTTCTTCTTGTTGTGACTTCTCCAAATGTTTGTTGATATTCAATGTTTTTCTTGGAAAAATCTCAATAGCAGAATTACCAAACTCTTCCATGGAGTAAAGAGACATTTGTCTTGATGATAAATATTCTATGTCAGATTCCAACTGAAATTGTGTGGGGTCATATTCTGAAGATGTCTCAAAAATTTCTAATGTGTTCAAAATTTGACTATCCTCACTGATTTCAGAAATGGTAAAGACAGGTTGTATAGTGTCCTCATCATCAACCCATTCATTGTCTCCTACTTCTGTGATTGCTCTTGCTGGAGGATACAAATTGAATTTCTTTGTCGAATTACCATTAGAAATGTACATGTCCCCATATCTACAACTAATAAAAGCATCAGCTGTGGCTAGCCAAGGTCTTCCTAAAATAAGTGGGTGCCCTCCTAGATTACTCTTGGGAGTCAAAATCATAAAATATATTGGATATTCCCAAGAATCTAAGGAGACTGAAATATCTTCTAATACACCATCTGGTTTAATAATTGATCGATCTGCAAGTTGCAGTAAAGTAGGTGTAAAAAGAAGGTTAGGAAGTTTTAGTTGGTCCATAGTCTGTCTACTCATAATGTTGATAGCGGCCCCTAAGTCAATCAATGTGTTTGGAATTTCTATCCCATTTATATGTGTCTTGACAATTGGACTTCCTGGATCTACATACTTCTGCATGGTAATTTTTTCCATCATAATATCTGCAATCTTTCCTACCAGGTGGATTCTTCTTGTGTCTTTTAGTTTCCTTCCTGGTCTTTTGAAACTCAACTCCTTTATAGTTTTTGCTAGAATAGGAATTTCTCGAATGGCTTGTAGCAATGGAATCTTGATACAAACATTCTTCAATTCATCTAGAAAGTCATAGTTAGGCAACAAGATTTGTTTTTCCACCCCCTTGTCAATTTGTAGTCTTTCGGGAAAAGGAGGTGTAGATGAAGATGTTGGTTGCTCAACTATAGGAGTTGTGGGTGTTAACTTTTCTTTTTCTTTTTGCATGCTTGGATTTTGAAGAGATTCTTCCTCGGAACCTTTATTGACTTGAAGAGAGTCCTCCTCAGAGGTATCTTGCTCTTGAATATCTATAGAAGGTTTTTCTAAAACTCTACCAGATCTGAGTTGTACATCGTTGAGAGAAACAATCATATAGGTAGGAAATTGTTGTCCTTCTACCATATAAGTATTCTGAGGATTTTTATTATTAGGATTTGGCAGTGGCTGAGCTGGAAGTTGATTTGTCTTCTGTTGGTATGGGAGCATGAGTTGAGGATTTGTATTTTGTTGAGAAGGTTGTTGTTGTGGAAATGGCAATGAAAGTTGTGGATTTGGGTTTGGAAGTTATGGAGCTTGTTGATTTTGAAAAGATGGAGGATATTGATAAAATTGAGCAAATCTCCCATAAGGATTTTGCATCCCTTGTACCCATGGATGATATGAATTTTGATGTTGGGGCCAAGGTTTTTGCCAAGGATTCCAATTTGGTTGGGTTTGAAAATTCATGGGGTTGTTAAACCCTTGAGCTTTTTGTCCCTGCCAAGGTCTCCTTGCAACAAAACAAAGAGATTCTACTGAATTTGGGTCTTCTTGAAAGATAGCTTTGAGTCCAAGAATTGAAGACAATCCTTGATCTCATGATTCTCTGAGAAAATAATACATTTTTCTACAACTTTTGCATCCAAGGGACATTCCCTTAAAGCATGTTTCTTCCTACATTTCGGACAAAAGATGGCTAAAGCATCTGTTTCTTCTTTTTGCTTGTTTTGGATTTTAAGGGTGTCCAGTTGTTCACTAAGGCTCCCTAAGATATCATTTTTGAACCCATCAAGCATGTTACCAATCTCTGCCCTACTTACTGATCCAGTTGCAGATTTGTTAGCCCTAATAAGAGAAGGATCCCTAGGCCCTTTTCCTGTTTTAGATTTTCCCCTTGAGAGATGGACACATAATTCTGTTATGTCACGAAGTGGAAGTTGAGAAATGTCTCCTTTCCCCATCATGTTTAAAATATCTATCCATTCATCTCTAATGGCTTTTAATATGAGGGCTTTCAAGGTTTCATCATCTAAGTTGATCATCTTTGCTCTTTTCAAGTTGTATTGAAATCTTTCAAGTAAGTCTTCCAAATTTTCATCTTCTTTTTGCATCATTTTGAATACCTCATCCTTGTGATTGGTGGGCATACAATAGTCCAAGTATCTATCCAAAAATGTTTATTTCATATCATTCCAAGTCCTAATAGATTGAGTGGCTAATCCCATGAACCATTTCAAAGCAGCTCCCTTCAATGTTGAAGGAAACAGTTTGAGTTTTTGAGAGTCTTCCATATAATCATAGGTTCGGCACACAACTTCAAACTCAAACAAAAATGTTTCAGGATCCTCACTTCGCAATCCATAAAAGTTAGGGAGGACAGATGGTGAGATATTTTTCATTGTTGTATGAGTTTCCTCATCAACTATAGGGAATCCAAACAAGTTATCTCCTTCCCTATTTCTTCCATTATTTCCTTCACCATTGTTGTCTCCATTGTTTCCTCCTCTTCTACCTCTACCTCTACCTCCATCTATTACTTCCTCTGCCATGATAGTTTCTTTAGAGTCCTTAAAGTCCTCTAGTTCTTCTACCGAGGGAGGATGAGAGAGAGTCTCTTTGTTTTCTAAATGGGTTTTAGTAGGTGGTATAGGAGAATCCTCTAATTCAGCTGTTCCTTGACTTCCAAAAATCTTAAGGCTAGGGGTAGATGGTGGTGAATCCGGTCTATGCCTTGAAGAAGATGGAGTTGTGAAAATCGAACTCTTGGCTTTAGCTATAAACCTTCCCCTAGAATCTCTTGCTCTATGCATGTCATTTTTTATTTTTTATTTTTTTAAAAAAAAGTTGGGCTAATAATTCTCTTTCTGATCTTCCAGGTCACACTAGGTGCAAGAAGAGAGCATACTTAAGAAATTACTAAACCAATAACTCTCTTTTCTGATCCTCCAGATCACACTAGGTGCAAGAGGAGAGCATACTTCAAGAAGTTATCAAGTTTTCCCTTCTTTTATGATTTTTTTGTGTGTTTTTTTTTTAAGAAATTGGCTACCTAGTTACACTTCCCCGGCAACGGCGCCAAAATGTTTGGTCAATTTAGTGTGTCCTAAATTGCCGCATTTAATTTGTCAATCCGGGAATCGTAAGCTGATGAAGTGCGGCGCACTATATGTGCAAGATAACCTATTTCTTAACTTTTTGTCGTTTTTGGTTTTTCTAAGGTGAAATGGAAATTCTAGGATGAAAACAAGTTTGGTTATGTTTGTTCAAGGAAGTGATATTCCCTATAATGATTTACCAACTTGAAACTTTAAAAAGCAATTTGAAATTTACAATGACAAGACTTGAAAGGAAATGAAAATGTGCTGCTGAAATGAAAAGGTGCTGCTAATCTAATAAATCAAAACAATGAACTATTGAGCATGAAAACTAAACTATTCTTGCTTCCAACTAAACATAAAAGAAACTATGCTTAAGGAAATTCAAAATTGCAACAAAATAAATCTAAATCAGATTACATCAATTTATCTTCTGATCCTTCATCATTAGTCCAGCTATGATTTTCGGAAGTAATCATAAACAACTTGAGTAAATGATATCTAACTTGCAGAAAGTAAACTAATATCAAACCATACATTCATGATTCAATCCCTCACCATCAGTCCAGCTGTGGCTTTCGGAGGCAACTGAAGATGTCATGCACAATTTAATATATCTAATTTTACATAAAGGAAACTAATACTAAACTACACATTTCATAATACAATCCCTCACCATCAGTCCAGCTGTGGCTTTCGGAGGCAACTGAAGATGTTATGAGCAGCTTAATATATCTAAATTTGCAGAAAATAAACTAATACTAAACTACACATTTCATAATACAATCCCTCACCATCAGTCCAGCTGTGGCTTTCGGAGGCAACTGAAGATGTTATGAGCAACTTAATATATCTAAATTTGCAGAAAAGAAACTAATACTAAACTACACATTTCATAATACAATCCCTCACCATCAGTCCAGTTGTGGCTTTCGGAGGCAACTGAAGATGCTATGAGCAACTTAATATATCTAAATTTAACTACTGAAACAAATAAGAAAAACTGAAATAAACAGAGCAATACTGAATTTAAACAAAAACTATGAAAAGCAAATTAGCAGCAGAACAATGTTAGTTCCATGTCATTAGTTAAAAAGCTATGAAAATGCCCGGGCTGCCTATCTATAACCTGAAACAAGAACACTGATCAGTGATTAACAACATAAAACATGAAAGACAGAAGTGAAATGGAAATTATGGAAGTTTATAAACATAAATGAAGCAAATGCAATGTATAAACATATGAATGGATTATGGCACAATGAGCTTTAAAGAAACAAAATGAGAACTATACACTAATGCACAAAACCTTAGCTGAGCAGGGGCCCTCTACACCAGCCTTGGCAACGATCCTCAAATACGAATTTCGGTTGAAAACAGAGTCTTCTTATATTAAAAAGTAGTCATTATAGAAAGGTGATGTTACGGCACAAGTGCAGCGTAATCACATTACAGAGCAGACTAAATAAACGATAACAGAGACTAACATCGACTAACTCTATATGCGTATGCAAACGCATTATATATAACAAAAGAAATATAACTGTCTCCTAAAGTTCATGCTGGTGGAGAACACGTAGACCATTACGTCCACGGATCTAGGATGATGGCCGTGTTGGAAAGTAAATCTACGAGGAGTGGATGCTTGAATTCGACTAAGGAGCCATGTACAGATGTCGATTTATCCTCCGCAACTTAGAAACGGCCGTATGAATCTTCATGTGACACGAAACAGAGTCCTGCCAACATGAGACTCTATGGTTGACTTCCATGTGGACGCCTTTGACCGTGGCTTCTTTAGATGAGTTTGCTCGAACCAATAGGACACGAACCATGTCCACATCATTCCTGACCTGCCCATGTGGCTCGTTTTCCTTGTAGACACCTGTAGCATAGAGTTTCACAAAATAGTTGTGGAAAGTTGCAGCAGCTGCGGAAAGTGGCAAGATTCCGCAGCTGAATGAACAAAATCTAAATCAAATAGCAAACACAAAAATATAATTAAAAACCATGTTAGATGCTCTTTTGCACATGGTATTGACAACTTGGGAGGTTCAGGTGAGTGACAATGGTATAGAAAAGTGTATGGAAAAGATGTAGATTTGAGACTCAACAATCGGGGTAGCAGACAATCCCTTTCTTGTTGAGAGGGAGTGTTGAAATTCGCAACAAGAATGGCACCCAAGGGGGCTTCTAATTTATTTTTTCCTTAATTAAATTAGAAGTAGATTGTAATTCCACGTCAAAGGACAACTTGTATGAGTTAACTGAGTCAGGAATACTTTGTTAGCTTAGTTAATTCGAGTTGAGGGTCAAACTGGAGGCATGTAGAGTTCTCCCTAAGTTTTAGGGGGTCGAGTGGTAATTTATTTTGAGTTGTAATTAGTTAACTCAATTATTTGAGTTAAAATCAGTTAAACTAGTTCTAACTAAGAGATGAGCTAGTGATAGGTCCAATGAATTAAATTTGATTTAATTCACATGTAGTGATCAATCAGATAACTGATAATTCACTATAAATAACTGTTGCATGTGAGTTCTAAGGAAGGCCCAGTTGAGATTGGAGTTAAAGGGAAGATAACTATTGGTTGTACAATTAGAAAAATTACAGGTCATGCATGAGGTCACTAGGAGGCCTTGGAAGTATTGCGCAATCCTTAACCTTTATATTCACGGGCTTGCTTGGGCCTGCCTGACTGACATGGGGAGATATAGAAATGCGTAAGCTAGACTAGTCAGTTAGGTGCAAAATTTTGGTTAAGTATTGGACCAAAATTTCCAGGATCAGAGTGAGACAGTAAGAGATAGTGCAGAGGTTTCTCAGGAAGGGAATACCATTATATTGTTTCATGTTCTTGAATTTATGCAATATACAAATAATGGGTTTTTACCTGAGGCTTTCCCCAGATATATCTCTGTGTTGTGCGATTGAAATTATTCATCTTACTTGTTTATGTGATTGTGCAATCGTAATTGGTTTCCAGAATTTGTAGAATTGATTCAATATTTTGTTTTAGTACATTTCAATATCAGTGGAATCTATTTATATATTTCTACAACAGTCCTCGGTGTTCATCACCCCCATCAACGAAAAATAATTGTGTATTATGAATATATGTTTATTGTAAAAAAATATATTAATAATTTTATTGAAGAGTGAAATGTATTTTATAATTTAGTATTAAGAGATTGTAAAATTAGTTCTATTTTGCTTGGACAGGGTGACTCATACAAACTTGGTATTTCTGTCTTTGACAAGCACTTTGTAATGACATTAGATGGCATATAAATAGTGGCATCGATTGTTGAAGGTTACCATTACTGTCATTCAGAGAATATATTATATTCTCTAGTTGGAAGCATTATAGATCAACTACGTAACTCTATTACAATGATACCACTATGTTATGCTCGAAGTGAGTGTTATTGAGGGAAAATTTGTGGTGGATGGTGGAGTAACACTAAGTTATGATCATAACGAGTGTCGTCGAGGGAAAATTTGTGGTGGATGGTGGAGTACAAAGGATGGTGCATGATTTCTTAACCTATATTTTTTATAATATTAAGGAAATAATTCATCCACGTTGGATGACGATAACAAGGTGGATAATCTCAACAATGGGAGGGATAGTTAGTATAAGGATGGTGCTCCAAAACCATTTGGTTGTGAAGCTTGGTAAGGTCTAAGGATGGTGCTCCAAAACTGTTGGTCGCAAAGCTTGGTAAGGGGAGGTGGGTGTTAGTTTCTATTTCCAGTGTTAGTGTTTCTCATGTAGGGAGTGTTTAAAATGATAGAGTTAGTCATCATGAACATTTTTTTTGGAGTGATAATCAATGAATATAAGGTTCAATTCTAGATCTAAGGATATAATGGTTCCTCCTTGGCAATGTGCATATGGATCCTTGTACCCAAGATGCATATATAGAGGGTGAGGACTTGAAGGAGGTGTTTCAATAGTTATATAACTAGAGTCATGTGGGCAATGGAGATAACACAATTTATTGTTGTCTCTAGAATGTGTTACTCTATAGGATGGACAAGTTTTGTGTTCCTAAAGGTGAGTGACTACAACTAATAAAAAAGGCTCATGCCTCCAAGGTTGTAGGGAATTCTGGTGTAGAGAAAACAATGACCAACTTATAGAATTATGTATAATGGTCTATAATGTGAGAAGATGTAACTGGGTTCATAAGGGAATGTATGATTTGTTGTACCAACAAGCCTAGTAACATGAAATCTAGTCTATACCATTCCTTACTTGTACCCACTCGTCCTTAGGAAATAATTTCCATGGACTTTGTGGGAGATTTATCAACAACCAAGAATGGACATGAGCATCTATTCATGGTAGTTGATAGGTTTATCAAGATGTGGATTTTCATGTCTTATACAAAGGACCATCATTGATAAGAAGTGACAAACTTGTTCTTTAGACAGGTTCAGGTGCACTCTAGGATACTAAGGAGCTCCAACCTCCCCTAGGCAATCTCTACCTGGTCAATTTTTTGTCTAGCTCTTTGAAGTTGTCCTCTGAGTTGTATTGACCCGATTAGTAAAAGAAACAGTGTGAAAACTGATTCATTTTGACTTCGCAATTTTTCCTACCTAGCACGACAACATAATAAACAAACAATTTCCTCAATACTCAAAGAATTGAATGAGGAATTGTATAAATTTTGTGGTTATTTAACTATTTACTTGTGTAATTCTCCACTAGCCATCTTACTATGGGATAACCAAATGTTGCAATGAAAAATTCCAATCAACAAGTAAGCAACCACTGAAGTATAAGGTTTCTCTTCGTAATCATATTCCCAACTACAATCATCTGAATATCCCATTCAAAATCGTTCTTTTCTCCACATTAATTGTGTCTCAATGCATACATGATGATGAGTCGATTCCTTCTCATTGCTTTCATTTCATGCTAAAAATTTCACTCAACATTGAAACTATCAACTCAATTGTTGACCTTGTTGGTCTTGTTAGCTCGACTTCTCCTATATCCATCATATGCCAGCGTGGTGGATTAGAAACTTCCAAAAAAACTCTCGGCTTGTGCGACATGTTTGGCTGCAACATCGATGTCACCTTATGTGCCATGTTGAATGGGACAAATTTTCTAACCTACACACCTCGAAAACCACTCCAACCCTTGCAATTAAAGGGGGTCATGTTGTCAAGTTCAATGGAAGAACTATTGGAACTATCCACACCACTTGCCTTCTTATACACCCAAATACTGCCAAAACACGTCAACTCCAATAATGGTTTCAAGAAACAGGTTTCAATGCATCCCATCCTTCACTAAGTAAAAAATACACATGCGTCTCTAGCATGCCCCTCAAAGCAAAAATAATCTTTGAACTTGTTGCAATGTCCTGCTCCAAGAAAGCTTCGTGGATTGTCGTCCATGCTACTGCTACAACAATTTACATCAAAGATTCTTACTTCCTTGCATGCCCCCTTAACATCAATGGGATGCAATGCATGAAAATGATTGTGGAACGATCCAACAACATATGGCATTGCATGAATTACAATGGTGCCTTCCTTGAATGTGAGTACCGCTATGTACTCCATCTTGAATTACATGACCACACTTGCCCTTGGAAAATGTCGTTTCCTTCGATGATGCTGTAACTGAACTCTTGGGTGCAACAACAAAGGACCTTGCAAGCGAGCCAAAATCTGTTAAAAAGATCTCCACCAAGATCAAATGTCATCATTTCCTTTTCACTCTTTCTATTAAAACAAACACTTTCAATGACAATGAATGCCTCTGCCCAACCCTTATGCACTCTCATTTATATTCAGAATTTATTTCATGCCATTTTTTAAAACCCTAAAGAAATTGAAATCCTCTATGATGTACCTTGTGCCTACAAGTCTTGCCATTATTCTTGAACATTTATATTAGTGTAACTATATTCTTTAAATTAACCTCCTGCTACATTCTTTAAAAGATACATAAAAATTCAAATTTCAATTATATTTTATTGTCTATAATTTTCGATTGATTATTAACTTTCACATTCCTCAACTCCTCTTATCCACATTCCTTTGCACCTATTAAGTACAATTGCTAGTAATTAAGCTGTAATTAACCTTTGAGGGGATAGTTTTTTCTAAAGCGCTCGGGCACATTATATGTCTTGGTTAAACATTATTCCCAACCTACGTAAAATCCTGCCTTGTACACATCGGGTTTTTAGGACACGTGCACTTTGTGGATGAGGTCATAGTTCTTATCTTACATTTTAAGAATGGAGGGGAAATGTGACAACTTGCACCATTGTTGGGTACAAATATTGTAATATAATTCATTTTTTATTATTATTATTTATAATTATAAATATCCTTTTCGTTGGTATTAAACTTTTAAGCATTTCCGTTACTCATAGCTTTTGTAAAATTTCGTAGTGTGAATAAACTTTTTATCGTGGGAGGGGTGTGAGCATGGTAGCCGACAAACCTCTTACATGGTTTGTCAGCCCAAATTAGGAATCACAGACATTATTTATCCCTGTATTATTGCCAGTGAAATGAAAACAAATATCTAGAATTTTCGACACCTCACAACAAAAATAGAATGCAATCGAATGAAAGCTGATAATTTCCAGGCTTTAAAAATCCGTTCCACACTTCCGCTTCTGCATTTTTCTCCAAATTGTAAATATTACATCAAACCAATTGACATATGTGTTTTTGCCCATGCAAATTGGGTGAAACTTCTGTCCATATTTTTCACTTTCGGCCGAGATTCTGAGCTTCTGTCCCTACAGTTGGGACCGATTTGATTTCTAGTGCCATTTTTCCGAGGGATTAAAGAACTTTTACACAGGAGTATTTGCTGAGGTGGACTGCTGCTAAATTACAGTTCAAAATGGTTTGGGAAGGCCAAGGACGGGAGGGTTCTGTTGAATACGAATTTTACTCCTTCCTCCCCAGGACAAAGGTATTTCGCTCATTTAATTTCAGACGCCAATTTGATTTTGAGTTACAAATTGTTTCGTAGTTGACCCTAATATTTTCAGGGATATGAGAATTTAAGCCTTATATTATCGGACTTGGAGTTGCAAATTGTTTTGTGGGTGACTCTAATATTCTCAGGGATACGCTAACTTAATCATTAGATTATTGGGGCCCTACTTTTAGATATGCGTATTTTTGGTGGATGCCGGGCTATGTGTTTTGTTGTGTTCGTAACCGAGTCCGTGAGAATTGAAGGAGGAACCTGCCATCGCCAGGTTTCGCCTTCGTTTTTTCAAAATATTAGCCACTTAAAAAATCAAGATTTATATCAATTTCCGTAAGCTGTAATTATATTGTTTCCAAAAATTGACTTTTCCTGTTCAAATATAGTGTCTCACAGCTTTATTTACAAAGTCTGTCGTAAATATTTTAAGATTTTAGTTTGCGGACGACAAGGGTTTTGCCAAAATTCGTTTCCTGTGCAACTATAATACGATTCCCAAAAACTATTGATCTTGAAACAATGGACACACGACCTCTGTGAAATTTTCATTGTTAATTATTTTGAAGATAAGATTCACCAAGTTTTGTGTAACACAAGGATGTGCCTCTTTAAAACTATTGCTCTAGCAAGCCCATAGAAGCGTTAGTTGCCTAGGTCCAAACTAGCTGGACTGCTTTTCAATGGTTTATCCAGTTCTATAACCTCGCTTCACTTTATTTCTTGTTCTCTGTATCTTTGGGTTTGTTTTGCTGTTCACTTGATTTCAGTGCATCATTTTATATGTTAAGTTGATGGAAAGGTTTGCTTCCTTGTTTAGGATTATTACAAAATATTGGAACTTGATTATGATGCGACATTGGATGCCATTCGGTCAAATTATCTTCGTCTTGCTCTGGTAAGTTTCTTTACTGTTTTTCTGAATTGCTTTTTCCTAAGGGTGTTATACAGTTCTTGGTATTGACAAGTGAATGATTTTCTGGAGCACCAGCCTTGTTTTTTCATGAACATAATGGATTCCTACTAATGTTTTGGCTCGTTGTTTCATAGAAATGGCATCCAGACAAGCAGCAAGGACAAAATGGCGCAACTCTAAAATTTCAAGAGATAAATGAGGCTTATAAAGGCAATGTCTTCTAACATTGTTCCTTTTGACTGTAATGTTGTTGTACTCGTGTCTATGGAAGGCTTACTCTATTTCTGTGTCAGGGAATGGTCTTTTGGTTCTTTGGATGTTCTTTAATATTTAGGCCATTACAAAAGCATTTCTCGAGCCTCTTTTTGGAGTCTATTTTGTAGATAAAACAATCCAAACCATTGCTGATCAATATACTAAAAAACTATTTACAGTAGATGAAAAAAAATACTGAAGAAGCAGTTGACAAAGATCTCAGTTGTGGTCGATTGTCATATATTTAGTTAGCCTGATATTTTCTCAATTTTTACAACTGATGGCACATTTATTCATGTTTCATTTTCATCAGTTTTGAGTGACCCTGTCAAAAGGCGAGAATACGATGTGAATGGAGTCTGTGATGTTGAGGACTACAATTTGATTGTGAGAACTGAGTTTTTAATCCATCATGGCACGCGTTTGTGTTTCTTAACTTTATCAGAAAATTTTAGGTGGTAAGTTTGACTTATCCTTGGTTCTAATGTGCAGGAATATCTTCACCGCTTTAAGGGATTGATTTTGACATGCAATGGTCTTGGTATGGGTAATGCCCCTAGATGGTAAGCTGTTATACTGTCCCTGATTACAGTGACTGCATTATGAGGAATTTCATGACATGAACATCTTGTATGCTTGAAGAATAATGTTTTTATGCAGGCTTGTACAAACTTTGACATTTTGATGAAGAGAAATAGAATACACCCTCACAAAAGCATATATCTTTGAAGCCATTTGGCTTCATGTGAAAGTTAGAACCAAGATATTGAGTCTCAATTGATTACTAAGGGTTATATAGTCATCAGATATGATTCAAAAAGATGAATTAGGTGTGTAATGATTAAAAATTAGTCCCAATTGATTAATTTGTTTGTTTGGTGATCACTTTATGTCATGGGAGCTCAGTTTGGTTCAATCTGAGTCATAATTGTTTACATAGGGTCAAACTCAAATTGGTTCATAGGGATTCAAGTTGATGCTTAATTGACAATAAAAGGGGTTAAATTTGTGAAATTACATAGTTGTAAATTTGTAATTACATCTTCATTCTGTTAATTTGATTACAAATGGATTAGTAGGGTTTGGATTTTGGACTAAATTTGAGTTAGGGTTATATATTCTATTAAATAGGATCCCAAGTGTGGAATTATGGCTTTAAAATTTAAATGGTTTGATTTGGCTCTTATCTGTAACCTTATTCCTTGGTAAATTACATTAGGTTATAGGAGGTTATACAACAATGCCATGATTAAGATGTGTCTTAAAGTCAAAAGCTTTCAAATGTATTGGGATAAATTGCACAAAGAGAATCAATGGTATATTTTGTTACTGAAGTGTTGATGTTATGCAACATCCACACATATACAAAGGAGCCTTGTTCTAGTTTTTCCATATCAAATGACATAATTACCCTCTATTGCATTGAGAGACACTTGACAACATAGTATGTGGGAGATGTTATTACGTAATATAATGTATGTGACACAAAAAATGATGAAATTACATGTCAACAAATATATGTGTGTATGTATGTATGCATATATATATATATATATATTTTTTTTTTTGGTAGTTTAGACTAATCCTAATCTTTCCATTTTTTTCTCTTCCCATTCCACCCACGGGTTTCGAACTGGTGACTTTGCATACGGAGTGCCTTAACAAGGCACCCCATCACCGACTGCTCTACACCACGTGGGCTATATGCATATATATAGTTGTTTTTTATTTTTATATTCTTTTTCCATGTAACAAAGCATCTCACTCTCAAACTTGTAGGCAAAGGTAAAATATTCTTTAGGGTTCAAGGCCATACAACAACAGGGCTCAAGGCCATTACAATAATATACTCAATATGAGCTTAGCATGTCACTTGCGGGAATTGAACCTAGATGGGGAGGATAGCAATCATTCCTCCTAACCACCCAAGATAATCCTAATTGACAATCTCTCTCTCTCTACGGGAATTGAACCTAGATGGAGAGGATAACAATCATTCCTCCTGAGCACCTAAGATAATCCTAATTGACAATCTCTCTCTCTCTCTCTCTCTCTCTCTCTCTCTCTCTCTCCCTATATATATATGTACATAGTGATATATTAATTATTTATAACATGAGTTAAATTTGTGGAATGTAATGAAATGAAGTGGAAGTCCTCAATCCTCAATATGATGGTTTGGTTATATATGAATGGCTAGGGGTTTGAATCTTGGACTAAATTTGA
This sequence comes from Pinus albicaulis, assembly GCA_034641835.2. Classification (NCBI taxonomy): domain Eukaryota; kingdom Viridiplantae; phylum Streptophyta; class Pinopsida; order Pinales; family Pinaceae; genus Pinus; species Pinus albicaulis. The sequence goes on from CM076577.1 coordinate 452,311,737, forward strand.
GTGCTAATTGATCGGTTAGGCTCATATTTTCTATCAAATAGGATTTGATCTTGAACATATATCTAATAGTTTCTAGCAAACTTAAACTCTCATAAGGTGTGCTTCACTATCTTTGGTTGCAATGGCTAGGCATGAACTCGACATGAATAATGGGGCAATACATAGTGAATTTGCATTTGATGATGCATTTGAGTAGGAGGGCTTGGACGCTCCTAATGTTAGCCCAATGTGTATGAACCAAGGGCGATCCCTAGTTCTTAAAACCATAGAGAATTGCATGTTTGGTTATGATGTCTAGGAGGTGCTTCTTGATGAAATTTCTTGAAAGTGGTTTTGGAAGCATTTGTTCTCAATAACAGTAAGGAGCCATTACCCTTGTTGAGTCAAGGGTGGATGACTTGTTATAACTTGAAACAAGGTCATGTGCATAAAACCTCCAATTAGGTGTATGCCATAGTAATCCCCATATCTTCCTCTATGAAGTAGAAATCATACCTAGATAAAGCATGACATGTTGGAGATCATATAATCTGATGCTAGAGCATCTCACAACCCAAACTCTTGATTGACCTCCATAAGTCAAAAGTTTACTAGAGGTAGTTGGTTTCCTCAATTTTCATTTAAAACTTGATTTTTAGTATTTCTAGTTTGTAATACTTCTAGAAGGGTTCTAGATGGTAGGAGGTTTGAGGAGTGTCATTTAAATTGCCATGTAATGAAACAAACTAGTTAAGGAATTGTTAGATAAATTAGGGAAAATATTGAGTTTGTTAGTATTTTTGTATGAGAATGTTTCTATACATGTAATGGGAATTCAACAAAAAGAGATGAGGGAGAGGGGTGAAAGGGATCAAAGTGTGTGAAGAGGTATGAAAGAGACCGAGAGAGGGTGACAATGCAAATTGAATTATCCTATTTGTAATCATTCATTCTCTGTTTTTAATGTTGAATAAAATCTTAGAATTTTGTATTTTCTTGTCAATTTTGACCAAATGGTGTTCTTGTGTTTTGTTTAATTCCATACTATTCTCATCATTTGCATGAAGGACCAAGTCAGATAGGCTTCAATCCATATACAAGAGCAATACAAAGCTAATGGTGTTAAATAGTCGTGGTTCTTGGAGTATTTGCACCCTAGAGTCCACTCTTTTGAAGCAAAGTCTTTTTATCGGCCTAAGCTTCTGATATATAAAGATTCCAATTATAATTTTACAAAATAAAATAAAAATTTGTAAAATCTGAAACCCTTGCAAATTTGTGAATTTTCGAGCCACTGCCATTTGTTAAGAAAGAAAGTAGCAATGTGAAAATTTTTGTCAGTTAATGGAGAAAGTAGCAATGTGAAAATTGCCGTCAATTGGCAATTCGTCATATCGAAGCATAGCCACACCAAGATTTTTGGATAATGTGCATTTTCATTTCTTCTAGCATTCAACACGCTTGGTAAACAAAACCATCGTCACTAAGAGTGTTAAAATTTGACAGCTTAGGGATGAATTTCTCCTAGAAGAAATCATATCTTTTAGTTTTGTTTGAACCACCTATAATAAAATTTCATTTCTAACAATTCTAATATGACTTTCCAAAAATAGTAAGGCACATCTCAATTTGGAAGTGGTTTTTCAAAAATAGAAAGTCATGTCTAAATGAAGGATGATCTCGACATATGGAATCCACTTTAAAATCAAATCAATCATGATTATACAACTCGAGAATTAATATTTTTATCCTTACTAGTATTATTATTATTATGATACTATTATTTATAAAATAGTCTTAAAGTCATTCACCTTTAATGGATTGATAAAATTGAACTCTCATGAAATAAGTAAATTAAATTGAGAATATCTTACTTGGCAAATTGAACCTCTCTCTTGGAATAAAATAGTAACTCCACACTTAAGAGAATGTAACTCTTTCTTACTAATTCAATGTATGACAAAAGTGTAACTCCTCATTAAATGCACTTGTAACTCCCTCATTCAATTCGATTTGTAACTCTCACCAAATATTCTCTCGATTTGTAACTCTCTCACTCCCTAATTCTAATTGTAATTCCTCATGACACGTGTCTCTCTGTCTCTTTCTTGGGATGAGTTACACTTCTCCTCAAGTAACTCCTCCCTCATGGAATTCAATTCTTCTTTTATTGGCTCAAGGAATGAATTCATTTTGTAACTTCCCTCCTTTCTCATCTATTTAAGCAAGAGAAAGTGAGAGTTGAGAGTAACATGTTCATTGTGAAGGAGAGCTAGAGTTGAGTGTGTGCAAGAGAAGTGTGAGAGCAAGTGAAGAGTAAGAGCAAGGGAAGAGCTGGAGCAAGTGTGTAAGACAAGATCTAATCAAGAGAAGGAGGAGACCTTCAAGCAAAGAGCAAAAGCACTTCAATTGCAAGTTGATCAAACATTGGTGACTTTATTCGTTCTCATTCTCTCTCTGTCTCTCTTTGTACTTTGCTGAACAATTGAATAAATCTAATAGAAGAAGAATCATTTGGGTTTTCCTCTTGTGGGTTTTGCCCTGGTCATTGGACTTAACTCTCAGTGTCTCATATTTGTGTTTGGCTGTCTTCATATGATCCTTAAGTTTATGTTCTATCTACAATTGCTGATCTGAAAAATTGTGAAGAAGAAATTTGCATTCTAAGTATTTGTAACAACATAGTACATTCAATTTTATGCAAAGTACATTAAGCTTTCTGCAAAGTACATTCAATTCCATTCAATTTTCTGCAAGTACATTCAGTTTTCTGCATAGAATTTTCAAGTTTCTGCATAGAACTTTTAGATTTTAACAAAGAGAACTCCAGTACACTAGAATAAAACTATATTGATACTTTGTTGTAACAATCCTTCGATATGTTGATTGTCCAGTATTTCGGGGTGTTGACTCTCCAATGGCGTCAAATAACAAAGACCTGTTCATCAAGTGAAGTTTGTTGCATCGTGTTAATTTTGGGCAACTAGGTCCAAACTCCATGTTGCACTACTCATATGATGATGATTATATTTTTGTTGGATTCCTCTTTCAAAGAGGTGCAAGATTGATCTAAAGATCATCTTGTTTGGATGAACAAAACATATATTTTGATTTTATTTTCCACACGTGCAAGGTCGGCCATATTTGTAATGTAGGCTTGTAAGCCCAATAGATGTGTCACACACCCTCATTGACGGATATAAATTGGAGAGACTTGGAGCTCATTTGCTCATCAACTCATCACACATTTTTATCTTGTGATCTCATTGGTTCGAACAACCTTTGGAGGCCTCTTTCTCTCACACGTGCGGATCTGATGCTGAAGAAGTGCAAACTGTTTTAGGGCTCTTTTGCTAGTGCGTTGACCAACGTTGACTGTGGGTTAAAGCTTGGAATTTTGACCTCCTTCAAGTGCAGAAATTTCGATCTCTTGACGCCGCATTAGAGGGCACAAAGATCGAGGAAAAGGGAGGAATTTGATCGCAACCCTAAACCGTAGCGTTGACATTTTCTGTTGACCAACGTTGACTTTTTTGGAGCTGTCTTTGAGGGGTGTGTGTGACACTTGGAGGATTGGTTGATCTGATGTTGAGAAAGACTTTGCTGGCTGGTGAATCCTGTTGATTGCCATAATGAACATTACTCTCTATCTTTGTTGGACAAGAAGAATTGTAAATTCTGAATTATATTATTGGCTTGTCTTTTGTTGATCTATTATTATGTTCTTTCAACATTTTACTTTCATGTTTATGTGATTGCTTAATTGAATCGGGCATATAAGAAAGATTGAAGTAAAACTGCATTAAGCATAGAACATACCATGTCTGTTTAAATTTAACATGGTATCAGAAGTGAGGTGAAGACAAAGCCTAAGATAGTGTGAAAAGCAATCACCAAAGAAGAAATCCTATCAAGGACCAATGGCCTCCTCAACCTACAAGGGTTTCAAATCTGATGATAAGTTGACTAACAAGTCTGATTATCATGCATGGAAGATGTCCTTGGATTTGGCATTAGAAGATCAAGATGTCATGGATTATGTGCAGGGGAAGATTCATGAGTCTCCATGAAATGCACCTGCTGCCACAAAGATGAAGTATAGAAAAGGGGAAATCAAAGCAAAGATGATTATCAGGGATTCTATTCATAAGCACTTGGTTGCTTACATCTCTGAGCTGGGCACATCTAAAGAGATGTATGATAAGTTGGTTAGCATGTTCACGGCTAACAATGCTAATCGAGTGCTTTTCTTCAAGAACCAATTGAAGAATATCAAGAAGCGCAAAGAAGAATCCATTCAATCCTATTTTATGAGGTTCACTGAAATCAAGAATAATCTCCTAGCTATTGGAGAAGAAATAGTTGATCGAGAGATGGTTCTTATTGCGCTTGGAAGTCTCCCACGTGATTGGTATGTTTTCAATATCACTATTCTTAATAATAATGTGATTCTTGATTTTGATGAAATATTGGCGAGATGCACTCAAGAGGAGACAAGAATGATGGAGAGGGATCATCCCTCTAATGGAAATGGAGGTGACCCTATTGCCTTTGCCACTCATGCAAAGAAGAGGAACAATGGTGGTCCAAGAAATCAAAACCATGGAAGAGCGGCGTCCAAAGGAAGGAAAGGAAGATGTTACACTTGTAACAAGTTTGGTCACTATGCAAGAGAGTGCCCCAATAGAAGGGACTCTCCCAGAGATGATGTCAACAACAACTTTAGGGGGAATGACAATCAAAGGAACAACATGTTCAATGGAAAGAGGAAGGCTCCCTCTAATCGTAGTGGAAATGGGCAACCTTTCAAGAAGTTAAGAAATTCCAGGTACGATGAATCTAATATTGTTGATAATAAGAAAAATGAATATATTTTTGCATCTGCCCTCTTTGCTACATCTCCTTCTGACATCCTAGATGTCTGGTTGATTGATAGTGGTGCTTCAAGGTACCTCACTAGTTATAAAGAAGCCTTCTCTGATTTGATTGAGAATGATCCTAATCTAGAAATTATCCTTGGGGAGAATGCCACCTATCCCATAAAAGGGACAAGGACTGTGACTCTTCATCTTTCTCAAGTTTAAGTCCTCTTCTTACAAGATGTGTTGTACGTACTTGATTTGAAGAAGAACCTTGTGTCTATTTCGGCAATGGAAGACAAAGGATTCAAGGTGGCATTTGTTGATAGAAAGGTATGCATCTGGAAGAAGAACTTCAAAGAAGCTCTTACTATTGGGTTTAGAGTTGATACACTCTACCAGGTTGGAGGAAGTTCGTTGGGGGCTGTCATGTGATACAACTTTTCAAGCTGAGTTATGGCATCGGAGGTTTGCACACCTTCTTTACAAAGCCCTTCCCGAAGCAAGGAAGGTGGTGATAGGGATGCCTGAATTTAAAGATGACCATGAAGGTACATGTCAGGGTTGTGCCGAAGGGCAGCATACAAGGGGACCATTCCCCTCAAGTGTCACAAAGACATCCGATATCTTGCAATTGATACATTCTGATTTATATGGTATGTTGCCTGTAACATCTTTGGGAGGATGTTCCTATTACATGATTTTTATAGATGACTTCTCTCGCAAGACTTGGATATATTTTGTGAAGAAGAAGGATGAAGCTTTCAAATGGTTTTGTACCTTCAAGGCCTTGGTGGAAAATCATATCGGGAAGAAAACCAAATTTTGAGGACCGACAATGGGACCAAATATGAGTCAAATGAGTTCAATGACTTTTGCAGAGAAGCTGGCATTAAGAGGGAGACCACAACTGTGTATACTCTTGAGGAAAATGGTGTTGCTGAAAGAAAGAACAAGACCATTGTGGAAGTTGCCCGCGCCATGTTATATGACCAAGGTCTTCCGAAGTTTCTATGGGGAGAAGCTGCGAATACTGCTGTGTATGTTCAAAATAGATGCCCGCATTCCTCTTTGGACTCCAAGACTCCCGAATAAGTCTTCTCTGTTTAGAAACTTGATGTTTCTCATTTTAGAGCTTTTGATAGTCTTGTTTATTTTCATGTGCCGAAAGAAAAGAGAAGCAAGCTGGATGCTTCTGGAAAGAAGGGAATGTTTGTGGGCTATAGTGAAACTTCAAAGGCATATAGAATCTATGTGCCTGGTCAAAGAGAAGTGGAGATATGCCATGATGTCACCTTCGATGAAGATGCTGCCCTCATGAAAGTAAGGAATCTTCCTAGCTCAAAGGAAGACAAAGAAGAAGAAGAAGCTGGAAGGCAGGAAGAATCGAAGGATGAACCGATGCCCGATGTTGAAGGACTAATGGATCCTATTGATCCAACTCCTTCAAATAAGAACAGACCCTCATGGCTCAGGGACACTCTCGAAGATGTCGAGAGACATATTGCCCCAAGGGGTACATTTCGTGAAAGCAAGAAGCCGAATAGATACCAGGGGTATCTAGCAGCCATGAGTACAATTGTACAATTTGAGCCTGGATCATTTGAAGAAGCCGTAAAGCATCAAGTTTGGAAGCATGCTATGTACGAAGAATATGAATCCATTATGAAGAATGATGTCTGGGAAGTGGTCCCAAGACTAGAGGACAAATCTGTTGTCACCTCGAAATGGCTCTTCAAGATCAAGCATGGAGCTGATGGAAGTGCTGAAAAGTACAAGGCAAGATTTGTTGCCCGAGGCTTCTCTCAAAAAGAAGGCATAGATTATGATGATATATTTGCACCTGCCGCCTGCTTTACCACCATCCGATATATCATTGCCCTTGCTGCAATGTAAGGATGGAGTCTCCATCAGATGGATGTGAAGACTGCTTTTCTGCATGGTTCAATAAATGAAGAGGTTTATGTGGAGCAACCTCCGGGGTTCGAAGTCCAAGACAGAGACAACTATGTATGCAGGTTGAAGAAAGCCCTCTATGGGTTGAAGCAAGCCCCCAGGGCTTGGTATGAGAGGATAGATAGCTACTTGATGAAGCTGGGCTTCACTCGAAGTGATGCTGATCCAAAGCTTTATTTTAAGGTCGATAAAGAAAGGCCTCTCATTCTGGTTCTCTATGTGGACGATCTCTTCCTAATAGGTGCTGACCCTTTCATTCATCAATGTAAGAGGGAGCTAGCTTTCGAGTTTGAGATGAAAGACATAGGACTAATGCATTACTTCCTAGGCTTGGAGGTTTGGCAAAGGCCAGACGAGATTTTCCTTTCTCAAGGAAAATATATTGTGAAGCTACTGGAGAGATTTGGTATGGTGGACTGTAAGTCTGTGTTGACACTGATGGAACTCAACTTTAAGAAGTTGTGTGGAAATGCTCCTGGGCCTGAGATGGGAAATCCCACCAAGTATCGACAACTCGTGGGGGCCCTGATGTTCTTAGTGAACTACTGTCTAGATGTATGTTTTGCAGTGAACAATTTGAGTCAACATATGGTTGAGCCTCACCACATTCACTGGATTGGAGCCATGAATCTGTTGAAATTTGAGATATCTTTGGGGCACAATCACCCATGGGCTGAGATACACTTTTAGGTGTTTGAGACTCCATGGATATACTGATGCCGATTGGGCTGGTAGTGTGGTGGATCGCAAGAGCACATTTGGATGTTGCTTCACCTTGGGTTCTGCTTCGATATCTTGGATGAGTAGGAAGCAGAAATCGGTTGCGTTAAGCACCGGTGAGGTCGAATACATTGTAGCGAGTATGGCCTGTTGTGAAGTTGTTTGGTTGAGAAAGCTCTTCAGTGCGCTGTTTGGACATGTGCTAGATACCACCGTTATCCTTTGTGATAACCAGAGTGGTATTCGTCTTTCTGAGAATCCCGTGTTCCACGATCGATCCAAGCATATTGATATTAGGTACCACTTCATTCAAGATATGGTACAACGAGGCACCGTAAGGCTCGATCACATTGGGATTGATGAGCAGGTCGCGGATATTTTCACGAAGCCCCTGGGGAAGGTCAAATTCTTAACCTTCCGTGAGAAGCTTGGAATCGTGGAAAGACCCTATTGTGAGGGTCCTGCTTGAGTTGGACTATGAGCTCTGGGAGCTCTAGGGGGCTTGAGGATAGCTTCTTGGAGCTATAAGCACACACGGGGCTAGGCTTGCCGAACCTTGTTGTGCTTCTGCCCCACCGTTATGATATTGAGTTGGCTCGCCTCTCTTTGATCTATGCCTCGCACGCATCCTACCCATGGAGTTTCAGACTCATGGGAAGTACCTCCCATTTGGCCAATGAGGTGGGAAATGTGGATAGAGACCAATAGCAAGATCGATGGACGCATCAGAGATTGCCATACTCTCTATGTCTAGGATGGCTTGTGTCCAACACCTTGATCTGGGATCAAGTCTAATGAGGTTCTTACCTCTAAACTGAGTTCGGGTCAGTGAACTAACTTCGAGTTAGTATGAGACTCTTTCGAGTCCGAGAGCGGTTTTAACCTCTAAGCTGACTTCAGGTCAGCAGAGCGTGATGTCTTTTTGACTCACCCTCCTTGTTCTATTTGCGAAAAAGAGCCAGCAAAGCAAGTTACGATAGGATGACGCAGGAGTGCAGGATGATATATGATAGTACATGATGGTACTGATCTCTGGATGGCATAGGTGGACACATGGAGCCCTTTCTAGTTGAGAGCAAGTGTTAATTTTGGGCAACTAGGTCCAAACTCCTTGTTGCATTGCTCATATGATGATGATTATATTTTTGTTGGATTCCTCTTTCAGAGAGGTGCAAGATTGATCTAAAGATCATCTTGTTTGGATGAGCAGAACATATATTTTGATTTTATTTTTCACACATGTGCAAAGTCCTCCAGATTTGTAATGTAGGCTTGCAAGCCTAATAGATGTGCCACACACTTTGACTGACTGATATAAATTGGAGAGACTTGGAGCTCATTTGCTCATCAACTCATCACACATTTTCATCTTGTGATCTGATTGGTTCGAACAGTGTTTGGAGGCCTCTCTCTCTCACACGTGCGGATTTGATGTTGAAGAAGTGCGGATTGTTTTAGGTCTCTTTTGTTGGTGCGTTGACCAGCGTTGACCGTGGGTCAAAACTTGGAATTTTGACCTCCTTTAAGTGCAGAAATTTCGATCTCTTGAGGTCGCATTAGAGGGCACAAAGATTGAGGAAATGGAAGGAATTTGACCGCAACCCTAAATCGCAGCATTGACTAGCGTTGACTTTTTCTGTTGACTAGCATCGATTTTTTTTGGAGCTGTCTTTGAGAGGTGTGTGTCACACTTGGAGGATTGGCTGATCTGATGTTGAGAAAGACTTTGCTGGCTGGTGCATCCTGTTGACTGCCGTAACGAACATTACTCTCTATCTTTGCTGGACAAGAAAATTGTAAATTATAAATTATATAATTGGCTTGTCTTCTGTTGATCTATTATTATGTTCTATCAGCATTTTACTTTCATGTTTATATGATTGCTAAATTGAATTGGGCCTATTAGAAAGATTGAAGTAAAACTGCATTAAGCATAGAACATACCATGTCTGTCTAAATTTAACACATCGAGATGGACAGTAAAGGGCAAAATGTAGAAAACTTTGGTATTCCGATATTCTGGTAAGTAATTGGTTGTTTCAAGTTTGTGGTGATTGGTTATAACACTTGGGGGCTTTAGTCCTTGTATATTAGTTATAGCACTCAATAGCCATTTAGCAGTTTAGGTGCCCGATCCACAGTCCATTACAAAGAGGGAGGCTTGGCAGTTGAAGTCCGAGAACTATCATAGTGAGTATTGATCCAATTTGCCATCAAGTTGGTATCAGAGTAGGCGTGCTCTTGCTAAAAGTGGGAAATGACATAGATAGGGAGGAGCAAGAATAGGTTGAAGGAGACCTATAACAAACACAATGTTGCTAGATGAGCTAAGGCACATCTGAACAAGGTTGGAGGCCATTGAGACTGCACAATAGAAAAGAGTTCATGCATGAGATGTTAGTGAAAAGGAAGAGGAAGAAAATTTTGATGAAGTAGAAGTGGGCGAGGAAACAACAAATGAGAGATTCCTGAGAACAATTTTTAGAATAATTTCCAGACCAACAATGGTGGTACCCATGTATGAGGGTAATTTAAATGTTGAGGAGTTGATCCTATGCAATGGAAAATACTCTGATTATGAAGATGTGGATGAAGAAAAGACACTGAAATATGCAATAACTAGATGGAGGATGGAAAATGTGTATAGATTCCAGAGGAACAAACAAAAATAGAATAAGGTATAGATTTCCATTCGCTCGTATTGATGATTTAATACATTGTTTGAGTGGTTCCAAGTGTTTTTCAAAAAATGACCTGAAAAGTGTATATCATCAAATTAGAATTAGAGAAGGAAATGAATGGAAGACAACTTTCAAAACAAATAACGGTTTGTATAAATGGTTGGTGATGACTTTTGGGCTCATAGTTAGTCTTGGTACTTTTATGAGAATGAAGAATGATGTTTTGAAAGAGTTCATTAGTAAATTTGTTATAGTCCACCTATATGATATCTAGGTATACAATCAAAGAAGAGAAGAACATGGGAGACATCTTAGGTTATTTTTGAGTACTTTATAGAAATAAAAGTTATGAATCAATCTGAAGAAGTGCAGTTTTATGAAGAAAGAGTTGGTGTATTCGGGTTTTGTTGATATCAGAGGATGGTTAAAAGATGGATTAGGAAAAAGTCAAAGAAATAATAACTTGGATTTTTCCGAGGAATGTTTTTGAGGTAATATTCTTTCATGTTTTAGCAAGCTTTTATAGAAAATTTATCAAAATTTAGTGGCATTTGTGCTCCAATTGTGGAGACTATTAAAGAAAACAAACATCCATTTAAGTGGACAAAAGTAGCTGATAAAAACTTTAGACTGTTAAAGAAAAAGATTACAGAACAACTTGTCTCGGCTTTACTAAGTTTTTTCAAGCTGAGACTGATGCTAATGGCACTGCAATAGGAGTTAGTCTAAGTTAGGAAGAGAGACCAATTTCTTATTTTAGTGAGAAATTGAATGAAGCAAAACAAAAATACTCATATAATAAAGAGTTTTATGCTATCATTCAAACATTGAATAAGTGGAGACACTACCTTATACCTGAAGAATTTGTTCTTTATCTTGACAACCATGCTTTACAATTTATTAGTAGTCAACCAAATTTAAACCAAAGGTATGTTAAATGGGTTGAATTCTTGCAAAATTTCACATATGTTATTAATCACACGTGGTAAATCAAACAGGGTAGTAGATGCATTGAGTAGAGTTAATTTGATTATGCATGAGTTCCAAGTAAATATTTTAAGATTTGATGGGCTAAAGGAAAACTATGAAGATGATGCAGACTTTAAAGAAGCTTATGCAGCTTGAACTCCATGGTTGGACTACATGATACAAGAGGGATTGCTATTTAAATACAATAAATTATGCGTAACAAGATGTTCAATGAGAGATAATCTTATAAGAGAAAAGCATTATGGAGGACTCTCAGGACATTTTGGACAGGATAAGACCTTTTCTCAATTAAATGTATTTTTTTAAATTTTTGGCCAGGTATGCAGACTGATGTAAAATTTTTTGTTGCGAAATGCAAAATATGTTAGTATGCCCAAGGGAGAAGTCAACATGCAGGTCTATATCAACCATTACCAATCCCAAGCAAGTCATGGGATTTAGTAAGTATGAATTTTGTGTTGGGACTGCGAAGAACATCAAGGTAACGATTTAATTTATGTTGTTGTAGGTAGATTCTAAAAAATGGCACATATTATAGCTTGTACAAAAACTAATGATGCAACCAATATTGCAAATATATTCTTTAAAGTAGTGAGGTTGCATAGATTGCCTAAAAACATTGTTTCTAACAGAGATACAAGGTTTGTAGGTAATCTTTGAAGAACTCTATGGAATAAATTAGGAACTAATCTCTATTTTATTTCAACATACCACTTATAGACAAGTGAGCAAACAAAGGTAGTAAATAGAAGTTTTGGAAACATTTTATGAAGTATGGAAAATGAAAATCCTAAGCAATGGGAATAACTACATGCCCAAGCTGAGTATGCATACAATGATTCAACTAACAAAAAGACAGGGATGGGTCCTCAAATTTCATGCAAGAGGAGTCTATAAGTTGAGGAATTTAGGTAAACAAGAGTTGAGAAGTGTTGATGGTGAAGATTTTGCAGCAAGTATGAAGGAACTATGGGAAAGAGTTAGACAACAATTGTAGGAAAGTATCAATAAGTACAAATAGAGAGCATGCATGAGAAGGAGACGACTGAACTTTGAAGTTGGTGACTTAGTTATGGCACATTTGAGAAAAGAAACGCGACCTACATGGACATATAACAAACAAAACTCAAAAAGGTTGGAGTCATGGACCATTTATAGTTTTAAGAAAGTTTTCTTCCAATGCCTATGAAATAGAACTCCCATGTAACATTGGGATTTCTCCAACCTTTAGTGTTGCAGATTTGTATCCCTTCTAGGAGATATAAGAGGTTTCAATGGATATCCCCGATGAAAATCAGACTATCAGATAGGAGAAACAACTACCTAGAACAATTCAGAATGAGATTGAAGCAGTGCTAGATCAAAAGGTAATAAAAAGAACAAGTGGCAAAGAGTACTTTCAGTATTTAGTTAAGTGGAAGGATCAACCATTAGATGATGCTACTTGGATGACGACAATAGAAGTCTCTAAATATGGTACAAGTATTGAAGAGCTCTTGAACAATTCTTTTCTTCCTCGAGACTATGATGTAGGAGCATCATACAACTCAAACTCATGATTGACATCCATGGGTCCAAAGTCTATTATAGGAAGTTGGTTTCCTCAGTTTTCATTTAAAATTGTAATATTTAGTACTTCTTGATTGTAATACCTCTAGAAGGAATCTAGATGGTTTGGAGGTTTGATGAGTGTCATTTAAATTGCCATGTAATGTAACATGTAGGAATTTACAGGGGTAAGTTCCTTAGATAAAAAACCAAAGGTCACCGCTCACAAACAGATCACAAATCAGTACACCAGTATTATCACGTGGTTAAAACCCTCGAAGAGGGAAACAGTCCATGGTCTGAGCCAACGCAGCCACTTCAGGGAATTTATTAATATAAAAAGAAAAGTTACATATGTTTCTCTCATAAACGGTTACCGGACAAATGACCCTCCATGCTTTTTAAATAGAGATCATGGACCAATCAGGTGTTAAGCCACAGATCAAGTGTCATTAATACCAAGGAGAGAGTGAACCGTCAGATCACTACAAATTGTGACCGTCAGATTATAAGTTACAAATGTACATAGTAAAGAAACACAGTTTACCTAACTCTACACTAGACTAAGTTATTCTTAACTATTTCCTATGTGTCGGAATATCCTAACATCCCCCCTTAAGAACAACTTGGGATAAAATTGAAGGATTTACAAAGGTGACACAAAAGGAGCCTATTTCTTATGTGTCGAAATATCCTAACATCCCCACTTAAGAACAAATTGGGATAGGATTGAAGAATTTAAAAAAGTGACACAATCAGAGAAGGAAGGAGGCATTAGAGCCTATCCCCCCTTAATGACAAGTTTCCTGAACTCCAAGCATGGATCGAATTTTGGTAAACTTCGCTTTTGTGAGAGCCTTCGTAAAGATATCGGCTACTTGACCATTGGTCAGACAATACTGCACTTCAAGAACACAATCATGAATGAGATTTCTGATGAATTGTATGTGGAGATCAATGTGTTTCATACACTGATGCTGAACTGGATCTTTACATAGCTGAATGGCACTCTGATCTGGTGAATGGCACTACGGTTATCACCCCAAAGTGTATTTGGATGCTGTGATGAAGACCAAATTCGAATGGGGATACGACGAAGCCACATGGCTTCCTTGCTGGCTTCAAGCAAGAGGAACCAGAGCCGCACTGGCGAGAAGAAGAGCAAGAAGAGATGGCACTTTGTTTCTTACAAGACCATGTAATGGGTCCTAAACCAAGAGTGAATACATATCCTGCAGTAGACTTTCAATCATCAGGGTCACCAACCCAATCAAAATTAGTGAAACCAATCAACAATGGAGATGCCCCTGCACTGTAATGAATCCCGAACTAAATTGTACCTCGAATATATCGAAGTATTCTTTTAGTTGCTTTCCAGTGAATTTCATGAGGTTGGTGCATAAACCGAGAAACAAGACCAATGACAAAGGAAAGGTCGGGATGGGTATGGGTTAGATACAGAATTTTACCAACAAGTTGACGGTATAGGGTAGCATCAACTTCAAGGGTAGTACAAGTGACTAAAATCTTGACTCCAGAATGAAAGGGAGAAGGGGCTAGAATATAGTCTTCCATGTGAAAGTGGTGTAGAAGATCACAGACATATTTGGACTGAGAGAGGGTAATGCCTTCTTGGGATTGCAAGACTTGAAGAAGTAAGGAAATAATGCAAGTGTCCTAAGTATGTCATTTCAAACCTTTTTTTGAGGCTAGAATTCACATGGTTTATATGGTTTGGATCACTACCAGTAAGGATAAGATCATCAACATAAAGAACAAGGATGGTGAAGGACTTTTCCACTTTCTAGGTGTAAAAAGTGTTGTCAGAATGACACCTAGAAAAGCCATTATCTAATAGAAATCTATCCATTTTGGCATACCAAGCCCGAGGAGCTTGTTTGAGACCATAGAGAGACTTCCTAAGTCGACAAACAAGGCTAGAGTCGTTTTGGATAAAGCTGAGGGGTTGTTCCATGTAGATTTTTCATGCAAATCTCCATGTAGGAAGGCGGATTTAACATCCATTTGATGGACTTCCCATTTAAAGGAGGCGACCGAGAAAGAACAAGGTGGATAGAATTCATTTTGGAAATAGGGGAGAAGGTTTCAGTATATTAAATGCCTTCAACTTGTGAAAATCCTTTAGCGACAAGACGATTTGTATGTCTATCCACTTTTCCATCTGGTCCAAACTTGGTTTTGTAAACCCATCTGCATATGACAAGTTTTCTTCCTTTTGGAAGAGGAACAAGATCCCAAGTATCATTCACCAATAAGGAATGATATTCTTCATTCATAGCTTCATCCCAATCTAGATGATAGAAGGATTCTTCAAAGGTTTTTGGAACTTAAGCCAATAAGGAAGAGGCTCTTTCAAACTGAGAACATGTACATCGTCGATAGGCAGGGTCACCTACAAGAGAACCTGCTGCATCTCGAGTAGAGCAGACCCATCTTGGAAGCTATGGAGTAAAAGGAATAATTTCAAGAGGTGGAGGAGGATTTCCATCCTTTCTATCATCATCTGAACTAGAAGGAATGCTACTAAAAATAGAAGATAGAGAGAGAGGTGGCACATATGTCGAATCAGGCTCGCAAGCCAAAGGTGGCACACCTGCCGAACTAGGATTGCAGACCGATATTTTTTCATCAAATTTTACATCTCTTCTAATGATTATATTTTTGTATTTTGGTTGAAGAAGTCTATATCCTTTGACATCTTCATAATATCCAACAAAAATGAATTTGTCACTCTTAGGTTCTAAGGCTTTATGTTTCGCATCTAGAATATGGGCCCAAGCATCACTTCCAAAAACACGAAAGTGACTTACATCTGGTTTGATTGAGCTCCAAGCTTCTTCTGGAGTTATATTCTTTAAAACCTTAGTAGCGGTGTGATTTGCTATGTAATTTGCACGATTAATTGTTTTTACCCTTTAAAAAATTGAGACTAAGTCCTTTAGATTGAAGCATACAATTAGCCATTTCTTTTAGGTGCAATTCTTCCTTTCGGCTACACCATTTTGTTGTGCAAGTATATGGAACAATATGTTGCAATTGAATGCCATGCTCGGTGCGAAGTTGATAAATTTGTTGTTAACATATTCTCCTCCATTGTACGATCTTAACTTAAGATACATTTGGTATCCGATTGTTTTCGGCTTAAAGGCCTTAAAGGCCAAGAACATGTTAAAAACTTCACTCTTGAGTTTTAAGAAGTATACCCAAGTGCGTCTGGAAAAATCATCAATGAAAGTTAAGAAGTACTTGCAACCAGAGAAAGAAACAACAGGAAGTGGACCACATAAATCACTGTGCACAAGCTACAAAGGGACTGAAGTGTGCCAAGAGACACGTTTGTCAAAACTATCTCGATGATGTTTTTCGAGTACAAATTTGGAGCAAACACCATCTCGGCAAGATACCATAGGAAGACCTGTCACCATATTTTCTTTACATAGAGTTTGAAGAGAGCGATAGTTTAAGTGACCAAATCGCTCATGCCAAAGTTTGCTCACTTCATCATTATGAGCAACAAAAATGGAGGGAAGACATGATGACCCAAAGTCGTCAAACTTATACAACCTTGTGGAATCATCAGTAATGCTAGTAGCTAAAATATGTCTAGGATCTTTGAGGTCCTTGATTACAACATCATGTGGTGAGAATTCTACTATTTTCCCTTCACCTGAATGATTTATCTGATAAACAGAGAGAAGGTTGCATGATAAGGTAGGAACACATAATACATCATTAAACTGACCATTATCTAGATGAATGGTTCCAGATCCTACAACTCTAAGAGATCTATCATCACCAACATAAATATGTTTGGTGATACAATCATTTAAAGAATAAAACATGGCTTTATTTTTGGCCATGTGGTAAGAAGCTCCAGAATCAATGAGCCACTCATGCGAATGAGAAGAAGAAGATACATTTAATGCATAACCAGATCTTGATGCTTGACAACCACAAACAGAAAGTACCATTCCTAAGGATGAAGGTGAAGAGTGCTCCAAATTGATGTTGTACTTCTACATTGCTGCTTCGAAGGCTTCCATCTTCTTAAAACATTTGGACTGTATATGGCCATCACGATTACAAAAGTTGCAATGTCTATCTGTCTTCTTCCTTTTGTTTTTATTTGCCTTATCATTTTGGTGAGTTGCTTTTTCAGTTTGTGACTGAAATTGCTTAGGACCCTTGTTTGGTTTCAGACCATACTTTTTAGGATACTGCTTCTTGGGATTCTTTTGATGTGATTGTTGTTGGGCTGCTAAGGCTTTCTTAGAAGCATTTCCAGAAGTGATAAGACCAAGGTGTAAGAGTTTTTCTTGTTCTGTTATCAAAGAATCGCAAAAGGCATCAAAAGAGGGGATCTTGTAGGTGGTTCCTGAAGAAATGATGGCTTCTCTAGTGGAATGGAAGGTGGAAACAAATATAGAGCATGCAGGGTCAAGCTTAGCAAGAATGCAATAGATGAGGCTACCATCTTCTTTTTTGACCTTACAACCTTCTAAAAGAAGTCTAAGGGTTTTGAATTTGGACAAAAAATCTTCAATAAAGGAGAAATTATTGGGGTCCAAAGTAAACAATTCATTTTCAAGCTGGTGGGCCCTGATTTGATTTTGAATGCCAAAGACAATATTTAGCTTTTCCAGGGCTTCATGAGGGCTGTCAATGTCAAGGATATGAAATCAAAGATCTTGAGCAATGGACATTCCTATGAACCCTCGTGCTTGATCTTGTTTATTTTCCCATTTAGCAACTTTATCATCATCAAAAGGTTTAGTTTCTTGTCCTGTGGCTATTCTATAAAGCCCTTTACTTCTAAGTATATCTACCATGTGAGGTAGCCATTGGAAATAATTGGTGTTGTTAAGAATAAACAGGCATGCACTTTTCATTTTTAAAAAAACTGAAGCTGAAAAAAGCTGAAACTAACTGCTCCAATGAAAAGATCTCGAAAAAATAGGCCGATTAAAAAAAAACGACTTCCGGATGAAGAAGTTATGCCTTTTTGAAAAACCGAGTTGTAGATGCCGAATAGTTACGGGAACAGTTTGAAATTTGATGATGCAGTTCAACTTTAAAAAAAAATCCCACCCCTTTAACAGAAATTTTTTTACAAAAGAAGCTTAAGAAAGAGACTTGAACCCAAGACCTCTATTCTCATAAACTAATTTCTCACCAAGTGAGACAATAAAAGGATTCTTTAATTGTTTGAAAGTATAAGGGTTTTTTTTTTTTTTTTTTTAAAGTCTTTGTGAAAGTGGTTTTTTCTATTAAAAAAACACAAAAATCCAAGCAAAAAATAACAAAATGCAAGCCTTACGGCAGAATGTTAGATTTTTGGTTAGCCTTACCGGCAACTATCTATTTTTTCACTATTTCTAATTTCCCGAGATCGCACAAAGACATAGGGAAAGAGCAAACGTAGCAAAAAAAATCTCTTCCTCCTGTTTCTGATTTGCTGAGATCGCACACAACGCAGAGCAAAGAGCATACACAGAGAAGATGGTATAGATCCGACAAATAAATAAAACCTAAAACCGGGGGGTCAACAACAAAGGAACTAAAATAAGTGCATCTTATTAACAAACATAATCGCAAAACAAGATACTTTATTCTTCCGATCTAAACCGCTACACCTCTACAATATAAAATCTTTCTGCATGAAATGAAAGGCGTTCCTCAACGTACGTACGCTCCCACACAACAAAGTGCCTTCAGTTCAAAAGTTTGTGAAATAGATCTAGAAAAGGACAGTCGCATGCAGTCAAATCGGCTTCGGATTTGGATCAACAACGGATGCGGCCCTCAAAATAGCTCTGATACCATGTAGGAATTTACAGGGTAAGTTCCTTAGATCAAAAACCAAAGGTCACCGCTCACAAACAGATCACAAATCAGTACACCCGTGTTATCACGTGGTTAAAACCCTCGAAGAGGGATACCATGTAGGAATTTACAAGGTAAGTTCCTTAGATCAAAAACCAAAGGTCACCGCTCACAAACAGATCACAAATCAGTACACCCGTGTTATCACGTGGTTAAAACCCTCGAAGAGGGAAACAATACACTGCCTGAGCCAACGCGGCCACTTCAGGCAATTTATTAATATAAAAAGAAAAGTTACATATATTTCTCTCATAAACGGTTATCGGACAAATGACCCTCCATGCTTTTTAAATAGAGATCATGGACCAATCGGATGTTAAGCCATGGATCAAGTGTCGTTAATACCGAGGAGAGAGAGAACCGTTGGATCACTACAAATAGTGACCGTCGGATTATAAGAAATAAACTTTACCTAACTCTAAGTTATTTTTAACTATTTCCTATGTGTCAGAATATCCTAACATAACAAACTAGCTTAGGAATCATTTTTTTTTTTGTACGAGAATGTTTTCGTACATGCAATGGGAATTCAACGAAGAAAGATTATAGAGAGAGAGGTGAAAGAGATCAGAGCGTGTGAAGAGCTCTGAGTGAGACAAGAGAGGGTGACGGTGCCAATTCAATTGCCCTATTTGTGGGCATCCATTTTATGTTTTTAATGTGGAATAAAATCTCAGAGCTTTGTATTTTCCTATCAATCGACCAAATGGTGTTCTTATTTTGTTTAATTCCACACTATTCACATTATCTGCGTGAAGGATCGAGCTAGATAGGCTTCAATCTATATATAGGAACAATACTCAACTGACGGTGTTAACTAATCATGGTTCCAACAGTGCTTCCACCCCAGAGTCTAGTCTTGAGAAGTAAATTTCTTTACTAGCCTAAACGTGAAATTTTACAAAATTTGGAAAATTTGGAAAATGTGAAAGCCTTTCAATTTTGTGAATTTCTGAGATACTGCTGTCAGTTATCGAAGAAAGTAGCAATGTGAAAATTGTTGTTAGTTGACAGTTGGTCATACCAGAGCCCAACCATATTGAGATTTTCAGATAATGTGCATTTTCATTTCTTTTAGTATTCTAGTATCCGATATTGTTAGTTAACACACACTATAAGCAAAACTATCATTTGCAAGAGAACTATTGTCGTCAAGAGAAGTCCATTACACTTGAATTAGAACTATACTAGCACATTCTTGTAACAATTCTTCGATACATTGTTTGCCCGATATTCTTGGGTGTCGACTCTCTAGTAGCATCAAGTAACGAAGACCAGTTCGTTAGGCTCAATTCATTACATCGTGATGGAAAATAAAGTGTAGAGTGTTGAAAAATTTGATATTTCGATATTTCCGTAAGGATTGGATCATTTGTGGTGATTGGTTATAACACTTGGGGGATTAAGGTTTAATTCCTTAGCAATATCGTGTGGATATTAGTTATAGCGCTTGATAGCCATTGAGTAGTAGTTTAGGTTCCTGTTCAATAGCCCATTACAAAGAGGGAGGCTTGATAGTGGAAGTTCGATAACTATTAGAGTGTGAGTATTGATTCAATCCATCATCATAATCTTGGTTTTATGTAGGTTGATCATTTGTTGTTGAAAATCACATAATATAGGGAGGGTATCAATTTGTCATTGTAAAAACCTTGGGTGAAGGGGCCAAGGGGATCAAGTTATCAATGAATGGAAGTTGGGAAATCAATCCCTGGCGTATAACCATCTCCATTTTTTATGTACTTTTGAAAAAGGGCTCTAGCTCATGAATGTAAATCCAAAGGGAGTTGATGAGAGTGGGCACCCTTGCTTGATCCTGATGGTGTTGTGGATAAATATGAAGGGTCATGGGTTATGCAGAGGTGACCTAGGATTGATTCACAAAGTTGCGTGATGGCATAGTGGTAGCCATTAGGGTATTTGAGTTACCAATGTCTTGGAGCCTTTGAGACAACATGACTCTAGGAGCTGTGTCGAATGCCTTCTAAAAGTCCACAAAGCAACATAAGACTTTTGTAGAGCAATGGCGAGCCTCCATTATAATGGCCATGAGTGTGAAACTATGATCAACAGTTTAGTACTATGGGTGGAAATTGGCCTTTGCCTTGGCCTTGAGATGCCTTCTCCAGCTCATTAGAAAGCCATGAGTGGAGCACTGTACTGTAGAGCTTGGAGGAGGTATGTCCAATCATGATGGTCCAATAGTTATTTGAATTTGAATGGCATTGTCTAACTATTCTAGGTTTTGGAGTTTTTAGCTAGAATCCGGTACAAATTTTGGTCAGATCATAAGATTTTGTTGTTTACAATGTGTTTTGAATGCATAAATGGATTCAACACCTTGAAAAACCTCTGGGGCACTTGGACTGTAGAGATTTCACAGCTCAAACTTGTGATTCCAACAAATTCCTGATGGATTTTGGATAAATTTGACCCGAAAATATCCCCAAAAAAACTCCAAAATGTGGAACAAGTAGACTATGGTGATTTGAATTGGCCCCTGATTTAAGAATTAGGTGGATGATATCTGATATGGCAATTATGAAATTCAAATTTTGAATTTTGAAATCTTCCAAGTTACAACAAGAAAAATAAAACATTGAATATTCACATTGACTCCATTGTCATACTACATTCAAAATTTGCCTTAAGGCATTTCCACACATGAAATAGAAAAAATTTGAAAAAAGTTGAAACTGAACAATGAACAAGTCTCAAGATAACTGATTTGGCTTCATCAACATCCATGTCATCACTCATCAACATCCATGTCATCATGATAAACATCACTAAGCTCATCAGTCAACAGGCTCTCTACGAAGGAATCACACTCATCTAGAGGTTCCTACTCTTCCATAGCAACTGGAGTTATCTCAATAAGACCATATGGTTGTATCTCCTCCTCCTCACATGCAACATCATTTGTGTATTGGTCCCATCTCTTGAAAGGACCCTCCTTGTAGACTAAGTTTTCAACCTTCTTCGATTCTAACCAGTTTCTCTTCACTGAATGGATGAAAGCATATGTGCTCCAATTCCTCTCACAAGTTGAGGAACTAGCTACCTGCCCAAGTAATCGTATGGAAAACCATTAATGGAAAATTTCAAAATTGTTAGGAAAAGGCAATGTTAACTTCTAGGTATGTAAATTAAATTATTAATAATTAATAATTGAATACATAAACAATATGAAAAACTGGCTACTTGTCTGAGCAATTGTATTGCAAATTGCTGCAATTCACTAGCATCAACACCATGAAGCCACCACGAATCAATTGGATCCTTGCGCAATCCCGTTTTCGGGGAACCAAGCACCCTTTTACGGGATACCGAGTACTTGTCACAAAGAAAGAACCCATTTTTTATTTTAAGAGTATCGGGTTCTCCATACCTAAACTGGGTTCGGAATGGTGCGTTTGAAAAGAACCTGAACTGGTTTCCGGTGCTTAGGTGCATGAATCGGGTACAGGTACGAGAACCCCACCTCTAGGTTCGGGTACCCCTGCTTCACAGGTTTTTGAAGTTTGTTCAGTTTCTCTCTAGCTATTCTTGCTATGATGTCACGACAGGTATCATGTTCTGGATCACCTTGATTTTTGGAGACTGTCAGGTCATGTGCCAATTCTGAAAGTTTCTACAGGGATGCCAGTGGCACCAAAACAAACCAACTTTATTAAAAAAATTTCCATATGTGCCAAGAGAGTGCAATTCATCAAAAGGTGATATGTCGTCTCTTCATCCTCCTTGCACAGAGAATGTTGAGAGGGACCCAGAATTCCTCTCTTCCTCAATCTTAGGTTAGACAATTTTTTTGCAAATGGCCAGCCATAATGTTGCTTTTGCTTTTGGCCATCTGTCCTTACCCCAAAACTTCCTCCCAAGTTTTGCTGGGGTTATTTCCACTTCTTTTTTACAAGATATATTTATAGGCCTACTTAACATAGCAGGTTACGTATTTTGATCCCTTCAATTTTACCCATAGTATTAAAAACTAGAACCGCTGATCGAACCAGTGGACCTAATGAACTGGGTTTCTGACCGGAACTGGTCTAACCGGTTCTGCGCAGGTCTAAATGAACCGGTTTTTAAAACAATACATTAAATAATTAATTTTTAATTAAAAAAACTATTTTTAAGATCTGCAACCATGATTCCAAGCCAATAGAGACAAAATATGCAAAGTTTGCTCGTTTATATACCATGTAAAGGTGAATATATCAAAATGGCACCGAGTGCAATACATATCATCGAAAAAATACATAAGGCCCATATAGTCCAAAAACAATGCTACAAGCTATGAGGTCATTGGCCTACTACAAATCTATATATATGATATTAGTGATCAACATTATCACTTGAAACTTCTCATCATGATCAAACTCAGTTGGTTGAGTTTCGACTGCCAAACTTTGCAACTACTTGAGTCACAAACTTCTCTATTGGTTCAGTGACTTGAGTCTCAAACTTCTGAAGGTATTATGCCCTAATATGCCCTATTACTTCATTTGGTGCTCCACATGGCTTTACATGGCCTCCTATCCCAGCCAAGTGTTGCTTGAACCTGTAAATATCCCCTCCTACAATAGATTTTTGGCAATATTTGCAGATCATTTTTCCATCAATCATATCACAATGAGACCATGCAGTATCCTTGGCTTTTGGAGGCATGATGGCTACTACTTAGCTCAATCTCTATGTTGTTCCACTACTCCAGCAAAAAATCAACACTCTCCAAGCTCTCAATCAAACTCACAAAAGCTCAAAATGAGATGTGTGAGACAAATGAGAGGGTACCCCTGCATTTAAAGGATTGGGGAGGGTGTTTTTGGAGGGAAACAACCTTCCTTTTCCCTCAAAAACCACCCATTAGCAGCCAAATCAACTTCTGTGGGTCCCTTTTGTGGCCATGGCAGCTAACCAGCCGGTTTATCAATAAACCGGCACCGGTCAAACCGGAAAATTTGGTCAAACCCCTCCCTTAACCGGGTTTTCAGGCCGGTTTGACCCAATTGGGCATCTGACCAGCGGGATTGAACCGGCCGGTTTTGAATAGTATGATTTTACCTTGTCCTGTTCTCTTATCACAGGGGTTGTCAAATTTACTGACAACTGAGAAAGATCCTCTGTAGCTTTCCTGCTAATTGGAAGACTGATATCCTCTGTTTTTTTCCAACATTTCTCTTTAAAGGGGGCCAGATTATATTTCAAATTAATATTTATAAATTGTTGCCTTATGATTGTTGAGAGGCTTCATTTAAAATAGCTAGCTCAGCCAGACATGAGAGGGGCTTGTCCAAGAATCTTCGTAGAATTATTTTATATATATATATATATATATATATATTATGATGAAATTCCAGATTGCCAATCCTTTAACGAAATTAGGAGTAGTGAGCAGGCATTCTTGGTTCATGTGATCTAAGATTAGGACTTAGGAGTCTAGTCTCCTCTTCACATACATACCATGCTAGCTTTGGTGCAAGAACTTTATTAGACCATTAACCCCAGTGGAGGTCTGATTCTCCACATGTTGTAGGGTGACACAATTTCTTGCAAGCTGAAAAGACAAAAATGATATTTTTCTCAGTTCCCTGCTATAGGAACTTCCGTTGGATGGTGTTAAAACTTAAGACTGCTCAAAACATTTGCCTGACTTCCAAAACTGACATCATGTAGATATAACTGACTAAGGTACTGATTTCAAGAGCTGAAGTATGCCTCTAAAGCCAACCAATGTTTTAAAAAACGGAATCGGTCAGCTACCAGGCCGAGGTAATGACTCGGTAATGACTCGGTCGACTCGGTTTCAATGACTCGGTTTTTGTAAAAAATACATTAAATATTAAATTTTTTGTACAAAAACATAAATTTAAAGATTTTTATTCATGTTGCCAAACACAATGCATTACAATATAGATAAGTCACAAAAGACAACATATGATCAAAGTAGGCTCATGAATATATCCATTATATCAAAATTGCACCTAGTGCACTGTCCAATACAGGATGATGATATAGAGATCAAAACAAAAAACATAACCAATGTCACAGGTGACTCCTTTCGACAAGACATCAACTCTCTAGAAGGCCTGTGGTAATTCAAAGCATATAAAGAACCGTGGATTAAACCTACAGTGTTAAGTTCTGTGACCTGATTGAAGAGGGTTTTGTTGTGTTTTTCTTCAAATAAGAAAGCATTTGCAATTGAGCCACAATAGCCTTCAGACCGAGTTATTAAGTTCCCTATCTACGTTGAGAATTTAACGTGGATCAATTCACGGCATCTTTGTACATTACTTTGAAGGCTTGATTCTAAGTATAAACAAGGTATTTCTGCCCCTCGTTTGAAGCAATTATGGAGGGCTTCTTTGCTCAAGTAGAATTGAAGGGTATTTTTCTTCTGTTTCTCTTGACAGTGCATCCTTGTTATGAATTTGTTATTCTCATTGTTCCTAAGAAAGTTAAATCCCCTAATCTAAAGAAAAATTCGGCATTTGACATTGTGGTCACTAGACTATGAGGACTTAAAAGGTGACTTCATTTACAACTAGAAGGGTGGTATCCTATCAATGATCGTGAGGAGGACTTGTCCTAGAATTAGAGGCACATCATTATAAAGGACAATTCTAAGGCCCTCCATAATTTAAGGAAGCCAAGATCTTGTATACATACGTTTGCAAGGTATGAATTGTAGCCTTAAAAAGACAATTAGCGGGCATCCTTTGTGATCTATATCAGTAAAATCAAGGAACCCTATTTTGTGTATAGAAGAAGAGGCTGAGTCCTTATCACTATTACAATCTCTCACACACACACACACAAGTATTATAAGCTAGTTCCATCGAAGCCGACTTGTAAATCAATAATTAAAATATATTCATGTCTTTGAAGCATTCATAAAAGGTGCCTTGAAGTCAATGAAAATACAAAATGCAGTTATGAGAAGGGATGGTCTCTTTAGACATCAATTTGAAAATGATTTTTGAAGAATAGTAAAAGCCCTCCATGATGTCATATTGTTGACTAAGTTGCTCATTATCTAGCAGTTGATGTGATTTTAAGAAGGTTTAGTGGCAACCCTTCATGTGATTCTATTTTTGTCTAGCAGCTGAAGCAAAGGAAGTTCATCTAAGAAAAGTATGTAGCTCCTCTATGTTGGCACCTTTGGATAAAGATGATAGTGCCCTTGAAAGTCTGACAAACAGAAGAAGTGCAAGGCACTTTGAAGCAAATCCCTATAGCAACTTGTATGAACGTAAAATTAGAGGTATGGTCTCTCTCATAGTATGTGTAATGCATTTATTTATTTTTATTTGTTTTAAGGCTCTTTTGATGGAGGGTTTATTTTGAATAAGAACCCTAGATGGCTCATGGAAAACCCTAGCTCACATATGAAACCCTAATTTTTAGGGTTTGTGGATTCTAGGGTATTTAGATTAGGATGATGTTTTGAATTCCATCCTCCATTAGTGTATTAAAACCCTATATTGTATCTCATGCTTTTATGATCACATATTGTTCTTGGTCATTGTCACTAACATCATGTCATCAAGGTACATAGAGGGATTGGTGCTCTTGATTAAATACGAGTTCCATACCCTAATACAAGACAAAATTCGATGGAAACATTGCAATAACCCAATCCTGAAATCCTGAAAAACTGATAAGTCTGCTGGATTTTGAATGAGATCTAAAATTCTACTTTCTCCATATGAAATCCAATGAGGTTGGAACCACTCTCAAACATCCTGAGTCATTTCATGGTAATGTTAAAAATTTAAGTAAAAGGGAGAATGTCACTTTTACTTTAAGAATTTAACATTACCATGAAGCTGCTCCAAAAACCAACTCCACAACTCTTCAGAAAACCTCAAACAAACCTAACAGCGGAATAAAATCCAGTTTCAAGTCACAAAATCCGATTTTTTGGGCCCACCGACCGACAGATTTGGCTCAGCCGAGTTAACTCGGGCCAGGCCTGGTCGGCTGGTACAAAAACAGGCCGACTCGGTAACAAACCGGCCAACCTGGCTGTTTTTGTACCTGGTCGGACTGGCCAGCCTAATGGCTCGGTCGACCAGGCCTGGTCGGAGTCGAAACGATCGATTTTTAAAACAGAGAAGCCAACTACTTACCCCTTCAGACTGAAGTTTTGTTTGAATATCTGTCTATAATTTCTTGCCAAAGAATTATCTTTGGTTTGCCATAGAAAAGAGGAATACCCAAATACTTAATTACCAGTTAACTTCTCGTGAAGTCTAAAATTTTACTGACTTTAAGATCCTTTAGGGATTATCATTGATAAAATAAGTTTTTGAATTTTATGTGTTTATTTGTTTCCATCTACGACCTTAAAGCTTTTTAGAATTCTTTTGAATGCCTTGACCTCTTCAGCTATGGGTTCACTTGAGAGATATGTGTGGTCCACAAAATAGAGATGAGAGACTGCTTCCAGGTTTGATGTGATCTTGAGGCCTTCTATCTCTCATCTCCTCTTTTTTGCTGTTCTGCGTAAAGATTTTGCTAGTATATTAAAAAATGGGGAGATAAGGGGTCTCCTTGTTGCAGGCCTCTCTCTGAGTTGAAAACTCTGCTGGATAACCATTAACCAAAACATTGAATTCCAGTAATGCTATAGATCCACGTTCTACATCCTTTTGAGAAGTCAAACTTGTAAAGCACCTTGTCTAGGAAGGTGAATCCAGTTCACTCTATTATAGGCTTTGGTTATGTCAAGCTTGATAAACATTCCTTCTTTCTTACCTGTTTAGAAGAAGCGGATTATCTCATTTTCTTTTACTACCTCGTCCAAAATTTACCTGCCTTCGACAGATTCTCCTTGCTTTTCAGAGATAAGACTGGAAATGAGAGGACTGAGCTTGTTGGCAAGAACTTTTGCAGCAATTTTATATATCATTTTAGAAATATTGATCTCCAACAATCTAGAGAGAATACTTCTCTTGTGATTAAGGGCTATTAAGGTGGTGTGAAGTCCTTTAAAAATGTATCTTTGTTCGTTTGGATTCCTTCACTGCCTTGACTACCTCCTCTGTGATTAGTCTCAATACTTCTTGAAAAGTTCAGCTGGAAATCTGTCTAGACTGGGTTCGTTTTTACCATTTTTCAGCGTTAGGAGAGCTTTCTCTTTGTTACTGACCAAAATGGGTAACCCATAGGAGAAATATTTTCTCCTCATTTGACAACCAACCAACCAGCAACCCTATGATGGTCAACAAATAGTATTATGCCAACGTTCACCTATTACTCCAGTCAGCTCTCTCTCCCATCTGGAATTCTTCTCGAAGGAAGGTGGGTCATCTCTTGACATGTACTTTAACCATTCTAGCAATCGTGTGCTTTCATTTAATGATACAGACATATTAATATGGATCACACTGGATGATTGACCAATCTCAATTGTATCCTTGTTCCCACACTTCACTTGGGAGGTTAGTCTTTGGCTCTAGTCCAATGGGACTTCCTCTAAGGCCTTAGGGTTTAGGAAGGGCATTACTATGGAGGAGCTGATTGATTTAGCATGTCCGTGGTAATCTATACTTACCACTTTCCATCTTTCCCGATTAACCATCTCCTTTCTTTGGGGTGATAGTCATTGGTCATTGGGATTGACACCCAATATCCACTTCCTTGAGTCAGGGTCTTAAAACTTGTCCCTAAAGGTTGTTGTAGTTGAAAGAATAATAAAACCATATAAAGCCATAATGGAAAGAAAATGTAAAATGCAAAAGATAGTTGGGACATCTTTAGCGCGTGGGCGAAAGCCTTGTATGAGCTCTTGTAAATTTTTGTAAATGTTCTATGCTTGATGCAACTTTACTTTTTATCCCCAATATCAAACAACAATCACATAAACAAGAAAGTAAAATGCTGATAGAACATACCATTAGATCGACAGAAGATAAGCCAAAAATATATATGTGTTGGTGCGTTACGGTGGTCAACAGGATGCTTCAACCAGCAAAGTCTCAATATGGTCAGCCAACCATAAGTATCACACAACCCTCTTGGATAGCAATATTAGTCAACCCAAAGTCAATGAAAGTCAACGCTGTCACAATCAACAGTCAATGCAAAACAACAATAGCAAAAAGTCAACGCAACCTAGTTAAAGTCAACGATCAACCTCGATTTCTGTGCAAGACTGCAGAAATCAGAATTTTGACCAAAGTTGGGGTCAATTTGACCATGCGTTGACCAAAGTCGACGCTAGTCAACTCTGCGCTGAAACCCTAGGTTGAAAACATAAAATTCTTCGTTCTGCAATTTCGCACGTGTGGATGAAGAAGAGCCTCCAAGGTGATCGAACCAATCAGATGATGAGAGAGAATGTGTGAGGATGGATGAGTGAAAATGACCTCCAATGTTGACCTATTTATATCCATCAATGAGGGTGTGTGACACAATTGCTGGGCCTTCAAGCCTACATTTCATTTCAGGGCGACTTGCACATAATTTGAATAAATTCAAAATAAATGTTTTGCTCATCGGATCAAGATGATCTTTAGATCGATCTTGCACCTCTTCGAAAGAGGAATCCAATAAAAATATTGTCATCTTCATATGAGCATCACAACATGGAGTTTGGACCTAGTTGTCCAAAACTAACACTCCCTCTCAACTAGGGAGAATTCCATCCACCTGTGCCATCCAAACATCATGCGTCATCCTGCGGTAACTTGCTTTGCTGGCTTCTTTATTTCAGAACAAAAGTGGGTCAGTCACAAAGACATCATTCCCGGTTGACAGATTCAGCCTAGAGGTCGAAACCTCTATAGGACTCAAAAAGAGTCTCATACCAACCTAAAGTTGGTTTACTTGACTCGAAGTCAATTGGAGGTCGGAAACCTCACTAGACTTGATCCCAGATCAAGTGGTTGGACACGTGCCATCCTAGACATAGAGAGTACAACAATCTTTGATGCGTCTATTAGTCTTTGCTCCTGGTCTCTAGCTTTTCCCACCTCACTGGCCAAATGAGAGGTACTTCCCATGAGTCCGAGACTCAATGGGTAGGATGCATACGGGGCATAAATCATGAGAGGTGAACCAACTCAACATCATAACGATGGGGTAGAAGCACCACAAGGTTCAACAAGCCTAGCCTCGTGTGTGCTTGTAGCTTCGAGACGCTATCCCCAAAGACCCTCAGAGCTCCCAAAGCTCATCGTCCAACAAGACCTTTAACATAGGGTCGTTCCACGATTCCAAGATTCTCACGGAAGGTTAGGAACTTGAACTTCCCTAGGGGCTTTGTGAGAATGTCCGCGACCTGCTCATCAATTCCTATATGATCGAGCCTTACGGCGCCTCGCTGTACCATATCCCGAATAAAGTGGTAGCTGATATCAATATGCTTGGATTGATCGTGGAACACGGGATTCTCGGACAACCGAATCCCACTCTGGTTATGACAAAGTATCACGGTGGTATCTAGCACATGCCCAAACAACTCACTGAAGAGCTTTCGCAGCCAAACTTCTTCACAAAAGGCCATACTCGCTGCAATGTATTCGGCCTCCGTGGTGCTCAAAGCCACTGACTTTTGCTTCTTGCTCATTGATGATATCGAAGCAGATCCAAGTGTGAAGCAACATCCCGATGTGCTCTTACGATCCACCACACTGCCAGCCTAATGGACATCAGTATATCCATGGAGTGTCACGCTCCCGACAGTGTATCTCAGCCCATGGTTTATCGTGCCTCGAAGATATCTCAACAGATCCTTGGCACCAACCCAGTGAATGTGATGAGGTTCAACCATATGTTGACTCAAAGTGTTCACATCAAAACATAAGTCCAGACGGGTGTTCATTAAGAACATCAAGGCCCCTACAGGTTGATGATACTCAGTAGGATTTGCTAGCACGGGCCCAACAATGCTACCACTCAACTTCTTAAAGTTGAGCTCCATTGGCATCAACACAGACTTACAGTCCACCATTCCAAATCTTTCCAGAAGCTTCACAATATATTTTCCTTGAGAAAGGAAAATCTCGCCAGGTCTCTACCAGACCTCCAGGCCTAGAAAGTAATGCATCAGTCCTAGGTCCTTCATGTCAAACTCAGTAGCGAGCTCCCTCTTACACTGATGAATGAGAGGGTCAGACCTGGCAGGAAGAGGTCATCCGCATACAACACCAGAATGAGAGGCTTTTCTCTATCAACCTTGAAGTAAAGGTTCGGATCAACATTACTACGAGTGAAGCCCAGCTTCATCAGGTAGCTATGTATCCTCTCGTACCAAGCTCTAGGTGCTTGCTTCAACCCATAGAGGGCTTTCTTCAACCTGCAAACATGGGTGTCTCGATCCTGGGTGTCGAACCCCAGAGGTTGTTCCACATACACCTCTTCCTTTATCGCACCATCTAGAAATGTAGTCTTCACATCCATTTGATGAAGATTCCATCCTTACGCAGCAGCAAGGGCTATGATAGATTGGATGGTGGTATATTGGGCCACATGTGCAAATATGACATCATAGTCTACGCCTTCCTTTTGAGAGAAGCCACGGACAACGAATCTTGCCTTGAACTTTTCAGCACTACCATCAGATCCATGCTTGATCTTATAGAGCCATTTCGAGGTGACAGCTGCTTTGTCCTCCAGTCTTGGAACCACATCCCAGACATCATTCTTCATAATGGACTCATATTCTTCGTGCATAGCATCCTTCCAGACTTGATGCTTAACGGCTTCCTCAAAAGATCCAGGCTCAGATTGTATGATTGTACTCATGGCTGCTAGATACCCTTCGTATCTATTCAGCTTCTTGCTTTCACGGAATGTCCCCCTTGGGGCCATATGATTCTCGGCATCCTCGAAAGTGTCCCTGAGCCATGATGGTCTTTTCCTCATTGAAGGAAGTGGATCAATAGGGTCCATCGGTCCTTGAACATCGGGCATCGTCTCATCCTTTGGTTCTTCTTGATTTCCAGGCCTTGCTTCATGATCTTCCTCAAATCTCGGAAGATTGATTACTTTCCGTAGGGAAGCATCTTCGTCAAAGGTAACATCGTGGCATATCTCCACTTCCCTTTGACCATGCACATAGACTCTATAGGCCTTCGAAGTTTCGCTATAGTCCACAAACATTCCTTTCTTCCCAGAAGCATCCAACTTGCTCCTCTTCTCCTTCGGTACATGAAAATAAACAGGACATCCAAAAACTGTAAAATGCGAGACGTCAGGTTTCTTACCAGAGAAAACCTCTTCGGGAGTTTTGGAGTCCAGAGCAGAATGCGGACATTGGTTTTGTATGTACACAACAGTGTTCGCAATTTCTCCCCACAGAAACTTCGGAAGACCTTGGTCACATAGCATGGCACGGGGAACTTCCACAATGGTCCTGTTCTTTCTTTGAGCAACGCCATTCTGCTCAGGAGTATAGACAGTTGTGGTCTCCCTCTTGATGCCAGCTTCTCTGCAAAAATTCTTGAACTCGGTTGTCTCATATTCAGTGCCATTATCGGTCCTCAATATCTTGATCTTCTTCCTTGTTAGATTTTCAACCAAGGCTTTGAAGGTACGGAACCACATGAAAGCCTCATCCTTCTTTTTCAAGAAGTATATCCAGGTTTTGCGAGAGAAGTCATCTATGAACGTCATATAATAAGAACATCTTTCCAAGGACAAAGCCGCCGCGAAAACTTCTGCCCCTCTATCGTATTTACCTTGTAAGACATCAACACCCCGAGACTTTGAGGGAAAGGTCTCTTCGTAAGCTTTTCCGCATAACCTTTGACACATACACCTTCATGATCATTTAGAACCTTGGGCATCTCGCTACCTTTCTTCTCGTTTCCAAGCGGGGGCTTGTAGTGAAGGTGTCCAAACCTTGGTGCCATAGGTTTAGCGTTTGCTTCATAGTATCACATGTCATCGTCTCCGGACTTTTCTCCAACCCGTAGAGGTATCAACTTCAACCCAATCGTGATAGCTTCCTTGAAACTCTTCTTCCACATGCGCACCTTCCATCAATGAATGCCACATTGAAACCTTTGTCTTCCATGGCCGAAACAGACATAAGGTTCTTCTTCAAATTAGGTACATATAGTATATCTTGCAGGCGAAGGACTTGACCTTGAGACAAGTGGAGGGTCACACTCACTTTTGCGGATATGTATATTCCATGATAATTTACTAGCATCCATTTCAACCATTGTGAAGTGCTTCTTGAACCCAGTGATGTGCCTTGAGGCACCACTATCTATCAACCAGACATCCATAGTGTCGAGTGGAGATGCAACAGAGAGGGCAGATACAAGAATGAATTCATTTCTTTTATCATCAACAACATTTGATTCCTCATACCTGGAATTTCTTGACCTTTTGAAAGGTTGCCCATTTACACCAGAGGAAGCCTTCCTCTTCCCTTTGAACTTGTTGTTCCTTTGATTTCCATTCCTCCATTTGTTGTTTTTGTCATCATCATCAGGAGAATCCTTCTTGAAAGGGCATTCTCTAGCATAGTGGTCGGTCTTGTGACATGTGTAACATTTGCCTTTCTTTCCTTGGGCACCTACTCTTCCTTTGTTCCTCGGACCACCAAAGTTCTTCTTCTTAGCATGAGCTGTGAAGGCAACATTTCCTTCATTTTCATATTCCTTCATCCTTTTCTCTTTTTGTATGCATCTCGATAGTACTTCGTCAAAATCAGGTATTACATTGTTATTGAGAATGGTAATGTTGGATACATGCCATTCGGATGAGAGACCTCCAAGTGCGGTGAGAACCATCTCTCGATAAGCTATTGTCTCCCCAATAGCCAGAAGATTATTCTTGATTACAGTCAGCTTCAAAAAATATGATTGAACGGATTCATCCCTACCTCTCCTTAGATTCTTCAGTTGATTCTTAAAGAATAGGACTTGATTTGCATTGTTGGCCTTGAACATGTTGACCAACTTATCACACATCTCCTTGGATGCGCCTAGCTCAGAGATGTAGGCAACCAAACTCTTATGAATTGAGTCCCTGATCATCAACTTTGCTTTGATTTCCCCCTTCTATACTTTGAATTGGTGGCAACAGGTGCAGTGGATGGGGCTCTTGGATTTTACCCTGCACATAGTCCATGACATCTTGGTCTTCCAACATAAGATCCAATTTCATCTTCCAGGCATGGAAGTCTTCCTTCCCAGTCAATTTGTCATCAACTTTAAAGCCATTATAGTTTGAGGTACCCATGCTCTTCTTCGGTGATTGCTACAAACTTGGGCTTTGTCTTCACCTCAGCTCTGATACCATGTAAATTTTTGTAGATGTTCTATGCTTGATGCAACTTTACTTTTTATCCCCAATATCAGACAACAATCACATAAACAAGAAAGTAAAATGCTGATACAACATGCCAGTAGATCGACAAGCCAAAAATATATATGTGTTGGTGTGTTACAACGGTCAACAAGATGCTTCAACCAACAAAGTCTCAATACGGTCATCCAACCATAAGTGTCACACAACCCTCTTGGACAACAATATCAGTCAACCCAAAGTCAACGAAAGTTAACGTTGTCACAGTCACCGGTCAACGCAAAATAGTGGCAACAAAAAGTCAACGCATCCCAGTCAAAGTCAACAACAAACCTCAATTTTTGTGCCTGACTGCAGAAATCGGATTTTTGACCAAAGTTGGGGTCAGTTTGACCATGCGTTTGACCAAAGTCAATGCTGGTCAACTCTTTGTTGAAATCCTAGGTTGAAAACAGAAAATTCTTCTTGCTGCAATTTCCCACGTGTGGATGAAGAAGAGCCTCCAAGGTGATCGAACCAATCAGATGATGAGAGAGAATGTGTGAGGATGGATGAGTGAAAATGACCTCCAACGTTGACCTATTTATATCCATCATTGAGGGTGTGTGACACAACCGCTGGGGCTTCAAGCCTACATTTCATTTTAGGTCGACTGACACATATTTAGAATAAATTCAAAATAAATGTTCTGCTCATTGGATCAAGATGATCTTTAGATCGGTCTTGCACCTCTCCGAAAGAGGAATCCATTAAAAATATTGGCATCTTCATCTTAGCATCACAACATGGAGTTTGGACCTAGTTGTCCAAAATTAACAACTCTACCCCAGTCATTAGCCATCACCCAGTTCTTCAAGCATTCAATGCTTCACCTAAAGTAAAATAACTCTTGAATGTCCCAAACTTGATGAGTGAGAACTACTATTTCTTAAAGGGGTATTGAAAAAGCATAAAACAAGCTTGGTCTCCTAAGCTATGCACCAAATAAAGATAAATCATTAGAGTAAAAAGTGCACTAGATGGGTGGAAAAAGCAAGCTAAGGAAAGGGGTAACTCATGGCACCATAATCACTCCCTCCTTACATCATTACAAACTGGATATTGGATCCTCGTTAGTTGGGCTCATGGCTGTGGCATCTTCCTTGAAGTCTTTTCCACTCCATGACCACCATATGGATTGATGGTTCACCATAGGACATGTCATTCCCCTTGGAGGTTGGAAGCACTTAATATAAGTGGTAACTTGTTTACAAGTCATGATCTAGTTAGACATTTGAAGGCGAGTTTTATGTGAAGTACTTTTGTGCCCTTAGCATTAGATATTGCCCATTGTGATGCTTTAATGGTTTTATGTCCCTAAATAAGTTGATCTCGCTTGATCTTGTGAGTTTTTTTTCACGTGGTATCACACATGTAGTGGAGATCCCTTGAGGGATAACTTTGTTGAGAAATGTAACTAGTTTTGGTCTTCATAATTATTGTACTCATTTCAATATGTACCCTATGTAACAACCAATAAAAGAAGAAAGACAAATTATTATAATAAAAACATGGGTTTCATGCTCATTATTGATGGTCCTGTAGGTAAAAGCATGTTCATCGTGCTTCTAGGGTTTGGTTAGGTCTTAGGATTTATTGTCACGAGTCAATGGAGTCAACATCATGTTTATAAAACCCTTTTGGGCAATTTGTAATTGTAAAAAGAATTATTTTTGAGTCTAGAAGGTCTTGGAATCTCCAAGAGTACAAGTCAGCCCAAGGGAGGGAATCCTTGGAGAAGGCTATATAAAGGAGCAGTTCGACCTCATTTGAGACACACTCACTCACAAGTTTGATCTACAAGAAAAAGTTTGATTTATAGTTGGGTAGCTGCAAGAAGGAGAGCGAAAGTCAAGGAGAAGGAAGGACAAAGTTTCTCGTTTTTTGGGCTCGATATCTCTCACATGTGCGAAATTATAGGGTTTCTGGGTTGCAGAAAGAGGTGGGTTGCAGAAAGAGGTCGAAGTTGCAGGGTTGAATTGCAATAGGACGAAGGGCAACATCTTTTAACGGAGAAAGGAAAATATGTCTCAACGTCGTTGACCTTAGGAAGAGCTGTCTTGCTCTTGGAAAGTCCTAGGAGGAGGCTAATCTGGGGTTTCTTTAGGAGCTTCAAGGTTGAAATTGCAGGGTCGAAGTTACAGATCGTAGCAGTATTGTAGCTGGCAGGTTGAAGTTGCAGTGTGTAGCAGCTTGGTGCAAACTAAAGGAAGGACTTGAGAAAGGCTGACTTGGTACTGGGAGAAGGACTTGGTCCAGGTATTGGGTCTTTGTATCTCATTTGAAGCAGATTCTAAGAAGAGAAGAGTTTTCGGGTTTTACCCTTGGAGGGGTTTTTCCCTGGTTGAGAGCCTATATTCGGGTCCTCTTTTGTTACTGTTATTGTTCTTGATATTGTTTGATGAAAGATCTAACTAAAGAAGATAAAGAAAATAACTTAAGACTCACAATCAAGGTTAAGGGAAATAAGATATAATAGCTGCCACTTTACATTTTCTAAAATTGTATTAGAGCTAAGGTGAACAAGGAAGGCAACTGGAAAGGACACTAGAAAGGATTGTTGATAAAAAGATAGAAAGCTCTCGAAGCCTGAAAGAAGAAGATTTAAAAAGTGTCTCTTGAAAGGATTTGGTTAGAGACTCGTTGGTGGATGACCCTTGTAATCTAGGGTTTCTACATTGAAGAAGATCAAGACTACATTAATCTCACAAGGAGGGCGTTGGTCTTGCAAAAATGAAGTTTATTTGCAAGGCATCAATCTTGGAAGCTGTTAGTGGAGGAATCCTAGGGAACATCTTTCAAGGGCATCATCATGAACTCTCCGAAGGTCTTGAAGACATTAAGAAGGTTGGGGACATCATGAAGTAGAATCTCGGTCATCAAGTAAGTGACATATTATTACATCATGCTTGAATCTTCAAGTCATATGGGTTCTTTTTGCAAAGAGAGCAACAAGCTCATTGGGGCATCAAACTATCTAGCTTGGAAGAAAAGAATTGACTTGATATTGACTGAACAAGAAGTAATGAAATATGTTAATGGGGGAATCACTGAACCTAAGAAAGACAAGACACAAGAACTAGCAAAGTACAAGAAAGGGTAAGTAAGGGCTCAAAGGATCATAGTTGAATCAATTAAGGATTCTCTTGTTACATTTATTGCAAATTTGAAGACTTCCAAGGCTATATACGTTAAGCTAGTGAATTTGTATTCAGTAAGTACAACAGGTCAAAAGATGTTGTTAAGGAACAAGTTGTACAAAATGAAGAAATCAAAGGATGAATATGTGGCATCCTTTGTCATGAGAGTCTCTCAACTAAGAGACCATTTGCAAGGACTTGGGGAACCAGTCACTGATTCTGAAGTAACCATCTATGTACTGAAGGCATTGTCAACAGAATGGAGCAACTTTGCAAGAAGCATATACTCCAAGAAGAAGAAGGGAAAGTTTGGTATGTCCAAGAAGAAAGACATGTCCAAAGTGCAATGTTTTGGATGCAATGAATTTGGACACTTTAAGAGGAACTGTCCAAACAAGCAAAACGACAAGAGAAAGGAAAAGAGTGAAATTCATGTAGTTGAGGTAGTGGGAGAACTTGAGATTAAGGCAAAGAAGGAAGAAGTGAAGGATCTTTACTCCTAAAAAAGGTTCACTGTCTGTCAGGTTCTTTATGAAGACTAATCTTTCTTTTAGGATAGTATGCTTTGCATGGGATCATAGAAAGAAGCATATGATATAGCATGTCTAGAATTTACATGGTTAAGTTGCTTTGTAGAGATCATTAGATAGATGGATAGATAGGCCATTTTTGCATAATGTTCATCCATGTATTGTCTAACATTATGTTAGAAGCTGTCATCTTGCTTAGTTGAATCATCATGATTCAAGGATAGACCATCATTTTGGAAGGTCTTCGGGAAAAACATCATGACAAGGTTAGTAGACATTCCATGTAATGTGAATCAATACTGGTAAAGGGATAAAGAAATGCAATGGGTCAGGATGCAGGCTCTGTGAGATATATAAATAGCTAGATGATTGGATGAAAGCATATGAATGCATGCCAGATATAAAACTTTAGATAAGATTCATATGTGTAGAATCTTGTGAAAAGAAAAATGGTCATAAAATATGCTTGGGTATATGGATATATGATATAAGTTTTGAATTACTTAAGGACGTGTAAAGAATTTAAGACTTTCTCTAGAATATATTTAAATGATTAACGTCTAGTAGATTCTCCGGAATAAAAGTTGTAACTTGGTAATCAAGTTCGATCCTTGGGCACTCTAATGCATGAAGGAAGTTTCAAGTGGAGATGGTTGATGAGGATGTTGATGGAACAAGAAGGTCATCATGATGACGTAAGTCTGATTTTCATTACTGTTTGTTATCTAGTTAACATATTATTTTGCTACTTGGAAGATATTGGAGGAATATATGATGGTAGTTGAGGCAAGTTCAACTGTATAGATGAAGGATATTGAGGGAAGCTCGATATCTGGTACCTGGAAACTGTGAAGTCAAGATAAGATATTTGGGATTAAAAGGTAGCAGTGCAAGAAGATAACTTGGAGGTCAAAGGAAGATCACTTTCAAGAAGAAGCTATGATGAACTCAAAGTTTGGGAAGGCTCAATGTAATGCCTTCATATCGAAGAAGAGAGTGATGAGCAAGTAGATTGGCCTGGAACCTGTCACAAGATTGAAAAGAGAAGGCGGCTCCATGATACCTTGAAAGAAAGAAAGCTTGATGCAGAAGAAAGAGGGAGCCAAACAACTATGAAAAACTGGTAGCTGATACTCTTATGAAGACAAGCTAGAAGGTTTGTGATGATGACTTCCCAAATAAAAAGGAAGTCTAGATCTTCTCTGATTTTGAGAGGGAGTAAAGGAGTCTCCTTGTATAGGAGCAAGGCTCTATTCTCAAATTTAAAGGAGAATATGGATGCCCTCTCTGGTTGAGAGGGAGTGACGTTGGACATCACATGTGCATTCTCCTCTTCAAGTGATGAAGAGAGAATGGTGGAGGATTGGATACGCGTTTGTGGTTTCCTTGAGGATATAGCATCTAAGAAAGGACATGTATCGACAATATTTAAGGATGGGATAGGTATCCAAGAGAAGAGTGGTCGAAGAGGACCGATATTGGGACTCAGGTATGGAGATCCAAGATAAGAATAGTCCTAAAAGGACATACCTTGTAGACATTCAGATGGGGTATGTACCTTGTAGAGATAGTGCAGTATAACATGTAAAGCCTCCCAACATAATGCTCTTGATTAAAGTAGAGCTTGTCCAGTTAGGCCTCAGGGGCAGTGCTGGTCATGATGATGATGCTTACAGTATGGCGTATCAATCTGAATCTTCTCGAGAACTATTCAGTTTGAGATAATGATGTTGTACTGGTTGTACAAGTATGAATACCTCCCTACTGAAGAGGGAGTGTTGAGAAATGTAAGTAGTTTTGGTCTTCATAATTGTTGTACTCATTTCAAAATGTATCCTATGTAACAAACAAGAAAAGAAGAATAAAAAATTATTATAATAAAAGCATGACTTTCATGCTCATTATTAATGTTCATCTAGGTAAAAGCATGTTCTTCGTGCTTCTAGGGTTTGTTAGGTCTTAGGATTTATTGTCACGAGTCAATGGAGTCAACATCATGTTTATAAGACACTTTCGGGCAATTTGTAATTGTATAAAGAATTATTTTTGAGTCTAGAATGTCCTGGAATCTCCAAGAGTACAAGTCACCCTGAAGGAGGGAATTCAACCCCTTGAGAAGGCTATAGAAAGGTGTTTCTTCGACCTCGTTTGAGACACACTCACTCACAAGTTCAATCTACAAGAAAAAGTTCGATCTATAGCTAGGTAGCTGCAAGGAGAGTGAAAGTCAAGGAGAAGGAAGAAGGACGATTTTTTTTTGGTTTTTAGGCTCTATCTCTCTCACACGTGCGGAATTCTAGGGTTTATGGGCTGCAAAAAGAGGCCGAAGTTGCAAGATCGAATTGTAGTAGGACGAAGGACAACATCTTGTAGTTGGGAGAAAGGAAACTCTGTCTAGACCTCGTTGACATTAGGAAGAGCTGTCTTGCTTTTGGAAGGTCCCAGGAGGAGGCTAATTTAGGGTTTCTTCAAGATTAGGGTCGAAGTTGTAGATCGAGTAGTTGGCAGGTTGAAGTTGCAGTGTGTCGCAACTTGTTGCAAACTAAAGGAAGGACTTGAGAAAGGGCTGACTTGGTACTGGGAGAAGGACTTGGTCTAGGGATTGGGTTTTTGTATCTCATTTGAAGCAGATTCTAAGAAGAGAAGAGTTTTCGGGTTTTTCCCTTGGAGGGGTTTTGCCCTGGCTGAGAGCCTATATTTGTGTCCTCAGGGATTGGGTTTTTGTATCTCATTTGAAGCAGATTCTAAGAAGAGGAGTTTTCAGGTTTTTCCCTTGGAGGGGTTTTTCCCTCGCTAAGAGCCTATATTTGTGTCCTCTTTCGTTACTGTTATTGTTCTTGATATTGTTTGATGAATGATCTAACTAAAGAAGATAAAGAAGATAACTTAAGATTCATAATCAGGGTTAAGGAAAAAAGATATAATAGTTGTCGCTTTACATTTTCTAACAAAATTGACTCCTCTTTAGCACCTTTTAAGGGATTTTTTTGCTCTGTTTTGAGAGTAGACATGACTTTGTGGTAAACCAATATTTCCCTTCCCGAGACGAGCATTGGGCCTTGGCCAACTTCCACATGCTTCTACACGTCTTGATGAGGCTCTAGATGCTTAAACGCTGAGTTGGAAAGCTTGGGCGTTGGACTATCTGATGATGTGGTCGGATGGACCTAGGATGCCCCTAGGTTGGCGTGGACCTTGTTTGATGGATGATGTCTTGTTTTGGAGCCCAAATGAGGATAGTTGTCACTAAGATGACTAGGGAAGGCTCGCAAATCCCTCTTTGATACCAATACTTGTCTTAAGTTGTGCCACGCCACTCCTACATGCATGGGACTCTTTGACACATGCACTTTGAGATTTTCTTGAAGGGAACTCTTGGACCATTACCTCACTTGATGCATTATTATCTATTTTGAAGGATGATGTCATGGTGGAAACCATACACCCCCATGTGTGGTTTTTCTTTTGGCATTTTGCAACAGTTTAAAGCTATTTAAAGGTCGGCTTCTCATATAAAATCATGAAAAAAGTGACTTGGTTACCTTCATATCAATAGAGGGTAGTCATCTTTTTCATCATCATCATTCATCACCACATCTTCTCTAAAAGTGCTTACTAGCTCTTGTCTTCTCTTCTACTTGGCTGCAATGTAATTTCAGTGAGAACTATCTTTTTGAGGAGGATTTTTGCACGAGGAGGCTCCTTTGGGATATTGAAGAGATTCTTGTGGAAATTTTGTAGATTTATTCTTTATATTTCAATTTTTGCATGCTATAATATGTGGATTAGGGTTTCTATGTGTGGCATGTTAAAATTGCAATATTTATCTTGAAATATTGATTCTTCGTGGTATGTGAGAATGTTTTCCTTGAATCCTTCAAGAGAACTTTGATATGTGGATCTCTTGAACTTAAAGTATCCCATACAAGGAAGTCGTTAAGGTTTGTAAAAAGCGACTCTTGCTCTCTCACCCTCTTCATCAAGGCTATCCTCAGGAAATTTGCCCCAAAATATTCCATTTCCCAATTAGATCGAGGCCCTAGTCTAGTAGGCGTTAATCACCCTTTCTCTACAATTATTTTCTCTGTCTTCTCTCTAAATTCTAGGTATCTAGGTTTATGGTTTTCTTGAAATTGTGTTAAATGTTAATTTTATTTGATCTATTATTGCCCTCTTTATAGGAATTGTATTTAATAATTGGAAAAAAAGTGAAATCTAGCATTAATTGCAAAATAAAACCCTGATACTAGGGCTGATGTCATCCTTTCTATTGTTGTCTTATCCATGTTTCGACCATAAAAACTCATTTGCATACCCCAAATCTTGCTTACCTAATTGCTAGCCTTGTTCCATTGTTGATCTATACTTGTAAGGCTATTTCTGCTAGCTGTTATATGACATTGCATGCCATATTCTTGAATATCTATCAAACCCTAACTTATAACAACTTGCTAATTTGTTTAAGTGGTCTAAGCATAGAGTACTCGAACTTTGATAAAGAATATCTTAGCATTCTTGGCTCTGCCAGTACCTTATCCTAATCATTAGACCTTGCATCACCTTAAACCTATCTTGTTGAATATCCTTTAGGTGAACTATATAGGGAAGCCTTCCTGGTGGTTTAATTTACCACTAAAGAGTTGGAAAAATGACGCTGAGGTGACAGTGGTGGCCGATCTCATTGTTGCCATAAGGTCTAGATTTTCCTGGTGGGGTGTTGCGCTAGGCTTGCTAGAATGTGGTAATAGTCTTATGAGACGTTTTTCATGAAATAATTTTTATCTTCCTCTCCCAAGATATGAGGAATGTTTTTTAGTAGGGTATCTTGATCTTGTCCTCCATAATTATTCTCTTTTGATTGCTACACAATCCTCAATTTGACCTCCATTTAAAAGAGCCAACTTCTTGACTTTGTGTACTTGTCCCCTTCGTTGACTCTTCGAGTCATTTCACTCAACTTCTCTTTCCAAAAGTTTTCTTGTCTGCTATCTAGATACCCTAACTAAGTTTTCAAAACCATGGTTCCTTGAAGGCAAGAAATAAGGAAATTAATGATAGTGTGGTTCTTTCCATCAGTCCATCCATTTGA
The DNA here is from genome assembly GCA_034641835.2 of Pinus albicaulis. NCBI lineage: Eukaryota > Viridiplantae > Streptophyta > Pinopsida > Pinales > Pinaceae > Pinus > Pinus albicaulis. The sequence continues at coordinate 452,354,445 of CM076577.1, forward strand.
CATGATGGAACAATTTGTTTTGGTCCATGACTTCTATACTCAGCCAATTATTCTTCAATGGACAAAATCTCTTTTTGTAAAAGACTTCCCCTCAAGTGATGCGTACTAGGGCCTTTGAAGCCCTTTGCTACAAATATAACAGAGTCCCATAAAGCTTGTTAATAAGGTGTGTGGGCAACATTAAAGGGGATATCTACATCATACCACCACCTAGAAATGTATTGAAAAGTAGCTTCTTTGCATTACTTTTTCCAAGGGTTATCCAAAGTGGGTTGAGTTAGACTTGGTTGGGAAGAAGTGGCATTAGTAGAGATAGTGCTGGGGGAAGGTGTGGAATAACTCTTGATGTTCATCCTCTTTTTACCTTTAGATTGTTGGCATTGATTGTAAGATCCAATAGTAGGAGGAACATAATGGAAGGGGTCATGGACATTGGTGGAAGGGATAGAAGAAGAGTTTTGAATCTCAAAATATTCACACTCACATGCTGTCATGGCTTGTACAAGTTCCCTCGTCCCTGCAATTTCTTCTTGGATGGCCTTATCCATAGCCTTATCCTTAAACTTCTGAAGCCTCTCAAGGAATTTTGCCCTAATATGCCCTTTCGGTTCATTTGGTGCTTTACATGGCTTTACTTGGCTTCTTATCCCAACCAAGTGTTGTTTTAACTTGTGAATACCCCTCCCTCCCACAGATTTTTGGAAATATTTGTTTTCCCATCAATCATATCAAAATGATCCCATGCGTATCCTTGGCTTTTGGGGGCATGGTGATTGATAAAATTTTTGAAATTTGTAAAGAAAATAAATTTACAATTAAAAAAGAATGCAACTAAGTAAAATGGAAAACCTACGGTCAATTTGGAAAAAGGGGGGCAGATTTAGCCTACAAACAGGCTGAAATTTAAAACTTGGAAACTGAAAATTGGAACTTGAAAGAACCAAAATAAAAAATAAGAAATTAAATACATGGACACCAATGAAGTATAAATTTTTTCAAATGAAAAGCCTTGGAAATGAAAACTAGCTTTCTTAACCTCCTCTTAAAATGCCAGCCAACCCCTCTAGACAACTCCAAGTTGACAAACACAATCCAAACTCTCTACTATTATATTACTCATGCAAAAATTTAGCACGCCCCAAGCTCATAATTGTTGAAAAGTGTAACTAGATCGGCCTTCATAATTGTACTTGTATCAATATGTATTTCATGCAAAATCAAAAAGAAGAAAAATAAATTTTTGTTATTATTTCATTAGTCAACCATGTTCTTCATGCTTCTAGGATTTATTGAGTCAAAGTTTTGTAATTTAGTCAAAAAGTCCTATTGGACTTCTTGTAAAGAAAAAAAGGGGAAAATAATTTTTGTCCTCCACAAGACCAAGTAGGCCCTCCAAATGGACAAGTCAGCCTACCCAAAAGATATGATCCTTCACATAGACAAACAACTATATATTGGCACTTGTTCTCCTTCATTTTGGAAAGCAATTTGTTGATGTTCTGTGGCAAGATATGCGAGATCATTGTGGAAAGTATATGCGAGTTTTCTGCAGCATAGAATCTGGAAAAGATGCGAGTTCTTCTGAAACACATAATTTAGGAAGGATGTGAATTCTTGAGGCTGGAAAGATGCGAGTTCCTGAAGCTAGAATTCAGTGAAAATATGGGAATTACTAAGGCTATTTCTATGGTGAGTCGCAAGCTAAAGAAGGTATGTAATGATTGTGATATGCAAGCCATCAAAGGATTATAATGTCTATGAAATATAAGCTACAGGAAGGATGAGTATCTTTGTGGGACAAAAGGAGGAGCTTGTGACAGATTGAGTTGATCTTTTTGAGGTTAAAATATGACAGAGAATGGAGGGTTGACTTGGGGCAGCTGTGGAGGTATTGATCTTGGTCTTGGGTTTTGGATATTCCACTATGATCTGGTTTTCCCTCTTGTGGGGTTTTTTCCCTGGTTTGGACTCTATATCTTGCGTTTCTTGTTCTCTGTGATCTTCATATTTTTCTATTTTGGTAATTGCTTGATGAAAAAAAGAATACAAATGTAATAATAAAAAACCAACAATAATTTCACAAGTAATTATCAAGTAAGAGAAATCACCACTTTTACCTGCCTAGTGATTTCTCAACAATAATGAAGCTCACAAAAACTCCAAATGAGACGTGTGACGCAAATGAGAGGGGAGGTATGGTTTTATAGGTTTGGAGGGAAACAACTCCTAGTTTCCAATATAACCACTCACAAGCAGCTGAAATTGCTATTTGTGGGTCTACAACTACATATGTGGGTCTGTTTCATGAATTGGCCAGGTTATGATTGGATTGACTAGGCCATATCAGTTTATGCAAGTTTGGTACCAAATCTGGGTCCCCCTTGCCCCAAGCTAGGGTCATTGGCCAGGTTAACCTCCGAGCCTAATGAATTGGCTTGATTGGGTTTTAAAACCATGCTAGGGATAATGGAGTTTAGGAGTAAAAATCTATATGGAAGAAACATTATGGATGTGGATTGAAAGAGAATGAGGAAGACAGACTTGTGTTCCTCACATGTTTAACCCTAGTGTCCTATCTTCTTTAAAGATACCAAGGGAGGAAGCTAATCCTAAATTCTTGAAGAGAAATATGATAAAAATCTTTTGCAAGGGGACTTTAGAGCCATAAAACATCAATTAAACCTGGGTGATTTTTCATTAAACTCTTATTCATCTACAAGAACAAGATGGAAGAAGATAACTTACTTGAAGATAACAAATATCATCAAAGGATCACCAATAATCATCCAAGAGAAATAACTATTCAACAAATATCCTTAGCAAGAAGTTCGCTACACTAGTGCTTCATAGTGCACAAGAGAGAAAATACCAAATAACAAGTGTGAGTTATCTTCAAGTGTGATAATGAGTTAGGAGAAATTGACTACCCTCTACTTGGTTGAAGGCAACCAAGTTGAATTTCTCTAAATTTAGTATAAAACCCCTAAAATAATATTAAGTTATCATTACAATTGGATAGGTCATGTTGCACACTTTTTGTCAAAGTTCCAAGGAAGCAGATTTGCGAATTTGTTTTCAGAGGATCGGATCATCAATCAACTGTTTATTGAGACATTGTAAACCCATTCTACAAATTTGCAATGTAAATGATGCTAGGAAGACCGTGTATGTATGTAACAACTTACGCAAGCCTATTATTTTGGCGAAAATTTCATCCTAGGAGGTTTTTGGTCTCATTGACTCATTTGTGTTTCTAAACATAGATGGTTGGCAAAGTTTTTCTCTCCAACTTCACCCCAAAGCTAGGGTGGAATTCTTTGTCAAAGTCTTAGGTGAGTCATAGTATTTTTAGTCGAGTCTTATGTAAAAGTGATTTGGTAATAATTTAAGCTAGTTGGATAAATTATTTTATTACAAATCACTTGGTCTACTACATCATATTGTGTTGCAGAATGGATTGTGTAAACCGAACGGATATCCCCCTTTGAGGGTTGAATTGTAAAAATCTTATGTAATTTTTTTTTAGTGCATGGTCCCTCATACTTAGACACAATGGCTAAAATATTAGAGGGTGGAAAAAATATTAAATCCCCTCAAGTGTTAATTAATTAAATTTTCTGGCAAAAATTAAATTAATCCTAAGCCAAAAAATTAATTAATTAGTGTCTAAGTTAGAGTCTTAGAGAAATTAAATTCTCCAAGTGGAAAAATTTGTGGCTATCAAAGAAATTACTTTTTGGAGGCCCCCACCAAGGGAATATTGGAAATTTCTAAAAAATTTGGACCCTTGGACCTTGGTGGTTAAGTGAAAGTAATTTTTTTTTAGGAAATTAGCTTAAAATAATTATTTTTGAGCTAATAAAAAAGATATTTAACGAGGATCAAGCCAACTAGCCGTTATTTTTCCACTTGGAGGATTTATCTATAAATTAGAGTCATTTGTGTCAAAAGCCAGCAGATGTCTGGTTAAGAAAATTCTGCAAAAACGCTGATGTAATGCTACTCTCATGTTGGGAACATTTTATGAATCACAATAAAGGCTTTGAGGTGCAGCTCTTGGTGTTTATTGTCCACTGATTTGTGGTATTTGCTGGGTACAAGCTTTCCTATATTGTGCTTAAATTTTAAAGTTTGTTTTGCATTAGATGGTGATAATAACATTCTATTGGTAGATTTTGGGTCTATCCTAGGTGATCTAATTCACCATATGTCTAACAAGCTTTGTTGAAGAAAACATAGTGTTTGCAGGATTCCTAGTACTTGGGCTCCAAGTTCACAAATTGTGGACATAGGCTGACCTTGTTTGGACTCCGAATATTTATATGGTTGATTCAACTTCGCTAAGTCTATAGCTTGCATCTATTCATCAAAGAACACTTCGCCATTTATCAATTTTTTTTCTAAAAAAATGATCTCTCAAAAATTTATTTCAAAAGCCTTGTATATTTGTATACTTGTAAATAATTTTGTATAATAATTTTGTGTAACTTATTACTTCTAACTGGGTTTTTGAGATTTTCGTATATATTGGGGTTTTGGGTACTTGTAAATATATTTTTGCAGGTGAGATCAAGTAAGATCTAGTCTCCAATTTTTATTTTATTTTTTTATTTTATTTTTTTCAGGGCCAACCATTGAAGAATTTGCAGTAAATTTCAGATTTGAAGCAAATTATTTTTTCTAAAGCATGGGTTTCAAGTTTCAAGCCTCCTGTGTTGATTTTTGTAGCATCGGATGTGCTCTAGTCTCGAGATTTTGCAGATAGACTAGGACACATGCATTCTCCAAAACCCAGAAATCGTTTTGGGAAATTCCATCCAAAGATGGCTTAATTAAAACAATTAATCATTTTTTAATGTATTCCTAAGTCTAAACTAGGAAATGTGACTAATTAAAGTGTATTAAATAAGTCAGATGTGAATCTTCTAGATAAAGATGATGATCGACTCCCAGTTAATCTTATAGCCTTTGATTAACTTTAATCTTGGCTGTTGATATGTCAACGAGATATTATAAGAAGGAGCTCGATGGGCTTTTGAAGTACACACCGAGATAGCGAGAGCAAGAGATCTAGAGATTGAATTCTCAAGAGAAGCAGTGCTGAGCTTCAGAAGAGTGATCGAAGGATTTTCTTGCAGTGAGGGGCAGGGATAGCTGGCCAAAGGAAGATTTTCCTGATCCAGTGTGTGGATTACAGAGGAGGCATCGAGAGGTCCAGAGAGGCAGCGCAGTGCTTCAGAGGGAATCCATAGTTTTTCTGGGGAGTAGTCGAGATCTAGTGTCGGAAGCCGGGGTGTGAGAATGGAGGGAAAGAGATCTGAGTTTCCAGTCAACAAACGATCAGCTAGAAGGGTGACGCAGTTGCTGGAGGCTATGATGCAGTGACAGTGCAGAGGCAGCGTGGGGCAAGCCATCCAGAGCCCGAATCAGTGTCGGCTCGCCAGTGACAATGTGAGATATTTTCTCACTACCTCTTTGCCAGTTTATTCTATGTATCAGATTGCCAGTTTGGGCATCCAAAGATTTGTACTCATAAAACTATTGCATATTAATAAAACCCTCAGCGGCTGCACCGATTTTCCCACATTGGGTTTTTCTAGGGACATTTGTCCAAAAATAATGGTATACTTGTGTGTTTCTATATTTCCTGCTTAGTATTTTATGTTGTGAAGGTTGCAGTAGATTTTATTTCGATATTTACTGTGTAACACCGTAAATAACTTAATTCAGAAATTAACAAGTAGAAGAAATTTAATCAGTTGATGCAGTAGGAATTTCGATTTGGGAATTTTTAAATGGTATCAGAGCATAGGTGAAGCGGAGAAGATCTCAGCTGCAGGTGGAAGAGGGAGTTTGAAATCACTGCGTAGTCAGCATTTCAAAACCCCAGAGGTTGCGCAATCCATTGGTCGAGAGGGTTAATTTTCGTGGAAAATTACTTTTTTGAGTGAGTCGACAAAGAGTAAATTTTCCAGATCGAGATTTGTCAGAGGCAGAGGGAGCAACACAGTAGTTTCCACGCAAAGTAGATTTTCCATTGGTTTGCAGTTTTTCTACAGCAGTTTGCTAGAGCAGAAAAGTGTCAGAAGGGAAGAAGAGCACACATTGAGGGAATTCCTTCCTCAGAGAATTTGTAGCCAAGGATTTCGATTTCTCACTGCAGAGCAGCAGTAGTCAAGAGAAGATCTACTTACTCTAGAAGGGAGTCCGTAGAGCCAGTCAACAGCTGCATAGAGGAGAGAGGAGGCAGTTTGACATTTGATTGGCGAGATGGCATCAACTGGGTTGAGAGATCTAGATCGGTTGTAGGGTGCCTCCAACTATGTGATCTGGAAGGCAAGGATCTCCTTCCTTATAGATGAGCATGATCTTAAAACTTATATCAATAATGTGGTAATGGAGTCCACAGATGCAGATTAGCTTAAGGCTTTCAAGAAGGAGATGGCGAAGGCCAAGAGGTTGATCCTCGACAGAGTGAGAGATCATGTTGTATCTCACATAGCAGGAAAGGGCACAACCAAAGAAACATGGGATGCATTGGCCACGTTATATTAGGGATCTTTTGAGCAACGAAAGATGTACTTGGAGGAGAAGATGAGATGCACGAGGATATCGAAGGGGGAGCACATAGACCCCTTCCTTACGAGGCTTCAGGATGTCCGGGATTAGTTGGCAGCTGTAGGGTTAACACCTCAGCCTACAGAGTTTGTGAGATTAGCCTTGAACAACGTCTTAAAAGAGTGGCAAGTTTTCGTCCAAAGCATTATAGGCAGGGAAAAATTGTTGGATTGGGAGTGGATGTGTGTTGATCTCCAATAAGAAGAGATGAGGTGTGATTTGGTGAAGAGCAATCGAGGTGGCAGTGGCAGCAATGGGACAAAAACAAAGGTGAAGGAAGAGGATAATGCAACCCTCGCATCAAAGGGGCAGCATGAGTGGTGCAGGCGAAAGAAGGATCTTTCAAAGATCAAGTGCTTCCGATGTGGTGAGATGGGCCACTTCAGCTCTCAGTGTCCTCTTCGGAAGAAGGACAAGGAGGAGCAGGATCAGCAAGCTGCATCTGCAGAGATCGATAGGCTGTCATCCAGATTGGAGGAAGAGTTTCCATTATCACCGAGATACCTCCATGGGTGAAGTGGGGTGATTGGGTTTTGTAGCCCCAAAGCGCTACAGATGGGTGGGAATTGTGAGGAGGTCCACCTCATGAATCAATACCTTGCTACGGGAACCCACAACAACAGTAGTAGGGTGGATCAATGACAGTTGATGCAATGAGGTGCCAGAGTGACAGATGTAGTGGCTCGTAGTGTAAGATTGAGCATCGTAGTGCAGAGTTGGTAGCAATGCAGTTGGCACAGTGCAGAGTCAGCAGCAGCGTAGGGATCAACAGCAGTCAGGACTCGGGTGGCAGATGCATCAAACTGAACACAGTTGGTTAATTATGATGGACATCTCTCAGTTGCAATAGCAATGGATGAGAGGGAGTTGCAGATGTTGCAATGGCTACATCAACAGAGTTGCAGTAGTTGACAACAGTTCAACAGGTTTAATAACAACATGGATGCAACGCAGAGTTAGGGTAGCGCAGTAGTTGGTGGGCAGCAACAGTCAGACATCATCAACATAGTTGGGATGGTGCAAAAGTCAGAGTGATGCTTCAGGAGGTTGCAACACTAGAGCACATTCCAAGCTAAGAGGGAGTGTTGATTTTTGTAGCATCGAAAGTGCTCTAGCCTCGAGATTTTGCAGAGAGGCTAGGACACATGCATTCTCCAAAACCCAGAAATAATTTTGGGAAATTCCATCCACAAATGGCTTAATTAAAATAATTAATCATTTTTTAATGTATTCCTAAGTCTAAACTTAGGAAATGTGATTAATTGAAGTGTATTAATTAAGTCAGATGTGAATATTCTAGACAAGGATCGACACCCAGTTAATCTCAACCTTTGATTAGCTTTTAATCTTGGTTGTTGATATGTCAACGAGAGATTATGAGAAGGAGCTCAATGGGGCATTTGAAGGACACACCGAGATAGCGAGAGCAAGAGATCTAGAGATCGAATTCTCAAGAGTAGCAATGCTGAGCTTCAAAAGAGTGATCGAGTGATTTTCTTGCAGCGAGGGGCAAGTATAGTTGGTCGGAGGAAGAATTTCCTGATCTGGTGAGTGCATTGTAGAGGAGGCATCGAGAGGTCCAGAGAGGCAACGCAGTGCCACACAGAGGCAGTGTAGTGCTTCAAAGGGAATCCACAGTTTTGCTGGGGAGCAGTCAAGATCTAGCGACAAAAGCCGGGGTGTGAGACTGAAGGGCCAGAGATTCGAGTTTCCATTCAACAAACGATCAACTAGAAGGGTGATGTAGTTCCTGGAGGCTGTGACGTAGTGACAACGCAATGATTGCGCAAAGGCAACATGGGGCAGACCATCCAGAGCCCAAATCTATGTCAGATTGCCAGTGACAGTGCGAGATATTTTCTCACTAGCTCTTTGCCAGTTTATTCTTTGTATCAGATTGCCAATTTGGGCATCCAAAGATATGTACTCAGAAAACTGTTGCATAATAATAAACCCTCATCCGATGCACCGATTTTCCCACATTGGGTTTTTTCGTGGACATTTGTCCAAAAATAACGGTGTACATCTGTGTGTTTCTATATTTTGTGCTCAATGTTTTATTTCCGCAGTATTTTATGTTTTGAAGGCTGCATTAGATGTTATTTCGATATTTACACTGTAACACTGTAAATAACTTGTTTAAGAAATTAACAAGTAGAAGAAATTTAATCAGTTGCTGTAGTAGGAATTCTGATTTGGGAATTTTCACATCCCGTGCCCGTATCTAGCCTCTCCAAGGTCATCGTTCTCCTCTCAAGGCTCTGTTGTTGATTTTTGGGTAGCATCAAATGTGCTCTAGCTCCGAAATTTTGTGGAGGGGCTAGAACACATAATATATCCAAAACCCAGAAATCATTTGGAGAATTTCTGACCAAAGTGCATTTGATTCAAATAATTAATTATTTTTAATGGAGCCAAAGTTAAAACTTAGGAAATTAAAATAATTGAAGTAAATTTATGTAAATGTGGGTGAGAAGCTTCTAAGTAACGAAGATCAAGTTTGTTTTAATCTTAGTTGTTGATTAAATATTTGATCACGACTGTTGATCTCTCAACATGAAAGGTATAAAGGAAGGCTTGAGGGCCAGTTAGAGAAGACACACATGGAGAGTAGCACTTGAGCTAAGTCGAAATTCTGCGCTGCGTTTTGAATTTCAGAGTGACCTTCTAGTGCAGAGAGGGGCAGTTTTGCAGTGGGACTTCTGTCCAAGGACGAGAATACATTGCAAAGAGGCAACGCAACACCATGGAGAGACAACACAACACTTGGGAGGGTGACGCAGAGCCTGAGGTAGGTGACGAAGTCACTGAAGAGGCAGCACTGGGGTTTCTGTGAGGCAGATCGGGCATCAATTACACAATCTTGGTGTAGGCTGCAATGTATTTGCATTAATGTTTACCGAAGAATCCTGTAAATAACTTGTTAATTGAAGAACACAAGTAGGAAATGCAAATAAGTTAATTGCAGTAGGATATCTGGTTCTTAGATTCAGAAATTTTGACATGGTATCAAGGAGGATTGAAGCCATCAGTGAAAGGACAAAGGAAAATTTGTTGTGGGAAAGCAGTTGTCCCGAGAGACAATGCAGTTCTGGGCCAGAGAGGTAAGAGGAAGGGTGACGTAGTCACCAAGGAAGGCTCACGTAGAGCTTGCGTCAGCTTGCTAGGGTGACGCTATAGCTGTAGAAGGTAGCGTGATGATTGCTGGGCCAGCGCAGAGGCTATTGAGTCTCATTTTTCCGGTTGTCGTGGCTACAATTTCTATCTGGAGTTGTTGGTGGGATGCTAATTCTCTTGGTGTAAAATAATGTTTAGTGGGGCAAAAGCAAAGTAGAGGGAATCAGTTCCTCAGAAGACTTGTCGTCAAGAATTCTAGATCTAGTGCTGAGCAACAATAAAGAGAGATCAAAGAGGGGTGCTTCGACATTTGTTGGCAGAAGGATTTTCGTGAAGGAAATCGAGATTCAGAGGGAGCTTGTTCCTTAGAGGATTTCTAGCGCCAAAGAAATCCAGATTCAAGTTTTGCTGGGGTAGCAGCAAAAGAGGGAGAAAGGAACTTGTTCGACATTCAGTTGAGCAGAGATGACCGCGAGTGTCACGAGGGATCAAGACTGGTTGGATGGAGCATCCAACTTTGTCATCTGGAAGGCCTCCTGATAGTTTTGGGTGAACATCGCATAAAGGATTATGCCTTGTTGTTCCGATTGATGCTGATCCTCTCAAGAAGTATGAGAAGGCTTAAGTGAAAGCGAAGCGCATGATCATGGACGGAGTCAAGGATCATGTGATCCCACATATTGTTGAGAAGAACACCACCAGGGAAATGTGGGTGGCTTTGACCTCATTGTACGAGGGATCTTCCGTCCAGCAGAAGATGTTGCTTGAGAGTCAGCTGAGATTGTTTCAGATGCATAAGGGAGAAGGAATCGATCCCTTCCTTATCAGATTGCGAAGGATCCGAGATCAGCTAACTTCCGTAGGGGCTATTTTATGGTCATGACTGTCTTGAATGTAGTCACTGAAGACTGGGAAATGTTGGTCCAAAGCATTTTGGGCAGGGCTTCTCTTCTTAGCTAGGAGGAGATGTGGGTAGCTCTTAGACATGAAGAGATTAGACGGTGGACCAAGGCGGGAAGCAACAACAAAGGGATCAAAGTTAAGGAGGAAGAGGAGGATGTGACTCTCGCATCAAAGGGACAACAAGGGCAGCAAAGACGAAAGAAAAATGACATCTCGAAAGTCATATTCTTCAGATGTGGTGAAATGGGACATTTCACCACAGTGCCCTCTGAAGAAGAAGGGAAAAGAAGAGAAGCCTAACTCGAAGGCTGCTTCAACACAGGTTGATGAGGAGGATGACGATGACTGCGCCATGAGTGCTCATGCACTTCTAGAGAAGAGGTGGGGCGATATGGAGCTGTAGTTGGAGCTACAGAGAGAAAAAGAGGGCAAGATCCTTGAGTTGCCCAAACTCTTGGATCACATACGGCTACAGGAGCCCTTAATGACAGTAGCAGAATGACGAGTCAATTGGTGCGAGGAATGATGGAGCGACAATGGTAGAGCTAGAGCGCCAAAGTCTGAAGTAGCACAGTGGAGTGTTGCAGCAGTGCGAGAGGCACATGGCAGATACAACAACAGTGTAATAGAATCAGAGGGTCAATGCAGATTAGCAGCAGAGGAAGCTTCAGCATCGAGGCGCATCCAGACTGACTAGTATGTCAGGAATTGGGATGTCTTTCAGTTGCTTAACTCTCAACAACTAAGTTGCAGTGCAACAGTTAGCAGTGGCAGTGCTATGGGCAACATGATGCAACATATTGAGAGGGAGTTGCAGTACAAATGCAACAGTGACAGTGGCAGTGTCATGGGCAGCAATACATATTACAACAACGCAGTGGATGAGGGGCAGTAGGTCGAGCATCAGTAATGCAGAGGACCGATGTCATGGATCGAGGTGATGCTTTTGGTGAGACGTATTGCTAGAGCACATTGCTCGTTAAGAGGGAGTGTTGATTTTTGGGTGGCATCGGATGTGCTCTAGCTTCGAAATTTTGTGGAGGGGGTAGAACACAAAATCTCCAAGACCTAGAAATCGTTTGGAGAAATCCCGCCCAGAGTGCATTTTATTCAAATAATTAATTATTTTTAATGGAGCCTAAGTTAAAACTTGAGGAATTAAAATAATTAAAGTGAGTTAATGTAAATGTGGGTGAGAGGCTTCTAAGTGACAAGGATCAAGTCTGTTTTAATCTTAGCTGTTGATTAAAGATTTGATCATGACCATTGATCTCTCAACAGGAAAAGTATAAAGGAATGCTTGGTTGTCAGTTGGAGAAGACACACATGGAGAGAAACACTTGAGCTAATTCAAAATTCTAGGGTGCGGTTTGCTGAGAATTTCAGAGTGAGCTTCTAGTGAAGAGAGGGGCAGTTCGGCGGTGGGACTTCTGTCCAAGGTCGAGAATACATTGCAGAGAGGCAACACAACACCAAGGAGAGACAATGGAACAACTGGGAGGGTGACGTAGACCTTGAGAGAGGTGACACAGTCACTAAAGAGGCATTGCTGGGGTTTTTGTGAGGCAGATTGGACATCAGTTCAATAGTTCGATTTTGGAGCCGAGAAAGCTCACGAGGAGGGTGACGTAGTCTCAGCGCAAAGATGGGAGCAACTGTTGCTGCGCTACACTGGGGACAATGCAATCACCTGTGGGGTTTGATCATTTTGTTGTTGGATCAGCCAAAATATCTGTCTCTAGATATAGGTACTTTTGCTGGGATTTTTTTTCTCTGTTGGGTGAGCCGGATTTGGCACCCTAGTTGTATTCAGAAATCTGCTTAATAATAAAACCCTCATATCTAATGCACCGGTTTTCTCGCATTGGGTTTTCCGGGGACGTTTAGTCCAAAAATAAGTGTTCTTTTGTGTGACTGTCTCCTCTTATTTTTTAATACTTGATCCATATATTGGTGTAGGCTGCAGTGTATTTGCATTAATGTTTGTTGAAGAATCCTGAAAATAATTTGTTAATTGAAGAACACAAGTAGGAAATGCAAATCAATTAACTATAGTAGGATTTCTGGTTGTTAGATTCAGAATTTTTCACATCTGTGTCATCCTTTTGACTCCCAACGTCATCATTTTTAACCCTACTAGGGCTAGCCGTAGCCTCTAGGGGCCTCAGCCTTCCCTTTGAGGCCTTGCGTCAAGGGTTCAAGGCCTTTTTAGGCTTGGTCGTGGGCCTAGAATGCCTTGGCCTCTCTCCTAAGCCCTAAATGACAACTCTAGAGGGCTTGTCGTGCCTTAAGGCCTGGCCGCAACCCTTTTAGGGCTTTCTGCCCCTCCTCTCCCCTTCACTCTCCTCTTTTGGCCTCCTTTTTCCCCTTTTCAGGCCTTCCCTAGCCTCTTTCCCTAGCCGCTAGGCCCTCTATACCTTTTCTAGCCCAATGCTAGGCCTATTGGGTCTAGTGCTAGCCTTCCTTGGCCCTAATTTGACCTCTGCTCATCTTTGATTTTTCTGGACTGAATGCTTGGTGTGTTTTGTAGAGAAATTGGCCATAATTTGGTGTTTTCAGGTGACAAGTACATCGGAGAAATTTTGGCAAAATTGAGCAAGTCTTCTAAAAAGCTTTAGGCATAGGGTTTGCTCTCTAAACCCTCATTTTATTTCTGTTTTGCTTAAGCTGTTATATTCATTTTATAACAGTGATACAAGTGTCCTAAAATTACATCTAAGTGATCATAACACCTTAATAATTCAATAGTAAAATTCTGCTAGTGTTTTGACTACTTGGGCATTGAATTTTTAGCCAAGATCTACTTGTTTACTTGCTGGAATATCTTTGCATAACTGAATATATCAGATCTGATATTTTCTGAATCATACATCTTAAGAAGCCCTAAATACTCATAATTGTTCATTGGTAAATTTGTTTAAGCATTTAGTAAGTTTTGGGCATATTTTGGCACTAATAGCTAACTTAGTGCATACTTTTCTTGCTGATGTAATATGGGTTTTCAGCAATGTGGATAAAGTCGAAGTTGAGATTAAATCGTTAAGGGTCCAAAAATTGAAAAACTCAATAAAGTCTGGAGTTTTTTGAAAAAGTCGGCTAAATTAAAATAAATACAAAAATATTCATTTTTTTAATTGTTTTTTAGCATTTAGAGTATCCACAACATCAAATAAATGCATTTCCACATAAACATGTAAAGAAAGCTAATATATAATATGTATATGAAGTCTAGTCTACATCACATATCAAAATAGTGAATCAAGTCTTGAATCTTGAGTCCTATCTCAGTCTCAACTCTTAAAGGTCAAAATATCAACAAAAAATATAATAAATGTATATCACGAGTCATGTCCATGTCATAAAGTAATCAGTCACTGAGATCCTCTGCCCCTTTTACGAGAATAGGGAATGGATTTGCCTTTTCCTCTAGAGGAAGAAGGTCCTACCCCGGGGAATACAAATGGACTTAGTCGTCCTTTAGAAGCCAATAAAAGAGGTGGCCTCTGTCCTCTGCTGTTGCTGCTGTCCATCATAGATGGTGTCACCTCCTTCTCCACATCTTCCTCCTGCTCTGCCTCCCGACCCTGCTCCTCCTCCTATACCTTTGGCTCTCCCTCCCCTGCAACTGCTACCTCCTCTGCCACTATTTCCTTTGGAGCCACATCTAACCAATCAGGGATCGAGTCCATGGTCGGCCTCTCAGTCTCGACCCTCCATGCAACAATGGTATCAATATTGTCAAATGAGATGGCTTCCACATCAGGAGTTTTCTGAAGTTGTCTCACCCACAATCGAAGATTGTAGTAGACGTAGACCATGTCGTTGAGGCGTTGGGATTCCAATTTGTATTAGGGTCATAGATTGTAAATTAGTACTTATAAAATTTAAATATTAAAAATAATCAAATGAATTCAAAAATTTAATTTGAATATTTTTTACTTGTTGCGTGTTTCGCTGTGTATTTTGTCAAATACACTCTAGTTGCGCTTTCACCTAGAGGAACTGCATGTTTGGCTGAGCACTCTAATGGAAAGCTTTTGGAGATGAGGTACTCTGCCACCATAGCTTGTCCAACATGCATCTACAAGTTAAAAGAAAAATGAGAAGCAAAAATTATGAAGAGACAATGAATTATGAAAGTTGAAAGTTGAAACAAACTGAAGCTTACTTGGCATTTTGGTCGTCTTATTCTTAATAACCATGGTAAAACCAAATGTGCCACTTGCTTTCCTATATATCTCCATTTTTTTAGAAATATCTTCAAGTTCTTGCACATATGCCAACATCCTCTCAACACAATTGAAGAATCCATCCATCACCTCGGCATCAAATCTGAAACCATAGGCGTAAGAAAATGCGGAGTTGAGGTAGATACCTACAACATGAATGGGGCAATGGAGGGTATTGTTCCATAGCTCATTAATCACTCTCCATATGACCTGTTGTTTCTCTAACCCCTCATCTCCCTTATCTTCATAATAAGCACGAATGGCTTCTTTGGCCCTATCCATGGCCTCATACAAATAGCCCATTGTGGGCTTCTCTCCATCAACCAATCGAAGAACCCTTACCAAAGGTTCTGAAATGGCACACACCTCCTCTACTCCTGCCCAAAATCTCTGATCATATGAAACTAGCCTGCATATGCCCTCTCCTTTTGGTTTGCGACTAATAGATAAAGCACGCCAATCCTGTGAAAAAAACATGCTCTTCACATCCCACATAGAATTCATCAGAGACTGAAGAGATATGAAAGTAGTGGCAAATCGTGTAATGGCAGGACACACCAACTCTTTGTCGCTGGTGAATCTTCTCATCAAGCTAAGCACAAATGCATGATTATATATAAATTTTGTTATGCTCTTGAATGATTCAACAATATCCCTCACAAGAGGAATCTTACCTATATCTTCCAACATCAAGTCAATACAATGAGTAGCACAAGGTGTCCAAAACATGTTAGGATACCTGTCCATAAGAAACTTGCCAACTGCAACATAATTTGCAGCGTTGTCCATTATGACTTGGACAACATTTTGTGGGCCTACTTCCTGAATGAAGATGTCCAACAATTTACGTAATAAACATGCATCTTTAATGTGTGCAGATGAATCAATAAATTTCAGAAACATTGTCCCATCGGGACAACTAACCAAGAAGTTAAGAAGGGTCCTACCCTTCTGGTCAATCCAACCATCTGACATGAATGTGCATCCAATTTGTTCCCATGATGCCCTAAACTCCTCCAATCTAGCATTGCAATCAATCTTTTTATCTTGAAGAAGATGCCCCCTCAACCCTGTAAAGGCAGGGGCTTTGTATCTCAGGCCAACGATAGCAACAACATCAAACATAGGTTGGTAGAATGTGTTTGTCTTGGCAATGTTGAAAGGAACATCACTCCATAAAAGACATTTACTGACCAATCTGTCAGCTTCTACCTTTTCCTTTTTTTTAAGTGTCGATTTGATGGTAGGTTGTGCACCAGGTGCGGTTCTAGGGACAAAAAAAGATGAGAAAGCTGAAGGGTTGGGACATGTGGGTGTGGAAGGTGATGCTGAAGAACCACTCTCACTTACCCCCACCCTTGAGGCCCCTACAAGTTGGCTATTTAATGTTGCCCTAGTGTCTTTGCCATCCTCTTTATCCAACAACGATTTAATGGCCTGCTGGATGATTTCTGGAGATGGATTTGGGAAAAGTTCTATATTTTGCCCCAAAATTTGTCCCAAGTTGGAATTTTACTCTGTTGACACACCCTGGCATATGCTTGCCTCACAACTTGCAAGTCAAATGCATTTTATTGACACCCCCAATTTTGGGTATAGTATTAGGTTCACCATATTCCCACATAGGGTCCAAAACCCTTGGAATTTTGTTTGAAACTTTGAACTTGAATTTGAACTTGGGCACAAAACGAAATTGAAAAAAATTTAAAATTACCCATCACATAAGAAGCAAACACAAATGTAATTGTTGATTTTAAATTTTAAATGCCTCTTCTCACTCACTTTAACACACACAGATTCACTAAACAAGGGTTTGAATTTTTGTCAGTGGACTCTTGAAAGTTGAATTTTTGATTCAGTCTAGACTCTAGATTCTAAGCAAAAATAAGATATAAAACAAACTAATAGAATTATAGAAAGATTTAAGAAGCCATTTGTGTAACAGAGAATAAGAGAGAAATTAAAATACATACATGGCAGCAACAAATCGACACCTTGAATCTCCCACGTTGAGCGTGGACAAATCTACAAATCCACACCACAAAACTAGCAAATCTTGGACAATGGAAAAGCTCAAACACCTCCTCTCTCTCCATAACCCTCAATCGCAACAAACGAAATGAAAAATGATTGATATTTTTTCGTTTTCAGCGTCTTAACCGCGCCCTGGGAGGGAATGCCAGCGTTTTCGGTTGACTCCCGATAAAGTTGCAACTTTATGGATTAAATCACGATTTTTTCAAAATTGAAAATGTCAACTGTTTTAATTGGCCACTGAAAAAATCACGTTTTGGGGATTAAATCGCAACTTTTGCCAACTTTTTCCACACTGATTGTTGATTTTAAACTTTTTAGATCTAATATACACTAAATATCGTATCATAAGTAGGCTAAAACTCATAAATTTAGATTGGGATGTCGTTGGATTACTCCTTGGCCATCTTGTGATTGATTTGTTTGGCAAATTCCTTGTTTTTAAGTGATATGCTTACTACTCTCCTATACTTCATCATAAGTAGCTATTTCATGGTTAAAATTGGCTCATGGTGATTTATATTGTTAACTTCTAACAATTGCTTGTCTTATGTTAAATTTGAGAATTTGTTAACTTGGCACTAAAATCACTAAAATCACTCAAACATTTATTCTCTAATCTTGTTGATGAACTAAGTCACTTTGGCATTAAGATCTAGTTGATATTGTGGATGAAGCATTGTTGAATAGAGTGATCTAAGTTAAGCTCATAACCTTGTGCTAAATATTGAGAAGCTTTTGGTGAATTTATTGTCTATCTTGAGTATCTTTCGTTATTGGCATTATCTATAATTGTGGCATAAGATTGTTGATTGAATATCTTAAGTAATTGGCTTCTTGTGGATTTGATATTGGAACTAAGTAAATTGGCACTTTCTTGGTTGTGAGATTGCATATAACTCATTGATAAGTACTTTTGTCGTTAAGGATTCATCATAAATTAAAGTACTTGAACATTAAACTAATCTCACTCATAATCCTTGCATAAGCATTATAGGCTTAACTTGCACTAATAACTTACGTCCAAGCATAAGCTTGGTTGATAGACTCCCAGGACAACCCTTTCTCATCTAGCTATAGGGGTTCAACCCTTTTTAGTGGTTAACACAGTGACATTGCAGTCGTTAGAGCCACAGTCTCTGCAGCGCCGAAGGCACTAGGTGGTTGGAACACATGGAGAGGTATCGTTAATCAAGCCTTTGCTTGCTTCCCGTTGGCTTCCATTCCACAACTTACTTTTAAGACTGGTCTCAAAACAATTAAGGGGAAGGTTCCATTTAGACCAGGCATATAACTTAAATGTAACCAAGATCCTTGCATTACAATTAGATCTTAGGACTTTCATTTCATATAGGTTAGTTAATCATCCATCCAGTTGTTTGGTCTTAATTTGTAATAAGCAAGAATTTTGATTTCATAAGGCACTGGTCTCATTTCCAAATCTAATCAAATCCTTTAGTCTTGCTAAATTTTACCAAGTAGTTAGGCCACTCAACTGTATCTCCTGGACAAGTTGGTTCCCAACTTGTCTTCTATCATCTCATTTCCATAGGGACTACCCCCCTAGCCTGCTATTGGGAGACAATTAGAACGGAGTGGGTGGGGATTAGAGTGACAATCCCTGCTCTGAGCTATTGTCGCGGTGCCTGTACAATCTGAGCAACAATAGGTCACAATCCAACCCTCAAAGAAATCTAACTCAATGATATAACATAAAAATGTGCCTTAATTAACTTACACGTGAGTTAAATTCCTTTCAAGGGTGACTTCATCCTCTAAAAGGCGCATCTTTTCGTCAAAATTGGAGTGGATGGTTCCAAGGGGTGCATCTCATCTCAAAAGTCATGTGCCCTCATCAAATGGATGCGTAATCACGAAGGAAGGGCTTATCAACTACAATGTCCTCTACAAGGGTGCCTACATCATCAACCGAAGCATCATGAAAGAGATGCCATAGTGCTAGGGCATGATGACATCATGGAGAATATTGTAACATCTCCTCGAGAGGGGTCCCATATCATCATCATCATCATCATGGAATGCCCTCAAAGATAGGGCAATGTCCATTCAGTAGGTGCAATGCCAGCTTGGATTCATCCTCTCAACTCTGGGGCACATCAACTCTTAAGGCAATGCCATGGATTTGGAGGGTAGCACCTAAGGTCTTGGAGGTTGGTGGAGCTATCATAAACTATGTCAAGACATATCAAGGTCAACACTCGTCCACAAGTTCTCAACGCCCTTTATTCAAGTGCACTAGGTCTTCATCAAGTGGGGCTCGCTGTCCTCTTTGAAGTGTTGGAAAAGCATCATACAGTCCCCTAAGTGATATCAATTATACCTGGAAGCAAATATATACACTTAATGAAGGAATCAAGTAAGATTAACATCATGGGTGCAAAAACCATAAGAGTATCAAAATGGGCCATATTTAATGTTAAAGGCACCAAAGTACATACAAGCATCATCTTCAAATGTCTTCCTAGCTTATGATTTGTACACAAGTTACCATGTTTAGGTATAGGAGGGTTGTTACAATGCCGTATTAGATGTTTCCAACCCTATGGGAATAACAAGACTTAGGCCAACCATTTCAAAGGATAGGTGTAAGTGATGGGTGAAATGGACTAGGGTGTACGCCATGAGTGGAGTCATAATCTTATGCTAGGTTATATCAAACCATTGTCCATGAGTGCCTTTGTAGAGGGAACACATAGCAATGCTTGAGTTACCTTGTCTTTGTTTTTCCTAACCGTCATTCTTGCCTCTTTCTTTTCTTTAGATAACTTGTTTAACAAGCTTTATTTATTATCATTTAAGAATAAGATAACCCCTTTTGTGATGGGCAATTTATTGCTTCATCGAGGTTGGGATGTTCATAGAGAGTTCCTTTTATATTGTTAAGCATGCTATGCATGGATACTCTCAGGGATGATTCGCCATATAAGAGGGGGTGGAACTCAGGCTATAATTTGGCTTTTGCTTGCTTTACATCCCTTGCTATTTATTTGGATTTTGACATTTGGATCATGCTCTTTTCTTTTCTTACAACTACATCAACTGCTGGCATATACAACCCCTTCTACTCTTAGGACAAGTTCAATAGTTCACTAGTATGAACCACTGACAACAACCAATCAAAATATTGGGATAACAGAGCAAGGGAAGATGACAAATGTGAAGTATGGATATCATGGAACACTACCATCATCAGAGCCTTTTGTTTGTGCCCCTCTTGGACAATGAAAGAAAGGCCTCAAGGAAGGTCACACTGGACTAGGGGCAAGTGATAACCAACAAGGTGAAACAACAGAACAAGTGTGCACCAATAGCGATCCGTCATTTAATTCACCTTGTGTTCCATACTAGAATGTTCCTTAAAACATTGAATGAAAGCATTTGAAAAAATGGTTAATGTACCTTATAATATATGGCCCCGTTCATTAGATAAGCTAAATGAATGAATGCACCGACCAAAGAGAAGATGAGAGGCATTTGAGGCTAGCTATATATGGGTCATGATAGGGCTGTTGGTTGGCAAATTGCATTATAGGAGAAAATTTTTGTCCTACGATTACCCAGACATATGGGTGGGTAATAGGCCCCAAAGCATCATTAGACATTTGGTGAAGCCTTGTTGAATATGGATTGATCTCATGGATGCAAAACATGTCCTTTGAGTAGCCACAAAGAGGAAATTTGAGGGCTTTGGTGTTGGGATTGTTACCACAAAATCTAGTAGGCCTTGGCGAGGGAAACCCTACAAGACAAAAGCTAGACTAAGTGTTAGCAATGGGACAATGGCCCATTGTCGCCACAACCAAGGTTCCCATCTCCATACATACTTTCACTGATTGGAGGAGTCCCGGTAGGAAGGAAATCACTTAAAATAGATATGTTAGGTATATGGCACAAAGTGATCAAGTTAGAGCTAATTCAAGAGAGAGGATCAATAATGGTTCAAGGCTTCAAAGAAGCAAAACACTCTCAAAGAAAAGCCTTAGAAAAGAAGGCTCATAACCTAGGGTTTCGATATTTTTCGATGGTGATAGGTATTCACAAGGTCAAGCCCCAAGGGAAAGGGTTTCTTACAATGATATTCAACTAAGCCAATGCTCATGAAATCCTCAAGAAAGTTACCAAGTTGAGGGGAAAAGAGACTAGGGTTTCCCTCTTGGAGCAACACCTAGGACAAGAGATTTTATGGATGAAATTTGAGTGGATGCCCACCAAACTTGGAGGTTAGCTAACCTAGACCGTAAGCTTGATGTTTGGGCTCTCAAATCACCAAAAAACCTCCTCCCTAAAATTTCATTGCAAGCCAAAGATTTTCGCCCTAGCTTAAAAGACAGATTTTAAGGAGATAATTATGGAGAAAATTTAGGATTGATCACCAATGACTTGGATTAGTGCCTTGTCCTTTAGGCATATGGAGTCAAAGATGTGATAGATAAGCCAAATTTGTTGCTAAGGAGGCCGAATTTTGATGCCCTAGGTATCAAAATTTCGACATTTACCCATTGAATGATAAAATGGAGTTTGATGGAGAGTTATAAGAATTCCTCCACTAGGAACATTCATTACATGTTATACAATGAGTAACATATGCAATTCTCAACTAGATAAGCATTAAAATTTATTTTCCACAAATTAGGGCATAATCAAGCATAATCTAGAAGCAACAATTCCATACATTAGACAAATTCAAAATGATAATCTTCAACAATAAGCACTTACAAGGTAACATGTTGTACATCCATCCATTCTCAAAAGAAATAGCTCCAAAGACAATCCAAAATAGCTACCAAATATCAAAATGCATTCCAAGAATCTCCAATAGCCAAGAAGGAACGAGTACAAGTTTCTCTCAAGAGGTCAATTTGTCCAAGAGATTATGATGAATCATGAGAGACTCAAATGAGGTCTCTCCTATTTATACATGTTCGATGAATGTTAATTTAGCCTAAAATCCCCTCATAGTTGTCATATGATGGGAAAAAACTAATTGAGGTTACAAGCCAACCTCATAGCCAATGTTAAAACATAAGAAAACACCAACAAGGGGGGGTGAATTCATGACATCATCCATGCGTTAGCCTCTTAAGAGGCATGCATTGAGCTCTCTTGGTGCCAAGTTGAGTGAAGAGGGTTCCAAAAATCATCTAGGGGTAGGCCCCTAGATCTCCTTGCAAATCATCGTGTGGGACCCAATTTTGTGTTTGGGGCACAACATGGGTCTCATGGGGTCTCCGGGTGATAGAATACACTAGTTCCGCTTCGAGGGCTCAGAGAATGGTGCTAATCCTCCCATGTCTCAAAGGGTGAGACAAACCTCATTTGGGCCTCAGATCAACTGCCAGACCACATGTACACTGCTAAGGCAACTAGGGCATGTTGGTCCAAGAAAATTATCTCATGAATAATGTGGGGCAAAGCTCAGACTGTTGTGGTGCTATAGGTGCCCATGGAATGGAATGATGATTTACAAGTGATAAGAGTCCCATGGCTCTCAACGCTTCACCTATAGGGTGCCATATGCTCCTCTAATGGACTTAGGCCCCAGTTAAGTTGCCCAACCCATGATGAAAACTACCTGCCAATCACACATAATGTCCAGTGCTGCATCTTCACCATTAGGTACAATTAATCATTAGTGCATCTAAGTGAATGAAGCTTGTTAGTCAAGGGAAAATTGAGACTTCATATGGGGCTTCTCTTCCAAATTTGTAGTTTTGATCTCGTAATAGTGTTACCTCCTTAGGTAGGGGTGGCTAATAAACGATCCTATTAGGTGTTCCCAACCCCTAAGGGGAAATACATGTCCTTGGTACATCCTTCAATTAATAGGTGGCATGTGAATGATGATGAGACAGATGGGGAATAAAGTGGTCTCAAGGCCAAATGCCATAGGTACAAGGATTAAATAATGAGGAAGTCCACATATTGGGTGTACAAATGTGAGGAGGGAGTAATCGTGGATACATGAGTTACCCCAACCTTTGTTTTTCCACCTCTCTTTATTAGCCTTTTGTTTTTATTGATTTTTCTTTATATTATTGCTCGAAGCTCTAGGAATGAGAGCATGCTGTGAATGATGTAAAGCAATTATCATCCCCCTAAAGGTGGGGCAATTCATCGCCCACTAGGGGTTGGGATATGCATGGGTTGCTTTAATCAGGCGAGGGCACTCTGGGCCCTAGGAACTAGGGTGATGGCCATAATGATAAGGGGTAGATCTCATTTTTGGCTTTTGCCCACGTGCTATATTAAATGTCCCGACCATCTTTTGCATTTTATGATTTTCTTTTATTTTGTTTCTTGCTTGTGGCCATGCTATGCTTTTAACTTTCTTTTAGTTGCATCAACCTTCGAGGCAACAATTTCAGGCCCGACCTAGATAGGCCTGACCTAGATATGTGGACAAGGGGAGGGGGTGTGTTAGTGCCCTGTGGACCCAGTGGTCGTGTGGACCCAGAGAAGGGAAATGGTGGAATAGGGCTTGTAATGTGTGGAGGGGAGTGAAAAATGTGGGATGGGAAAACAAGACCAGGCTACCAAAATTGGGGTTTCCAAGTAGTGCCCTTCCTAATGCCATAGGCCAATAGGGGAGATCCCACTAGACTAGGATTGAATATTACCCCCCATTTAAGGTGAGGGAACAAAACCACGGTGAAAGCCCTTCCTTCTTCCAAGTTGCCCAATAATCCATGCCCAAAATTCCCAAATGAAAAAACAAGCATAAGCACCTGATTGCGCAATGAAAAACATAGCTTTTGGATCGGGTTGCTCACCTTCTAACATATGCTCTTAACATATGGGTGAGCAAACATACAACTAATGCAGGGAGTAGAGATAAACTGGTACATCACATTGGCTACAAGGTGGCTCTCAGGAGTTGTTGGCTACCACCTGGAAGAAGATGAATAAGAGTAATTGCTAGATAGGGTGGGCTTGTATGGGTCTTAGTAAAAAAGAGGATATCAGATGAATAAATCATGCTTGGAGATGATCCATTGTCATTCCAACACCTTATTGAGATTCCCATGCCATGTTGCCTCCTTTTGCGGGCTCATCATTTAAAGGACCCTAATCAAGAGTACTGGTGGGGGGGGGATCTTAAATGATGGCCCTGAGCTCTTTAATAATTTTCTTGTTTTCTTGTTTGTTGTGCTATTGGAACTAGTTCCCTGAAATGTTTTAGCTCCACAGTTTAGAATCTAGTGAGATTCTTGTATAGAAATGTCTTGTTGGGGAGGGCAACATTCACTTGGCCTAGAGAGTCTGAAGTTGGTCATCTATTGACCTGAATTAGATGAAAAGCGTGGAATATAATGCAAACCAAGCTCTCTCTACGTAATGTTTGGGAGATCAATTGTATCTTGGAGGTACATGGTGCCAAATTTCATTGTGTTTGGGTATGGGAAGGGTAAGGGGAGCCCCCCTTCACATTCAGGATTAGCTGCTGGGCCTATCTAGTATTCTTTGCGATGAGCTTGGGCTGCACTACATCCTTATTTGCATCAACAAATGTGGGTTGGGTTTGGAGGGGGGGGGGGAGGGATGTGTGGGAGGGAGCCTTTATCCCTTCTACAAATATCCTATGCCCAAGAATTAATGTTTTCTTAGTTTCTTGTGTTGAAGGTGCCCTGTCGAGTTCAAAGCTCCTTATGTTTGTTTTGAGATCAAGAATTTATGCAGGTAAGGCATAATTTTGTTGATGAAGGGTTTTCTGCACTTGGTTTTCATTTGATAGTTTCTTGAGAGATAGGTTCTTCGATTCTACCTTGAGGGCCTTAGTTGCGAGTATTCACTTCAGGCTATAACTCTTCAACATTTTCACAAAATTGTGGCGCTAGGTTGCTAGTAAATTTGAATTTGTAGGAAGAGTTATTGTGTTACTAGATTAAGACTTGTGCCTGGGAGAGTGTTGTTTTACTATGTAGTTAAATTGCAGGCTTGTGGGATAGATTTATTGTAATGTGTAACCATCTCCAAAAGTGCACGCTTACCTTCCTAGTTTGAGTGCAAAATTGAGGGTTTGTGTGTTGCTAGGAAGTAATTGTAGGCTTAGGCACTGAGGAGGGGTTCATGGAAGTGAAGGGTGAAGAAGGGGGATTGAAGGGAGTGAAGGGTGAAAGTAGAGGGGACATGGGGAGAAAGGGAGTCGGGGGATGGAGAATAATGGAGTGTTGACTAGTGAAGAGGAGAAGGGGGAGAACAATGTAAGGGAGAATGGAAAGGCAGAGAAGAAAAGGGTGCAGGCGAAGAAGAAAAGGGCATGTGGTCTAACCCCATGAACATGCCTCCTATAGAATGCCAATAGGGGGACAATTCTGTAGACCATGAGCTAGGGTTGGGGGGTCACATAGGGGTCGAGGGCTATGGGCTATAAAATAAAGGGCTATGGGACCACAAGGATTGGATGGTGGGAGGAGAAGGAAATCTTAGCTTGTTTCTTTGGTGTAAATGGATTTTGTAGTAGACTATTCACTAGAAGAATGAGAGATTATCTTGTAAAGTTCATCAATTTGAACGAGCTCATTTGCAGGTTTTCCTGAGGATGAACCACATTAGTTGGTTCGAAATGTTGACCGACAACTTAAAATGTGATTAATCTGAAAGACGTTATGAAAATCAGTATGGATCACAAAAGTCTAAAATCAAGCATTATAGCCCTACAAAGAAGGGAAATGGCTGATAAAGTTCATCAATTTGAACGAGCTCGTTTGCAGGTTGTCTTGAGGATGAACCACATTAGTTGGTTCGAAATGTCGACCAACAACTTAAAATGTGATTAATTTGAAAGACATTATCAAAATCAGTATGGATCACAAAAGTCTAAAATCAAGCATTATAACCCTACGTGGAAGGGAAATGGCTGATAAAGTTCATCTATTTGAATGAGCTCGTTTGCAGGTTGTCCTGAGGATGAACCACCTTAGTTGGTTTGAAACGTTGAACAACAACTTAAAATGTGATTAATCTGAAAGACATTATCAAAATCAACATGGATCACAAAAGTCTAAAATCAAGCATTATAACCCTACACGGAAGGGAAATGGCTGATAAAGTTCATCAATTTGAACGAGCTTGTTTGCAGGTTGTCCCGAGGAAGAACCACATTAGTTGGTTCGAAACGTTGACCAACAACTTAAATTGTGATTAATTTGAAAGATATTATCAAAATCAGTATGGATCACAAAAGTCTAAAATCAAGCATTATAACCCTACATGGTGGGGAAATGGCTGATAAAATTCATCAATTTGAACGAGCTCGTTTGCAGGTTGTCCCGAGGATGAACCACATTAGTTGGTTCGAAACGTTGACCAACACTTTAAAATGTGGTTAATCCAAAAGACATTATTAAAATCAGTTTGGATCACAAAAGTCTAAAATCAAGCATTATGACCCTACACGGAGGGGAAATGGTTGATAAAGTTCATCAATTTGAACGAGCTCGTTTGCAGGTTGTCCTGAGGATGAACCACATTAGTTGGTTCGAAACGTCGACCAACAAGTTAAAATGTGATTAATCCAAAAGACATTATCAAAATCAGTATGGATCACAAAAGTCTAAAATCAAGCATTATAACGCTGCATGGATGGGAAATGGTTGATAAAATTCATCAGTTTGAATGAGCTCGTTTGCAGGTTGTCTTGAGGATGAACCACATTAGTTGGTTCGAAATGTCGACCAATAACTTAAAATGTGATTAATCCGAAAGACATTATCAAAATCAATATGGATCACAAAAGTCTAAAATCAAGCATTATCAAGCTATTTCAAACTAAATGAAGAGATGATTCTTTATAATAGAAGCCTCGCCTTTGATTCACAACACAATCTTGACGATTGATACATTTTTGATGTATTCTGGTTTTGGGAAGAGGTTCCCTGGGAGTGGTGTTTGACCTTGTTTAAGGTTGTTGGGTGTGAAGGCCTAATGTGCTTGAAATAAGCACATGCATGTGTGAGAGGTTTCAATGAGTTGAAGCCCTTGTTTATACTGTGATGAGAGATGATGTGTCTGCCACATTGATCATTGTTATGGATGTGTCTTTAGTAGGTGTGATGCCTTGGAGGAGTTGTGATAAGCTGTTGATTTGTTCGAGTTTCCAGTATGTTTCCACCTGTGATAGGTGGTAGATCCATGTGATTATTGGTTGGTATGTGTCTATTTTCAATAGGTGAGATGCCTAGGAAGACTCATGATAGGTGGTTGATTTATTTAGGTAGATTCTTATATGTTTTCACTTGTGATAGGTGGAGTATTTGATTAAGTGGATGCTTGTTTGTTTTCACCTGTGCTAGGTGGAGGATTTGATACAATGGTTGCTTATTTTTTTTCACCTATGATCTTCTTCATACTATAGTGTTTTTAGGATGGATATGGCTTTGGTCTCTTGGTTGTCCTCTAACACTATGTCTAATATTGGATGGATGCGGGGAATGGATCCTTGAGATATTGACATATGACATGTCTTTATTTAGTAGATTTCATGAGCAAGAGGGTGCAATGAGTGTGGAGCTTGGTTACGATGCTACATATCATGTGAGAGTAGTTGGCTGCATCTCCTTTTAGATTTTTTTTGATGATGTTCTTGAGTTGGGTTATGTTTTATTTATTTCTAGGTTGAAGAAGAATCTTCTTTTAGTGTCTTGTATGATAGCATTCACATGTTTCTATTTGACAATATTTGACCATATGTACACCTCAACTTAATTAAGATCTTGGTGAGATTGTTTTGGTATATGATACACATTTTTGAAAAACTCAATATGGAATATTTTATGTTATTAGTATTTTCACTATTTATTGTATAATATCTATTATCATTTATTTATAATAATAATAATTTAATTTAAGGTCATGGCCAAGTTAGACACCAAATTGGCTTATGAGACCTCCTTGTTTAAGGGACAAGGGACCTACCTTTGCATGATGATTTGAAACTAGTCTAACTATTCGACATTTTGGTCCTTTTCTGTGTATACTTTTTTCGGTCAATTTTGCTCAAAATTCGGTAGGGATTTGTTGGAATGACAAGTTTGAGCAATGTAATTTGTACAATCCGAGTGTTACGAGGACTTTTAAGGGCATTAAATTCATTTATGCATTGAAAAACACATTTTAAACAATAAAATATCAAAATCCTGCAGAAGAATGTTGTCAGATTCTGATAGAAAAATGTAAAAATGTCTAATAGTTAGATTGCATCACGATTTGATTGCTGAAGTCTACAAAGATATACATACTCTACTTCCATTCTTATTTTATAGGACTAAAATGTGAATTTCCATTATATGTTAATAATGTATTGTTATTATTATATTATTATATTGTATAATAGTTAATAAGCATTGACCATTTCGATCTAGCATTAATTATACTATACGTTTGTTTTTCCTCTAATTCATTTGTAAATATGTGACTTCCTCTCTTATAAGTTATGTCTATCCAATTTCACATTTGTAAAGCATTTGACCTTTGGATCTATTCATAATATTATTTTATCATAGTTATTAATTTATCTTATATTATGACTATATGATATATTCAATATTGTTATAATATATTATTTCTTGTAATGTAATGGTCACATTCATGTTAGTATAATAAATCTCGTAATTCATATTATAGTATGATTATATTCTATATTATTATTTAATATGGTATTACATAATAAATTATCATTATTATTCTATTATTAACATATATTAATGAAGTGTTATTCTACTTTCATATTTTTTTAATGTGTGGTTCACAGACACTAGAGATTGGTGGCTGCTATGCCCACAAAAACTATCCGAGCAGATCCACTCGAAAGGATCACATCCCACTAGCTCATTAGCAGAGCCTAACTCCAAGAGCATCGAGGAGAATTTTCCCCATGACCTCCCATTAGCAAGTTGCTTTAACGACCGGAACTTGACCAATTGAGCTAATCCTTAGGGCTTATTATACTTTCATAATATATATATTAATAGTAAATATTTATTTTATGATATTTTTATCATTTATTGTATATATACAAGAAGCTAAACTTCTCATTATTTTTAACTCATTTCCTAATTCTAGATTAGCAAAGCTTATATTGCAGTGGTGATGTGGCTTACATGGTTTATTATTTTATAGTTTTCTTAGGAGGCTCATTTTTGAACCAAGCTTTCTCTAATGCCTTCCATGTTTGAGGAGGCACATGCATAGTGGGATGTCATGGAGATAGTTTTAGAATCTATTATGGACTCAATGAATGATTTTAGGGTTTCCATTGATGGGAGGGCTATGGAGTATAGGGTGTTAAATTTAGATAACCATGGTTTGTTCTATGCTTAATGCAATTTACTTCAATCTTTCTTATAGGCCCAATTCAAATTAGCAATCACATAAACATGAAAGTAAATGCTGATAGAACATAATAATAGATCGACGGAAGACAAGCCAATATAATAAATCAGAATTTGTAATTCTTCTTGTCCAGCAAAGATAGAGAGAAATGTTTGTTACAACAGTGAACAGGATGTCCTAGCCAACAAAGACTTCTGCTGGTCAAACCAGCTCTTCCAACCTCCCGGAGGTTCATTCAAAGATCAACCTTCCTTTAGTGTCACACACACCTCAAAAATCAACTTCCAAAACAGTAAACGCAAGTCAAACTTCAGTCAATGCTGCGCTCAACAGTGGTCAATGTTGCAGTCAAAGTCAATGTTCAACCTCGATTTCTGTGCCCTCCAATGCGGCCTACAAAAATCAAAATTTCTGCAGTCAAATCAAAGTCAAAGATTGAGGGTTGACCCAAAGTCAATGCTGGTCAACATTGTCCAGAAAGACCTAAAAATAGTCTGCAGATTTTTGGCATCTAGATTCACACGTGGGAGAAAGAGAAGCCTCTTCTAGGCTGTACAAACCAATCAGATGATGAGGAATGTGTGTGATGAGATGATGATGAAATGAGCATCATCTCTCTCCAATTTATATCCATCAATGAGGGTGTGTGACACGTCTATTGGGCTTGTGAGCCTACCTTACAAATCTGGCCGACCTTGACAAATTGCACGTGTGGAAAATAAATTCAAAATATAAGTTCTGCTTATCCAAAGAAGATGGTCTTTAGATCAATCTTGCACCTCTCCGAAAGAGGAATCCAACAAAAATATCATCATCATCATCATATGAGCAATGCAACATGGAGTTTGGACCTAGTTGCCCAAAATTAACATAGGGATAGGGTTGTTGGATTCTCTTAGACATAAGGAGTTAATTGTGATACTCTTGCTTCGGGATTCTTTTAGGATCAAGGAGTTAACCTACATGGGGTTTTTTTAGTTGCTAGAGGTTTTGAGGTGCATGAGAGGGATTTTCATGTTCATAGGTTGATGGTAGCCTTGTATGGGTTGTCACCTATATCAAAGCTTGGTATTTTAGGATTTATGAATTGACTTGCGTCGATTTCTATCTTCATAACTTTGATATGATCCACTTGTCTTGAGATTGTATGGAGATACGATTATCTTTGTTGGATGTCTTGAATGAGCCATGATGTGGTTTCTAGAGATTTTGACCCATGATGGTGACTTGAGGGATGATGGAGTTTAGGAGTTTGATGATCTAGAGTTATGTTCCTTTAAAGTTATAGGTGCTTAGTGTTCATTGGAGGTTCAAGTTGTGCTAGCATCTTGTGTTGTTGGATATAACTTTTGTAGCTTACAAGGTTGATATTCTAGTGCATTGGGAGATTGTTGTGAGTAGAGATGTGAAGCATGATGAGGATGTGAGATATTTTAGTTCACATGACTCTCCCTTAGCGATTGAGGAGATTGAGGAGGTTGTTGTTTTGGAGACCAATTCAGGGACTTAAGATGAGTCAAATGCAGAGGAGATGAAGTGAGATTGTGTGTGGATATTCCCTAATTCTACTTTAGCTTGGCAGAAGCTAAGATGGCTTACTTAGACAATGTGGGGGTACAAGAGCATGTAGGAGCTCCTGAATGTTCAATGAGGGTGAAAATTTTTCCGAGGTTATATGCTAGCCACGATGCTTTAATTTCTTCCATCCTTGAGCCTTGCCTTCAGGAGGAGAGGTGTGATACTTTGATGGAGGAGTACGAGTTTTCGTAGGGAGTGGTTGATCTCATGACTACAATAGGTATAGATTTGCAAATGGGAAGTTTGGTGCAGATGCAAATAAAGTCAATAGGTGTTGGTGAAAACACTTTCCTTAGCTTTTTAGTTTATTTTGAAAATTTCTACACCATGCATGGGGGTGCCTCATAAGAATTTGGATACATGGTGTATGATCAACCCCTCGATTCTTTGTGATGGATTTGCACATTGGATTGTAGTTAACTTAGTGGTTGCCTAACCTAAGATGGAATCTAGATACGTGCAAGTCAATATTCCTTATGGTTTTAGAGATCTTTAAAGTCTAGAGAGCTTGGTGAATATTCTTCATGTTGCCCACGCAGAGGAGGCTTGTACAATATTAATTTTGTTCAGATTTTTGCTTTATAATGTTTAGCCATAAATAAAAAGGGTGCTGGGACCCATAACCCAACTTAGGAGAAAATAATCTTCTTAAAGTTACTTGGCCAACATAACACATTCAGCGTAGGGCCCAGGGGGGACCAAGTGGCAGCGCAAGGAGAGGGACAACGCAGGGACAACGTGGGCCAAGAAGCCCAGTGGGAGCAAGGGCCAGACAACGTAGAGTAGGCAGGGGCAACGTGGCAAAGAGGACAACGCAAGGCAGTGGGGCCCAAGGGAACGTTGGGGCCTCAAGCATAAAAGGGAGTGAGGGCCTAGCTTCTCATTCATAATATTATTCATCTTCAAAATTTCTGTCTGACAGATATTGAGCACACTTACGCTGTTTAGCTAAGTTTGCAAGTCTTGTTTAGCACGCGGGTGTCTTCGAGCGAAGATCCCAGCCTCAACCTCGAGGGACTTCGAGTGCTCGCTTAGGTGAGGAGCTTCATCATCAGTTTTTAGATCAGAGACTAAAGAGCCAGCTTTCAAGAGTTACGCAGCTCACTAGGCAACGCAGTCACATAGGGATTACGCAGTTTTGGAGGAGAGCAGCTCTGGGAGTGAGGGAGACTTTTAGGAGTTTCAGTCTGGGAAAAGTGCGAGGGGATAAGCCCTTCAGAAGTTGAGTTTTGGAGTAGTGAGAGGCCAGTATTTCCAGTAGATCAGCTCAAAGGCCAACGTACTCACTAGGAGTGCGTAATTTTCCCAAGGGGGTGAAATTATGGGTTAGCCTTTCCGGAATTCCTTCCTGGGTTTTTCTGGGTTTTAGGAGGAGAGCTCATAGTCGGAGTTTCAAAATTTTTTGAGCAGGGGAACAACCCCAAAGAGTAGCCCCATTCCAGCCAGTAGCATTGTTTTCCAGCAGCAACAACAACCCAAAGAGTAACGCAGTCACTAGAGGAGAAACCATTCCTTAGCAGGGTTTGGAGAGATATTTCAGTTTGCCTTGAGCGGGCCAAGGTGCCATAATTCTGATCACCTTTTGTACCCATTCCCTATTTCAGGAAATATAATAAAATGGCTCAACTTTTCTGAATTGTTTGCAGTGATTTTTATGGTGCATCTCTATCTGTTGTAGTTTTTGTTTATGTTGCTTTGTATTGCTATCCATTCCCTTTTTGGGATATTATAGTGGTATCAGAGTTCATAGGCTTGGCTCAGCTTGTGGAGTAGATTAGTCTATATGACATTTAGAGACAAAGAATACATCACTTACTGGAAGTAGCGGTATAGGAGCTGAGAGTGGAGGCTCGAGCCCATATTTGGTGAAGGGGACTGTGGTCCGGTAAGGGACGCAGAGGAGGAAGCACCAATGGCGGATGAAGTAGATGATGAGGAGGAGTTTGGTAATCTTCTCTTGAAATATGTACAGGAACTCTCCAGAAAAATAGAGGAGATGGGTTAGAAGATTGCCGGGGAAAACAGACAGCGTGAGACTCGAAATGGATTTCACATTGGGGAAGGGTCTGACACTTCTTATCATACACAGGAGCAAAACGTTGCGCAGCAGGTAGTGGTACGCACTCCCCCATGTTCCACTATGACCACGTTCTTGACTGTAGGTATGGGAACAGGAGGACCCCAGGAGTCGGAGGTGGCTCATTATGGGGATTATTTTGCAGAATATCAGTTATACGGGCTGGAGTTTGGAGAAGCCCTCACCTTCCACGATTTCTGCCAGCTGAAGAACAATTGTAGACCCCGCAGCCAGAATAGAGGAGGTGGGTACACGTAGGGAGGTGACCTGCAACGTACCATGGGCAGGTTTTTCTTGCCTACATACGACGAGTCATCAAAATGTTCAGCAAAGGCTTGGGTGGAAAAGCTGGACATTTACTTTCAGCTGAATCAGATGGCCGAGGTGGAGGCCATCAAGGTGGCAACGCTGCATCTTGAGGGGGAAGCCCATGACTGGTGGTTCCACAGGATGTTCATGCTGGGTCATTCAGGAGTGACAATGTATGTAGAGTTCACTCTAAGATTGGTGGAAAGATTTGACTGGAAGGACATTGAGGAGCATTTTGTCGAGCTGGCCAAGCTCAAGCAAACCAGGAACCCAGAGACTTACATCTCTGAGTTCTTGAGATTTTCAGTGATGGTTCTAGACTTGTCCGTAGCCGGGAGGATTTACATGTTCATTGAGGGGTTGGCAGAGCCTCTGCGTGGGCTAGTCAGGTCTACTAGGCCTGCTACACTTCAGGACGCCGTTGGGAGGACAAGGGACTTGTAGGATGCCCTGCTTAGAACTAGAGTTCCTTTCCCTCAGAGACCGACATTCCAGCCAAAGGGGAAAGACATGAGAGTTCCACCTCCAAAGGGGAACTAGGGCCGAGGGCCTTTGGACGGTGATACCCGGAGAGATCTGAGATAGAGGAAGCTATGCTTCATATGCCAGGAGCTATGGGCACTGGGTCATCGATGTGCCGCAAGAAAGGCACACTACATCGAGGTCTTGTCCGACAGTGAGGGAGAAGAAGATGCGTATGAGGAGTTGGAGGGAGTTGCCAACGCTGATGCACCGAGAGGAGATCATCCACCACCACCTCCCCAAGGAGCAGGAGGGGCAGCGTTTGCACCCACAAGAGGAGTCCTTGCATCCTTGCAAGGAGTTCTTAAGTATTTGACACTGCGTGTTCGAGGCACAATCCAAGGGCAACGTGTTTCAGTATTGGTGGATAGCTGGGCCACTCATAACTTCATCGATGCCCATCTAGTGCAGAGGAGGGGCATATCGACAGAGAGTTTTGATGGGTTCTTCGTGTTGGTTTCGGGTGCCAGAACCATACAGTGCATGAGGTATGTTCCAACATTACCAGTGACCATGGGGACATACATGGTGACTGACCACTTCTTTGTGGTTGACATCCCAGATACCAATGTGGTATTGGGAATGCAGTGGTTGATTACGCTGGGTAAGGTCATTACAGATTGGGAGACATTGGAGATGGAGTGGACAGGCAAGAAGAGCGGGAAGCATGTGATAATCAGAGGCATGCACACATACCCTCAGACAGTTTCAACACACCAGATGGAGGCAGACTTCTGGAAGGGGGACATAGAGTGGGCAATAGAGATGCGTATTTCAGAGGCAGGAGTCACAGGGCAGCCAGTCCACCCTGATGTGCAGTCGATATTGGATCGATACCCCACGGTTTCTGGGGACAGCCACCGGATCGGGGGTTTGAATACACTATTGAGTTGGAGCAGGGGATCTAGGCAGTGATCACCACCCTCTATAGGCACCCCAAGGCCTACAGGGATGAGATTGAAAGAGTTATCCATGAGCCCTTAGCAGTGGGACACATCCAACCCAGTACTAGCCCATTTGCTTCTTTTGTTGTTTTGGTGAAGAAGAAGGATGGCACATTGTAGATGTGCATTGACTAAAGGGCGCTCAACAAAAAGACCATGAAGCACTGATACCCCATCCCCAGGATTAATGAGTTGATGGATGAGCTGAGGGGATCGAAGTTCTTCTCCAAGATAGATTTGAGGTCGGGGTACCATCAGATCAAGGTGATTCAGGTGCCACTATGGCCATTTCGAGTTTTTGGTGATGCCCTTTGGGCTAACCAACGCACCAGCCACCTTTCAGTCTTGCATGAACCACATTTTCCGCGGTCAGCTGAGGAATTTCGTGCTGGTGTTCTTTGATGATATCCTCATCTATAGCCGCACATGGGAGGATCACTTGTAGCACATTGAGGCCGTTCTGCATATCTTGGAGGAGCAACATTTCTATGCTAAGCTCTCCAAATGCGAATTCAGGCTTACAAAGATGCTCTATTTAGGGCACATCATTGGTGTGGATGGGGTATGAGTCCACGAGGAGAAGATTTGGGCCATCCGGGATTGGCTGGAATTGAAGAATGTGACAGAGCTCTGGGGATTTGTAGGCATCAACACCTACTACCGGAAATTTGTCAAGGCGTTTTCACAACTTGTTGCACCCCTCACGAACCTCACCAAGAAGGGGGCATTTGGCTGGACTGATACTGCGTAGAGGGCTTTTGACAAGCTTAGAGAGGTGATGAGCAACTGTCTGATAATTGGCAAGGAGTAGGATGATTCATTCTGGAGTGTGATGCTTCAGGGGGAAGGAGTAGGTGCAAATTTGATGCAGGGGGGCCACCCTATAACTTTCGAGAGTCGGAAGCTACTGCTGCACAAGAGGTTGTATCCAATATACGACAAGGAGATGCTGACCATTATGCATGCATTGGCCAAGTTTCGACAATATTTGGTGGGTAATAGGTTTCGAGTGAGGACTGACCACAACAACCTCCAGTTTTTCCTTGAGTAGAAGCAGTTGCAGGAGAGGCAACAGAAGTTGGTGAGTAAGATACATGCCTACAACTTTGACATTGAGTATGTCAAAGGGAAGAACAACGTGGTGGCATATGCCATGTCATGTAGGCCATCGACATTGTCCTTGATGAGCTTAGACGCAGACTGGAGGGCTCAATTGTTGGTGGAGTATTCGAAGGACCGCTTTGGCTGTGAGG
Organism: Pinus albicaulis; assembly: GCA_034641835.2. Lineage (NCBI taxonomy): Eukaryota > Viridiplantae > Streptophyta > Pinopsida > Pinales > Pinaceae > Pinus > Pinus albicaulis. Next base: position 452,390,380 of record CM076577.1, read on the forward strand.
AGTTGGATGGCCAGATTACAGATCGGGTGATGGATGAGGTCATCTATTACTGGGACAGGATCTTCTTGACTGGTAATTCCCAGCTCAAGGAGAAGATACTGCGAGCATCACACGATTCGTCGCTATCAGGCCACTAGGGGTTCACAAAGACCTACAAGGCCATCAGGGAGAGGTTCTCTTGGAGAGGCCTCAAAGAGGACTTACTCTGACATGTCAAGGAGTGCGAAGTGTGTCAGAGGAATAAGGGGGAGATGAGCCACCCTACTGGTTTGCTACAACCGCTTCCCATTTTGGAAGGAAAGTGGGAAAGCATCTTCATGGACTTCATCATAGGGTTGCCCACAGTGTAGAGCAAGGACTGCATCTTTGTGGTTGTTGATCGACTAACAAAGTATGCCCATTTCATCGCCATATCGGCATGGTACACAGCTTCACAGGCAGTCGAGCTATTCTTCCGTGATGTTTTTAGATTGCATGGTCTCCCCAAGACCATAGTCAGTGACAGGGACAACCGTTTCATGGGTGGTTTTTGGCAGGAGCTCTTTCGTTTGGTGGGTACTGAGTTAACTCTCAGTACCAGCTACTACCCACAGACAGATGGGCAGACAGAGATAATGAGCAAGTGGCTGGAAGGCTAATTATGGAACTATGTCAGGGGGCAACAAAGGGCATGGCTGCGTTGGCTTCACCTAGGAGAATACTGCTACAACACCACTTTCCATATGTCTATCGGCATGTCTCCATTTTATGCTTTGTATGGATATAATGCTCTGACTTTTGCTGACGTTATGTTTGGAGCTAGCAAGGCCCCCAGTGTCAAGGACAGGATCCAAGAGAGCCAAGATATACTCCAGGCTCGTAAGGACAACCTGGCTACAACACAAAACCAATAGAAACTGTATGCAGATAGAGGGCGGATAGAGAGACAGTTTGAGGTAGGTGACTTGGTCTACCTCTGACTTCAGCCATTCAAGCAGTCTACGTTGAAGCAAAAGGGAGCTCAAAAGCTTGAGCGTTGCTTCTATGGGCCTTACAAAGTGAGTAGGCGAGTAGGAGAAGTTGCATATGGGTTGGAATTGCCGGCTGGGAGCAGGATACATAATATTTTCCATGTGTCATGCCTGAAGAAGGCTTTGGGATGGCAGGTGACTGCAACAGGTGAGCTCCCACCCACGGATGATGAGGGGCATCTGGTGTTACAGACGGAGGCTATTTTAGACACCCGAGAGAGACAGTTGTGGAGCAGGACAATCAAGGAGTACTTGGTGAGATGGAGGAACCTTCTAGATGAGGATGCCACTTGGGAGGGTGAGAAGATCCTGCAGCATCCATCTTTGCAGTTGCTTGAGGACAAGCAACGTTTTGGTGGGGAGGACTGTAATATTCCCAATTAGCAGCAACTAATTGGCAATATTAATTTTGTTCAGATTTTTGTTTTATAATGTTCAGCCATAATTAAAAAGGGTGCTGAGACCCATAACCCAACTTAGGAGAAAAATAATCTTTCTAAAGTTACTTGGCCAACATAACACATTCAACGCAGAGCCCAGGGTGGACCAAGTGGCAGTGCAAGGACAGCGTGGGCCAGACATCGCAGAGTGGGCAGGGGCAGCGTGGCAAAGAGGACAGCGCAACGCAGTGGGGCCCAAGGGAACATTGGGGCTTTAAGCATAAAAGGGAGTGAGGGCCTAGCTTCTCATTCATTCTATCATTCATCTTCAGAATTTCTGTCTAACAGATATTGAGCACACTTACGATGTTTAGCTAAGTCTGCAAGTGCCGTTCAGCACACGGGTGTCTCCGAGTGGAGATCCCAGCTTCAGCCTTGGGGGACTTTGAGTGCGCGCTTAGGTGAGGAGCTTCATCATCAGTTTTCAAAGCAGAGACCAAAGAGCCAACCTTCAGGAGTTATGCAGCTCACCAAGCATCGCAATCACTCAGAGCGATTACGTAGGTTTGGAGGAGAGTAGCTCTGGGAGTGAGGGAGACTTGGGAGTTTCAGTCTGGGAAAAGTGTGAGGAGATCAACCCTTCACAGGTTGAGTTTTGGAGTAGTGAGAGGCCAATGTTTCCAGTAGATCAGCTCAGAGGCCAGCGTACTCCCCAGGAGTGCGTAATTTTCCCAATGAGGTCAAATTTCGAGGTCAGCCTTTCCAGAATTCCTTTCTAGGTTTTTCCGGGTTTTAGGAGGAGAGCTCATAGTCGAAGTTTCAAAATTTTCTGAGTAGGGGAACAACCCGAAAGAGCAGCTCCATTCCAGCCAGTAGCAGCATTTTCAAGCAGTAGCAACAACCCAGAGAGTAACGAAATCACTAGAGGAGCAACCATTCCTTAGCAGGGTTTGGAGAGATATTTCAGCTTGCCTTGAGTAGGCCAAGGTGCCATCATTATGATCAACTTTTGTACTGATTCCCTATCTCCGGAAATAAAATAAAATGGCTCAACTTTTCTGAATTGTTTGCAGTAATTTTTATGGTGCATCTCTATTTGCTGATGTTTTTGTTTATGTTACTTTGTATTGCTGTCCATTCCCTTTTTGGGATATTACAAGGCTGCTTGCTTGGAAAATATCGTACATTGAAGGAATGTTTGGCATTTTGGTGGTTGGTGGAGCCCTACACAACATGGGGTAGCTTGGATGTTTGCATGGAGGCTTGGAGTTGACTTGAGGATGCTTAGGTTGTGGCATTGTTCTTGTAGGAGTGGACCTAGTGGAGTACATGGCTTAGTAGGGTTGTTGGAGTCATTAGAGTATTGTAGGAGAAGCTTTGGAAATTTCTTGGGGCACCCTGGCAATGGAGCTTTACTTGTGGATGACATCACATTGGAGCTTGACATGTGCTGTCTTGGAGTGTAGCATTGGACATTTGTGGGCTTACATGTGGTTATTTTAGGTTCCTTGCAAGGGATAAGGCCCACATATGTATTTTTGGTCTCTCTTACCTTTCACACACATATATAGAGGAGGGACAAAGTTTTTTCCTTATCATCATTGTACTTTTTTCTTTGTACTTATCTTCTTGGAGAATTTTTTTAGGGTTCTAGACAAAACCCTAGGAGAAGTTATGAAAGGGAAAGAGGATGTCTTTGTTGGGAGCTTGCTGTTGTGAGATACTAGAGTTTATTCTTGTGAAGAAGATGGTCTTTCTATATTCATTCATTCTTGTTCATGTGACTAGGAGCAAACTTGTCTTCTTTTTTTCTTGTAGATCTTCTTTTGTACTTTATCTCTATTTTCTTGCAGTTGCTAGGGTTTCTTGGAGCTTCTTAGAGCATCTTGAGTACTGGGGTCGTGCTTTTTTCTTTTAGAAACATAAAGATTAGTGTTGTGAGATAAAACCCTAGGTTGTACTTGTTGAGGTGAAGAAGAAGACAGAGAGCTTGCCTTGGATAACATGTTTGTGAGATGTTGAGAGCAGATTTCTTTCCTCGGAATATCTATATATATATATCTTCTTACATAAGAATACTATTGGAAAAACCATGGGTTGTCAAAATTTGAAGCCCAAAAACCGGAAACGGTAAATTGACTAATTTACTTCAATTTTATTTTAATTATTATTTATTATTTTATCTATTTATTTATTTTTTAATTTAATTTAATTTTAATATTTATGTAATTTGACTGAGTCAAAATGTTTACATAACAGGACAGGATAGGACATTATAACGTCTTCCATATTGGGCTGGAGAGCGCCTCTCGGTGCAATTAGTGTTTTGAGATAAACCCCTAGGTTGTACTTGTTGAGGTGAAGAAGAAGAGGGGAGACCTTGCTTTGGAGGGCATGTTTTTATTTTTTTGTTGTTGTTGGAGCTTCTTGGTGTGAGCTAAGGTTCTGATTGTTCTCCTTCGCTAGGGTTTTGGAGAGCTAGAAGATGTACTAGCTTTGAGACAAAGTGATGGCATGTACATGAACTTCATCTTTATGCATATTAATAAAGTTTCTAGACATCCAATACTTGTGTAATTGCAGATTTGATTTTCAGCTACCTATGTCTTCATGGTTTTGTAATTTCGAACATATATGTCTTGCTGATTTGACATATATTAATGCTACAATTGTTAAGTGATTTAACAATTATATTGTAGGGTGGATTTGCTGCTGTATTTACAGCCGTTATTAGTGATTTTCAGATTTGTTTTTTGCATGATAAGATTGGCCTAGAGGGCTGAAACATATTGGCACATGTGGGTATCTTATCTCTATGTATTTAAAACTTGTCCCTATGGATATTAACTTGTACTAGCTTTGAGATAAGGCAATGGTATTTTACATGAACTTCATCTCTATGCATATCAGTAAAATTTCTAGCCATCCAATACTTCTATAATTGCAGATTTCATTTTCAACCATTATTTCTTCATGGTTTGTAATTTCCAGCATTTATGTCTTACTAATTTAACATAAATTAGGGATGTAATTGTTAAGTGATTTAACATTTAAATTGAAGAAGATGGGTGGATTTGCTGCTGTTATTATTGATTTTGGGATTTGTTGTATGAAATGATTGCCCTAGAGGGCTAAAACTTATTGACACGTGGGTATTTTATCTCTTTAATTGTCTAGTGGATTGTCAACTTGTTAAGAGTTGACATATTGCTCGTTATTGCGGCTGTTTTATTTATAATTCCTAACAGCCTTAAGGTTGAAATTCACAGGATTAAGATCCGGGAAATCTCTTGTTAAGAGGTGAAACTTTTGTTTTGCATTAATGCAAATATTTATACAGTTTCTCATTGTTGGACAAATGATTTATCATGGTAAATTTTGAGAAATTGTTGTTAAAAATTGTAGCTTGGACAGGTTTCTCTGCATAAGCCTTGTGTCCAGTGATGCAAAAGACAACTTGATAATTACTTATTTCAGCATTTTTAATTATTCCTAAGTTTTACTTGAGAAATGTACATTGATTTAATTAATTAATTTAAATTTATGGTAAATGATGACCCATGGTATTCTGATGACTCATGGTATTTGGCTTTGGAGGAAATTTAAATTGCTGGAATGAGTGAGTGAAGGACACACTATTTTCAAAACCACTTTGAGTGAGAGAGAAGAGGGTTGACTTGAGTGAAAAACAGGAAAGTCGAGCAGCTCAGCAAAGGGGCTGTACTCTAGGTTGAGTGAACAGGAAAAGAGGTTGATTTTTTTGCTGAAGAGGTCGAGTCCTGGGCCGTGTAAAGGGGCCGTACGTTGTTGTGGAAAGAGGCCATGCTTCAGGCTGTCCGAAGCAGAAGGGAAGGACTGATTTCTGGAGCTGTTGATCGACTGTAATATCTTTGGTACTGCTGCTGTAATTTTTTCTTTAAACTTAATAAAATCCCTCTTTGCTTGTTTTTCCCAACATTGATGTTTTCCAAGGTAAATACCTGTGTAAAAATTGAGTGTTTGAATTTTTGTTTTTTGGCATGTATAAATTATTACAAGCTCAGCTGTGTTAACTGTGCGTAGATTTCAGATTTAAGTTTTCTGAGTTTTCAATAAAAATAAAATCTGGTTATAAAAATTTACTAGCACATTATTTTGATTGTTGGGTTTAGAGAATTAACATGGTATCAGAGCTAAGCCTTTGAAAGAAATTCAAGCATTGCACAAGTTCAAGCTCAAAGGGGTTTGCTGTCCTTCTAAGGTTTTCAACAAACAGTTATTCAAGGGTTTGATCTACCATGGCAACCAATGTCAGGTATGAAGACAGGTTAGAAGGAGCCTTACACCATCCTCAGTGGAAAGTTCGGATTGCAACAGTTCTCAAGGTGAACAAGTTGTGGAACTTTGTTTAACTCCACCGTGGTTGTGCCAACATCAAATTCTATTGCCTTAGATCTCCATGAGGTGAAAGAAGCAAGGGCAAAGTGGATCATCTTGGACGAGGTGAAAGATCACCTAATTCCCCATCTGTTTGAGAAAATGATTGCCAAAGAGATGTGGGATGCACTTATTAATCTGTACCAAAGTGACAACCAAAATTGGAAGATGGTGCTTAACGATAAGCTCCACAACACCAAGATGCCCAAGAGAGAGAACGTGACTGCCTGAGAAAAAGCTTCCAAAAAGATGTGGGATGCACTTACTAAACTGTACCAGAGTGACAACCAGAATATGAAGATGGTGCTTAATGACAAGCTCCACAACTTCAGGATTTCCAAGGGAGAGAACGTGACTTCCTACCATACCAGACTCATTCATGTTCTTGATGAGATGGCAGTCATAGGGGAGACGAGCCTTGATTATGAACTGGTGCGTATAGCCTTGAATGAATTTACAAAGCAGTGGGATGTATTTGTAAAATGCATCATGGTACAAGAGCATCTTTCCACCCAGGAAATGCTGTGGGTTGATTTCATATAGGAAGAGATCTAAGAAGGGTTTCAATGTGGACATCAAAAGAAGAATGAGGAGGAAGAGAACCTGGCCCTTACCTCGAAGGGCAAGGGAAAGGCCAAGAAAGGCTCCATTGAAGGAGTTACCTCGAAGGGAAATAAAAATAAGTTCGATGCTAGCAAAATGAAATGCTTTGTGTGCCACCTACTAGGACATTTTTCCAACCAATGCTCTAAAAAGAAAAAGGGAAAACAAAAGAAGCAAGTCATTGCTACAGCTGAGATGGATGAGTTTGCAGTCAGATTTGAGGATGAACTTTCACTCATCATTTGTCTCTCTAGTTCAATGGACACTAGCATGTGGTACGTTGACAATGGCGCTTCATGTCACATGACTGGAGTGTTAGACGACCTTGCCAGTCTAAAGGAGCACAATTTGGACTTCCACATTGAGCTTGGTGATAATGCCAAGCACAAGCTAGCAGGTAGTGGAACTGTCAAGTTTCAGAGGAAGTCTGAGAAGCCTTTACTGGAGAAGGATGCGCTGTACGTCACAGTGTTGACAAAGAATTTGATTTTTGTTTGAACCTTTGAAGACAAGTGTTATCTAGTGAATTTCCGAGATGGAAATGTGTATGTCTATCCCAAAGGTTCCAACTTCAAGTCAACAAAGGTGCTTGGAGTGAGAAGGAAAACGCTGTACAAACTTTAGTTCGAGTCAACCAAAGTATTGGTGAGTAGGAGCAGCAGCCGTGACTTGGGGAGTTGTGGCATAGAAGAATAGCACACATGCACCATGGAGCACTCAAAGTGCTCAAGGAGGCTATGATTCGACTTCCTGATTTTACTGTAGAACAATATGACGTGTGCATGGGATGTGCCATGGGCAAGTACACCAAGACCGTGTTTCTCAACAGTGACAATAGGTCCAATGCGATCTCAGACTTGATCCATTCAAATGTTTGTTGCCCCATGTTAGCCATATCTGTTGGAGGGTTCAACAACTATGTAACCTTCATAGACGACCATTCCAAGAAAACCCGGATCTACTTTATGAAGACCAAGGATGAGGTCTTTAGTCGGTCTTGAGAGTTCAAAACTCTTGTGGGAGAACTGGATGGGGAGAAATATTAAGGTGCTTAGATATGCCAATGGAGGCAAGTACACCTCGAATGTATTCAAGGAGTTTTGTGCCGATTTTGGAATTAAGAGAGAATTGATAGTTCCAAATAACCCACAATAGAGTGGAGTATCGGAAATGAAGAACAAAGCCATTGTTGGGACAACGAAAGCAATGTTGCATGATAAGGATCTACCTATGTTTTTATGGGAAGCAACAAGTAACACGATAGTTTATTTGCGAAACAAAAGTCCAGACAAGGTGTTGGGGAGGATGACCCCTGAAGAGGCATTCACAGGGAAAATATTAGATATTGGGCATCTTTGCATTTTTGGGTGCTTGGTTTGTTGCCATGTTCCATCAGAGAAGAGAAAGAAGCCCAAGCCTACTGCAAAGAAGGGTATCTTCGTTGGATACAATTGTTGAAATTTGGTTACCGGAGGACAGGTGGTTCCCTAAGGCTTTGATCTTTGGCCTAGGGAAAAGTGTCCAAAAGAATTTAATTTTTCTCCTAAAGTGACTTTATAAAGTTATAAAGTCAAATCTAATTTAAAAGTGACTTTAAGTGATAAAATTACTAAGTCTAATTTTAAAGTGACTTTAATAAAGTCAATGTGAAATTAGAAATGGAAAAGTGACTTTGGAAATAAATGACTAAGTGGGTCTTTATTAAAGTTGGGTGAATTAAAAAATAGAAAGTGAAATTTAAATGAACATTAATTTCAGCTCTAGATCTAAAGCTATTTCAGTCATTAGATTTAGGGATTCCCCAAAAGTCACTTAGGGTTAGGTTAAAGGAGGAAAATGAGGGAAAAGGTCATTCATTTTCTTTCATGAGCAGATTGAGAGAGGAGGAGAGAAGGCTGAAGAGAAATTTCTGAGCGGAGGGAGAGCAGCAAAAGAGAACAAATTCATATAGCAGAAGGGCACACTTCCCAAGGCAGAAAATCCGTACAATAGCATTTATTGGCACAGTTATTGCGGCAAAAAATTCATACAATAGTTTGCACGCATTTCGAGGAAAGGACAACACTATTTTTGAGGAGCAAAATCAGCAGTTAAGGGCATGGTTTTCGAAGCAGATCTTTTGGGCACAGAAATTGAGGAAGGGACTATTGTCTTGTTTGTACAATTCTGTATAGATTGTTTTTGGCATGTTTTTCGAGGTAGCAAGTACAACATTTATTGCTGTAATTTTTTATGTAATTTTCTGTTTGCTGTTTGGCACGATTTTCAAGGTGGAAGGTGGCACGAAAATGGAGATAAGTGGTTTTTAGTGTTTGCTGTAATTTTTACTGTGTATTGCTATTCATTGTAAAAACATTTATCAAAAATAAGAAGCAGCTTTTGAACCCAAGAGTTGTAGGGGGTTTTTCCAGGGCCCTGTTGACCAAAAAACGACGTGTCTATTTTCTATGTGTGGCTGATTTTTTTTTTTTGAGTTTTATTTCTGCATTTCAACACTGTGAAATTTTCAGAATTTGTGTTTTCAGAAAATATTTATTTTTCCAGCTTGTTGAATGTATGGTTATGGGAATGGGCATTTAACTTTATGGGATAAATAAGGAGAAACTGAAAACCGGGGTTGTGTTATCAAATTTCTACATGGTATCAGAGCTATTTTGTTGAAAATTGCAGTTTGGTATAGCAAGAAGAAAAATTACAAGAAGCTGATTTTTCACATAGAAAACAGTATCTTTACTACAACAGTGTTATTTTCAGTTTATTTAGGACAACAAGCATGTCTTTGGGCTTGAGGGTGGAGGATAGGTTGGATGGGCATAGTAATTACAGTGTATGGAAGGAGAGAATGCAGAGCATCTTTGAGGAGGCAGAAGTTTGGGATATTATGGTGCATACCGCACAAAACCCTGTTAATGTGCCTACTGATGCTGTTCAGTTGGCAACATTTAATAAGAAGAATAACAAGGGTAAGAGACTGATTCTGGATGGAATCAAAGACCATTGCATTCCTCATGTGAGAGGAAAGAGATGCTCATGATATGGACAACATTGACCAATCTCTACCAGAGTACCAATGAGAACAAGGAAATAGTCCTAAGGGAGAAGCTGAAGACCATTAAGATGGGCAAGATTGATAGTGCAGCTGGATATCTCACAAAGATTACTAATGTGAGAGATGCATTGGCAGTAGTTGGAGAGGTCATTCCACCCATTGAGTTGGTGTTGTTAGCAGTGAATGGCCTTCCAAGTTCATGGCTGAACTTTGCTGATGGGGTTTGTGCACGTGAGACCCTTCCCACTTGGGAGCCCGGTATTAAAAACCGACCGGTTCAAACCGGAAACCGGTCAAATCGACTGGTTCAAACCGGAAACCTGTCAAACTGATCGGTCGGACTTTTGGCCGGTCCAAACCGGCTGAAAAACCTGGTCTAACATAGCACTTCGCTTGGAAAACTGGTTAACTGGTGCTAATCGACCAGTTAAGGACGGAACCGGCCGGTTTATGGATAAACTGGCCAGTTCCGTCCTTAACTGGCTGGTCAACACCTAGGCTGCTGTGGGGACCCACAGACGGCCAACAAGGATGTTTAGGGCTGATTTGGAGGGAAGGGGAGGGTTGTTTCCCTCCAAAAACACCCTCCCCAATCCTTTATAAGCAAGGGCAGCCTCTCCTTTGTCTCACACCATCTCATTTGCTGTTTATGAGTTTGATTGAGAGCTTGGAGAGCGCTGAGTGTTTGTTGGATCAGTGATCTTGGAGACCTTCTCCAATTCTTTATAAGCAGGGGCAGCTTCTCATTTGTCTCACACCATCTCATTTGGAGATTTTGTGAGTTTGATTGAGAGCTTGGAGAGTGTTGAGTTTTTGCTGGAGTTGTGGAACGACATAGAGTTTGAGGCTTGCCGCTTGAGCTAAGTAGTAGCCATCATGCCTTCAAAATGCAAGGATACTGCATGGGCTCATTGTGATATGATTGATGGCAAAATGATTTGCAAATATTGCCAAAAATCTATTGTAGTAGGAGGTATTTACAGGTTCAAGCAACACTTGGCTGGGACAGGAGACCATGTAAAGCCATGTGGAGCACCAAATGAAGTAATAGGGCATATTAGGGCAGAATACTTTCAGAAGTTTGAGACTCAAGTCACTGAACCAATAGAGAAGTTTGTGACTGGAGCAGTTGTAAAGTTTGGCAGTCGAGAGTTGGGAGACTCAAGTTCAACCAACTGAGTTTGAACTTTGATCATGATTAGAAGTTTCAAGTGATAATGTTGATCATTAATTAGAATTTAGTAATACATATATGTAGATTTGTAGTAGACTGTCACTATACTATGTAGGCCAATGGCCTCAATGCTCATAGCTTGTAGCATTTTTTTTGGACTTTATGGGTCATTTGGAGCCTCATTGCTTATGTACTTTTTCGATGATATGTATTGCACTCGTTGCCATTTTGATATATTCACCTTTACATGGTATATAAATGAGCAAACTTTGCATATTTTGTCTCTATTGGCTTGGAATCATGGTTGCAAATCTTAAAAATAGTTTTTTTTATTAAAAAATAATTATTTAATGTATTTTTTTAAAAACCGGTTCGTTTAGACCTGACCAGTACCGGTTTCAGTCCAGTTACCAGTTCATTAGGTCCACCAGTTCGGTCACCGGTTCTGGTTTTTAATACTATGCTTGGGAGAGGTTCTGAGATGATTGCATACAGACAGAAATCAGAAAGAGCCAGCTTGGGGTAGCCAAACCAGTTGAGTAGGATGAGGATGTAGCACTGTTGGCAAGAGGCAAGAAAGGCAAGGGAAAGAAGCAAGCTTCCACAAGTGTTGGTTGGGGCAAAGGCAAAGGTAAAGGTAAACAGAGGAACATGCAGAAGGACTATTCCAAGGTGAAGTGTTAGAATTGTCAGAAGATGGGACACTATGCAGTTGTGTGTCTGGAGAAGAAGAAGAAGGGGAAGAACCAGAGCATGGCAGCATCAGCAGAGATAGAGGAATTTATGGATAGCTTTGACTGGGAGTTTGGGTTCATGGCTTGTGAGTCCACTACTGTAGGATCACTTGCCACGGAGGTTGAGAGGGAGTGTGCATTTCCCTCCACTAGCGGAGCATCTTCAGGTATCTGGTATGTTGACAGCGGGGCTTCACGTCATATGACAGGAGTCTGTGAGTATTTCTTAGAGCTTTCAGAGAGTGGCACTGATATAGAGGTGGTACTCAGAGATGACAGCGTTGTTAGAGCAGTCGGTGTGGGGACATTGACATTTGATAGGGAACCCAAACCTCCCTTGAAGGTGTCAGAGGTTCTATATGTGCTAGGGATGAGGAAGAACCTCATATCCGTCAGCATTGGAGGATAGAGGATATGAGATACTGTTCAAGAGAGGAAAGGTGCTGATATATCCCAGGGGCGTTCCAGCTGATTCGGCTAGAGTGATAGGTGTACACCATGCAAAGGTGTACAAATTTGCATTTCATCCCCTTTTGGCATTGAGCACTAGTACTGGCAACAAAGCTAGTAGTTTAGAGCTGTGCGAGATTTGGCATCACAGGATGGGGTACATGTATCATGGAGCCTTGAGGACATTGCAGGAGATCACTATAGGTGTGCCAGATTTCAATACTGATCACTTTGATACATGCAGAGGATGTGCTATGGGCATGTTTGCCAAATCCCCTTTTCCCAGCAATGACAGCAGATCGACTGGGATACTTGATTTGATTCATTTCGATGTGAGCGGTCGGATGTCTCATGTTTCCTTGAGTGGATATGAGTATTATGTTTTATTCATTGATGATCACTTTAGGAGGACCTGGATTTATTTCTTGAAGATCAAGAGTGAGGTCTTTAAGCGGTTTCCGGAGTTCAGAGCTCTTGTGGAGACTTAGACAGGTCCGAATATCAAGTCCCTGAGGTCGGACAATGGAAGAGAGTACACCCTTGGTGAGTTTGTTGAGTATTGTGCGGAGGCAGGCATTAGGAGGGAGTTCACGGTTCCTTACAACCCCCAACAGAATGGGGTTGCAGAGAGGAAGAACAGATCCATCGTTAGGGCTGCCAAAGCCATGTTACATGATCAGGGGTTACCATTGTTTTTGTGGGTAGAGGCCTGCAACACTGTTGTATATTTGTAGAAAAGGAGGTCACTTCCGTATCTTTGGGTGTATTGCATACTCCTATGTACCCCAAGGAGAAGAGGACCAAGCTAGAGCCCACCATAGAGAAGGGTATCTTTGTGGGCTACAGTGAGACCTCGAAAGCCTTTCGGATTTTTATTCTTGCACAAAGGAGAGTTGTTGTCAGGCGGAATGTGAAATTCGAGGAGGACAGGGCTTTTAGGAGGTCACGAGAGTTAGAGTATCTGGATCAGCCAGACCCTCAGGAGCAGCTGAGTTAGTCACAGGGATCCAGTGGGCAGGGATCAGGAGGATCCGGAGGTACATTACGGTGTCAGGTCCATCAGTGAGTAGTGGCTCGCCGAGTCAGAGGGGTGGTGCTTCGGGCAACATGCAGAGTAGTCTGCAGAGCAGTTCATTAGGGAGTCCACTGATGGACAGTTCACACGGTACTTCAGCGTCTACAGGTTCAGGTTCAGGCAGGAGGACAACAGACAAACAGTTAGGAGTTCAGGCTCCTGAGGAGGAGGAGGAGTTTCATTCTCCGGTGGGAGAAGTGTGCTCAGGGAAGAGGAAGCCCAAGTGGCTTCAGGATACCTTGAGAGAGGCCACATTTGTTGCTGGGCCAAAGAGGCCAGTCAAAGAGAGCAGACCACCTGAAAGTTTCTGTAGCTATATGGCAATGGTTGCCAACACCATTGACTCTGAGCCTTCTAGCTATGAGGAGGCAGCTAGCCAACAGGTCTGGAGAGAGGCCATGTAGGAGGAGTATTCTTCTATCATGAAGAATGATGTTTGGGAGGTGGTGTCGAGGCCTGAGGGCAAATCCGTGGTTACTTCTAGATGGCTTTACAAGGTAAAGCATGCTGCAGATGGCAGCATTGAGAAATTCAAAGCAAGGTTTGTGGCTAGAGGGTTCTCCCAGATAGAGGGAGTAGATTATGAGGAGACCTTCGCTCCCATGGCTCGATATACTTCGATTCGCTCCATCATATCGATAGGAGCAGAGATGGGTTGGAAGATCCACCAGATGGATGTGAAGACTGCATTTCTCAATGGCTTCATACAGGAGGAGGTGTACATTTTTGAGCAGCCACAGGGCTTTGAGGTGCATGGGAAGGAGTTCCATGTGTGCAGACTGAAGAAGACCCTTTATGGCTTCGAGCAAGCTCCTAGAGCTTGGTTACTCCAAGATAGATACATACTTGCAGGAGATGGGTTTCACAAAAAGTGATGTAGATCCGAACCTATACTTCATTGTGATAGGCGAGGAGCCTCTCATTCTGGTGCTGTATGTGGATGAATTGGTCATTACGGGTGTAGAGAGACTCATAGAGCACTGCAAGAGAGATCTTGCGTCGCAGTTTGAGATGAAGGACATTGGCTTGATGCATTACTTTTTGGGTTTGGAGGTGTGGCAGGAGGAGAGGCATTTCTTTCTGGAGTAGGGGAAGTATATTGTGGACATCCTTGGCAGATTCCACATGGAGGATTGTAGACCCATGTCGACAATGATTATCACCAACTGGAAGAAGCTTCACGCATCAGATTTTGAGTTGGTGGATCCCACATTGTATAGATAGCTGATTGGTTCCTTGATGTATTTGGTCAACGCCAGATCAGATATATGTTTTGCAGTCAACATGATGAGCCAATTCATGTGTGAGCCCAGGAGGGTGCATTGGGTTGTTGCAAAACACATTTTGCAGTACTTGCAAGGGATAGTGGATTATGGTTTGGATTATAGGCAGGGGGATGGAGTGAGATTGGCAGGTTACACTGATTCTGATTGGGCAAGTTGTGCTTTTGATAAGAAGAGCACTTCAGGGCGCTGTTTTGGGTTGGGTTCGGTAGTGATGTCGTGGTTCAGTTGAAAGCAGCAGTTAGTAGCATTGAGTTTAGTGGAAGTAGAGTACATGGCATCCAGTCTAGCTATTTGTGAGGCCATCTGGCTTCGCAAGATGTTGTTTGGCTTATTTGGTCAGCCGTTGAGACCTTCAGTGATATACTGTGATAATCAGAGTTGCATTAAACTCACAGAGAATCCAGTATTTCATGACAGGTCAAAGCATATCGGGATCAAATATCATTTCATCAGAGACTATGTTCAGAAGGGAGTTGTGAAGCTTGAGTATATTCCCACTGATGAGCAGGTTGCAGATATTCTTACCAAAGTCTTATCACGGGGCAAGCATGTCTACTTCAGAGACAAGATGGGTGTGGTGACGAACAACTTCCTCGGTAAGAGGGAGTGTTGAAATTTGGTTACCGAAGGACAACTGGTTCTGTAAGGCTTTGATCTTTGGCCTAGGGAAAAGTGTCCAAAAGAATTTAATTTTTCTCCTAAAGTGACTTTGTAAAGCTATAAAGTCAAATCTAATCTAAAAGTGACTTTAAGTGATAAAGTTACTAAGTCTAATTTTAAAGTGACTTTAATAAAGTCAATGTGAAATTAGAAAGGGAAAAGTGACTTTGGAAATAAATGACTAAGTGGGTCTTTATTAAAGTGGGTTGAATTAAAAAATAGAAAGTGAGATTTAAATGAGCATTTAATCTCAGCCCTAGACCTAAAGCTATCTTAGCCATTAGATTTGGGGATTCCCCAAAAGTTACTTAGGGTTAGATTAAAGGAGGAAAAAAAGGGAAAAGGTCATTCATATTCTTTCATGAGCAGATTGAGAGAGGAGGAGAGAAAGCTGAAGAGAAATTTTTGAGCGGAGGGAGAGCAACAAAAGACACACAACAAATCCGTATAGCAAGAGGGCACACTTCCCAAGGCAGAAAATTCGTACTGCAGCATTTATTGGCACAGTTACCGAGGCAAAAAATCCGTATAGTAGTTTGCACGCATTTCGAGGAAAGGACAACGCTGTTTTCGAGGAGCAGAATCAACAATTATGGGCACGATTTTCGAGGCTGATTTTCTCGGCACGAACATCGAGGAAGGGAATATTGTCATGTCCGTACAGTTTTGTACATGCAGTTTTTTGGCACTTTTTCCAGTCAGCAAGTACAACATTTATTGCTGTAATTTTTCTTGTAATTTTCTGTTTGCTGTTTGGCACAATTTTCAAGGTGCAAGGTGGCACAAAAATCGAGATAAGTGGTTTTTGGTGTTTGCTGTAATTTTTACTGTGTATTGCTATTCACTGTAAAAGCATTTATCAGAAATAAGAAGAAGCTTTCGAATTGGTTTTCCCCAAGAGTTGTAGGGGGTTTTTCCAGGGTCATGTCGACCAAAAATCAATGTTTATTTTCTCTGTGTGGCTGATTTATTTTTTCTGAGTTTTATTTCCGCATTTCAGCACTGTGAAATTTCTAGAATGTTTTCTGAAAATATTTATTTATTTAGCTTGTTGAATGTATGGCTATGGGAATGGGCATTTAACTTTATGGAAGAAATAAGGAGAAACTGAAAACCGGGGTTGGGTTATCAAATTTCTACAACAATGAGACCTCAATGGCTTATAGAGTCTACATTCCTGCACTCAGGAAGACAGTGGTGCTGTGATATCCCCACTTAGCAAATATTGCTAAGGGAGAATACAATTTTTCTCGATTTTGCTAGATTTTGATATTTTGGGTTGTTGACTTTGGTAAAGAGGGTTGGAGGACCCCACTCTCGTTTTTGGCAAAGGATTGGGCTTGACAAAGGGAAATAAGGCAAATCGAACGCCAAGTGAATTGTGGGGGCCACTCAAAAGGGAAATACTCTCCCTTTGGCAAACTCGCACTATTGGAGGGAGAGGCTCAAGTGGATCGATGTATGGTACCTACATGGAGAGAAGGAGCACAAGGATAAATAGGAGAGGCATACATCATTTGGGGTCTTTTGACATTTTGCCAAACTTCCTTACCAAGCACGCTTGAGCTGTTGAGCTAAGTCTGTTAGTGTTGTTCAGCACACTAGATTCTCAAGCGAGTTTCTCACCCCTTGCTTCGGTGGACTTCGACTGCCAGCCCAAGGAGGGAAATTGATACCTTTTGGGAGCCAATTCTAGCATTGCATTAGGCATTTCGTGGGGTTCTCTGAAGCAATCTTGTTGTGGGAGAGGACCACGCATTTCTTGGGAAAGCTAGTGGGGGAGAAGTCAACTGATTGAGTCTTTCGGGGTAACATTGGTCCTTTATTTGTTGAAGATTCAGGGTGATAGGACAACCAAATTTTGTGGAGCCTTTGCTGTAGCAGAGAGACCATTCTAGGGATTGTGTGGGCCTGCGCAGGAGGTTCTTTTGGGCAACACATGGGAGCTGAGAGTCATTTGGGACTGGATTTAGATGGGAATTTGGGAGTTATTTGGAGGGGAAATTCACCAACATTTAGCATCATTTTGGAGGGTCAGAACAATGCCATTTTTAGGAGGGCCGAAATACCAAGCCAATGGAGGAGCACGCAGAAATTGGGGTCAATTTCAGGGTTCAGAACTAGGCCAAACCATTTTTGGGGTTTGGTAGGTTATTTGAGGGAAGTCCGAGATTAATTTCTCGGAATTTTCTGAGCACGGGAAGTGGGTCAAATAACATTTTCATTCTAGCAGACAATGTCGTTTTTCTAGGGCAACGCAGGGCATAGAAGAGAGAGCACATCTAAGCATCTTGGCTTCCCATTTTTATCAGCTGGACTTGTTTAGATTGCCTTTGGCAAGCCTAGGTGCACTCACACCCTAGTCTCATTGTACTTCCGTTGCATTATAATAAAATGGCTCAGTTGGGTGCTATTTTTGGAGAAATTTTGGGTGTTTACTCGTGTTTTTAAATTTTATGTGTGCATGTGTTGTCATTGCTTGTTATCACTGTAAATTTTCCACTAGAAATATTACAGTGTTATCAAAGCATTGATCTTGGCTCAGCCGTGGGACTATTCCTATGACCTTAGAGCACTGACATAACGTTACCTACCGGAGGCATATGTACGAGATCATGGAAAGAGAGTTGGAAGTCACCCCTGACACTGAAACTCTGGAACAAGAAGTGGTGGTAGAAAACATGGCAGAACCTAAGAGTAAAGAGGAGTTAGCTTTTGAGACCCTTTTGAAGGTCTTAGTAACTTGGCCAAGGAACAAAAGGAAATGTTGGAAGAAATCAAGTAGCAAAACTGGGACAAGGGCATTCACTGAGTGTTTTTGCTTCGGGAAACTTTTGGGGCTTCCCACCAATATGACCACCACTCCCCACTGACTCACCCACATGCTTTCAGTGGGCCTACTAGGACTATGTTGCCCACATTTTTGCCCTCAGGAGCTGGTGAGTAGGTTGGCTAGGATGACATGCGGATGGGGGACTATTTTCGTGAGTGGCAATCTATGGGGGAGGAGTTTCAAGCTGCATTGACCACCTTAGATTATTTCCAGCTCAAGCAAAACGAGAGGGGCAGAGGTGCATGGGGCTCCAATGCACATAATTCAAAGCTGCAACGTACTATTGGGAGGATGTATCTCCCCACCTTTGATGGGATGTCCAAGTGCATGACTAAGGCTTTGGTGGAGAAGCTGGACACATATTTCTAGCTCAGCTGGATGAGAAAGATGGAGGTCATCAAGATGGCTACATTGCACTTGGAGGGAGAGGCCCATGATTGGTGGTTCCATGGGTTGATTGCCCTTATGTCAAAACGCTCCACAACCTCGCAAGAAGTTACACTAGCATGCCCTAGGGCACACTGCTCAAACAGACCAACAACCCCTAGCAATGCTTACCGAAGTTTTTGAGGGTGTCCGTGATGGTGTCGGATCTGTCGGATGCTCAGAGGGTTTACACTTTTGTGGAGGGTTTGCTTGAGCCCTTGCGGGGTTTGGTGATATCTTGCAGACCAACCATGCTGCAGGAGGCAGTGACTTATGTCTGGGATTTGCAGGACACAATTCCCAAGACTAAGGCACCGATTCCAACACGAGCTCCCTTTCCTCCCAGGGGTCGTGACACTGTGGCTGACCACTGAGGGCTAATCAAGGGCGTGGACAATTGGATGATGAGACTAGGAGAGACCTCCGAAGGAGGAAGCTGTCCTTCACCTGTCAGGAGCCTTGGGCACTAAGCCACAAATGCTCCACGGGAAAGGCCCATTACATTGAGGTCTTCTCTGATAGTGATTAGGAGGATGGTGTAGAGCAGGAGGTTTATGGAAGTGACAATGAGCCGCGTGCAGCAGGGGGACCACCTCCACCACAACCACCTGGGGGGGCATCTTTTGCATCTACTGGGGGATTACTTGCTTCATTGCGTGGGGTCCCCAAATACTTGACCTTGATGATCTGAGGCACACTGCAGGGGCAGTGTGTCTTTGTTTTGGTGGACAGTGGGGCCACCCACAACATCATTGATGTGCAAATGGTGTAGAGGAGGGGCATCGCTATTGTAATATTCCCAAATTTTCACCTGATATTTGGAATATTAGAGTTTTTAACTTTCTTAATGAATTAAGTAAATAGAAGGGTGGAGGGACCCATAATCCTCAATATGAATAAATATCCTCTTTTTGTGTGTGAATGTGGATTAATTAAGCCTAGATCTACATAATGAGGTAGTTGAGCAACTACTAATGTGAATAGAATTGGAGATCATGTCTCATTAATGAGATAGATCATGGAGGTTGACACAGTCAACTAAGATCTTGAAGAGGTCAAACAGGTGATCATGGAGCATTCATGATGAGATGATGGAGGAAGTTGTGCAATTAATGCACACATGATGGAGGGGGTGTACATTGCACCTAGACATGATGGATGACTTGGATAGACAACACAGTGAAACATGTAGGATCTTGTCCACATGCACAACGTAGTTTAGATGCGGGCCAAGGCATGGGAAGGCTCAAACACTATATAAAGAAGATGGAGGCAAGAATGAAGACATGCTTGAGATTATTGATGTTGAGGATCTGTTTAGTTCTGGAATTTTCATGTGACATTCCATTGCTTTCTTGGGCTGTTTAGCAAAGATTGCAAGTGCTCTTTAACACAGGGTGTTCTTGGTCGGGAATACCACCTCTTTCATTGAGTAGCTCTTATATTTGCCTACTTTCTGCAGAACATTCATATTCAGAAATTGCAGATTTCTGAAGATCAGTTTAGACGTTGGAGGTTGTCTTCAGTATTTCAGTTGGAGAATTGTTGAAGGTTTATTCCTATCACCTTGGGCTTAAAGATCAACATTCCTAGAGCTTCATTTTAGATCTGGCATCAGGCCAAAAGTTATTGACCTCCTAGGAGCAGTAGTTCCATCTATAATTACGATGTTCATATTGCAGATCCAAAGGAGGGAGGAAGTTGCTAGCATTTCAGCTAGTAATCCTGTGAGGGATCATCCCCTCACCTTGCCATCAGTGTTTCCATCAGCCTGGAGTTTATTGCAACATATTTCAGCAGGCATAGAGCCTCTCTTTCCCTTACAACACAATTTTTATGAGCAATTGTGTTGCAGCAACTGTAATCACCATTGGAGGAGTGATAAGCTAGATCTAGAGCTTCTAGCTTGTAGATCTGAAGGAGGGATCAACCCTTCAAGCTTAGATCTGATCTTGTGACACATTTCAACCATCTATTTGTTAGATCTAGCTTCAGATCTGTAATCCCAACAAATCAAGGATCAAGCCCTAGGAGGGTGATTTTCCAAAGTTGTAGATCTGAAAAATCCTTTCCGAGTTATCTTGGGAATCTATCACATTGGCCAGATCTTGAATATTGGCATCATCAGAGCTCTAGATTTCAGTAGATCTCCATTTTCCTTTTTAGCATGCAGTCATATATTCATATTCTGCTGAAGGGACAACACAGTATTTGCTTCCAACAGATCTCCAGTTACGCAATGCCTACTTTGGCATGTTTTCAGGGTGATTCTAGGCCATATCTTTAGCTAGATCTACTCATATTTTGTACATTGTGTAACTGAATCATCTCCATATAATAAAATGGCTTAACTTCTCTGTAAATTCTGATGTTGTCTTGAGATTTATTGTTTACTTAGTTGTAGTTCTTATATTGTGTTTAAGCATTACTACATTCTCCCCTTTTGGGATATTACAATGGTATCAGAGCATGATCTTTGGCTTAGCTTGTGGACACTTCATCTTTTGTATCAAAAGAAGAAGCAGATAGATGAGATCTATCATGAAGGGGGATAATTTTGTCACTCCTCTCTTTAGATCTATGCAAGATCTCTCCAAGGAGGTCTATCAAATGAAGAAGGAAAGGCAAAGGAAGGATCCAAGAAGAAGATTTGAAGAGGAAGGTCCAAGCACTTCTTATCAGCAGAAAAGAAAACAGGAGAATCATAGATCTCCTCATAGATCTACTATGCCCACTTTCTTTGGAAAAGGTGAAAGGTATAGAAATGAAGAAAGAAGAGAACCTGAGACTCATGAGACTCTCAGTGTGTATCTTGAAGAGTACAAGGAACAGTCTAGAGCTTTCAAAGAAAGTCTAACTCTCCAAGAATTCTTTGAACTCAAGGAAGAAAGAAGATCCTACAACAGCAATAGAAGAAAGTGGCACAATAGATTCTATTTGCCTACATTTGATGGGTCTTCCTCAGGCACTGTTAAGGCTTGGAGGAAAGAGTTAGATACATTTTTCATGCTACTTCATGTGGCTGAAAAAGAGGCTGTCCAAATTGCAGCACTTCATCTTTTAGGTGAAGCAAATGTTTGGTGGTTTAGTCACATGGAGCATGCAAAGGTGACTAAATATTCAGATTTCTTTCACAAGTTGAGGAAGAAGTTTGATGTGAAGAAGACAAAGATGTGTCAGAAAGAGACATTTCCTAAGGAAACAAAGGAGGATGTCATTCTTGTCACTTTGGACAAGAAGGCACTACATTCACCACCAGCTGCAAAAGTACTTACATCCGGAGAAGAGACACTTGCAACCTTGCAAGATAGTCTTGAGCTCTTGACACATAGAGTCCCATGCATGAGGAAGAGGAGGAAGATTCTGGCGCTGGTATATTGGTAGAAGAGCAACCATCTCTCTTACGAGCAATTGGAGACACCATTGTCCCGGTTGGAGGAACTCTTGTGTTCTGTCAAGAGGTTCCCACATATCAGTTGATCCAAGGCATGCATACACATTCATCACCTATTGTTTCAGTGGATCTTATTGAAACTTGTGGGGACATGCCATCGGGGCCAATGCATAGCCAAGGGTTAGATCAAAATGTTGATTTGAAGCAGCAACATATCATAGCGTAGAGGACCCTTGAGTTGAAGTTTGGATTTTCAGAAAATGGGATGAGCATGATCCTATGTACAATGACTAGTTATAAGATCAGTATTGTACCTTGCTTTGAGACAACATATGTATTACCTTGCAGATCTACAACGTTGTCACTTAGTAGCAGTGATAATGAAGAGGCCCCACTATTCTTGGAGCATTCTGAAGGTAGCTTCACTCATGAAGCAATGGAGGACAAGATGATGAATGGTAGACATCTGGAGATGAGAAATCTTTTCTCCTTTCTTGATGACACTTTCTCAATGAGCATCTCACAGCACAAAGAGAGACTTCTACCTGCAGCAGATCCAAAACTTTAGTGGCTTTGGAAGGCCATGGATGAGAAGAAAATCTCATTAAGAGATCTCATTGGAGGTGCACTTCAACATTTCATGGAGTGCAAGGTTCTTCATCAGTTTGAGGAGGTTGGTGTCTTACAATGGGAGGATACCAAGTATTTGCAGAATGAGATCCATCATCCACATTGGAATGAATGGTTGATAGTATGGAGCAAGGGGTTGCCAAACCACTTGCAAACATATGACACAGGCCAACAAGAAGCATGGATGCACTGGTTGCTCTTGGGTGAGTATGGTTACTACCCAAAGATTCATATTTTCTTGTCTCATGCCTTATGTCTCAATGATAGAATGCATAAGAAAAAGGCATGGTTGCTATGGTTGTTGAGAAAAGAGTTTGGAGTCTGGACATCACATGTTATATCTTGTGTCTTTGTATTTACTCTTGTTTGGGATATGTCTCATGTCTTTACATGTATTTCTTTTTGGGATGTATCTCATGTTCATGTATGTACCTGGGTTTGGGAGAAAGTGTAACTCTCACATGTTGTGGCATAAAGGAGCTTGTTTGTATTATGTTGATGAGACATCTCACATGTCCATTACTTTATTGTTGCTCCATGACTTGCATCATGATAATGCAAGAAGGCAGCAAGAATCCTTGTTGCTTTGGTTACTATTGGGAGAGTATGGGCTAAATTATTCCCATACATTGCATGACATTGTTGGAGGATGGCAACAAGAGGTCTTACCGCGTTGGCTTCCTTTGGGTGATTATGGTCATTGTACATGGTATGATGATGTGAAGGAGCAACGAGATGCCTTGTTAAGATGGCTTCTCTTGAGAGAACATGGCCACTACATTTGGTACAATGATGATGTGGGGTGGCAGCGAGAGGCATTGTTGCGTTGGTTTCTTTTGAGAGAGTATGGCTCTCATATTCTCATTGATGATTTGCCATGGCAACAAGAAGCATTGTTGTGATGGCTTCTTTTGAGAGAGTATGGCTCTCTTATTTGTTTTCATGATCTAGCATGACAACAGGAGGCTTTGCTGCATTGGTTTTTATTAGGAGAATATGGTTTGACATTGTTTATGTTTTCCCATATGTCTCTACTTCTTATTTTTCACTATGATGATATGATGTTTAATTCCTACATGGCCAACATGGCTAATGATGAGAGCATTGATGTATGTAATCTACTCTATGTATCATGGGTTGGAGAGATAGTTCATGAGTTGGGACTTTCCACTTTGGGAATGAACCACTTTATCTTATATATCCCATGTATAGAGGAGAACTTTGTTCATCATATAGTTGCCACTTGGAGATTTATGGATGGGGATGGGTATCTAACTTTTTAGTTGGAAGCCATCCTAGACAGTCTAGAGAGGCAGCTTTGGAGCTGGACATACATGACACATTGTGACAGATGGGAAGGCCTTCCAGATGAGGATGCCATTTGGAGGGAGGATGTTTGCTGTAGCATCCACTTTTGCAGTTGCTCGAGGACAAGCAACATTCTGCGGAGGAGGACTGTAATATTCCCAAATTTTCACTTGATATTTGGAATATTAGAGTTCTTAACTTTCTTAATGAATTAATTAAATAAAAGGGTGGAGGGACCCATAATCCTCAACATGAATAAATATCCACTTTTTGTGTGTGAATGTGGATTAATTAAGCCTAGATCTACATAATGAGGTAGTTGAGCAACTACTAATGTGAATAGAATTGGAGATCATGTCTCATTAATGAGATAGATCATGGAGGTTGACACAGTCAACTAAGATCTTGAAGAGGTCAAACAGGAGATCATGGAGCATTCATGATGAGATGGAGGAAGTTGTGCAATTACTGTACGCATGATGGAGAGGGTGCACATTGCACCTAGACATGATGGATGACTTGGATAGACAGCGCAGTCAAACATGGAGGATTTTGTCCACATGCACAGCATAGTCAAACATGGAGGATCTTGTCCACTTGCACAACGCAGTTTAGATGAGGGCCAAGGCATGGGAAGGCTCAAACACTATATAAAGAAGATGGAGGCAAGAATGAAGACATGTTCGAGATTATTGATGTTGAGGATCTGTTTAGATCTGGAATTGTCATGTGACATTCCATTGCTTTCTTGGGCTGTTTAGCAAAGATTGCGAGTGCTGTTTAGCACAGGGTGTTCTTGATCAGGAATTCCACCTCTTTCATTGAGTAGCTCTTGAAAGAGTATTGTACTTCATTCTACATTGGGCATTGGTGCCACTTATATTTTCCTACTTTCTGCAGAACATTCATATTCAGAAATTGTAGATTTCTGAAGATCAGTTTGGAAGGTGGAGGTTGTCTTCAGTGTTTCAGCTGGAGAACTGTTGAAGGTTTATTCCTATCACCTTAGGCTTAAAGATCAGCATTCTCAAAGCTTCATTTCAGATCTGGCATCAGGCCAAAAGTTATTGACCTCCTAGGATCAGTAGTTCCATCCAGAATTACGCTGTCCATATTGCAGATCCAAAAGAGGGAGGAAGTTGCTAGCATTTCAAATAGTAATCCTATGAGGGATCATCCCCTCACCTTGCCATCAGTGTTTCCATCAGCTTGGAGTTTATTGCAGCGTATTTTAGCAGGCATAGAGCCTCTCTTTCCCTTACAACGCAGTTTTTATGAGCAGTTGTGTTGCAATAGTTGTAGTCACCATTGGAGGATTGAGAAGCTAGATCTAGAGCTTCTAGCTTGTAGATCTGAAGGAGGGATCAACCCGTCAAGCTTAGATCTGATCTTGTGACATATTTCAGCCATCTATTTGTCAGATCTAGCTTCAGATCTGTAATCCTAGCAGATCAAGGATCAAGCCCTAGGAGGGTGATTTTCCAAAGTTGTAGATTTGGAAAATCCTTTCTGGGTTATCTTGGGAATCCATCACATTGGGCAGATCTTGAGTCTTGGCATCATCAGAGCTCTAGATTTCAGTAGATCTGCATTTTCCTTTTCAGCTTGCAGAGATATATTCATATTCTGCTGAAGGGACAACGCAGTATTTGCTTCCAGCAGCTCTCTAGTTACGCAGTGCCTACTTTGGCATGTTTTCAAGGTGATTCTAGGCCATCTCTTTGGCTAGATCTACTCAGATTTTGTACGTTGTGTAACTGAATCATCTGCATATAATAAAATGGCTCAACTTCTCTGTAAATTCTGATGTTGTCTTGAGATTTATTGTTTACTTAGTTGTAGTTCTTATATTGTGTAAAAGTATTACTGCATTCTCCCCTTTTGGGATATTACAGCTATGGAGTAGTTTGAGGGGTTTTCTGTCCTTGTGCCACGGGATAGGACCATGTAGTGCACCTGATATGTCCCTGTGTTGACAATGACCGTGGGGAATTACTCAATGACAGACCATTTCTTTGTGGTGGATGTGCCAGACACCAATGTGTTGATGGGTGTCCAGTGGCTTTACTCTCTTTGGCGAGTGACCACAGATTGGCAGAAGTTGGAGATGGAGTTCATGGGGCCAGATGGGAAGTTAGTTGTCTTGAGGCGCATGCACTCATACCCACCACAAACAGTCTTGACACACAGGATGGAGGCCGACTTGAGGCATAGGGACATTGAGTGGGCAGTGGAGCTGAGGATCTCGGAGGCTGGGGGCCAGCCCCAACCACCACACCCAGATATTCAGGCTTTTTTAAGACAGGTACCCGACGGTGTTTGGGGAGATCCCACTAGGACGACCACTCGATAGGGGATTCAAGCACATTATTGAGCTAGAGCCAAGGGTACAGGCAGTTATCGCCACCCCCTACTGACATCCCAAGGCCTATCGGGATGAGATTGAGTGAGCCATCCAAGAGTTGTTGGCATTGGGGCACATTAGGCCCAATTCCAGCCCCTACTGGTTGTTCTGGTGAAGAAGGATGGCACATTGCGAATGTGCATTGACTTTCGGGCATTGAACAAGAAGACATAGAAGAACCACTCTCACATACCCCAAATTGATGTGATGACGGATGAATCAAAGAAGCCAAGTACTTCCCTAAGATGATGGACCTGCGTTCAGGGTACCATCAGATCAGGGTGTGTGAGAAAGGACATTCCCAAGACGACCATTCCCTGCCACTATGTGTATTTCGAGTTTTTGGTGATGCCCTTTTGGCTAACCAACGCACCAACCACATTCTAGTCTTGCATGAACCATGTGTTCCGTGGGAAGTTGAGGTGTTATGTCCTTGTCTTCTTTGACGACATTTTGATCTATAGCAGGACATGGGAGGAGCACACTTGCAACATCTGAAGGAGGTGCTCAAGATCTTGGAGGGACAAGAGTTCTATGCGAAGCTGTCCAAGTGCGAGTTCGGGCTAACATAGATGCTTTACTTGGGACATATCATTGGAGGAGATGGGGTGCGGGTGCGCCAGGAGAAGATGAGGGCCATTTTGGTCCGGCCTACGCCCAGGAACATGATGGAGCTACAAGGATTCTTGGGCATTTGCACCTAATACAGGAAGTTCGTGAAGGGGTTCTCACAGTTGGCAACACCCTTTATTGATCTGACCAAGAAGGGTGCATTTGGATGGACAAACGTGGCATAGAAGGCCTTGAGCGTCACAAATAGGTGATGAGTAGCTGTCTCCTGTTGGCACTTCCAAATTTCGCACAACCTTTTGTGCTTGAGTGCGATGCCTCCGGAGAGGTCCTAGGGGTGGTCTTGATGCAAGGGGCCAGCCGATTGCTTTCGAGAGCTAGAAGCTACTTCCCCATGAGTGGTTGTACTCCATTTACGACAAAGAGACGCTGGCCTAGGGTTGCATGAGAGCATCTCCCCCCCCAATCAAACTTGCTCCCGAAGCACGCTCCCTTCGAGAGCGACCTCAGGAGCACGTTCCCAAAATCGCTCTCGCAGGGAGCAAATTTCGAGGGTGACTTTGGGAGCGAAATTTTCGCTCCTTAACCTTTTTTGCAAAAATATTTCAAATGCAATTTTTTTCTTCGAATAAACAATAATTTTTGAGTGGGGCAACCTAATGATCAAGCCTATGGCCCTAGTATTGATATTCGATTCATGGTAATGTTAAATTTTAAAGTAAAAATGACATTCTCCTTAATCTTCATTTTCATTCTTTTATTTAAATTTTTAACATACCATGAAATGACTCAGGATTTTGAGAGTGGTTCCGACCTCATTGGATTTCATATGGAGAAAGTAGAATTTTAGATTTCATTCAAAATCCAAAAGACTTATTAGTTTTTCAGGATTTTAGGATTGGGGGGATTGCAATGTTTCCATTGGATTTTGTCATGTATTAGGGTATGGAACTCGTATTTAATCATGAGCACCAATCCCTCTATGTACCTTGATGTTAGTGACATTGGTTGTCAAACTCCTCTATCATGACCCTACTGAAAATGTACCCATCACTCAAACAAAATCTTGACAAGACATGCTATGTTTTTTCTATCTTATGTTAATGCTTAGAGGGTGATATTAATGACAAAGATCCCTATACAAATCCAGAGGTAATGGCAAAGATACCTGTGGATATTAATGCTTAGAGGGCGATATTAATGATAGAGATCTTGATTTTCCAACAAGACTAAAAAATTAGACATTTCTCGTGGCGGCAAGAGGCCCAAGCATTAGTAATAGATAATAGATTTACTTGTCTTTTCTAGTTTCTAGTAGTTTTTATAACTGTTGACTCTTTCATATATTTATTATTTATTATGATATTTTTTGTAAACAATATATGACAATTTAAGTTTGAAGTTGGCAATTATAACTCATTGGTAATGAATTATGAGTATGATGCTTCGTGAAAGTTGAAAGTTGTCTCATTTCATTTCATTTCATGTTAGATTTTTTATATAATTTTGGTGATAAATGATGATAAATGTTATGTAATGAATTTTGAAAGCTTGAAACTTTAGGATTGATGAATCATGAGACTCGATAAGTTGTATGTTACTAACTTGTGGATGTGGTTGATGAAGATTATAATTTCTATATGATTGATTTTATATGGTTCAATCTATGTTTTTATGCTTTTAATATCTATTCCATCATTCTACATGCTTTTGTTGACATATATGCATCAAAATATATAAAATTATATATTATATAAAAATTTGCTCCCGAACCGAGCTTTTGAAAATGTCGCTTCCTGCTCCCACTCCCGCTCCTACTCCTGCTCCCTGCTTTTGCTCTCGCTCCCATGTAACTTTGTGCTAACCATCATGCATACATTGACGAAGTTTAGATAGTACCTGGTGGGCAACAGGTTGAGGGTGAAGACATCACAACAACCTCAAATTTTCCCTAGAGCAGAAACAATTGCAGGAGAGGCAGCGAAAATGGGTGAGCAAGTTCCAGGCGTATGACTTTGAGATTGAGTATGTCAAGAGCCTCTAGTACGTGGTGGTGGATGCATTGTCTGGGAGACCGACTACCTTGTCACTCATGAGTATTTCCCCGGACTGGAGGGTGTAGTTGCTAGTGGAGTACTCCAAGGATCGTCATGCATGCGAGATCCTTGATGACACAATCCCGTATGACCGACACGATGTGATGAATGAGGTGCTTTACTACAACGACCAGATCTATTTGGTGCCCAAGTCCCAACTAAGGGAGAATATTATGCAGGCCGCCCATGACTCACCATTGTCTGAACAGTAGGGGTTTACCAAGACATACAGGGCTATTAGGGAGTGCTTCTCATGGAAGGGCCTCAAGGATGATGTTTTGAGGCACGCCCAACATTGTGACACATTCTAGAGGAACAAGGGTGAACAGACACACCCTACTGGGTTATTGCAGCCTCTTCCCATCCCTAAGGGGAAGTGGGAGAGTATTTCGATGGATTTCATTATGGGGTTGTCTGCAGTACTGGGAAAAGATTGCATTTACGTGGTGGTCGACAGATTGACCAAGTTTGTCCACTTCTTTGCCATCTTCGCTCGGTTCTCAACCTCACAGGTAGTCGAGCTGTTCTTCAGAGAGGTGTTCTGACTACATGGTCTTCCAAAGACCATTGTCAGTGACCGTGACAAGAGATTTATGGGAGGATTTTGGCAGGAGTTGTTTCGATTTGTGGGTATTGAGCTTACTTTGAGCACTAGCTATCATCCCAGACTGACAGACATACAGAGATTGTGAACAAGTGGTTGGAGGGCTATTTACACAACTATGTGACGGGCCAGCAACGTGCATGGATACGATGGTTGCATTTGGGCGAGTACTGCAATAACATGACTTACCACATGTTCATAGGTATGTCTCCATTCCGAGCCTTGTACGGTTATGATGCATTGACTTTTGCTGACATGGTTTTTGGAGACAGCAAGGCCCCTAGGGCCAAGGATTGGATACAGGAGAGTTAGGATATTCTCCAGGCTCTCAAGGATAGCTTATAGACTGCGCAGAACTAGCAAAAACTGTACGCTGATAAGGTCGAGTAGAGAGGCAGTTTGAGGTTGGAGATTTGGTCTTCTTGAGACTCTCGCTGTACAGACAGTCCACGCTCAAGCAAAAGGGGGCTGAGAAGCTTAACCCTCGTTTTTATGGGCCATATCAGGTCACCAGACAGGTTGGAGATGTAGCGTATGAGTTGGAGCTGCCTTAGTGGAGCAAGGTCCATAACATATTCCATGTATCTTGCTTGCAAAAGGCATTGGGACAACGGGTGATAGCAACTTTAGAGTTGCCACCCTTGGATGATGAGGGACATTTGGTCTTGGAGACTGAGGCTATTTTGTACACCAAGGAGAGGCGATTGTGGAATAGGGTCATCAAAGAATTCTTGATCAGACGGAGGAATTTGCCTGATGAGGATGCCACTTGGGAGGGTGAGCAGGTACTCCATCCCCCATCTTTGCAGTTGCTTGGGGACAAGCAACATTTAGGCGGGGAGGACTGTGATATCCCCACTTCATAAATATTGCTAAGTGAGAATACAATTTTGCTCGAGTTTGATATTTTGGGTTGTTGACTTTGGGAAAGAGGGTTGGAGGAACCCACTCATTTTTGGCTAAGGATTGGGCCCGACATCAGGAAATAAAGCAAATCGAATGCCAAGTGAATTGTGGGGGCCACTCAAAAGGGAAATATGATCCCTTGGGAAAACTCACACTTTTGGAGAGTGAGGCTTGAGTGGATCGATGTATGGGACCCACATGGAGAGATGGAGCTCAAGGATAAATAGGAGAGGCATACATCATTTGGGGGCTTTTGACATTTTGACAAACTCACTCACCAAGCACGCTTGAGTTGTAAGTCTGCTAGTGTTGTTCAGCATGCGAGATTCTCAAGCGAGTTTCTCACAACTTGCTTCGGTGGACTTTGAGTGTGAGCCCAAGGAAAGAAATCGATACCTTTTGTGAGCCAATTCCAGTGTTGCATCAGGCATTTCGTTGGGCTTTCGCCAACAGTCTAGGCATGGGAGAGGACCACACATTTCTTGGGAAAGCCAGTGGGGGAGCAATCAACTGATTGAGTCTTCCAGGGGAGCATTGGGCCTTTATTTGATGAAGATTCAGGGTGATAGGACAGCCAAATTTTGTGGAGCCTTCACTGTAGCAGAGAGACCATTCCAGGGACTGCGTGGGCCTGCGCAGGAGGTTCTTTTGGGCAGCATGTGGGAGCTGAGGGTGTGTCCATTTGGGGATGGATTGAGATGGGAATTTGGGAGTTATTTGGAGGGGAAATTCACCAGCATTTAGCATCATTTTGGAGGGTCAGAACAGTGCCATTTTCAGGAGGGCCGAAATACCCACAGCCAATGGAGGAGCATGTGCAAATTGGGGTCAATTTTGAGGGTCAAAAGTAGGCCAAACCCTTTCTGGTGTTTGGTGGGTTTTTTGAGGGGAGTCCGAGATTAATTTCTCGGAATTTTCTGAGCACGAGAAGTGGGTCAAATAGCAATTTCATTCCAGCTGACAATGCAGTTTTTCCAGGGCAGTGCAAGGCATAGAGGAGAAAGCGCATCTCAACATCCATGCTTCTTATTTTTATCACCTGGACTTGTTTAGCATGCCTTTGGCAAAGTCCAAGTGCACTCACAACATACTCTCATTGTGCTTCCGTTGCATTATAATAAAATGGCTCAGCTGGGTGCAATTTTTGGAGAAATTCTTGGTGTTATGTGTTTAAATTTTATGTGTGCATGTGCTGATATTGCTTGTTATCGTTGTAAATTTTCCACTAGGAATATTACTAGGAATATTACAGGAGCAGAGGGATGTCAAATTTGAGGAGGATAGGGCTCTTAGAAAATCTTGTGGCTCAGTGCCAGAAGTAGCAAAAGTTCAGGAGCATGAAGCACCAAAGGAAGAATGGAGACTGCCATTACAGATTACAGGACCCCAGACTTATGTAGGACAAGTAGCATGAACATGAGAAGCAGGATGTTCCATTTACCTAGGTCAATACTTCTAGGAATAAGAGGTTGAAATTGGAAGAGTGTATTTTAAGGGAAGCTCAAGAAAAGGTGGATCCACCTAGGACTTTAGTCAGGGATAGTAGACCACCACAAAGATTTTCCAGTTACATGGCTCTTATGAGCAAGTTGATTTGGGCCGAGCCTTCTGGTTTTCAGGAGGCATCTAAGCAGCAAGTGTGGAGGGATGCTATTGTGGAAGACTATTCTTCCATAATGAAGAATGATGTATGGGAGGTTGTGCAATGACCAGCAGGGAAATTAGTGGTGTTGGCCAGGTGGATCTATAAGATTAAACATGCTGCTGATGTTAGTGTTGAGAAGTTCAAAGCTCGGTTCTTGGCTAAGGGGTTCTCTTAGAGAGAGGGAGTTGACTATTATGAGACATTCTCCCCTGTAGCCAGGTGTTCCTCCATCAGGGTCGTGATTTCCATTGTTGCAAAGGTGGGTTGGAAGATGCATCAGATGAACGTCAAGACGGCATTTCATAATGGTGTGATTGAGGAGGAGGTCTATATGGAGCAGCTGGAGGGCTTTGAGGTGCATTGGGGGGATTCCCATGTATGTAGGTTAAAGAGAGCATTGTATGGACTCAAGCAAGCACCATGTGCATGGTATTCTAGGATAGACAACTATCTGCAAGGGATGGACTTGACCAAGAGTGATGTTGACTCAAACCTATATTACATATTGGTTAGGGGAGAGACACTTATTCTTGTGTTATATGTAGATGACTTGTTTCTTACAGGTTCATAGGAGCTCATTGCAGATTGCAAGAGGGGTCTTGCTTCAGAGTTTGAGATGAAAGATATGGGGTTGATGCACTACTTTTAGGGGCCAGAGGCGTGAGAAAAAGATGGACAGATCTTCCTTGGATAGGGGAAGTACGCTATGGAGATCTAAAAGCAATTTAGGATGCAGGACTGCAGGCCTATGGCTATGCCAATGGTGACCAACTGGAAGAAAATAGATGCTTCCAAGTCAGTAATAGTGGATCCCACTTTATACAGGCAGCTGATTGGCTCTCTTATGTACTTGGTCAACACCAGACTGGATATATGTTTTGCAATCAATACACTTAGTCAATATATGGTTGAGCCAAAGTGAGTGCATTGGGTGTCTGCGAAACACATACTAAGGTATCTGTGTGGTACGATGGAGTATGGGTTGAGTTATGTCTAGGGAAATGGAGTAAAGCTAGTGGGTTATTCGAATGTTGACTAGGTAGGTAGTGCAATTGACATGAAAAGTGCATCAGGTCGCTTTTTTAGCTTGGGGTTTGGACTCTGGAGCTATTTCTTGGTTTAACAGGAAGCAAAAATTAGTTGCATTGAGTTCCGCTGAGGCTGATGGCAACATGCGAGGCCATTTGGCTTTGGAAGTTACTCATGGGGCTGTTTGATCAGTAGTTGGACCCGACTATGATGCATTGTGACAATCAAAGCTGCATCAAGCAGAAAAAAATTCCCACAGGTCAAAACTTATAGACATTAAACATTACTTCATTCGGGACTGTGTATAGAAAGGCAGGGTGAAGCTGCAATATGTACCTATGGATGACCAGGTTGCAGACATACTCACGAAGGCTTTGATGAAAGGCAAGTTCTTCTTAAGGGACAAGTTGGTGGTGGTGCAGAACACCTTCTTCAGTAAGAGGGAGTGTTAAAAATTGTAGTTTA
This sequence comes from Pinus albicaulis, assembly GCA_034641835.2. Classification (NCBI taxonomy): domain Eukaryota; kingdom Viridiplantae; phylum Streptophyta; class Pinopsida; order Pinales; family Pinaceae; genus Pinus; species Pinus albicaulis. Next base: position 452,423,527 of record CM076577.1, read on the forward strand.
GAACTTTGGATAGGTGTCTCTGCATAGGCCTTGTTTCCAGGAATGCAAAAGACAACTTGATAATTACTTATTTCAGCAGTTTAATTATTCCCAAGTTTCGCTTAGGAAAGTACATGGATTAAATTAATTAATGTAAACTTAAGTTAAAAACTTAAATGATGACCCATGGTATTCTAATGACCCATGGTGTTTGGCCTTGGAAGAATTATAAATTGCTGGAATGAGTGAATGGACACATTATTTTTGAAATCACTTTGAGTGGGAGAGAAGATGGTCGGCTTGGGTGAAAAATAGGAAAGTTGAGCAGCTGAGGAGAGGGGCCATACTCTAGGCTGAGTGAACAGGAAAAGAGGTAATGTTTTTTGCTGAAGAGGTCGTGTCCTGGGTTGTGGAAGGGGCTGTATGCTGCTGTGTAAAGAATCCATGCTTCAGGCCATACCAAGCTGAAGGGAAGGACTGATTTCTGGAGCTGTTGATTGGCTGTAATATCTCTGTTACTGCTGCTGTAATATTTTCCTGAAACTTAATAAAATTTCTATTTGCTAGTTTTTCCCCACATTGGGTATTTCCAGAGTAAATAGCTCTATTAAAATAGTGTTTGAATTTTTGTTTTTTGGTGTGCATAAGTTGTTAGAAGCTCAGTTGTGTTAACTGTGCACAGATTTCAGATTTAAATTTTCTGGGTTTTCAGTAAAAATAAAATCTGAGTATAAAAATTTACTCGCACATTAATCTGATTGCTGGGCTTAGAGAATTTGACAATTGAATGAGGGCATCCTATCAGCTTGTGTTGTTGTCTACATGCATGCGATATTCTTTGCCCTCATTGTTTGATTGATAACACTCAGTCTCTAGTTCTGACTACTTTGATGAAAGTCATTTCAGCTTTTTCAATGATTTATTTAGAAGTGCTTATTGAGTTCTTACCTCTCTTGTCCCAAGAAAGGTGCATGGTTGCTTATTAGTTCGTACTTTGAAGCACTCTTGTTGATACTTGACATGTGAATTTGATCAGATCACTCTACTTCTGTAGGAATCTTTGTTTTCTTGGAGCACTTCGTTGATATTTGAGAATCTTGCATTATGTGCATCTTTGTTGGTATACGATCAACTGCAACACACTTTTTGCCATTTTCATGTCATTTAAGGAGACTGCTGCAGATTGGCAGCATTGTGGAATTTCTTCTCTCTAACCTGATTGCTTGTGTCTATGCTTGTTGAAACTTGAAACAAACAATTGTATTCTTCACGAATTCTGAAGAGGTTCAGGTGAATATTTTGGTTTTAGAGGCTATAATTTTGAGGAACTACTCTCCTTTTAATCAATTCTGTTCCTTGTTATGTTGGGGTTTTTGTCAAATTTTGATGATATTTTTTCGTTCCTACCCAAATCAATTTTAAGGGGGATTATGTAATGCTGATTTGATCATCATTTTTTTTATGCACACATATCCTTCCCAAATTGAAGAAGAAGGGGAGATATGATTTGGTGCATATTTACTTGGCCAGACATATGAGAAAGGGACGGTTGTCATATTTTGTCATTTCAGTGATTCTTCCCTAAGTCAGGTTTTAGGGGGGATGGTAGTAATAATGATTATCTCCTGATTTTGACTCAGGAAGTTATATGTAGCATGACAACAAATCAAGCCCTTAGAGGTGAAGCTATTAAATGTTGTAGAAGGAACAAGACAAGATCCTAAGTCGGTCGATCTTGTGGGAGATCACCCCCAGGAATTGGGAGATTGTTCTAATATTGACAAACCCCATTAATTTAGGTTGATACCCACAACTCTTGTTGTGTCCTTGTAAACTATTCATACATCGGGCAATCATGAATTGAAAAGAGCATTTTGTGAGCGCATGTTTCCTCTGCACATTATAGAGGTTTTACAACCAAAAATCCAGTGTCTCTGTTTTATTTAACGTGTAATATGTTATTAGATTGTTTGCATATTGGATTGATCTTAATGATGTCCAATTCCAATGTTAAAATTCAAAAATAAGTGTATATTGCTGCCTCGATATCTAATTGCCTATCATGACCTATTTAGTGGACTCCCGTGGACTTCTTGACCCACTCGAATTTATTTCATTTCATTGACTTAGAAAGTGTATCAGCAATCTTCTCTTCAGTTTCACAAATAACCAACAGCACCATGTGAGACGGTTAGACTCGACCATTTTCCTTGCGAAATAATATTACACATCTTTGTGTTTCAATCTGACATGATAAGTTGGGTTCTTTCCATTGCCATCACACTCTGGTTGTCAACATGTATCTTCCTTGTGAAATAATATTACACGTCTTTGTGTTTCAATCTGACATGATAAGTCCGGTTCTTTCCGTTGCCATCACACTCTGGTTGTCAACATGTATCTTCGTTAGCTTTGCCATTATGGAGCCTTAAATCTTTGCATAACTGTTAAAACCACAACACTTCGTTACACGCCATGTACATTTGCTCGACAATGCCACAAGTTCGTGTTTTCTTCTAAAATTCCTATTGTCACTGTTACCAGTAAAAATATAACAAGTAGTTGATTTCTATTTATGTTGTTTGCTCGTCCAAGACTTGTCTAGAGTTTAATTTCATTCAAAACACGCCGTTGTATTTAAGGGCTGGTTTGCTTAGCTTGATAGATTTCACCCATGATTTGATTGAGGAAATAAAATAGTTTTCCAAATGCCATGAAATGTAATTATAGAGATGATCATCCCAAGATTGGCCAAGTAAAGATGAGAGGATTGTGTCACCTTCTGGTGCTGTTTTCTAGTTTAAGAGTTGTATGTAAGGTTCAAAGGTTTATGTTTATTTCTCTCTGTTGTGACTATTATCATGGGATGATTTTGCAGTTTGAAAAAGTCTGAGGTGTATATGTTTGGCAAGTGGATGCAGGTATTAATTGGAAGCAAGTGAACTGTACATAATTTTTTGTGCAAAGATAGAGGTCTGTCATGACATGAAGATTTTCATCGTACTAATAACGAAGCAGAGATGCTGTCTAAAAGAATTTGTTTGTGTCATGGTCGTTTGGCTCGAACATCAAATCCAGTATGAAAGCTGATTATTACAAAATTGGCATTATAGAAGTACGTTAGGCACATGATTATTTTTAGGGAGCTTGATGACGATCAAGCAGCATGACGTATAGCTTCAGAGAGATTTACTTAAATCCGCAGACCTATTTTGAAACCTTTTAAATTCCTATCAGATCTGGAGTTATTTTAAGTTATAAGCCCATTTTCTTGATTTAAGTTAAAACCATGCTCCTTTGAAGTTATGCTCTATGTGTATTTGGCATAAATGATAAAATCATCCTGATTGGCATCACATGGAGGTGACAACAAAAATGATTTTTCAGTTTTTTAGTAGTGGAGTATGTCTTCTTTGTCGTTTATTTGATGTCAAAGTCTTGTATATTTTGGTTATACTTATCTCTAAATCTTGAAAATAGTTTCCAATCTTTTTGGCATGTATTTCTATTTCTGAGATGTTCTCGAATATAAATCTAGAACGCTTTTTTGGAAGATGAGGTATTTATCAATGGTTTCTGATCTTGGAAAACCATCCAGGCTATTTCTGGGCAGTAACAAAAATCTTGTGTCGTTGGTGATTTCTGGACTCTTAATAAATAAAACATTCTACGTTCTCAATCTTTTTTCAGGTTATTATCACTGGAGTTTCTGAACGCATTCCTTTTATCAAATTTGCAATTTTGAACTGAATAAATTGCTGTTAAGACATTCTTTTTAGCAAAATTGTAATTTTGAATTAAAGAAGTTGCTGTTCTTAATTCAGAAATGGATTCAGCACCCTTTAATATTTCTGCACAATTTGATTGTGCAGTTAAAATGATTTTTTTTGAATTGTGAGGCAACAATATTCATTTCCTTTTTGCTTATTCTAAGCAGCTGGAAAAAGGCTAGTTTGTCAACCGTTTAGACTACAGTAAAAATAAACATTTGTTGTACTAAGTAGCCAGAGAATAGCCAGTGTGTCACACGTGTAGACTACAGTAAAAATAAACATAACAAAGGGTTTCCGATAAAGTATACATAAAAATATAGGTAACAAATAGTTTCTGATAAAAATATATGTAACAACCCTCGATGGGGGTGATGGGCACGCGATTGAGGGGGCATTGGGATCCCCACCCACTTCCAGTTGTTCACCATGCGAAGATTATTGAGACAATATGGGGGGCTCTCGGCCCGTCAATGGAACTATTGGGAGAATGAGAGGTTTTATTGCTTGCACTGGAGGAGGAAGGCCTTAGTGTGTCTGTGGCGGGCGCTGAGAATGTGCGGAGAGTGGAGGGGTGACGATTCTATTCACTGGCCAGGTCTCGCGCAGAAGCTAAGAGGCTGGGGTGGTAGGATGCCAGGGGGTGTCATAAGTGTCGGGGCGGCAAGCTGCCAGTGGGTGTCATAAGTGCCGGGGCGGCAAGCTGCCAGTGGGTGTCATAAGTGCTGGGGTGGTAAGCTGCCAGTGGGTGCCATAAGTTTATGTGTTTGGTATTGTGCCCAATAATTTGTGTGGGATCCAGGGGCACCTCAAATTGAGAAATTGGCTCGAGTAGTTGTTTGCATTTTCTTTGGTTTGTGGTATCTTCACTTGTTAGTCACTCACATGCTGCAACAGTTGAAATTTGTCATCCGACAAGTCTAGGTAATTGGTCTGGTATATGTGGGTTATTTTCGATTCATGTTCTGTTGTTAATGTCTGGGTCATTAGTGAAGGGAGACAGTGGCTCTGTTGGGCCAAGAAAACCGGTTGCTTAGAGAGGAAGTCTGATTTTTATGTGCGGTATTATGGGCATCACTAGGGAGGGGAGGTAAGCTTTTCGATGTATTCGCCCTTGGTGGAACGAACTCTATGCTTGTTGAGTCCCATCTGTGAATATTTGTATCTTGCCCTTGCATTAGTAGTTTCACCTGGTCTAGGGGATGCTGTGAATTGAGGTCTTGGGGGGAAGAGGTATCATGCTTGGGTGTGCTCTGAGGATGAGAGTGTCGAAGTTGCATACCCTCTACAACTAAAGGGGTCGTTACCATTGAAATGTGGGCAATGTGTTGTTTGGCCACTGCGTTTATGTTTATATGAGGGGTTGAAGCACTTTTGTGGAACTGGGTGGCTGGGGATAGCTTCGAGGTGGTCGGGCGATACCCATCTACTGCTTCTAGAAAGATTCATAGCTGCGTGTAGGGTGGAAGGAACTGAGTGCCAGTGCTTGTGGAAGCATAGTGAAAGCCAGGGCTTATGGGAGTGCGGTGTCATTCTTCCTGCAGGTATGCAAAGGAAAAGAGGAAGACCCCGACAAGGGGGCGGCTAGATCATACATATTGATAAGAGAGGTGGTGGTGCCTCTACCTCCAGCGAGGCATATTCATCTAGTCTGGATAGAGAGGAGGGGCTCACTCAGATACCTGTGATGCTCCCGAGCCATAGTTTAGGCTACCTCATTAGAGTCCATTGCTAAACAACTGAGGAGGATCCAGGTCACCTTGGACATCCTCTGGGACCATAGTTATGAGGACTGAAATGATAATGTTGCCTTATGGAACGACATCCAATTCATCCAAGCGGAAATCTTAGAGCAATTAAGTCATGTCCGCCGAAGCCAGCGCAAAATTCATGAATGTCTGTGTGAAATTGAGGAGTGTATGGAGCACATTGAATTTCACCAACATAACCAACAAATGCAAAGGGAGCATTCAACTCTTGGAGAGATGCATCCACCACATCCACCACCCTGATATGAATGTTCAGAAGATGACAAAGGTAGCAACCATTTTGGAGAGGAATTGCTTATGATGTGTGGGACTTTGAACTTAATTATTTGCAATGGTCTGGACAAATGGAAAAGGTTTTGGAACTTCACTTGCAACACATACAATGGGGCAAGTGTTGTTGATTATGTGATTTGTTCAAAAATCTTGATAGAAAAGATAGATGAAGATTGGAGAGCATAATTGGGACTTGAAAAATAAAACCATAACCCAATTTATATGAAGTTATCATGAGTAGAAGAAATGCAGCGTAAGAGAAAAACCCAATGCTCTCGGTAGTCACTACCAAGGGGCAAAATTCTTCCAACACAAAAATTGTACTTTCTTCAAGACAATGTTGGAGATATTAATTTAGAAAGAGAAAACTGGTTTCCATAGTTTCAACAGTCATGAGTTAACAAATATAATTCAAAGGGCACTTGAGAAATGCAAAAGAGCAAAACATAGGAAATCAGAATCAAATTGTTTTCCTGTAAATGCTTGGTTTGATGAGGAATGCAAAATGGTAAGGGGTACCTGGAAAAAGATAGAGAAGAAGATGAATGTAAATGTATATAAGCAAATACTAAAAAGGAAAAAACATGAGTTCATGCTAACAAGGTGAGAAGAGTTATTATATCTAGGCAAGAATAACCCAAAAAATTTCTGGCAGGAACTTCAACCAAGGAAGAAGCAAATCGAAAATAGTATTACAACTAATCAATGGTTTGAATATGCAAGACAACTCTATGAGAAAGAATCAGAGGTTGAGCCTCCCCTGGGGCTCAACACAACTACAAAGCTCTTCACATTACATGAGGTGGAGATTGGAATTAAAAAATTGAAAACAATTAGGCAAAAGACTTGGGTGAACTTCAAGCAGAGTATCTAAAATGGGGAAGGAACACTCTTGCACCGCACATCATGGAAATATTCAACAACATCAGTCAACAAGGATTTCCAAGAGAGTGCAACTAGCCTAGCAATACCCCTTTTTAAAAGTGGAGACATTAATAATCTGTCTAATTATAGATAATAGAACCATTATGATCAATCATTTGTTTGCAAAGCTTTTCGGCAACATGGTAGAAAATAGAATCAGTGAGTGGGCAGAAGTAAAAGAAAAGAGGGCAAAATGACAAACGGGTTTTAGGCCAAAGCATTCTACAGTGGATCACGACATCACGTTGAGACACATTATTGAAAAGGTTTGGGGTGATAAAGAAGAAGTATTCTACTGTTTTGTTGACTTCAAAAAGGCATTTTACACAGTTCCTAGAGATAAGTTGTGGTGTAGAATGGAAGAACTTGAAATTCCTTTGCATTATAGAGCTGCTGTCCATAGACTTTATGAAGAGGTGAAATTCAAAATTAGAACCTTAGCAAGTATTTCAGAAAGCTTTAGAAGTGACATTGGAGTCAAGCAAGGTTTTCCTCTATCCCCTACTCTTTTGGTTTATATATTGATAAACTGGAAGAGTGGCTAAATTTGCAAGGTGGGGATGGTGTTCAATTGGGGGAGTTTGTGATAAAGCTTCTTTTATATGCTGATGATTTTGTATTGATTTATAAATCGGCCCATGGATTGTAGATGCACCTATATGCCCTTGAGCATTTTTGTAGAGCAGTGGGGATGCAAGTCAATATTAGCAAGACCAAGATAATGATTTTCTCTAGTAGAAGGAAGCAGAGTCAACATACGTTCTTCTTTGAAGGCAACATTCTTGAAGAAGTAAATGAGTACAAATACCTTGGGATCGATTTCAACAACAAACTTAATTGGGAGGACTGCAGAAAGAAGAGAATATTAGGAGGGTGGAAAGCATTATATGCTCTTCAAAACAAATGTAGAGAGACATAGTTATGGGATTGGAAAACAATTAAAGTGCTTTTTGGACTCCTAGTTTGTTCTGTGATGCTATATGGGTGTGAATTGTGGGTTAGCAACACCCATCTCAAAATGGAAGCAAATTGAGAAAATCCAAAAACGCTTGATCATGAATAAGTTCAAAATAAAAAGTTCGGTACCTTATGAGATAATGTTGAGTGAAACAGGAGCAACTCCCATCGAAGCAATCGCTATGGTGCAGCTCATAAGATATCTAAAAATAATTGAGCAAATGGGAGTAGGTAGATGGCCTAATGTTATCTTCAAGGAAGGCATGAGTGAAAAAAAGAAAACATGGATGAGACAAAATTACACATGGATGCAAAAATGGAATATCTACCTCAATGCTTGTCCCACAAATAGCAAGGAGTTAAAGAATTTTGTTATGGAGAAGTTTCGTAAACATGTATGGGGAAAAGAGTGAGTAGAAAGAAGAAGTACTACATTGAAGAATTCAACCTTACGTATGATCTCCAACAAAAAGAGTACATAGGAGCTAACATTCCGTGGAGGGCAAAGGTTCTTATTGCTCAATTAAGAACCAACTCGCATCATCTTCGGTGTGAAACATGACGGTGGAAAAGGCCTAAAGAAGCTTGGGAAGAATGAGTGTGTACATTTTGCACGTCTGGGGTAGTGGAATCGGAAAAACATTTCATTTTGAAATGTGATGCGTTCAAAGACATCAGAGAAAGTTATGGGAATATGTTAGCATTGGTTTCTTGGCATTGTCTTTTCAACGATGAGTTTGTTGGAAGGTTGGGCCAGCTCATCATCAATTTGCATAAGAAAAGAACTGAGATGCAAAAGGCGAAAAGAAGGGAACTCATAGTCCCATAGACTATTTTTAGTCTCGTGGAAGTTAAAATTTCATTTCATTTCTAGGCTGTGTTTTAAATTTGGTAGTTTTTTGGCTTGTAAGGTTGAGAAGCCCTTCGAAAATAAGGTGCAAATTGAAAAATCTTATGGTGTATATTCCAACTCTCCTCGCCAACGAATCTTGTCGGAGTGAGGCTGGACGAGCCAATAACCACCAATAAGTACTGTTTTATAATCAATAATATAATCTTAGTCCTTTGATTATATATATATATATATATATATATATATATATATATCAAATGGTTTCATATCTCTATATGACTTCATTTAACATTTAAAATTTAATGCAGGGAAAGATGAAAGACAATGAAAAAAATCTGGTAAAAAAAATTGGATAAGAGGTGGAGGGGCAAGTGTACATGTAACAGTTAACATATCTAGTAATGGTTGGTTAACATATCTAGTAATGATCTCCGTTTGTTTTCTACTTCAAATTTTATCTTCTTAATTTGGAGAAAAATGTAAAGAAAAGAGAAAAAGAAAATGTAGAAGCAAAATCGAAGTGGGGGTTTAATTTCTATTAGTATTTCAAATTTTATCTTCTTAATTTGCAGAAAATGTAAAGAAAACAGAAAAAGAAAATGTAGAAGCAAAATCGAAGTGGGGGTTTAATTTCTATTAGGAGATCTGTTCAAATTTTATTGAAATTTTGGGATATTGCTTATTCAGAATTGTGGGATTGGTTTCTATTTGTTTTCTACTTAAAATGTTATCTTCCTAATTTGAGAAAAAATGTAAAGGAAAAAGAAAAAGAAAATGTAATCAAAATCAAAGTGGGGTTTTAATTATCGAAAATTTTGGGATATCCTAGTGCTTATCAGACTTAATGGATTGATTTCTATTTGTTTTCTACTCCAAATTTTATCTTCTTAATTTGAAAAAAAAGAAAATAAAATAAAATGTAGGAGCAAAATCAAAGTGGGGTTTAATTTCTATTTTGTTACCGGCTCAAATTTTATGGAAGTTTTTGGGATATCCTAGTGCTTATCAGAATTGTCTATGTGTAAAAAGAAAAAGAAGGAAAAAGAAAAACAAAGCTGAAAGAGAAAAAGAAAAAAAATAAAATGTAGGAGCAAAATCAAAGTGGGGTTTAATTTCTATTTTGTTACGGCCTCAAATTTTATGGAAGTTTTTGGGATATCCTAGTGCTTATCAGAATTGTCTGTGTAAAAAGAAAAAGAAGGAAAAAGAAAAACAAAGCTGAAAGAGAAAAATTAACCCAAAAAATATGTAAGTGTATTTTTTCAAAGTTGGAATTATTTATTTATTTTCAATATTCTTATTTCACAATTATTTATTCATTTTTTCTATATTCCTATTTTTCAAAACTATTTTTGACATTTATGTTTTGATTTTTCATTTTTTTAAACACATTTCTCTATATCTAAAGTTATTATTTATGAAATTTGTACTTTGATTATTATTATGCATCTTTTAACCACATTTTTGAATAGAATAATGTAGTTTGCAACATTATGATACTACATTTTCTCATTAAAATTACAAGTTGTGCTCAAGATTTGTCTCACTTTGCAAGTAAATATTAAAGTAGATGTATCAAAATTTGTAACTAAAATATTTAAAAGATAAGCTTGTGTTGAACAAACAATAATTCTTTTGTCTGTGTGTGTAAGTTTATAGTTGAATCTTTCTATGTTTTAGTATATTTTTTATTATTATCAATTTTACTCAAAATCTGGCAGGAATTAGTTAAAATCACAAGTTTGAACTATGTAGTCTACACAATCTAGGTGTCCTAGGGAATTTTCAAGGCATTGAATACATTTATGCATTCAAAAATGCGTTCAAAATGATAAAAAATGACAGTCTTGCCCAAAATTGTATTGCCAAATTTTGGCAAAAAAAACTAAAATGTGAAAGAGTTGGACAACATCATTTGTAAGGATGTGTTGAACTAGTAATAATTTTTTTTTTATTATCTTTTTTCCTTTGTTACATGCCAGAAAAAAAAACCGATTAGTTTAAGTCTTAGTTTCAAAGGCTAGTGAATAAAGCTTATATCATCTCGTAAAAACTTCTAGTGGCATGTCATTAAAACATTTCATCATCTTTAGTGAATAATAAGGAATATTCACACTCACCACCTTATCTATTTGATTTATTTTCTCGTTACCATTGCCATTGTGCCAATATTGGAGGTGTTTGATCCATTATCTTTGTTGAGTATAAATTGAAAGAGTGAAATGCAATAATGGAGGTGCTCTTGAGATCGCTAACATCAAGATCTAAAATTATCTTTCTTTCCTTGTTTTTCTATTTATTTCTTTTGAAAGATATTCCCTTAAAAGTGCATTTATATATGTTTTCTATGTAACTCCAATGATGTCGCTTGTTTATGAAATGGACGAGTTGCAAGTCCAAAATATGACATCCAAACGACCAAGAAAGCAAAACGGACATGTGATCAAGCTCAAACCTATTTGGGGAAAAACATTTGAACTTGAAGTAGAAGTTGGTATTCTTAGACTTGTTTGTGGAGACACTCGTTGTAGCATTTGATATTTGAACAAATTATAAGAGAGGTGACCTATACTATATGTTTAAAGATGAAGCCTTTTTGGAGTTATCTTTCCTTCTTGGTGACTAAAATTAGATGTCGGTGTTTATCAATCAATTAAATAGTTGTGGCTAGATCTAAGATATTTCCTTGCATTGAGGTTATTTCTTGGATTATCAACAAGGCATATATTTATAATTGTCTTACCAAAGATGTTTCTAATAAAGCCATTGCTACGTTCCAACCCTCAACGTTTGAGGTCCATTACAAATTCTCACAATGTGAAGTCATGGTCCTTAATGACATAAGGAGGCTATAGTTCCCTTTCAACTATTGAGACCTCATGAAATCTTAGTCGGTCAACCCCAAAGATTTCATAGTGAAAGTGGGGATGTATCCTACTAGGCATTTAAGGACACCATTCAAAATTAAAGTGGATTCATCTACAACTTATATGGAGAAGAAGATGCTAGTTAGTGCAAAGAGTCTTCGGTGCTCATGATGTATGCTATCACTTGCATTGCCGACCATTTTCAACTATGCTACCATTTTGTTAGCATCCATGCTTCAAGCTATATTTAGAGCCAAACATATGCCCCTAGGAAAGCACTTGCATGTTTTGTCTTTTTACCTTTCGAATGTTGTTTGTGTCATTAACCATTACTTAGGGATGAGCCAATTACTTGTGGGAGAATTGTTGTAGGATCCAGTACACAAATTTGTGAGTAGTTCATAGCGCCAATGTACACAATAATTTTATGTGAGGTTCTGAAGTATATGTCAGAGAGGCATGCATGCAATTGGAAAGTTGGGTAACTGGTATGTCAGTGACAGAGGGACAAACATAAGAGTTTTTGGAGCTACCAAACCTCCTCATATACTCTCCAAGTTCATCCCTTATAGATTGGCTCTACTAGAAGTGGCTTATCAAAACTTTAGACATGGAGTTGGGGCTTCTTTTGCTTGTGATAATAAAGCTTCATGGCCTCCATTTTCATTTGACATAGGACCCTATGCGTTCCAAGATGTAAGAGACACGGTTGTTGAAGCTAAACCTTGATCACCTTTCGTTTGGAGAGGAAAGGCTAAATAGACATGACCCCTTATACATAGTTAGCAAAGATTGCCATGTCTGCAAATATAGGCGACCTTACTAACATAAGGTTGTTTAAATATGTAACTAAGTTCGGTCTTCATAATGACATATGTAATCATGATTTTATGTAAAGAAGAAAAATAAAATTATTTTGTTATGCTTGAGTCATGGGTTTTATGCTCAGGGAATTTTATTTTGTAGACAAAGCTCCCATTATGACCTATTCGAAAAGGCTCATCAAACCCCATTCTACATAGGCTTTAGATATAATAAACCAGGGTTTCCCAAATCCCCAATAGACCCATATTTTCTAGAAAACCCATAGTTAGGCATTCAAATCATTAGCAATATGACCTCGACCGAACCGATATGACATATGTAAGAACGATCACTCGACCAAAGGCCCGGTAGGGTGAGGGTGAGGGTGAGGGTGAGGGTGAGGGACGAACTCTCGACGATAGGCCGCCATCGACGTGTGAGGAGACGAACAACTCTCTTTTGGGGGAGGGGCCCCTTAGGTTTGGTCATCAAGTCATAAAGTCTAATGAGTCTGTTGTAGCTCCTAGAGACAACCCCTGGATTGAGGAGAGATCAGTGCGTAGGACATCTTGATGAGTGTTTTAAAGATTTGCTGAGATTTTTTAACACACTCAGTATTTAACACATTTGAGATGAAATTGATTCAGAACCTTCCTTAAGAGGAGAAATGCATAGCCAGATGAAAAAATATTACTCACAGAAGCATTAATATTAGACTCATTGCAGCCAACATCACATGAACTTGCAACTTTATCAATCATTTGTAGTATATCGGGTATAAGACTTGAGGAGGAGAGAAAATCAATACACAAGGCTTAGACTAAGAATTTGATGCATCAAATTTCAACATGAAATTGATGAGATAGACATTTAAATGCAATGATAAGATACATGGAGCACATTTTAAGGATAAGATTTCATATTAGTATAGGCATCTTTAATCAACATTAGACTTAGATGAATCCATAAATTCATGAAAAACATATCTAGTAGCTACAATTACATGTAATCTGAGAAGAATAGTGCAAACATATGGAATAAACACATAAAGGAATACATACTACACATTCATATGAGCCATAATAGCCAAAAAATTTCATTAATCTTCCACAGAGCATACATTTCATTGACAATTTACATAGTTTCTCTCTTGGAAAACCAAAATTCTGAACCCTTGGATTTGTATCATAAAACTATTTTATAGGACCTTGGAGGGAGAAATCGTTAAATTTTTTTCCCTTGATTTTTTTAATAGTGAATCATCAAAACAAAAGTACTAGCGTGTTCTATGGCACAACTGTACTAACCGAACTCTAACCAGTTGACATTGTTTCATATGAAATAGAACATTTACATTTACATAAAATCAAAGTATCATGATCGACACAATCAACAATATCCTTAGTCATGATAAACAAGTTGTTGAGGCAACATTGATGGTTCGATAATCTAGAGCTCGTAGGATTGAAAAAGTGCTCCCATCTTTGTCGAAACACTGGAGCTGGAATAGGAGCCCGAAAGAACCGCTGAGAGACAATTTTGAGATTGGTGAGACTTGTGAAGTTCAACCTAGGGTATAACAAGGTCTTTACCAATCCCAACAACTAAAAATCCCTCTTCAAGTAATTTACTACGATCTTCCCTTCAAAGTGGAAGTCTTCTCATGAGAGGAATCCTCCTTGCTTTTAGCCTCCACTAGTCTTTGACTGTATTGATCCCACTAGATCAATACTCCCACAAAGTCCCAACATCTGCGCAGTCTTGCTCTAACAATCTCCTCAAACTCAACATTGAAAGCAACAACATCTTTCAGTACCACACCTAGGCATTCCTCAGTTTTGACTCTGGCATCCTCCTTCTGGATAACTTTAGAGATCTCGATGATAGCAGATACTCTATCCACCACATCTATGGGCCTCAACTCATTGAGTGGCCTTTCATTCACAAATTGAATGAATTTTTTGGCAATCTGGGAGTTCTTTTCACCATCTTCTTTGGCTGATCGGATGAAGAACTCATAATCCTTGATTACAATTTTATGTTCATCCATCAAAGTTATGTACTCCCAGTTGCTTTTCATCTCTGCTATGATCTCATTCTAGACAAGTTTCTTGGCTTGTAGTAGAGATATGTTTCATTTTAGCTTCCCTTTTAGCTCAAAAATCTCATGGTTTGCTGGCTATTGGTTCTTATTGATGATGTTTGCGTTGGCCCTGGTAGTCTCAAGCTGTTTTTCTTTCTGTGCTAGGCTTCTCTGGGTAGTATCAAAATCATTCTGCACCCTTTTAAGCTCCCCTTCCAAAGTTAAGTTCGGTAAGGGTCTTGGTGAGTTGTTCTGTGGGATTTTGGGGATCTTAAAGTACAAGTACTACACATATATGCTCATCTATTCTCATCTGAAGCTCTGTTGCCTGCTGCTTGAGGGCTATTATCTCATTATTTTTTTTTTTATCAGTTCTTTGGCGAGGATTTCTTTCTATTCTTCCACTTGTGCAATTTCCTTAGATTGCACATGCTTCAGTACCTTGCATCTTCAGTTTATGCCTTTAAGTCATGTATTTCTGCTTGTGAACTTTGGAGGAGGGTTTCAAAGGAAACTTTGTCTTCTAGATTTACCCCTACCTTCACAATTAGCTCTTTGAAGCTCTCGTTCTGCATGTGTAGAGCCCTGTAGTTGGCTCTCTCCTGCTTTAACCTCTTTGCATCTTTCTCCAACAGATTTTCAACCTTGTTGATGGTCATTGCATCCCTGTTGAGCTCACCGTACAACATTTCTCCCACTTTCCTGTGGAAGTTGATCTTATCTGGCATAGGGACACTTGTCGAATCCAGAGAAACATCCAAGGATTTGAACTGTGAGCCCAAAGGCAATGACTGTGCTAGTGGGTGTTGAAGTGAGAACTTGATTTGATTTCTCTCTAAGTCCATAGCAACCATAAGTTTGGTCTGATACGGGACTGAATGAGATGCCATTTGCTACTGCATCTCTTCCCCTACCTTCTTGTTTCTTTCTTCAATGACCTTTCTGGTAGGCCAACTTGACTCTCTAGCAGTTGCACTTCCTTTTGAACCTAAAATAGCTACCTCTAAAGAGGATGAGGCAACAGTTTGTGATGGGTCTTCCAAAGTCACTTGGAAGCACAGTTGATCTGGTTTTGTCTCCACTAACTTGGTCTCGAGTTCTTGGTCCACATTAAGGATCTCTCTGATGAATTCCAGAGCGAAAATCCTCATGGGAATAAACATAGGCAAGCGATAAGGAGGGAGCTCACACCCATAGACAATAATTTCTATGCAATCCTCAAAAAGGTATTAGTCTCCTGCCTTGGTATCCTTGCTAGGTTGGAGAATCTATTTTTGTTGAGGGAGAACTTTGGAAGGGGAAACACCGTGAATAGTCTGATAGGAAATGGCCATATAGGAGGATATAAACTGAGAATAGCCATCAACATCTGGTCTCTTTCTAACAACAATGTCCCAATCGAAAACAAATTTCCTTTTTTTTGGAGGCCACTAAACTGAGGCCTAGGCACTCAAACTCATCCACATGAATGTACACAAACAAGAAGAACAACAATGCATACTATCTGAAATAGGAGGTGGTAGGGAAATGGCGCAGCGGGAATCTTATGGCCCTAATTAGGTAAGCAGGGATATCAAATAATGGCCAGGTTGCATCATTTTCCTTAGGAACCCTAGAGTGGCTTTAGTAGCTATATTGGCATCGTCATCCCCCAACATATGAGAAATTAAGGAAAAAGTGGGCTGAATGGGCTCTGCAAAGAGGGTTATAGGGAAATCGTCAGCGATTGACAGACACTATAGGCCAGGGGCTAGGACAATTTGTAGAAAGGATTGATGCTCATCTGCTGCAAGGGTAGAGTAATGATAGACCATTGTGGTTTTTGTAAATTTTGGGGTTCAAGATAGCTAGGGTAAATCAAGGGTTTTTGAATTAGCTCTGGGGTCACCTCAAGGATTTTGACCCCAATGGAAGAGACAAAGCAATTTTTCTCATATATGTAAGCAATTGTCAACCAAGAGATAAAATTGGGAAAATGGTACACTGAGGGTGAAATTTGGTAGTACATGTCGAGTCAACCACCCGAAATAGGTCTTCTCCTTTCACGTGGTTACAATATAAGTTGAAACGAAGGTTAGCGAGGTGGTAGGCGCAAGAGGGTCTGCAATTTGTTCCTATGTGTCCATGAGATGGTCGACACTAGAGCAGAGTTTGGCCTCCCAGGCTTTAGGGGTCTCGGGGGCTGCTTTCTTCATGTTGCAATGAATATTCAAATGACTTGTAGGTGAAAGGGACCGACCGGTTACTTGGTTGCCCTGGAGTGGGATGAAAATAACATCGGAGGGAGGTCCCTGACCGGTTGAGTACTCAAATAACATTTCAGAATCGACGACTGGTGGGAGAGCTTGCACTGGGAAATAATACGAACTCTTAAAAATTTGAGGCACAAAGGGTTTTTATAGATGGAGAGAGGGAAACTGTCAGTTGATGTGGGATGACGTCACAGGGGGACACGTGGAAGAATGGGACTGGGTGGTGACAAGGGACAGGGGGACGAGATCGGGGGCAGATAGGTTACCGTTTACCTTTTGAATTCATCGCTCGCTTGAATTGGCATTGACATACTATCCCTCGTGGCGCATGGTCCCCACCATCCTCTGGGTAGGAGAGCTAGAGTCCAGATCCATCAGTTACCCCCCAGAATGAATCTGGGCCATTAGATCGACACGCTGTTAATTTTTCATATTGTTCTATGTTGTTTCAATTACTTTATCCCAATTCAAATATTCATTAAGCAGTGCATCCAATTATTAACAATGTTTCCAATCATAATCAACAACTGAAGATAGAACAAAGGAATGACAAAGGAGACAATAGCACAACCATATGAGACACTAGATTGGTCAAAGACTAGGGAAAAACCCACCATGGGAAAAAATCTTTAAAATTTTCTTCTTATTAGATTTTCGTCAAAAGTTTCAGCACAGAGTACAATGAGCCCAATACATAAACTTCAAACGAAGATTTACCTAATACAAAACATAAGCAAACTTCTAGAATTACTATACAAAAAAGAGAAACCATCTAGCCATCAACCAACTAAAGTCAACTGTCAAACCCTTGTTTAGAACCTTGGTTGCATTCATCAAGATATATTGCGAGCGACTATAACTTCTCGATCACTCCCTTAGACAATGTATGAAGGTTGTTGGTCGCTCCCAGCAGAATTGTAAGCATGTGACTAAGGATAAATTGACCCATATCTGCTTCAAACCCCCAGTCGCACTGATCAAGGCTTGTGCATGCGACTTTGCCTTCCTAGTCGCACTGAGGAGAGTTGTAAGCATGTGATTGGGGATAAAATATTCCAGATCTGCCTCCAAACCCCAGTTGCTCCCTTCATGCTAATGTGAGTGCGACTTTGACCTCCTAGTCACACTGAGGAACACTCAGTGCGTGCAACTGGGGTTTGGAGGCAGATATAGAGGGTTTCATCCCTAGTCGCACGCATAAACTGTTCCTCAGTGTGTCTGGGAGGTCAAATTCGCATTCAAGATAGCCTGAAGGGAGCAACTGGGGTTTGGTGGCAGATATGGAATATTTTATCCCAAGTTGCACGCTTACAACTCTCCTTAGTGTGATTGGGAATGCAGAGTCACACACACATGCCTTGATTAGTGCAACTTGGGGTTTGAAGTAGATATGGGTCAATTTATCCTCAGTCACACACTTACATTTCTCTTGGGAGCGACGAACCCCCTGCATACAGTGTCTAAGGGAGCAACCGAGAAGTTATAGTCGCTCGCAGTATATCTTGATGAGTGTGACCATAGTTCTGAGCTAGGGTTTGACAATTGACTGCAATTGACTTCAGTTGGATGATGGCTAGATGGTTTCTCTCTGCAGTATAGTAATTATGGAAGTCTGCTTATTTTTTGTATCAGGTAAATCTCTGCTGGAAGTTTATGTATTGGGCTCATTGTACTCTCTACTGAAACTTTTGATGACAGTCTAATAAGAAGATGATTTTAAAGGGTTTTCCCCATAGTGGGTTTTTCCCTAGTCTTTGACCAATCTGATGTCTCATATGGTTGTGCTAATGTCTCCTTTGTCATTGCTTATATTGTTCTATCTTCAGCTATTGCTTATGATATGAAACATTGTTAATAATTGGATAAACTGCTTAATGAAGATTTGAATTTGGCTGAAGTAATTGAAACAACATATAACAATCTGAAAAATTAACATGGCATTGGAGCTAAGGTGAAGTACAAGCCCAAAAGGAGACAAACATTGAAGCCATCTTCTTTGGAGATTTGAAGGCACTGTTCTAGTCAAAGTTAAGATGTCTTCCTCTACCTTCAAGGAGCATGAAAAGTTGGGTGATGCATCAAAAGTTGCTGCATGGAAAGTCAGGTTGGAGATCGTAGCTAATAACAATGATGTGATGGAATACATTCAAGGAAGAATGCCCGAGCCTCGAGAAAATACTTCCACTTCCCTAAAAAACAGGTACAAGAAAGGTGAGTCCAAATCAAATCAAATTATAGTTGATGGTTTACAAGATCATTTACTTGCATATGTTGGGAAATCTAAGGAAGTCTAACGACATGCATGGCAAGATAGCCAACATGTATGAAGTCAACAATTTGAATGAAATCATCTCCTTGAAATATCAACTAAAAGAAACCAAGATGAAAAAAGGAGAAGCTGTACAATCCTACAATATGAGGATATCTCGCCTTAGAGATCAATTGCAAAGAGTTGGGGAAAATGTGTCAGACATGGAGCTAGTGGTTGTGACTCTTTGAGGTCTCCCTCCTATTTGGGAAACCTTCATTACTACAATAAGCAACAACAATGTCCTCCCATCATTTGATGAAATTTTTGGAAATATTACTTGAGAAAAATAAAGGTTGATAGCTAGAGGAACAATTCAAAAGCATGAAGAGGGAGAGACTGCTACATATATCTCTCATGAAAAAAGGAAGAAGAAAGGAAAAGGAGGTCCATCAAGCTCAAGAAAGACTCCTCCTCTCCACTCAAACAAAAGGAAGTGATCATCCATAATGAATGCTATAATTCTCACTAGAAGGGTCATTATGCACAAGATTGTCTCAAGAAAAGAAAAAGACCACGTTACAGCACTAGAAGCGACTACAACAAATACAATAATCAAAGAAGAAAAGATGATTGAAGAAATAACTGAAGATATGAAAGAAGAAGAAGATATATCTCAAGTGACCATGAAGAAGATCATGCTCAAAAGAAGTCAAGGGTTCCCAGGTATGGAAGTAATGCTGTAAATAAATCTGAATACATTCTTATTTCTGCTCTTACTAGTTCTTATCCACTAGATTTGTGGGATAGTTGGTTGGTTGAGAGTGGAACCACTCATCACTTCCCTAGATACAAGGAAGTCCTCTCTAATCTAGTAGAGAGGGATACTAAGCTGAATATTATTCTTGGAGACAACTCCACTCATCCTGTGAAAGGTTTTGGGTCCATCAAATTTCAGTTGAATTATGGTGAATCAGTTATGCTGCCTGATGTTATCTATGTGCCAGGATTAATGAAGAATTTGGTATCTATATCCGCATTGGAAGATAAATGAATGAGGGTTTCATTTATCAAAGGAAAAGTTTTGACTTGGTTTGTTGGTTCACGTATGAGAGATGCATTCACATTAGGATCAAGATTTGAAGGACTATGTAGAGTCACTGGAAGTCCACTTCTAGCATTGGTTCATAATACCAATCACCTGAGCGAGTTGTGGCACCACAGATTGGATCATCTACATTATGATGCTCTTCTGAAATTGAAGGAATTGGTATCAGGTATTCCCGATGTTCAATCCCATCATGATGGAGTATATCTTGGATGTGCAAGTGGAAAGAAAATAAGGGGACCATTCCCCTCTAGTGAAAACAAAAAAAATGACATCCTCCATCTCATTCATTCTGATGTATGTGGTCTGATGCCTTTGCATTCTATTGGTGGTCATCTCTAGTACATCACCTTCATTGATGACTTCTCAAGAAAGACATGGATATACTACTTGAAACAAAAGGATGAAGCCTTTG
Source organism: Pinus albicaulis (assembly GCA_034641835.2). Taxonomy (NCBI): domain Eukaryota; kingdom Viridiplantae; phylum Streptophyta; class Pinopsida; order Pinales; family Pinaceae; genus Pinus; species Pinus albicaulis. The sequence continues at coordinate 452,443,829 of CM076577.1, forward strand.
AATCATTCAAGGAATTCAAATCTTTGATTGAAAATCAAACAGGGGAAGAGAATCAAAATTTTCAGGTTTGACAATGGAGAGGATTATGCGTCAAACGATTTCATAGCATTTTGCAAGAAATAAGGGATCAAGAAAGAAACAATTGTGCCATATGCAATCGAAAAAATGGATTTTCGAAAAGGAAGAATAGGTCTGTATTAGAAGTTGCTTGTGCCATGCTCCATGATCAAAAGGTGCCAAAGTTCCTTTGGGGAGAAGCTACACATACTATTGTATATGTTCAAAACACGCTGGCTCATCAAGCATTCGAGAACAAGACTCCCGAAGAAATATTCACAGGTGTCAAGCCAAAAATTAGCCATCTTCGTATATTTGGATGCCCCATATATTTTCATGTCCTGAAGGACAAAAGGAACAAGTTGGAATCTACAAGAATGAAAGGTACGTTTGTGTGTTATTGTGAAAATTCTAAAGTATATAGAATATATGGTCCTGGTCAAAGGAAGGTTGAAATTAGCAGGGACGTAACATTCGATGAAGATGCATTTCTTGGAAAAGCAAGAGATCTTCCTCCGCTCAAGAAGGAGAATGATCACTGGGATATTCTAGATAGTCCTTTCGTGCCCGATTCCGAGACTGATACCTGATGATGATCCCATGGAGCCCATGGATCCCTTATATCGTCCTCCAAGTGATCCTTTTACTAGGAAGATACCACTTTGGCTCCGCGAAACTCTACAAGATGCTTGAAGACATGTTCCCATTCGAAGGCCATTCACAGAAAGGAAGCAACGATGCAAGTATCAAGGATATCTTGCAGCCATGAGAACTATGATTCAAGCCGAACCTTCCACATTCAAAGAAGCTGTAAAAGATCAAGTTTGGAAGGATGCTATGGTCGAGAAATATGAATTTATTGTGAAAAACGATGTATGGGATGTTGTGTCGAGACCGAAGGGAAAATCTGTGGTGACTTCAAATTGGCTATTCAAGATCAAGCATGGAGTTGATGGTAGCATTGAGAAATATAAGGCAAGGTTTGTGGCTTGAGTATTCTCATAGAAAGAGGGAGAAGACTATGTTGATATATTTGCACCTGTGGCTCGATACACCACCATCCATTCGATAGTAGTCCTTGCCACAAGTTAAGGATGGACTCTTCATCAGATGGATGTAAATACCACATTCCTCCATGGCATGTTAGAGGAAGAAGTGCATGATGAACAACCACAAGGATTTAAAGTGGAAGATCGAAGAATGCATGTTTGTAGGTTGAACAAGGCATTGTATGGTTTGAAGCAGGCACTGCGAGCTTGGTATGCATGCATTTACAACTATTTGATGAAGTTGGGATTCACAAGAATCTATGCTGATCCCAACCTCTACTTCAAGGCAGTCCAAGGTATGCTGTTGATTTTGGTTTTATATGTTGACGATCTATTCTTGACAGGTAGTGAGCCTTTGATGATCGAGTGTACGAGGGAGCTAGCCTTTGAATTCAAGATGAAGGACCTTGGACTCATGCACTACTTTCTAGGCCTTAAAGTGTGGCAAAGGCCTGGTGAGATTTTCCTTTCATAAGGAAAATACATTGTGAAGCTACTGGAAATATTTGGAATGAAAAAATGCAAATCCATGGCTAAACCGATGGAAATTAACTTCAAGAAGTTATATGGAGAAGCTATAGGACACGATTTGGAAAATCCATCCGAGTATAGACAATTGACTGGGGCTTTGATATTCCTTGTGAACACCCGTCCAAACATATGCTATGAAATGAACACATTGAGTCAATTCATGACCGATCCCCTCCATGCACATTGAATCACTACTAAACATATAATGAGATATTTGCATGGGCCGATCACACTTGGTCTCAGATATTCTGCCAGAGATGTTTGACTTCATGGACACACTGATGTTGAGTGGGATGAAAATGTCATCGACATGAGGAGTACATTTGGATGTTGTTTCAGTCTTGGATCTGCCATGATATCTTGTATGATCAGGAAACATAAGTCTGTAGCATTGAGCACAATCGAAGTAGAGTATATTGTCGCTAGCATGGCTAGATGTGAAGCAATTTGGTTAAGGAAGCTCTTTGGAGAGCTATTTGAGCAGTTCCTAGACACTACAATGATATATTGCGAAAACAAGAGTGGGATCCTTCTGGAAGAGAATCCCATATTTGATGACAAGTCCAAGCACATAGAGATCCGATATCACTTCATTCATGACATGGTGTAGAGAGGAGTTGTTAGACTCCATCACATATCAAAATATGAGTAGATTGTAGATATTCTCACCAAAGATTTACCAAAAGGAAAGTTCTTGGTCTTCAGAGAGTAGTTTGGACTGATGGATTTGACCCCTCCGGATAAGGGGCAGTGCTGATAAAGGACATTGAGCCAACTATTCCCACCCTGTTTGAGTTGCCAGGGTGAGGAATTGAGATAAAGGGCTCCTAGGGTTGAGGGATCTCTGGACAATAGGGGATCACCCCTATATGTCACCTGTGGGATGTGCGTGATCCTTGTTTATTGACAAGTCAGGTATCTCCCCCACCTTTGGTCATTGTAGAGTATACCCAAGTTGGCATCATACCCACAAGCAAGACTTGTTGGGATTGTCCCTCCCCCTTTGGCCAATAGGTTGAGGAGGATTGAAGGCATGTGATCCTTACCTCTTGGTAAGTCGGGTATCTTTTCCAAGTCGGAATATGATGCAGGTGTTCTAACTCATGACTCTTGAGGGTCATTGATGGGAAGATCAATATGTAATAGGATTGGGTTGGGATTTTATCCTCTTTATAGTTTCGGGTTGAGAATGAGCTCCTTGATGTGATACCAGGGTTGAGGTATGCTCCCTTGTATGATTGGTTATCCTATTGCTTGATATGGGTGGAAGTTAATGCTACTCGATTCTTCTTATTTTAGATTCGAGAATGTTTCAACATATAGAGTTTAGAATAGATGGTTAAGGCATGTCGACAACATGACATGATAATTTGATGATCTGATAATTTGATGATCAACCGACATATATTAGCAGGTGGAATTATTCCTAGTTGAGAGGGAGTGTTAATTTTCAACTAGGATCAAATTCCACCTTGGACAACTCAAATGACAAAGATGATGATTGCATCGAATTCCTCTTTTCGAGAGGACTAAATCCGGCCTAAAGATCACCTCATTTGGACAAGCAGAAGTTGGTTTTTGAATTTATGTACCCACTCATGTATATTGGATTAAGTTGGCCCTATGCATGTGTACCAATGGACAAGTCAACCTCAACATCAAGTGGACCCTCATGGATGCCTATAAATAGAAGAGACCTCAAGCTCATTTGGACACTCATATCACACAATCTCTTCTCTTATTTTTTTCTTGGTTTGCACAGGTCTGAGTGAGGAAGTTCACTTAAGGGTTCGAAACTATAGGTTTGAGGCTCACACGTATCTAGGTTTTCTGTTTCTTGGTCGCACGCACGTCACTGGGAATTTTCGACCACATTCGCACGCGTAGAGTGTTCCTCAATGTGTCTGAGAGGTCAAATTCACATGCACAAAATATTGAAGGGAGCGATCGAGGATTTGAGGTAGATATGGAGGGTTTTGTCCCCTATCGCATGCACAAAGTGTTCCTTAGTGCGGCTGGGAGGTCAAAGTCGCACTCAATGTAGACTAAAGGGAGCGACTTTTTGAAAAAGGTAACTAGGTTAGGTTTTCATAATATATTATATTTATGTTTTTAACTAAATGATGAAAGGTTAACTAAGACATCATGTTGCACTTGTCAAAAACCATGCTATGTCGGCCCTCATCGAGTTAATGGAACTCGGCTGCTGGAATATACCTATCAGCTTAAATTAAAAGGAACAACCTTTATATACATATAGGCTCACGTGGGCAACTTCAAAAGAGGAGAGGAAAAATGCGGATTCCCTTGCAGATTGCAAATAAGCTTGAGCCACCACTGCAGGAAGCATTTACGAATCTAACACTAAAAGGAAGTGCGGTTACCACAATAGAGGCTGAGTTTATATACGAAGACAATGTGGTTACCACAACAAAGATTGAGTATATATACGAATACAGTGTGGATACTGCACATACAACGTAAATATGTGAGCGTGTTTGAGACAACTGAGCGTATTTAGATTTGATATCTGAGCATATATAAATTTGATAGCTGTGGTATCTGAGATAGCGTAAATATATATATACAAAGATAGCGTTGAAATTTTAGTAGAATTCATTGCATACATATAATAGAAGAACGTAAGTGTGGAAGATAGATAACACAAGTAGTTATGGAAAAGAATTTGAGTCAAACGTTGCCCTGTTGATTTTACAACATGGTATTAGAGCTAAAGTGAGAGTCAAAGAAGGGCACCTAAGAGGCACTTAAGGATTAAATCACAGTCAATATTTCATCTAAGAGGCACTCTAGAAGGAGCTCAGTCAAAAAAACACACGATCTAGGCGATCTTAATGCAGCTTGGATCACAGAAGTTCACAGGTTCGAATCTCCTCTGAAATTTCAGTGATGAGGTGTAGATAAGAGTTCGGTGAGACCTCTGTTTTGTATGGATAAGACAAAGATAAAATCATATCTTTGAAACAGTTCACAGAGTTCAGATTCTCTGAGTTTTTTGGAAGAGATCACAGAACAAAGACACAAACCACAGTTCGGATCACCATATGTAGTCTCGGGCTAATCACTTCGGCCAACAAGAAGAGAACATGAGCATCTGTTCACAACTCGTGAAAACTAAGGTGAAAGTCACAAGAATCCTCTTAAATTGATTTGGTATTAAAATATAGTTGCAACATCCTTTATTTTATGGCTCAGAGGTAAAATCCTGTGATAGCTATCTTCTCCTCGGACTGTACATTGATACTGTTAGGTCTCTGTAATTTATTAGCAAGATTGGGAGAGTCCAATCATAGAGTTAACATCATTTCAACCAAACTTTGGGATTCTAGGATCTAGCCCTCCTGAATCCGGAGAGGGATCTCTCCAATATGTGCAAAGATGGATATTGTCTTTGAAAAGCTTAAGGTAATGATATTAGGCTAGTTATGAAGGCCAAGGGTTTGTTTTGTTTTGGATGGTTGAGCATGAAATGTTACTTGAGGGGAAAGTCCTAAGTGCAAAAGTTTCAAAAGTGAGAAGTTGCAAGCAAATAGAACATTTTTGGCAGATAGATAGATATAACGCTGGTTTTTAGTCCATTGGGCTATGGAGTCATATCTAGGCTTTAATTGAACAACAACATCAAGTGTGATCCAAGGGGCAAGTTATCTATGTCTAAGGATCTCTTTAAAGTTTGATTTATGGAATGGAGTGATACATCAAGAAGGGGAATTAAACAGATGCAGAATGAAGAGCAGCCTAGGATCTGATAAGTACTTTTAAACCAGTCAGCCTTTGACAAACACTTAAGAAGGACACGAAAGCAGAATAGGATCTGGTAAGTACTTTTAAACCAACCAGCCTTTGACACACTTCTAATAGAAAACATACAAAACAAGGGGAAACACAAAGATAACACAGAATGGTCTAAGATCTGGTAAGTGCTTCTAAACTAGCCAGCTTTTAACACATTCCAAGGGAAACAATCAATTATTTATGCAGACAAGTCTGGGACCAGGGCTAACCATATCTTCCTTCAGTTCATCTTCACATAACATATACTGAAAGTAACATTCAGAAATAATATTCAGCTAGAACGATAAAACGAGGGAACGCCAGCATTCTCATGCCTAAACTGAATTAAGTCATTCCTAAATAACACAGATTGGAAGAAAACATTCAAATAAAGATTTCTCAGCCAGAGAAGGTTACTGATATACAACAGGTCCTAACCCTATTTAAACTGTTCTTTACAGTGGAAAATGAAACAACATGAAAACAATAGTAAAATAACAAGTTACAAATGAGAATAACATCACCGTCAATATAGATCAGGATCCCATGAAACAGCTTTTATATTGATGTCAAACCAGCTACAAACTTCAAGTCCAATGTTTCGGTTCAGCAATCATCTTCACTATTCAACCTAACTACTCTAGCACAAACAGAGCTTCAAGGGCCAGTGAATATTATGTACAAATAGAAGTCTCAAGCTCAAGTGTATTTCAAAGTTCTGCAACCAACAACTCCTCATATTATGTAGAAATACTTATAGGAAGATGAGGAGGTGAGATTTCAACAAAATATCTCAAAGAAAGTTAATGCAGAGTGAAGACTTCTCGGCCCTTTGAGAGGCTCGAGGGAAAAATTTACAGGTGGATCACTACATTAACCGTTTCACAATAAATATCAAAGCTCGGTGGAAGCTTTGTTTGACTTTGAGGCTCTGTGTATGTTTTGGAATAACTCTGCAGATATTTATTCATTGGTTTCCTTGCAGAAATAACCTCTTGGCAATGCTGGAGGCAGATATTTCTTCGAGCAATAACTTCGGCCTCTGTTCTAAATGGTTCGAGGCAACAGGTGGCTCGGTGGTAGCTGAGGAATCAATTTGCCTCAGATGTGGCGGTGGAGGCTTTTTGTCTGATAAAACACTTTAGGTTTTTTCCTTTAAACTGTGTTTTAGATTGGGGATTAGGCTTTTGATAATTGTCTTAGCCGTAATCCCCATAAAAACTGTCTTCAATCTTCATCTGCTGTGCTTTATTCTCAAAACTGATACTCTTTAACTGTGTTTGATTTAAAACAGTGTCTTGTCGATGTGCAGACCCGCGCTGGGCTTTACGGCATCAATACTCATAGAGTACTGATGAAACATGGAATAGAGCCCTGTGAATGGCTTCTTTAAGATAGCTTGAAGGCACAAGAAACATCTTTCCCATCCCTTGGCTTTCCTTCATTCTATAATGGAAAACCATTAAAACACCTGCAAAAGACAACAACAGTTAAGAAATCCTGCGGGAATAGGTTTAAACTACTTCGGATGGCGGGGGAGGAGCGTAGCCGTCGGATGAAGGCAACCAATGGTGGAGATCTGCATAGAAAGGAAAAAAGGATAGCGGGAGAAGAATAAGGAGGAGCAGTTTTGGACCGTCCGATCTGGACACGTGGACGGTCCAGATTTAATCGGAGGATCGCAATCGGGGAGGTCACAAAACGACATGCGATTGAAAATTTGCGATTGATCCCTTTGCGATTGAGCGCTGGCCGTTGATCTGAGGACCAGATCAACGGCGGAAAATGAATCGGCGGGTTTTGAAATGGCGGTAGGACTTGCGATCGGAGGGAATAAGGGCCGTTGGATAGGCGGGAAATGGACGGTCCAGATTTAATCGGAGGATCGCAATCGGGGAGGTCACAAAACAACATGCGATTGAAACTTTGCGATTGAGCCCTTTGCGATTGAGCGCTGGCCGTTGATCTGAGGACCAGATCAACGACGGGGAATGAATCAGAGGTAATCGCAAGGGGGTGAAACAATTGCGATGCGATTTTGCGCGGACCGTTGGATCAAGGATTAGATCAACGGTCGAGATTGAATCGGGGATCGGCAATCGGGGGAGCGACAAAAAACGCATGCGATTGAGCGCAGGGCGTTGGATCAAAGGACTAGATCAACGGTGGAGAATGGAATCGGGGAGAAACCCTTGTATTTTATATAAAACCCGAACTTTTGAAATAAACAAAGGTTTTTATGGATCGGGGTGGAAAAAACATATATACAAAGCGGACAGGCGCCCGACTGCGGGGCCTTTGGATATATGAAAATTGATGGGCCCGGGGCTTTATATATAATGAGGGCCTAATCGCAATCGGAACTGCGGGCCTGGTCTTTCCGATCAACCCATTGAAATTTTCCCGATTGCGATTGCGCGATCGGTCTTTTTGATCTAACCATTTTATTTTTAACATGTGACTTTGGCTCATTACATCAAAACTTTGGAAAAGAGGGTTTTTGTAATTAACAAAGGAAAAAGGGTCGGAAAAATATTCACAAGGTTTTAAGCGCCGGGGGTGGGCTCAGGGTTATATGAAAATAATAAGATCGGGGGTCTTTAAGCAGCAAGGCTAATCGCAATCGGAACTTTTGGAGTATGGCAAAGACTTGCGTCTTTGATTCTTTCCGATGCGATTAGCACCTTATCGTATTAGCAAATGGTTCCAGACCCAAAGCGTATGGTGGAGAAGTAGTTTAGGGCTTAGCTCAAGGGGCTTAGGCCTATAGCAACGAAACTTTGATTTTTTATGAGAATTTTCAAGGATTTTAATGGATTTGGGGGTTCCGAAATAGTTAAAAAGTGAGTTTTTAACTATGAAAGGGGAAATTTTCATAAATGGAAAGAAGAGGACTTATGAAAACAAGGTAGTTTTGATGTAGAAAAGGGGAGCAGATGAAGAGTTTTGAGAAGAGGAGAAATGGCGATCTTTCAACAATCTTTCAGTTGGAGTCAGCAGAAATTCCTGAGTATAAAAAATGGGACAGCAAATGAGGATTTGGGACAGAGGCATGAGGCCTTAAAGAGACTTCAAGAGCCAACAATTTTTAGTGATGAAATTTGTTCCTTGGAGGCTCAAAAAGATCTTAGCCACCTTTTGGTATAACAAAATATTATAGGTGGCTAACAGTGGCTCCACTTGGGGATGGTGCCTTCTTGAAGGCATCAGAATTCAGACTTGATTTCTGGGGGGTTGATTAGTTGCCTCATCCATTGGGCTGTCCTTCTGTGATTGAATGATCTTTTTCTAAAAACATATTTGGCAGCCATGAAAGCAATGGACCTTTATCAACAAGCTTGCTACCTACCCAATCCTACATATCTAGCATTTTTTCTTCATCAGAGTGCACTTGGATTGGAAAACTCTATTCACAACATTTTATTCTTTTGAAAGCAGGAAATCTAATCTATTTCTAATCCTTATTTCTCCCTGAACTCAGATTAAACAGTTGAGCTCAGATATTTCTCTACCTAGTTTACTGTTTGTTGGGATTAAACAGTCCAACAAACTTTCATTCTCTAAATTCTACAACAGAAATTTAAAAAATAGTCAAGTCAAGATTGAGCTGTTCGACTTGCTATGATCTATGGCATAAAAACAAGCTGCTCATAGATTATTATTTGCAGAAAATTAAATCAAAATGGAAGGCTTAAGATCTGAAAGTTTCTCATTATGGCCTTCTTTTCTTTACAGCTCTGTTTTTAATTTTTTTTTGAGTTGTCTCTTTCTTGATATCTGATTCAGATTTTGGGCAAATTAGAACCAGTTTTTCTCTTTTATGACTCAGAAAAATAAAACAGTTTTGAGTCATCTCTCTTTGGAGACGTTGGTTCAGATTTTGAACATGTTTGAACCTTTAATTTCTATCCTAATCTATCTACTGATAAGCCAAGATTAAACAGTTTGGCAAATCAAATTCATTACCCTATCAGCAGAAAATTGAAAGCTAATTAGTCAAGATTAAACAGTTTGACTAACTAGAAGTGTGTTTTGTAGGAGTGGCATTTTAAGCTTGCACACTTTCAGATTTATTTCTCTTTTTGGCATGGGGTTGTGCCTTTCTTGTTCTTCATTTCTGCCCTCTTTTCTTTCTTTCTTTGTTTTTGTATTTTTTGATTTTTCATAACTTTGAATGCAATGGTGGATGAAATATTCATAATGAAAAAAGAAAAAAGAAGGCTTAAAAACATATCATGAACCAAGAGAAGTAATGCTTGAGCATCCTGCCATTGACAGGACCCCCAAACAATTCTGTTCCATCTAGCTCTTGTAAGAAGAATGCATTGTTTCCAGCAACTGAATGAATAGAGTAAGGGCCAAGCCATAGATTGTCAAATTTACCATGCTTTCCCTTGTCTTCTCTCTTTGAGTCCCACTTTAAGATTTTGTCCCCAATCTTGAAATTGCTGGCCTTTGTTCTTCTGTCAAAAAGCTTCTTAATGCTGTCCTGTTTCTGCAATGTTTTGTTGTACACTTCCTCTCTGATTTGCTGAAGATGAATGGTCTGATTTATTCTTCTGATCATGTCATTATCTTCAATCTGCAATTCTTGGATAAACTTCATAACTGGTACACCAAGGTTATTAGGAAAGATTGCATCTGTACCATACACAAGCTGAAAAGGTGACATACCAATAGATTTCTTCAAAGTTAATCTGTCAGCCCAAAGTGCATGGATCAACTTTGTGTGCCAAGACTTCTTGTTGTCCTCCAACAATTTCTTTATTATGTTCACTAAGCTTTTGTTGGAAGACTCTGCAAGTCCATTACCTTGAGGGTAATAGGCTGTGGAGTGTCCCAACGTTATATGATATTTGCGACAGAATTCCACCATTTTCTTTGATCCAAATGCTGCTGCATTATCTGTGATGATCTTGGTAGGGCAACCAAATCTAGAAAGGATATTGGTTTCTATGAACTTTATAATCACTGAATCATTGGCTTGCCTACAAGGAATGGCTTCTATCCACTTAGTGAAATAGTCTGTGGCAGTAAGGATCCATCTATGCTGGGCAGAAGATGAGGGATGGATTTCACCTATGAAGTCAAGTCCCCACTGTTGAAAAGGAGCTTCAACAGTGATTGGATGCAGAGGAAGGGTAATAATTTTCTCTTGCCCTCAAACAATTGGCATTTATGGAAAGTAGTTGTCATTTTGTGAACATCAGGAAAAAGGGTGGGCCAATAGAAACCAGCCCTCAAAATTTTGTTGGCTGTTGACTTCCAGTACAAATGGCCTCCACACTCTCCTTCATGAAATTCCTGCTTAACCTTCTCTACATCAAACTCAGACAAACATTTAAGCAATATACCACTAGCATTTTTCCAATAAAGACACCTATCTACAATGCAATAGTTTACTGCTTTCAGTTTTAAGAACCTTTCCTTTGTTTTCGACAAACCAGGAGGTGTATTTAAATTAAACAAAACATAAACGATATCAGCATACCAAGGAGAATTCATAAAATGGTTTTCAATAATGGGAGTTGAGAATTCTTCTTGGCTGTCCAAAGCATTAATCATATTAATATCAAGAACTTCAAAATTGGATTCAACCATTAATCTAGCTAGACCTTGGCCTTTGATGAGTTTAGTGGGTTTTATCTCTAAATCATATTCGAGAATAACAACAATCCACTTACCTCTCTTACCATCTGGGTCCTGTGTTAGAATGTCTTTAACCACCGAATTAGGGACAAAGGCAATGATGTGTGAGTGAAGGATGTATACTCTGAAGTCTCTCAATGCTTTAACCAAAGCAAAAGCTTGCTTTTCCATAATATTATACTTCAAAGGGGCATCCCTCAATGCCTTGCTAAATAATGCAATAGGCTGCTCTTGTCCTTGTGGATTTTTCTGTAAAAGGACAGCAGCAATAGTATGTTCTGATACAAATGAGAAGATATAAAAATCTTTTGAAAAATCAGGGCTTATGAGAACCGGTGTTTTGGTTAATGCTTGTTTCACCAGCTCAAAGGATGTCTTTGCTTCCAAGGTCCATTTTTATCCCTTGCTCCTTCTTCAACATGTTTGTGATATTTCTAAGGAGCTCTGCCAAGTTAGGGATGAACCTTCTCAAAAAGTTAATCTTTCCAATGAAAGACTGCAACTCTTTGATATTTCGAGGATGAGAGATTTGCAATATAGTCTCAATCCTCTTTGGATCTATCTTTATACCCTCTTCTGAAATAATGTGTCCAAGAAGCTTACCTTCTTGGAGACCAAATAGTGTCTTCTTAGGGTTTAAAGATATTCCAAACCTTTTGCACTTCTCGAAAACTTTTCTCAAATGTTCTAAATGTTCTTCATCTGTTTTTGAAAACACAGTGACATCATCTAGGTAGATAATGATGAAGAAGCCCAATTCTTCCGAGAATGCTATGTCCATGGCTCTCTGAAAGGTTGCTCCAACGTTCATTAGACCAAAAGGCATCTTCACATACATGAAAGTGCCCCATGGAGTAGTGAAAGCTGTCTTTAATTGATCAGCAGGGTGAACTAAAATCTGATTATACCCTGAATAGCCATCAAGCAACGAAATCCTTTAAGACCCCACCACCCTTTGTAAAATGTGATCCATTTTTGGTAAAGGGTAGTTGTCTTTTAACGAAGCTTTGTTTAGGTCTCTAAAGTCTATACAAAGCCTGATTTCTCCAGTCTTCTTCCTAACGGACACCAGATTAGATACCCACTCAGAATATCTAATAGGGACAATAATGCCAGCATCATACATTTTCATGATCTCCTTCTGAACCAATGGCAACTGGACAAGGTTTATTCTGCGCAGTTTCTGTTTAAATGGTTTTTGGTTTTCTTTAAGAGGGATTTTGTGCTGTATTATTTCAGTGTCATAGGATTTGAGATCTTCGTAACTCCAAGCAAAAACATCAGAAAATTCTTTGAACAGCTCTATGTATTTGAGTTTGATGTGAGCTGGCAAGGTTTTGGACAGTTTGATCATTTTCGGTCTTTCCTCATTGCCTATATTGCACTCCTCTACTTCAGTCTCTACAGGTTCCAGTTTTGGTTTATTGGCCACATTGTTAAAATCGAACAACTCCTCTAAAGGCGTTAGACCACTCGGCAAATTTTCATCTTTAGAATGTAGAGTTTGTAATTCTTCCGTTTCTAACTCTGCACTTAATTCGCTAGACAATAGGTTAATATTGGCAGGTTGAGGAGACGATTCTTCTTCACCAAGAAAGTTTTCTTCACTGCAGTCTGTATCATAATCTGAATCTGAACTGTGCAGTTCGAACTCATTTCTGAATTGCATGAAGTCTTCTATTTGTTTGTCATTGTCAAACACTTGCCAATATTTTTCGTTATCAAGCACTGCCAGTCTAAATTTTATCGGAGTTGTGTTGTCTCCAGTCTCATATGGCGTTAGACATGTTCTGGCTGCAAAGGCTAAATTGTGGGCCATAATGTTCTTTTTCCTTGGGATGAAACTCAGGTTTGACTCCTCAAATGTTGTCAACAGATCCATGACATCATTCCGATAGGCTCTAAGTCTGGGATGATTCGCATTATACTCCCCATTGACTTGCCTAATGATTAACTCGGAATCCCCGTACACATTAATTCTTCTGGCTCCTAATTTCTTCAAGAGATGCAAGCCTAAGAGAAGGGATTCATATTCTGCTATGTTGTTGGAACACTGAAAGTTTAATTTGCATGAGATGCATTCTGTGTGGTTGTTTTCAGTGTTAATGATCCAAACCCCTGCACCACCATTATTTCTAGTGCATGACCCATCAAAATACATACTCCATAAAGGACTGTCTTTGGTTTCGTCTATTTGGCGATTGTCCTTTTTAACTATGGTGCCTTCTGACTGTTCATGATTAGCAGCACCCAATTGAATTTGTTTTGACTCCTCAAATTCTTCAATAGATTGAGGGATGATGCCAGAAATGTTAGGGGTATTTTCTGGGTTGTTAAGTCCTAAAAACAATGGACTCATAACCGGTAAATCAAAACCTATGCTTTGTTTACTAATGTTTTCACATGTGGCATATTGTTTGGACACTTCTGCGTTATTATACTCTTCTTCCCTGTCGGCCTTTAATTCTGTTAAAGTGACTTGCTCACTAGGAGTTTCATTGTTAAACATGATAAAAGAATCAAGGCCTGTATTGACAGAATATATAGGAGAGTTTCGTGGTCTATCTTGACTTGTAACCGTGTATTGCATATGAGACTCCCTGTAAAGTCTTCTGGTCTGATTGAAAACTGGGATGGTCGCATATGTCATGTCCATCTGCATAGTCCCCTGTAGCTTAGCTCCCCAGGATCTTGATAATAGCATTCCATACTTTGGGGGGATATCAGCCACAACAATGTCCATGAGTAAACATTTGGCTGGAATCTGGGCTAGGTTAACACAGAGGTCTTTGATCAATCCTAGACATTTTACTCTATTTGAGTCAAAGGAGTATAGGTCTTTGTAGGGTCTGGTAATTTCTAAACCAAGGCTCTCCATCACAGCTTTAGGCATTAAATTATGAGAAGCCCCGGAATCATGCATAGCGTTGTGTAGAATTTTGTCATGAATGTTCAAACTCACATAAACGGGAGGAACTGGTCCTTCTTGAAACTTCCCTTCAATCTTAGGGCCAAAAATCAACTCTGGTAGGTCGTCACTAAGATTAACTGTATCTCCATTTTCCTCTATATTTAAAGCCTTCAAAATTTGGTTCCTATATACATGTTGGGCAGCTAACTCAGTCAATGGAACAGAGATTTTGATCTTTAAGATTTCCTGTTCAAGGCTGAAAGGGGTTTGATTCTTTGAAGTACTTGTTTCAACCTTATTAGCTGTCACTCTATCAACAATTACAACTTGTTGATTTGTTTTACTTGACACAACTGTTGTAGAAGGAGTACTAGCTGAAGTGTTAGTACTGCTGATGTCTTCACTCTGTTTTTCAGAATTTTGAGTGTTTTTCTCCATATCCTTATCAGAATTAACAACCACTGTTTTGTCCTTTTGTTTGGCTATTTTGTGTTTAGCTGCGGTGCTGCTTTGAGAGGATTTGTTAGAGGTTTTGGTGTTGGGGGCTTGTTGACTGGTCTTGCTTCTAAGGTCATATTCTCTTTGAGGTTCTATGACGACATTTTCCATGTCCTGATAATAATTTTCATTATCGTCTCTTTTGTCGTCGTAAGGTGTGTAAAGACCTTGTTTATTATCATAATGAACCTCAAAGTCATCATCCTCTTCCCCAAACATGTTGATATCCTCTTCCTCTGTTATGTCTTCTGTTTCTTCAACCTCACTTACATAGTTTTGATGAAAGGGAGGGGTGATCTGTTGATCATCATCCCTAGGTCTGTTTGGAGGTTGGTTCCTTCTAACATTCTGATTCTGGTTCCTATTTTGAGGAGCAGTTTGATTTTTATTTGCTTGTGCTCTCTTAATTATGCTCATCTCTTTCATCATTTCTTCCATCATTCTCTCCATATTTGAGCTTGAAGTGGAAGGGGTGGATTCCTCTCTAAAAGATACTCTCTTCTCGCTCTTCATTCTTGCTCTTTTCTCCATCAAGTTTACTTCCACAGAAAGAACACCCCTTTGCATGTCTTCAAGAGTTGCAAAAACTCTTTCTCTAAGTGAATATGTCATGTCTGGATCAAACCCTTCAGGAAATTTGTTTAAAGCTGAGTCCTGAGGAGGTTTTAGTTCAGGGGAAAGCGCATTATAGACGCTGTTAAATCTGGTACAATAAGATTGTACACTTTCCCCAGAGTTCCTATGGAGATTGTTATAGTCAGCAAGGACTTGGAGAGGATTCTTTCTCACTTCCCATTTGTTTAAGAATGTTTGATGGAAGGCTTGGAGATCGTTAATACTATGGGGGGTTAAACCTTTAAACCATTTTCTTACTTCTCCCCCCAAACTTTGAGCAAATAGTCTCAACTTGATAGAATCATCATCAATTTCGTTTCTGTCAAAGTAGTCATTCATCTTGTCCACATGTTGAGATGCTGTTATAGTATTACTAGCATCATATAATGGAATTTTGGACTGATAGTCCTGTGGAAGATTGGCTAATGGTACAGGAAGGACCAAGGGAGCATACCATGTTGCCATGGAAGGAGGTGGAGGTGGATTTATAGAAGGGAAAGTGGGCTGAGGTGAAGTGGTTTGAACAGTGGATGTAGGGTGAGTAGAAGTGGATGGACCAGGAGTAGACTGTTGAGATGATCTTGGATGAGAGACACCTAAATTGTGAAGGAAATGTAAATCAGGAGGTGTTGTTTCCCTGCTACCAGGATGTTCACTTGTTTCAGGAGATGAAAGTGAAGATTCAGATTCTAACTGGATTATATCATCAAATGACCTAGTCCTAAATGGGTTCACTAAGTCAGTTTGTGATTGTTGCAGAGCTGAAAGATTTTCAGGGACTGAATTAGCTCTCAAGGGTGATCTGAAAACAGTTAATAATTTAATCTTAGGAGACTTCCAAAGGATACTTTCTGGATTATCAACTATCTAAGGTGGGTTAGGGTTTGGGTGGGCTCTAGTGTGAATCTTTTTAGAAGCCACTATGCTATGTTGTTTAGACCTAAAACAAGAAAAGTTCAACCAGATATGACAATATTGGAGAGGTTAACCAATCTGTTTTTACAATTGTAAATCCCACAGTCCTCTAACTGAGTTTGAATGATTTTATAATGATAAGGGTTCTCCCCAGCGGAGTCTTAAGGTCTGCTAGGATTGTGGAATCGCCAAGTGGAAATTTTTAGCTCTTTTCAGAGGTAAAAGGTCTTATGGTCCATCACCATGTTTATTTAATTCCAATCTAAAATATTTTTAGGTTTTTCTAAGTCATTTTTCAGTTTTGTGGTTGTTTAAGAACATCCGAACTTTGCCTCAAAACTTAGCTACGGTTATGAAACAAAGACAGTCTATCCTTATGGCTAAGCTAGCTGATTTTCCAAGGTTAGATAAGAACTTAAAAGAATCCTAGGATTGACCTAGTTTGTCACTGATTCAATTGATCTTCATCTTAATTACCATTTTCTTGGTAGTGCTTGGAAAGGCTGCTTTTTACTCTCAAGATGTTGTATGAAGATTCTGGGTAAGGAGTTCCCCAGCGGAGTCGCCAGAAATGTTAGTTCCTGGTGGCTTAGCTGCAAAATAGAACAATTGTCATGGAACCAGAGATTTTGAATTAAAAGTGTCCCCATTGGAGTCGCCAGAAATGTTAGGTCTCTGTAACAAGCAAGATTGGAAAAGTCCGATCACAGAGTTAACATCATTTCAACCAACTTTGGGATTCTAGGATCTAGCCCTCCTGAATCCGGAGAGGGATCTCTCCAATATGTACAAAGATGGATATTGTCTTTGAAAAGCTTAAGGTAATGATATTAGGCTAGTTATGAAGGCCAAAGGTTTTGTTTTGTTTTGGATGGTTGAGCATGAAATGTTACTTGAGGGGAAATTCCTAAGTGCAAAAAGTTTCAAAATTGAGAAGTTGCAAGCACATAGAACAGTTTTGGCAGATAGATAGATATAACGCTGGTTTTTAGTCCATTGGGCTATGGAGTCATATCTGGGCTTTAATTGAACAACAACATCAAGTGTGATCCAAGGGGCAAGTCATCTATGTCTAAGGATCTCTTTAAAGTTTGATTTATGAAATGGAGTGATACATCAAGGAGGGGAATTAAACAGATGCAGAACGAAGAGTAGCCTAGGATCTGATAAGTACTTTTAAACCAGTCAGCCTTTGACAAACACTTAAGAAGGACACGAAAGCAGACTATGATCTGGTAAGTACTTTTAAATCAACCAGCCTTTGACGCACTTCCAATAGAAAACATACAAAACAAGGGGAAACACAAAGATAACACAGAATGGTCTAAGATCTGGTAAGTGCTTCTAAACTAGCCAGCTTTTAACACATTCCAAGGGAAACAATCAGTTATTTATGCAGACAAGTCTGGGACCAGGGCTAACCATATCTTCCTTCAGTTCATCTTCACATAACATATATTGAAAGTAACATTCAGGAATAATATTCAGCTAGAACGATAAAACGAGGGAACGCCAACATTCTCATGCCTAAACTGAATTAAGTCATTCCTAAATAACACAGATTGGAAGAAAACATTCAAATAAAGGTTTCTCAGCCAGAGAAGGTTACTGAAATACAACAGGTCCTAACCCTGTTTAAACTGTTCTTTACAGTGGAAAATGAAACAACATGAAAACAGAAATAAAATAACAAGTTAGAAATGAGAATAACATCACCGTCAATATAGACCAGGATCCCAAGAAACAGCTTTTATATTGATGTCAAACCAGTTACAAACTTCAAGTCCAATGTTTCAGTTTAGCAATCATCTTCACTATTCGACCTAACTACTCTAGCGCAAACAGAGCTTCAAGGGCCAGTGAACACTATGTACAAATAGAAGTCTCGAGCTCAAGTGTATTTCAAAGTTCTGCAACCAACAATTTCTCATCTTCTGTAGAAGTACTTATAGGAAGATGAGGAGGTGATATTTTAACAAAATATCTCAAGAACAGTTAATGCAGAGTGAATAATTCTCGGCCCTTTGAGAGGCTCGAGGGAAAAATTTACAGGTGGATCACTACATTAACTGTTTCACAATAAATATCAAAGCTCGGTGGAAGCTTTGTTTGACTTTGAGGCTCTGTGCATGTTTTGGAGTAACTCTGCAGATATTTATTCATTGGTTTCCTTGCAGAAGTAACTCCCTGGCTGTGCTGGAGGCGAATATCTGATTTTCTTCAATAACTCAGCCTCTTTTTGAATGTTTTGAGGCAACAGGTGGCTCGGTGGTAGCTGAGGAATCAATTTGCCCCATATGTGGCGGTGGAGGCTTTCTGTCTGATAAAACACTTTAGATTTTTCTTTAATCTGTGTTTTAGATTGGGGATTAGGCTTTTGATAACTGTCTTAGCCGTAATCCCCATAAAAACTGTCTTCAATCTTCATCTGCTGTGCTTTATTCTCAAAACTGATACTCTTTAACTGTGTTTGATTTAAAACAGTGTCTTGTCGATGTGCAGACCCGCGCTGGGCTTTACGGCATCAATACTCATAGAGTACTGACGAAACATGGAATAGAGCCCCGTGAATGGCTTCTTTAAGACAGCTCGAAGGCACAGGAAACGTCTTTCCCATCCCTCGGCTTTCCTTCATTCTATAATGGAAAACCATTAAAACACCTGCAAAACACAACAATAGTTAAGAAATCCTGCGGGAATAGGTTTAAACTGCTTCGGATGGCGGGGGAGGAGCGTAGCCGTCGGATGAAGGCAACCAACGGTGGAGATCTGCATAGAAAGGCAAAAAGGATAGCGGGAGAAGAATAAGGAGGAGCAGTTTTGGATCGTCCGATCTGGACACGTGGACGGTCCAGATCTAATCGGAGGGTCTCAATCGGGGGTGGCAGAAAAGGGGATGCGATTGAACTTCCAGTGCGATTAAGCGCTGGCCGTTGATCTGCAGATCAGATCGACGGCGGAAAATGAATCGGCGGGTTTTTAAATAGCGGTAGGACTTGCGATCAGAGGGAATAAGGGCCGTTGGATAGGCGGGAAATGGACGGTCCAGATTTAATTGGAGGATCGCAATCGGGGAGGTCGCAAAACAACATGCGATTGAAACTTTGCGATTGAGTGCTGGCCGTTGATCTGAGGACCAGATCAACGAAGGGGAATGAATCAGAGGTAATCGCAAGGGGGTGAAACAATTGCGATGTGATTTTGCGCGGACCGTTGGATCAAGGATTAGATCAACGGTCGGGATTGAATCGGGGATCGGCAATCGGGGGAGCGACAAAAAACGCATGCGATTGAAATTTTGCGATGCGATTGAGCGCAGGCCGTTGGGTCAAAGGACTAGATCAACGGTGGAGAATGGAATCGGGGAGAAACCCTTGTATTTTATATAAAACCCGAACTTTTGAAATAAACAAAGGTTTTTATGGATCGGGGTGGAAAAACATATTACAAAGCGGACAGGCGCCCGACTGCGCGGCCTTTGGATATATGAAAATTGATGGGCCCGGGGCTTTATATATAATGAGGGCCTAATCGCAATCGGAACTGCGGGCCTGGTCTTTCCGATCAACCCATTGAAATTTCCCCGATCGCGATTGCACGATCGGTCTTTTTGATCTAACCATTTTATTTTTAACATGTGACTTTGGCTCATTACATCAAAACTTTGGAAAAGAGGGTTTTTGTAATTAACAAAGGAAAAAGGGTCGGAAAAATATTCACAAGGTTTTAAGCGCCGGGGGCGGGCTCAGGGTTATATGAAAATAATAAGATTGGGGGTCTTTAAGCAGCAAGGCTAATCACAATCGGAACTTTTGGAGTATGGCAAAGACTTGCGTCTTTGATTCTTTCCGATGTGATTAGCACCTTATCGTATTAGCAAATGGTTCCAGACCCAAAGCGTATGGTGGGGAAGTAGTTTAGGGCTTAGCTCAAGGGGCTTAGGCCTATAGCAACGAAACTTTGATTTTTTATGAGAATTTTCAAGGATTTTAATGGATTTGGGGGTTCCGAAATAGTTAAAAAGTGAGTTTTTAACTATGAAAGGGGAAATTTTCATAAATGGAAAGAAGAGGACTTATGAAAACAAGGTAGTTTTGATGTAGAAAAGGGGAGCAGATGAAGGGTTTTGAGAAGAGGAGAAATGGCGATCTTTCAGCAGTGTTTCAGTTGGAGTCAGCAGAAATTCCTGAGTATAAAAAATGGGACAGCAAATGAGGATTTGGGACAGAGGCATGAGGCCTTAAAGAGACTTCAAGAGCCAACAATTTTTAGTGATAAAATTTGTTCCTTGGAGGCTCAAAAATATCTTAGCCACCTTTTGGTATAACAAAATATTATAGGTGGCTAACAGATACAATACATCCAAATAGCAGTTCAGATTATTTGGACTGTGAGCTCGGTGCCTCTTGTAGACTGGGCAATGTTTCAGACTATGGATTGTGGTAGCACAATGCCTAAAACATGAAGCTCGGTTATGATGTAAAGCATTGGTATACGCTCCTGTTAGCTTAGATCCATTGCTGATGTGCTGTAACTCGAATTCCTATGTAGTAGATCCTTTAAATTCGGATTGTGGCTCAGGATAATTGAAACAGTGGTAAAAAACTTTCTCGGACTGCCTCTGCAAACTCGACATTCATTACAGTGACCAGTCTTATCACCACAATATTTATGACAGGGCTGTCTCATCACTAAGACTGTAGCATCATCTCTTTCTTGGAACTGTGAAGATTGGAATGTAGTGTCAATTGGACAATAGGTCAGTTGCATCACTTACTGTGATACTAAACAGTAACTAGGATTCACCTTTTGATCTCGGACAATGATGGAGTATAGTGTAACAAACATAATAATAGTGGCTTGAAGATTATGATCTTCCTATGACTGTGATACAATATTACCTCCTTGATTGCAGCAAATTCTAAGTGAAAGGCCAAGTGAAGATACCTTGTTGGGCAAGCATTGTGAAGCCCAATATTGGACAGTGAAGTTTTTGAAGCATCCTCGGGGAGAGATATTTTAAGCAAGGGTTATTGAAGACATTTTTGAAGAACTTGTGAAGACCTTGTTTGGAGTCTTTGAGAAGTGATATTGAAGAAGATCCTAGATTGGAGCCTTCTTGTTAAGTAGCCTTGACTGACCTTGGAGATACTATTGAAGACATTTTGGTGAGTTGTCTTGAAGATAATATTGAATATCATTATGCATTTCTGATGACATCATGAGGTGACTTGAAGGATTTGATTGGGTATCATGAAGGACAACAGAGACACCTTCATGTGAAAAGATCAAGGTTGTCATTGATGACGTAATGTGGAGACTACAATGAAGACTAAGTGAATACTGATAGGGTTGGTTATATGATAGGAAGCAGTGTAGCGTCCTGATGAAAGCATGGTAGGAGATCTTGGTGAATCAACTCTAGGAAAACCTCTCTGATGACATTACAAATATAAAGCAATCATCAAAAGCAAGGGTCATCATGGAAACAAATTTCTGGGATATTGATGGAGCATTCCAAGAGAATGAAGCTCGTCATTATTGAAGATGACTCAAGGGTAAAAGGGTATGAGGTATGTATATATTTATATGATAAAAATTGGATGCTATGAAGTCATGTCATATGGTTGCAGGCAATGAACTTCTGTATTGAGAAGTATGAACTATGGAGGAGTATCTCTCAGTGCACAGATAGATGAAATCAACATAATATGTCCTCATGGAATATGAGGTGGTTGTATATGAACAAGAAAGTAGAAAGATTGTAAGTACCTGGGAATAAATAATGTGCAGAGAGGAAGAGATCATGAAATGCAACCATGTCAAGACGCAATTACCATTCGGAAGCCAAAAAGATGTGACTAAGAGATCTCCTAGAAAGATATGTAGAATCTGACAGAAGTCTGGTAAAGAAGAAGACCTTTGGCAAAAAAAAAAGCATATCATATCGTCACTAAGGTAACTTTTGTTCTAAAAGGTTCATATGAATATGTTTATCTGGAAAAATTTGTGCAGGGCTGCTAATCATGAGAAAGGATGTATGATCCTTGGAGATGATTGGAAGGAAAGCAACATGGCATAACAGTCGACCATATAAGGAAATATGATGAATCACTTTCTGATAGTTGACATGAATTAGGGTGAAAGTGATGGATGATTTGTGCCCTATGAGCTAAAATTTGGAGATTCCTCAATATCGAAATCCATGACATCAAGGACAAGAATTCTTCATGAGCAGCTAGGTGTCTCACCATCGCTGCTGGAGGTCCTTGGTTAAGAGGGAGCCTGATGATAAGTTTCTTACTTGGAAGAAACTTGGTAATTACTAAGAATGAGCTTAGGTACATTCCTTGTATAGGAATGAGTACATTCCCTTGTGGAATAAGGTCCTCCCTAGTTGAGAGGGAGAGATAGACACATCATTCTGGTCTTGGGAAGATAGAATGGAGGATTGGGTAATCATCTGGCATTCGATACTCTTTGAGAATGTGTTAGGGTATTCAAGATAAGAGTAGTTAGGGACTGATATTCTTTGAGGGCTAGCTACCCAAGAGAAGAATAGTCTAAGAAGGTCATACTTTGGGAACACCTGGGTGGAGCATGTACCTTGGAGAGACAATGACAAAGGTGTCTATAAGTCATGTGTCTCGCCAGCATTTTAGCCCATTGTCTCGTTGAGAGATGGGGTTGTTAGTCAAGGCCTTACACTAGGAAAATGCTGGTTGATATGATGCTATAACAGATGGGTTACAAATCCAAATCTTCTTATGAGGACTCTTCAGATTGAGAATGACCAAGTACCATTATGAATACCTCCCTAGTTAAGAGGGAGTGTTGAAAAATGTAACTAGGTTAGGTTTTCATAATATATTATATTTATGTTTTTAAGTAAATGATAAAAGGTTAACTAAGAAGTCATGTTGCACTTGTAAAAAACCATGCTATGTCGGCCCTCATCGAGTTAATAGAACTTGGTTGCTAGAATATACCTATCAGCTTAAATTAAAAGGAATAACCTTTATATATAGGCTTACATGGGCAGCTTCAAAAGGAGAGAGGAAAAATGCGGATTCCCTTGCAGATTGCGGATAAGCTTGAGCCACCACTGCAGGAAGCATTTACGGATCTAACACTAAAAGGAAGTGCGGTTACCACAGCAGAGACTAAGTTTATATACGAAGATATTACGGTTACCACAACAAAGATTGAGTATATATACAAATAGTGCGGATACCACACAGACAACATAAATATGTGAGCGTATTTGAGACAACTGAGCATATCTAGATTTGATATTTGAGCGTATCTAGATTTGATAGATGTGGTATCTGAGACATCGTAAATATATATATATATATATACACAAAAAGATAGCGTCGAACTTGCAGCAGAATTCAGGTCGTACATATAATAGAAGAACAAAAGTGCAGAAGACAGATAACACAAGTAGTTATTGAAAAGAATTTGAGTCAAACTTTGCCTTGTTGATTTTAGAACACGACTGTGGTTTGGAGGCATATTTGGAGCATTTCATCCCCATTCACACGCATATAGTGTTCCTAAGTGCGACTGGGAGGTAAAAGTTGCACTCACAATAGCCTGAAGGGAGTGATTGGGGTTTGGAGGAAATCTGGAATATTTTATCCCCAGACGCACACTTACAACTCTCCTTAGTGTGACTGGGAAGGTAGAATCACACACACAAGCCTTGATCAATGCAACTAGGGGTTTGAAGCAGATATAGGTCAGTTTATCATCAACCGCAAACTTACATCTCTCCTAGGAGCGACCAACCGCCTACTTACAATGTCTAAGGGAGTGTCCGGAAAGTTACAGTCGTTTGTAGTTTATCTTGATGAGTGTGACTAGGATTCTGAGCTAGGGTTTGATAGTTGACTGCAATTGACTTTAGTTGGCTGATGGTTGGATGGTTTCTCTCTGCTGTACAATAATTATGGAAGTATCATTCTGTTTTGTATTGGGTAAATCTCTACTGGAAGTTTATGTATTGGGCTCATTGTACTCTGTGTTGAAACATTTGATGACAATCTAATAAGAAGAATATTTTAAAAGGTTTCACCATAATGGGTTTTTTCCTGGTCTTTGACCAATCTGGTGTCTCATATGGTTGTGCTATTGTCTCCTTTGTCATTTCTTATTTTGTTCTATCTTTAGTTACTGCTTATGATTGGAAACAATGTTAATAATTGGATCCACTACTTAACGAAGTTTTGAATTGGGATGAAGTAATTGAAACAAAATAGAACAATCTGAAAAACTAACATGGGCCTGCTAGTTTGACTTGTCAACTCTAGGGGGTGGCGCCCTCTTATCACCCAGGAAGATTACCCCCCTCGAAATGCTTCCTGGGGATGGCTAGGCGTAAATGGACGACGGTTCGCCCCCAAACTGCTCGGTTGTTAACCAAAAGCGCGCACTTGTGCAAAACTCCTACTTTAGCCCATTTCTCTTACCTCGTGGGGGTCCTGTGAGTGCTATTTTTGACCTTAGATCTTATTCCATGGATCTAGGGCCTGATAGTCCCCCCCATAGATGATTTAATTGGTTTTTTAGCTAGGGGACTCGAATCCAATATCTCAGCCTTCTTAGAAAATTGATGAAGGGTAACAATAAAATCAATGTCATGTATTGAAGGCCCATGCAGGCATGTTACATATTGTAAAAAGAGAATTTGTTTGATTCATTAACCCTACATGACCTTGTCACAAGTACTCCCTTAATACAACCTTTAAAAGAAAATAAGTTGATTCTTAGATAACATGTCGGGCCAGTCACAAGGTCAAGTCAACCAATTTTGCATGGAAAAAACACTATATACAGGAGCACTCATCATCACTTGAAGGAATATTTGGTCAGCATATGAAATAGAGAAGGAAGTACGAGAAACACTAGAGAAAGGGCTCATCATCAAGAAAATAAAGGAGGAACAGAAACTGAGGTCCTTTGGCACTATTTTGGGTTATTCTTCTCGCATGTGTGACATCAACTAGGGTTTCAATAGTAGTATCATATCAGTCATTGAAGAAGTCATCAAGAAGTTCACAAATCCAACACTCTTGCTAGACGAGGTCACAAGGAGAAGCCCTCAAGTCAAGCGAAGAAGGAAATCACCATCATGATCCATAATTCAGCCCACACATATGAACTTGCAGAAGTTTCAGGCAGCCGAGAATTGCAAAACTGTGGAGGAAGTCCGAAATTAATAGTGTTAGAAGTCAATTTGATCGATGTTGAATTGGACAAGAAGAAGAAACAATGAAGAAGGGTCTTGTGACTTGGTCTTAGAGAGGTTTATATGTCAAGGATCTTGGTCTTGTTATTCATCAATTGAAGTTTCTATAAGAACAATAATTCGTTTGGGTTTTCCTCTCAAGTTGGAAAGGTTTTGGCCCTCGCTGATCACCGATATCTTGTGTTCTTTGTCTCGTTGTTATTTATGATTTGGTAGTTGTTTAATGAAGAAGATAACATAATAATAATCAATTCAAGAAGAATATAGTTAAGATAAGTAAAAATACTTCACAAGAATTTATCATTGTTAGAGAAATCATCTCTTGTATTTGCCCTAGATTTCTCAACATGGTATTAGAGGTAAGGTGACAAGTTAAGGAAGGGAAACTCCATAAGGAACACTCAAGCATCAAGGACCGAAGTTCTGGAAGCACATCAAGGAATATCTAAAATATCATCTCATCCTAAAAATAATTTTGAAGTCAAGATCTACAAGGAAGTATCAAAACCCTAGATGGAAGAAGAAGTCTACACCAGAAGAATTCTTGGGATCCTCACTCAAGTCATCAAGGAAACAAACCACAAAAGCCTACCTCTACTCAAGTGGAAGAGATATAAAAATAAAAGTAACTTGAAGTCTACTCATCCAAGTGAAGCAAGATCAAGAAAGTTTTCATCATCATCAAAAGATCTAAGGAAGTCTCCCTCTCTTTTGAGTCAAGGATCACTTCTGAAGAAAACCATCTTCATCAAGAAGAAGTTTTCTATTACCTATATCATAATCATATTTGAGAAGGAAACAAGTTGAAAGAGAATCTTCAGAAGTAAGTAAATTTATGTCTACATCTGAATTTGTCAAAATGTCTTTTTGCAAGGAAAGCAACAAATTGGTTGGGGCTTCAAACTTTCTAGCTTGGAAGAAAAGGACAAATCTCAACCTCATAGAAAATGAGGTCATGTAACATGTTAAAGGCTAAATCACCAAACCTACAAAAGAATATACTCAAGAAATTGCAAGGTATATGAAAGGGGAAGTAAGGGCTCAAAGGATTATCATAGAATCCATCATGAATCCCCTCATTCCCCATGTATCAAAATTAGAAACATCAAAATAAATTTACGACAAAATTGTAGATTTTTTCTTCGTAAGTACTGCAGGTGAGGTAATCTTATAAAGGAAAGAACTCTACAAGATGAAGATGTCAAAATAAGAATGGATAACCACATATTTTATGAGGATATCTGAAATAAGAGGTCAACTACAAGAATTTGGAGAGATAATGTCTGACAGAGAAATGACCACCATAGTGCTCAATGCGCTACCGAAAGAATGGGGAAACTTATCATTAAGTATCTATGGGAAAAAGGAAGCCACTCCATTCAATGAACTATGGTCACTATGAAAAATTAAAGAAACTAGGTTGAAGGAAAAATTTGATGTAGGAGCAAATGAATCAAACTCAAGCATATGCTACTATGGCAAAGAGAAAAGGGAATTTTGGGAAATTTGGTCCTCAGAAACGAAAGAAGAATACAAAAAAGGATCAATGCTATGGATGTCAAGAATATGGGCAACATAAGAGGGATTTCCCTAATATCAATAAGGAAAACAACAAAGGAGGAAGGGAATAAGGCCACATCATTGAAGAAGTGTAAGAAGCTGAAAAGAATAAATCCAAGGAGGAAGTGAAAGATATATACTATGATTTAGATAGTCTTCCTCACCTATTTATTTTCATGATTATGTTTCAAATTTTCTATTGTAAAGTATGACTATCATGGTAGGAATCATTAGAAGCATCATGTTAGGAGATGGAATCATAGAAGCAGACGATTGAAAGCACGAGATTGTAACATCATCATAAAGAAGCATGAAATATAGCTCAAATATAAATATGTGATAGAAGGATGCAACTCTTGGTAACCTCATTAGAAGAATAAGGAGTACTTATGGGAAAACAAAAGTAATTTAGTATAGATCTCATCATACATCGTTCAAAAGGAGAATTTTCAAGATGAGGATAATCAAGATCCTCTAATAGAACCTCATTGGAAGGTTCACCTACTAGAAGAAGAAAGTGTCTTGCCAAGAATTCCAACTTGTATGGGATTCATGGGATGATGGTATGATGACAAAATAAGTGAAGTAGGTCAAGGGATTGAAGTAATTTCAATCAAGAAATTTTCCAAAGGAACACTAGATGACCAAAAGAAATATATGAGGTATGTATGCTTGTACTTGATAAACTAGAGTCATGCCATATGGTTGCAGATATCATGAATGAGTGCTCTAACTCGAGAACATTATAAAAAAAGAAAGGATCTACTCCTGTGAAAGGATGCATGAAGGCATGGTTCACACACTGACTAGATGAAATCAACATAAGCTGAAGGAACTATGATTGGAAGTTACTGGAAGGAAATGTGTGAACAAAGGAAGTAGGAAGGGATCATAAAAAATGAAACTATGGAGAAGGAAATCAACATCCAAGGACTAGAATATTTGACTATGATATCTCCATGGGAAAGATATGAAGATCCTGATGAAGTATGAAAAATAAAGAGACCCTTGACATATATCGATTGGAGATGTGTTAATATATGTGCAAGGTGATGATGCAAACAAGGAAATGCCATGATGAAATACCATCACAAAGGTATTTTTGATTTAATTTTAATTTTTATATTTTTGAATAATATCTGGATGGGATAATGCAGGGATACAAAAGGAAGAGTTATAGATATCATCTACAACTAACACTCATGTGGTAGGATGAAAGATCCTGAAGGAAACATGATACGAAGAAGGTAGCAACGCATGAAGGAAAGGCCATATATGGAAAAATGGATCACTTTCCAATGAAAGGATGACATGAATGACATGATTGATGAATGAAAGTGATGGTTGGTCGATTCCCTAAGAAGAAGTCACAAAGGATGAAGAGTCTTGAATAAAGAAAAAGTAAGTTCATGAGACATCGAAAGGAGAAACTCTTCAAGCAACTGTTTTTCCCATGATTTCCACCTAAAGAGTTGTTGGAAGCAAATCCCTGGTTAAGAGGGAGCTTTTTGAAGTCCCTGATTAATATGGAGATTGGGCACTTTCCTTTTATAGTAATGGGTACATTCCTTCATTAGAATGGGTATGTCCTCCCTAGTAGTAAGAGGGAGAGATAGACACATCATTTTTGTCTTCACTTGGGAAGATATAATGGAGGATTGTGTAAGCATGTAGCATCCGATACTCTTTGAGGATGTGGTAGGGAATCCAAGATAAGAGTAGTTTTAGATGACCAATATTGTTTGAGGACTGGGAATCCAAGATAAGAACAATCCTGAACATACTTTGAGTAAACCCGGGTGGGGTATGTTCCGAGAGAGACAATTATGAAGGTGTCTATAAATAATTTGTCTCGCGAGAATTGTGCTTTGATCTTGTGGAGATAGAGTTGTTAGTCAAGGCCTTGCTATGTGATAATGATGGATGATATGATGCTATACAGATGGGTTACCAATCTGACTCTTATTATGAGAATTCTTTAGATTGAGAATGTCCAAGTACCTTGTCTGAATACCTCCCTAGTTAAGAGGGAGTGTTGAAATATGTAACTAGGTTTGGTATTCATAATCACATATGTAATCATGATTTTATGTAATTGATGTAAAGAAGAAAAATAAATTTATTTTTTTATGCTTGAGGCATGGGTTTCATGCTCAAGGACTTTTATTTTGTATATCAAGCTCCCATTGTGAGCTATTTGGTTTGGTCATCAAGTCACAAAGTATATTGAGTCCATGCCATGTATTGATGGACCATGTGGGCGTATTACATATTGTAAAAAGAGGATTTGTTTGAGTCAATAACCCTCCAAGACCTTGTCACAAGTACTCCCTCAAGTTGGCCTTCAAAAGAAAAGAAGTTGATTCTAAGATAACATGTCGGCCCAGTCACAAGGTCAAGTCGACCTATTTTGCATGAACATAACACTATATATAGGAGCACTCATCATCACTTGAAGGGATATTCGGTCAAGAAATTGAAATAGAGAAGGAAGTGCGAGAAACTAGAGAAAGGAGGAACAAAAATTGAGGTCCTTTGGCACTGTTTTGGGCTATTTTTCTCGCACATGTGACCGAAACTAGGGCTTCTGTAGTAGTATCATATCAGTCCTTGAAGAATTCATCAAGAAGGTCATGAATCCAACACTCTTGCTAGTCAAGTTCATAAGGAGGAGCCCTCAAGTCAAGAAAACAAGGAAATCACCATCAATATCCATAATTCAACCTACACATATGAACTTGCAGAAGTTTCAGGCAACCGATAATTGCAGAACTGTGGAGGAAGGCCAAAATTTCGGAGTAGCCGAAATTAACATTGTTAGTAGTCAATTTGACCGGTGTTGAATTGGAAAAGAAGAAGAAGCAGTTAAGAAGGGTCTTGTGACTTGTTATTGGATAGGTTTATATGTAAATGGTATTGGTCTTGGTATTCATCAATTGAAGTTTCTATAAGAAGAATAATTCGTTTGGGTTTTCCTCTCAAGTTGGAAAAGTTTTGGCCCTGGATGATCACCTATATCTTGTGTTCTTTGTATCGTTTTTATTTATGATTTGTTGGATCTTTAATGAAGAAGATAAAATAATAATAATAAAGTCAAGAAGAATAGAATTAGGTTAACTAAAAATAATTCACAAGCAGTTATCATTGCTAGAGAAATCACCTCTTGTCTCTGTCCTAGATTTCTCAACAAATGTGTGGTAATAAGAATAAGTGCATAAGAGAGCCACATTTTTAGATGAATTAGTATTTATGATGTGATTTAGAAATTATGAAATGAAATATAAGATAAAATAACCAAAAGAGATGGATCATGTTGAGGAGAGGCAAAAAAAGGAAGTGGAGGAAGCAATAATAAGAGCAACAAAGAAAAAAGGATTAAGAAAAACATTGATAAGAAAAGGGAAGGAGATGAAAAAAAAAATGAAGAGTGAGGTAGAAGCTTAGGGAATATGGAGCATTGATCTAGATTGGATCATTATATTGGTTTTTATCCATATCGATGCATTCAGAGTGGAAAAAGTGGAGGAATAAACTCACGAGACAGTTTTTACCACCGGGACCCAGCTTGGCAAAACAAGGTATGAAACCTTCCAGGAGAATTTCGAGGGATTAAACGATGTTTTTTTGGGGTAAAAATTTTCTGTGTCAATGCAGCATCCTTTCATGCGATTCTACACAAAAATATCTTTCCAACGATGCAAGAAGCGTGTCAATCGGAGTCCGTATGCAAAAGTTATGCCACTCAGAAGTTGACCTTATTTTCACACCTATAGTTCAGGAGGATGTCGCGTCAGCCCCCATTATTCATGGAAAAGGGGCTATCCATGTGTTTGTGATATAAAATACTCTAGAATAGTCTATATTGTAACTCTATTTAAGAGTTGATGTAGTAAAAATTAACCACTAGTAGGCTATCGAGTTGTGTTATAACCTGGCCACTAGGGGAAGAGGCATTCCATTCTTTTGAGATAATTTTGTTTCGTAGCTGAGAAAAGATAGCCAGGAGAGATATGGGTAGAGAAAAATGAGAAGATATGTGCACTATATCAGCCAACGAGGCACATGCATTACTTCTTTATACCTATAACCATATTTACAGACAGAGAAAGAGAGTAAGGCGACCTCACCTTCCAGCTGGGTTTTCTCCTAAAAGGGTTTCCCATACAATATATATTGTATTTTATGTGTGTGTGTGAGATTATTTTGTCGTTCTCTATTTTTTTGCATAATTTCCATTCACTTGCACGCACTAATTATAGTTAAATATATAGATGCTAAAATATAATAAAACTATATTAGTGTAAAATTTTCATATTTATAATATAATATTATATGATCTATTGTGATGAAATGTCCAGTGGAATATCCACGACAGTTTACATATCATTTGGTAACAAAGCAGTTTTATTTGGGTATTTTGTGGAGATTTCATGGATCTAGATTGGCGGCGCCAAAAATCATAAAAGCTTAATCATGGGAAATGAATTTGTAAACAAACCTCGTGATCCTGTAGAGGTGATGTTTACATGGATGGAACAAGTCTCATATATAAACTGCAAGGTAAACCTCCTAATGGAGGCCTTGAATAACAAGCTGGGGATAATTGGAGAAGACAGGGGTTCGAATGCAGAAGAAAAATCAGAATAGGGATCATAATATCTGGGAGAAATGAAGAACCAATCGAAGAAAGAGCACGAAAAATATCAACCTAGTTCGAGTGTCGTGAACCAATCACAATCCCTGTTTAAAATGGAAGAAAATGTTGATATCAAGTGATACCATGACGAGATAGACGCATTGGAGCTGAAACATTGGTTGCAGCAACTAGCAGTCTATTTCAGTGTCCATCATATTGAAGAAGGACAAAAAATCTCATTTTTGCGACTGAAATTGGAGGGCCATGCACTGAATTGGTGGGAGAGCTGCACAAAAACCTTGAGGTTGAAGGGAGAACCTCCAGTCACTAAGTGGGAAGATTTAAAAATCCTCATTAAGTCACAATTTTAACCCATTGGGTATGTGGAGGACTAATGGATCCGGTGGCATTACTTCAGGAAAAGGTCGGGCCAAAGCATACAAGAATATACCATAGAATTCAGGAAGATGGCTATAATGTTGGGTATCTATCCAAAGAACCCATAAGTACTCCTTAAGTATTTGGGGGGTATGCACCACCATCTACGTGATCAAGTGATGTCGTTCAAGCCGAAATCGGTGGGCGAGGCTTGTGTACAGGGACATTACCTAGAGAAAATAGGCGTGAAGAGAGCACAACCAAGTGGATTGAAGCAAAAGGAGGAACAACACGCTTCTAAGGAGGGGAAGAAGAAGAAAAAATTGGGAGAAGATAAGAAGACAACAACCACAACACATGAGTTGAAATATCCTAACAACCACTACAACCATTGCAAAATCAATGACCATACATAGGAAGAATGCTAGAAGTTGCATCCAGAGCTAAACCCGAATAACAAGAAGATATGATAGTTTTTAGATTTATGTGGTAGAAGTTTGGAGGTTGAGAATTCAGAAAATACACAGTCTTCATTTTTATTTGTCTACGTTTCCATTCTAAAACAAGACTCATCATCATGACGAACCTAACAATAAGAAATATGACAAGAAGAAGAATCTCATGGCCATTGATTCTAGAAACCAAGTTGGAAGAAACTCATATGTGGATGTGAAGATTGTCTGTACGTTAGTACAAAAGAAAGTGAATATGAGTATCCTTCAACAACAGGAAGAGAAAGAAATGACCAAACTCTTCCATAGAAAGATATAGGTCAATAAGACAAAGTTTGATGCTCTATTTGACTTAGGATTGAAGGCAAATATCATTGATATAGGATGGCCAAGAGGTTGGGGTTGGAAGTTCGTGATCATCGAAACCCATATTTATTGGGATGGGTAAATAAGGATGCAGAGTTGAAGGTAACAAAACAATGTAAAATTAGATTTGTTATTATTGCATATTTTATTGATGAAGTAGATCTAGATTTCATTCCCTTTGATGTATGTGGATTCATGTTTGGGAGTCCATACATTTATGTGCATGATGCAATATTCATGAGGAGAGATAACCAATACCAACTCATCAAGGATGGAAAATCGTTCATCATCAATGCGCACAAAGGTAAGTCGAAAATTTCAATGGTAAGTGCCAACCAAGCCAAGAAATTGACCAGTTCCAACCATAAGTATGTTTTATTGTTTTTAAGTGAAAGCCAGTCTGTAGAGGTGTCAATAAGAGGCAAGGTATCCCTGGAGGGGTGTACTAAGAAACAAAAACAACAACTGGAGGAGTTGTTATAGGAATCTAGGGATGTGTTCCAAGAGCCTAAAGGACTACCACCTAAGAGGGGAGTGAGACATGAGAGCCAACTATTTCCGGACTCCCCCTTGTCGAAAATTGAGCTGTATAAGAAATATGTTATAGAAACAAGTGAGGTGAGGAAACATTTTCAACAACTGCTGGAATGTGGTGTCATTCAACCAAGTATATCACCATGTGTGTCACTCATCATCATTGTGGCGATGAAGGATGGAACTTGGCGGATTGTATAAATTATAGGGAGTTCAACAAAATCACACTCAAGAATAGATACCCCTTGCCCAAGATAGATGATTTTTTGGATCAAATGTAACAAGAAAAATACTTCACCAAGCTAGACTTGAAGTTTGGATATCACCAGGTTCGAGTCAAAGTAGAAGACACCTAGAATACCACCTTCAAAACTAGGCAATGTTTGTATGAGTGGTTAGTCATGCCATTTGGTATATGTAATGCACCAACTACGTTTATGAGATTAATGAATGCTTTACTACACCCTTTTATAGATTCATTTGTTATTGTTTATTTGGATGATATACTAGTATATAGTGCTACCTGGGAGGAGCATATTTCACATTTAACACAGGTACTAGAAACATTGAATAAGTACCAGCTTCTAGCAAATATCGATGGCCATACATAGGAAAAATGCTAGAAGTTGCATCCAGAGCTAAACCCAAAGAACAAGAATAAATATGATAGTTTGTAGATTTATGTGGTAGAAATTTGGAGGTTGAGAATTCGGAAAATCCACAATCTTCATTTTTATTTGTCTACGTTTTGAGTCTAAAACAAGACTCATCATCATGACGAACCTAACAAGAAGAAAGATAAAAAGAAGAAGAATCTCATGGCCACTGATTTGAGAAACCAAGTTGGAAGTGACTCAGATGTGGATGAGAAGATCGTCTATACACCAGTACAAAAGAAGGTGAATATTAGTATCCTTCAACAATAAGAAGAGAAAGAAATGACCAAAATCTTCCATATAAATATACAAGTAAATAAGACCAAATTTGATGCTCTATTTGACTTAGGATTGTAGGAAATATCATTGGAGCAGGCTGGTCAAGAAGATGGGGCTGGAAGTTCATAATCATCCAAACCCATATTCATTGGGATGGGTAAATAAGGATGGAGAGTTGAAGGTAACAAAACAATGTAAAATTAGATTTGTTATGAGTGCTGATTTTATTGATGAAGTAGATCTGGATGTGGTTCCCTTTGATGTATGTGGAGTTGTGTTTGGGAATCCATACATTTATATGTGTGATGCAATATTCACGAGGAGAGATAACCAGTACCGACTCATCAAGGATGGAAAATCATTCGTAATCAACGCACACAAAGGTAAGTCGAAAATTTCATTGGTAAGTGCCAACCAAGCTAGGAAATTGACCACTTCCAACAATAAGTATGTTTTATTGTTTTTAAGAGAAAGCCAATCTATAGAGGAGTTAGTAAGAGGTAAGGAATCCCTTGAGGGTTGTACTAAGAAATAAAAACAATAACTAGAGGAGTTGCTATAGGCATATAGGGATGTGTTCCAAGAGCCTAAAGGATTACCACCTAAGAGGGAAGTGGGACATGTGATCCAACTATTTCAAGACTCCCCCTTGCCGAATATTTAGCTGTAGAAGCAATCTGTTATAGAAGCAAGTGAGGTGAAGAAACATTTGCAACAACTGCTGGAACATGGTGTCATTTGACGAAGTACATCACCATGTGGGTCACCAATTGTCGTTGTGCCAATGAAATATGGGACTTGGCGGATGTGTATAGATTATAGGGCGTTGAAAAATATCACACTCAAGAAAAAATACCCCATTTCCCATGAGAAATGATTTTTTGGATCAAATGTAACAAGAAAAACACTTCACCAAGCTAGACTTGAAGTTTGGACATCACCAGGTTCGAGTCAAAGTAGAAGACACCTGGAATACCGCCTTCAAAACTAGGCAATGTTTGTATGAGTGGTTAGCCATGCCATTTGGTCTATGTAATGCACCGACTATGTTTATGAGATTAATTAATGATGTACTGCACCCTTTTATAGATTCATTTGTTATTGTTTATTTGGATGATATACTAGTATATAGTGCTACCTTGGAGGAGCATATTTCACATTTGACAGAGGTACTATAAACATTGAATAAGTACCATCTTCTAGAAAATATCAAGAAGTGCGAATTTATGCAAAAATATTTGGTGTATCTGGGGTATGTGATCGGTGGAGGAGAGATAAATATAGATCCTTCAAAATGGAGGCCATCATGAAATGGTCGGTGCCTACTAATGTTTATGAGGTCAGGATTTTTATTGGGGAAACACAATACTTGAGGAAATTCATAGCCTCGTTTTCAGTGGTAGCAACACCCCTCCATGCCATAACAGAAAGTGGAAAGAGTTTCCAATGTGGAAAAGGTGAGCATAAGGATTTCGAGGAGCTAAAGAAGAAGATAGTAAATACTAGTTATGGCATTACCAAACTTGCAATGACCTTTTGAATTGGAGACAAATGCGAGTGGGTATGCTATGGGATTTGTCTTGATGCAAGGAGGAAGGCCTGTATGTTACCATTCTGAATTTTTTCATGGGGAAGTTCTTAACTACCCTACCTACGACAAGGAGCTCTATGCCATGGTGAAAGCTATGAAGAAGTGGAAGCACTATCTGATGGGAAAGAAGACAGTTATCCACACATATCACCAACCATTACAATACTTGTAGGACCATAATAAGCTACAACATATCATACATTACAAGTGGATGGGGTTTTTACAACAATTTCATTTGGTGATAAAGTATAAGAAGGGAAGCAAAAACAAGTTGGGCGACATGATTTGATGGCCAACCACATCGAATATGATAACTTTGGGGACTCTTATGCACATGGAGACATTCACCCATGATGTATACAGAGAGGCATATTCAGAGGATGAGGCCTTCAAGGAGGTGTATCAACAATTGCAGAGTCAGAGTCATGCACACGATGACGATAACACCGTTGACTACAATCTCTAGAATGAGTTACTCTATGTGATGGATAAGCTAAGTGTTCCTAAAGGTGAGCGATTGTAGTTGATTAGAGAGGCTCACACCTCCAACGTTGCAAATCACTTTGGTGTAGGAAATACCGTTGCTAACTTGCAAAGGTATGTGAATTGGCCCAAGATGCAAGAGAAAGTAGCTAGGTTCATAAGAGGATGCATGCTTTGTTGTACTATCAAACCGAGTAATAGGAAGTATGTTCTATATCATCCCTTACCTATACCTATTCATCCTTAGGAAATAATTTCCATGGAATTTGTGGGAGGTTTACCGAAAAGAAGGAAGGGACATGACTACCTGTTCGTGGTAGTTGACAGGTTTAGTAAGATGTGTGTTCTAATGCCTTGTAAAAAGACCATTGGTGGGAAAGAAGAAGTAAAATTTTTCTTTGGACTAGTCTGGGTGCATTTTGGGATACCAAGGAGCATCATTTCAGATAGGGATATAATATTTCTCAGTGCATTTTGGACTACATTGTGGGAGAATATGGACATGAAGTTGAAGAGATATACAACATTCCATCCACAGGAATATGGACAGAAAAAAGTAGTAAAAAGGACTCTGGTGTAGCTTCTAAGGGGATATAACTAGAAGCATCAAAAGACTTGGGATGAAAATATGGTATATATAAAACATTCATAAAACAAAGCAGTCCACACTTCTACAGGAAAGTCCCAATTTGAGACTTGTTTTGGATATTTTCCACCTTTAACTTTGGATATTGCATATGGGAAGCAAGGAGGAGTGAGGGAAGATCTTACAAGAGATGCTTTGAGGGCTGGAAAATTTAGAGAGACGATCTAACAGATCCGTTTACAGGTGCCCAAAGTTTTCCATATGGACAAGATCTTAGTATCAAGATAAAACATAAAATAAATCTGTATAAATTCAATTTACATCGAACCATGTTAATGGTTATGGCTTGTTCGTTACAACTCAAATAACATGGGATCTATCAAACTAATCTACAAAACTGTGTTACCAAAGTATAATAGGGATAAACAATAATTATCGCCCATGGGTGAATAGAAAAAGGATCGATATGAAAGAAGACATATTATTTTTTCACGTTCAAAAGAATGGAGGGAAGATGGGATCAAGATTCTTTTTTATATTATAAATAAATTTCTATAATATGTCGACATAATAGAATCTCATTTTTGGGAATATTCTGGAAGAATCCCATTGATTTCAAGTCAGTTATTAAATAATAAAAACTATTTCCCAATCATAGACTGAATAAGTCATAGGAGAAGTATAAGGCCAGGCATGATCAACACATAACATAGAAGTCATTCACGGTGGGAGACAGAGTATGGTTACAATTGAACAAGGAGAGGCTGCAAGGGGTTGGTAAGAAAATCAAGGCTCTAAGATATGGTCCCTTTGAGATAC
This sequence comes from Pinus albicaulis, assembly GCA_034641835.2. Lineage (NCBI taxonomy): Eukaryota > Viridiplantae > Streptophyta > Pinopsida > Pinales > Pinaceae > Pinus > Pinus albicaulis. Next base: position 452,481,442 of record CM076577.1, read on the forward strand.
TGGAAAAATGTGGGTGATAATGTCTATCGAATCAATTTACCACCATATATGCAGATATACTCAGTTGTGAATGTAGAGAATTTGAAACTCTATGAGCCTTCCATGCTAGATCATGAAGAGGAACATGTCCTACCTTTTGTGGACATTTTGGAACCATATGCTAGGCAGAGTTGACATAAGATACAGTTTTGCAAAATATGTCCAGAACTACAAGGCATGGGCAACATGACCTTTGGAAGATTTGTTGAATGGACAACTACCAGGCAAAGCTAAATGGTACACCAAAGGGAAGGTGGTGGAAAAATTTCCTCACCTCATTCAATAAAATATTTTGGGGACCAAAAGACTCCCAAAATGGGGAGGTGTGATCTATATTATATCATTATATTTTTTTTCATCCATCTCGATGCATTCAGAGTTAAAAAAGTGGAGGAATCAGTGCACAATACCGTTTTTACCAGCAGGACCCAAATTGGCAAAATAGGATCTGAAACCTTTCAGGAGCATTTTGAGGCATCACACAACATTTTTTGGGGTAAAACTTTGATACTTTAGTTCAACACCATCCCATGCTATTCTACACACACAAATTTTCCAACAACATAAGAAGCGTGCCAATCAGAGTCTGTATGCAAAATTTATGCCACTAAGAAGTTGACCTTCCTGTTTTCACACCCGCAACTCAGAAGGATGCTACGTAATCCCCCATTATTTAGGGAAAAGAAGCTATCCATGTGTTTGTGATTTAAAATACTCTAGAAGATTCTATATTGTAACTTTAGTTAAGATTTGATGTAGTAAAAATTAACCACCAGTAGGCTATCATGTATTGTTATAACCTGGCCACTAGGAGGAAGAAAAATTCCATTATTTAGAGAACATTTTGTTCCATAGTTGAGAAAAGATAGCCAAAAGAGATAAGATGTAGAGAAAAAAGAGAGTATTTGTGCACTGTAGAATCCCACAGGCCACAAACATTACTTATTTGTACCTGCAACCATATTTCCAGACAGATAAAGAGAGCAAAACGACCTCATATACCAGTTATGTTTTCTCCTGAAAGAGTTTCCCAGAGTGTATATCTTGTGTCTTACGTGTGTGTGAGAGATTATTTTGTTGTTCTATATTTTCTTCGTAATTTCCATTCACATGCATGCACTAATTATAGTTAAATATACATATCTTAAAGTTTAATAAAACTATAATAGTGTAAAATTTTTAGATTTATAATATAATATTATCAGATATATTGTGACAAAATGTCCAGTGGAGTATCCATGACTGTTTACTGATCAACCATGGGCATTCAAATAAATACAAAACATCAAGAGCTACCATTAAAGGAGGGAATTTCCTTATGGGAAAATTGGATTGAGAAAATTTACGCCTCCCAAGTTAGATAGAGTTGCATTCCTTAATTATTTTATTTTTGATAAAAGAAAAGGGGAAATTAGAGGAAATTTCACACTAAAAGTGACCTCCTAAGAAAAAATAATAAAATAATAAAATAAGAGTTTTTAATTTTAGATGGAAAATAAGAAAGATTTTTTTTTAATCCTATTTTTGGTTGATCTCCTTATAGGTTTACTCAAATTTCAAGTGTAGACACTCGGTGGATACAAAAATAAATTACACATCCAATGAGTACACATTATGCATACTTTTGAGAATACCTACAGTGGAAAAAAATGAAGATACATTAAAAAAACATGTTCAACCAAAAATACAATTAAAAAGAATACGTTTTTTTTGTTTTTGTTTTTTTTTTAAATTTTCCCTCCAAAATATTTACATGTAACTCTTTTTAAATTTAAAGGATTTTGTTTGGTTTACATATTATGTACATGAAAATTTTAGGGGCACTTTTAGGCTGAAATTTCCTCTAATGGAGTGTTTAAGCAATCTCATAAGAAATGGAAGCTATTGGGAGTTCCCTAGTTCACGATTATGATCGAGACACCTTTGATGGTTGGCATAATCTAGTTGCTACAATGTTTGCAGGAGTTGTATTCTCTTAAGTTTCAAAGTTTAACATCATGAACATGACCAAGTTGATAGAATAATAGAAGCTAAATATGGAAAAGTTGGTGTAGGAATTAACACATTACAAAGGTGACATGACCAACTTAGTGGTGCTCAAGGCTTGTTCTTTCAAACTAAAAAATGAAAACACATTAAAAAATAGATTCATACTAATCTCAAAGAGTTCCAAGATATTTCCACTCAATTCCTTACATACTTAGAGAATGTCAAAGACAAGAAGGTATTATTATATGTAATATAGCTTAGCATGGATGAGTTGAAGAAATGACAAGATGAGGAAAAATATGCACTATATGACTTATTGAGGATGGCAGAGAACACGAACTAGTTATATTATGAAACTCTATTGAATGATCAAATAACAAGTGCAACATTGGAAAAAATCATACTGATTTAGTAGATAATTGTAAGCACTTGTATCTTGATGTGGGGAAGGTTATTTAGAGATGCCATCTGCCACCATAAGAATTACATGGATGAACCTATACCAATGGTATATATTTCAGCAAGTTGGAAGACAACATAAAGAGTAAAGGAAACATATTATGAATGACACCAAAGTTCAGTAGAGAAATCATAAAAGAATATAGGTTTGATACTTCTAAGGATATAAATTTAATTAATTCTTTTCTAAGTACTTTAGAAAGGTAAATGAGGTTCTTGCCTAGAGAATTTATATTTTATGAATTTGTCTTTGAGCAACTAATTTTTAGATACATCCAAGTAATTTCATACCAACAAGAGGTATGGGTAACTTATATTCAAGACAAGGCGTAGTGTTTATTGTGATCATATTGCAAAATAAAATGTAATCTAATATTTTTGTTCGGAAATGATTGAAAGGAATTTGAAAAGATATCATTGCTTAAAGTGAAGACTACACAAAAAGCAATGATAGAATGCAGGCTTCAAACGTTTTTTGATTTTCTAAAGGAACATGATTTTGGTTGATTTTAAATTTATCTAACTTTTTGACAATTATAATGAGAAGAAATCCCAAAGGCCAATTTTGAAAAAGAGCATTGGTGTTGTATTATAAATGGGGGAACTTTTTCTAGTGCTTATATTGTCACCAATACCACTATAAAATGGCATTATTTTATGGTTGAATCTTTTACAATGAATTTTATGGTTCTTATTGTATTATTTGATATGTTTGCTTTGAGTTGGTGGCTATGATATTGTGAATAGTGAAGTTATAACAAAATTATTTGTGTCTTCATCTTTGTGTATACTTATGTGTTTTCACATTTCTTAAATAACTTTCTATTTCAAAAAAATTCATAGGACATAAATATCTTATTAAAAATTACTCATAGATAGGACGAGTTAGATAAGGTTGAATTTTGCATAGAAAATAATATTTTATTGCATTATGCATTTCACAACCAATTCCACAAGCAAAAAGTAATGGCTATCAGGCCAAAATCTAGATGGGTTCCCTAATTCAAATGGTGTGAAGTCTAATTGAAACTTTAATTCACAAGAACTCATTGTTGAGTAGGTTACTTCAACCATGACAATAGAAATTGATACTAGAAGGAGGGCATAAATTGCATGGCTGTTGGCTTGAGGGGTCTTGACCCAGGTTCAGAGTTAGCGCGTAACCAACAAAACCCTCTTACTACTGGCCCTTTCGGAAATGACTTATTTGCGCAGGCCAAAGTCTCACCTGAAGCAGTATGGGGGGGTGCTGGAACCAGGTTTATACACTCTTAGAGAGAATTAAATGAAGTAGGCACCTTCAGATATGCTTTAACACACATAATGAATTGCGCACCAGAAACCCTAGGGTCATTATCACCGTTTAATCCTGTGCGCGCTCACAGATAGAAGGTCAGCCCTTACAATACTAGATCTATGCAATTAACATTCGTGTCAACAATAAAGTAGGTACGCAACTGATCTAATCATAGAGAATATAAAACGTAAACATGAACATAAATCATATGCGGAAACAGGTCACAAAACATATTACAGATGCATTTAGTACTTAGAGTTACCCAAATAGTTCTTTATTTATCAACAATTCTCAAAAACCCTTACAATCCTTCAGATCCACCCATGCACACAACCAACAAGGTTCGCACACAACCAGACTAAGGTCTCCGCGCACACAACGAACATAAGCCTTTCAGATACAAACACTTACATAGATTCGCTTTAGAGCTCAAAACATAGATCACAACTTATCCAAAAACTGCCTTATCCAACTCAATCTAGACTTCTATTTATATCTTAGCTTGCACTCATACTAAGGTCCACAAACTGTGGTTTGAGACCCCTATATTTACACTTTAGCCCATTGAAACTCATGAAGGGAATTTGACCCACCCAAAATCCCCTTGACTGCACATTTATTAGCAAGCACGACTCAAAACTACAAAATATATTATTAATTACTCCAAAAATGCGGTCTTAAGGGACCCTGCTCCAACAGTCCCCCAACACAATCTTGTGACTTGTCCCGAGTCACAGAGGTACTGGGGTCTTCATCTTCGTCTTCAACTCCTCGATGGTGATAGTGAAGGGCGTAAGGATACCCACACATTGATCATCAACAATTTAAGCTATATCCAAAATTTTTTGAGAGGTAAGCCCCTCTGCTATGAGACTGATACTTTGGTAAGTCTAGCTCAGGTTATTGACAACATCATCTAAATCCTGTGATAGCTTCATTGCTTCGTCTGCCTAAGGCTTCATGTGGGTGGTCAATATGTGTTTCTTCCTCCGCAGGTCTTCAACCTTATCGTGCAACACCTGGCTCGTCTGCAATCGTGCCATTCTTTGAGCTAGAAAAAATGTGGGTAGCACCTCCTGAAGCTCATCGAACGCCTACTCTTTGGCACACAATTCCTACGAGATTTTCTTCACAAGTGGGTTGGTTTGTACCGAAGTCCACAATCCCATCGCTGCGTCCAAGAGTTCAGTACCCTTGCTGCAATGCTTGCTTAAGTGTCCTTAAATAAGGTAGCGCGTTACGCTCACAGTTCCGGCAGAGTTTCTGGATGAAGCTTTTCTTGCAACTCTGCGATCTGCTACTCACTGCCTATACTTCAGAACAAGAGGCCTTCAAGTCAGCCAGTAAACTTTCAATATTGGCATGTGGCGCTAAAGAGGGAGGGATAACAACCTCAGGAAGGTCACCGCGTAGATGATCAATCAAATTATCTAACCCCGTGCATTGTGCCATCACTGCTTGCTGCGTTGTCTGAGCCTATAAAGACTCTTGCATTTTTACTGCGACCTTCTACTCTGCCTTGGTGAGTTGCTAGTGCATGCACACCTCTCTACATTGCAGCTCATCTATAATGATTGTCTGGATAACATGCAACTTTCCACTGGGGAGCATTGATAAGTCAATTCCAACCTCTAATTAGGTTTGAACCTGTGCGCGCAATGCAGGTTATTCCATTGTAACCACTACTCCAGGGAAGGGGCAGATTCTGCTATCTGTCGTGATGATGATCATACTTATGCTCTCGCTCACCTGAACAAGCCTCGCCTGAGCCATGCTCGCTTGAATCATATCAATATTGAGATGTAATACCTGCAATCCAGTTTGCATAGCCTCTACTGTAACCTTGTACTGCTCCTCGAGCGTAGTCCACCTATCCTCGGAGGCATATGCGATCACATCTGCTATCTTATCAAGGTCATCCTCCATAAGGGTGATGTCCTCTATGCCTCCTGCCTTCAAACCCTTTCACTTCTTGCGCACACCCTTGGGGTTTTCAGTAGTGCGCTTGATACCTCTAGGGGACTTGACTTCTGTACCATCTAGGCCATCTGTGCCTCTAAGATCCACCTTAGTTCCCTTTTCCACCTATTTGTCTGCTTCTTTCTCAACTTCATTTTATGCTTTTTTGTCCTTGGAAGTCTCTATTGTTGTCTCTTTTCCGAACGTGGAGGATGTGATAGGTGTGGAAGAGCCTAGCCCAATCTTCCATGCTTCAAGCCAAATCATAATGACCTGGTCGATTTCAGCCTATATCACCATATAAGGTAGGTCGTACCATACCTTATCTATGTGTGCACAGATCTGAATGTTGCACATCGACACCTTGAATTTTGCAATGGCTTTGTATTTTTTGTGTGTGGCTGGGGACAACTGGGGCTGTGAGTGGATAGTCGTAGATAATTCTCTCTCGAATAAGACCCAAAAGATCTTATTATCCATCACTCTCTTCGGGTTTGTGGAGTCCCATAGGTTGGCATAGTGTGACCCTTCGAATATACTAGGCTCCACATCTACAAGGACTGCATAATCTGGCGTCTCCCATGTAGCCAAAGCGATGAGTAAGAGAAATCACGAGTAGCAAAAATTATTTCCTTCCTCCTGCATCTCACGCACATTTTCTAGGAACTCAGTACAGAGGAATTGCAACCAGTTGTAGTTGACACCTTTCTCACACTGTCCTGATAGTGCGATGAAGTGCGTAGGGACCACCTTAGGCCTGCATTTGCTCATGATTTTGCAGCCTAGCACCAAAGTTCCAAGGTGCACCACTGGGTCATCAATCTGCTGCACCAGGAAGCCCCTAGTATCCTGTCCCACCTTGTAATTCTTTTTGACCTTGGAAGATACCTTCAGTTCCTGGATTTTCCTATAACCGACCATAGGATTGGGCCCTTTCTTTGGCAGGCCGGTGATCCGATGGATCATTGCAGTGTCTATAGGAATACAATTCTGGATCCATAGGCACCTATCGTGTACCAGCGCCAACAGCTGGCGCACACAAACATCTATGATGGGGTACCTGTCGAAGTGAGGAATCCTCAATAAATTGAGAATTTCAACATCACTAAACTTGTGTGCCCAAGGCATGTGATCTACTTTCACGACTCCAATATATAAAACACGCTCTAGATAAAACTCGGGCGCCATCTTTGGGAATATCTTTTCATTCGCTAGATCATGATCATCAAACTTTACTGCAGGGATCATTCCAAACACATCCCCCTCCAACGTGACCGCTTCTAGAATCAAGGGAATTTGTAGGTAATCGTGCACCATGTCCAAATCCTTTGGCGCCTTCACAGAGGGTTTGCGCAGCCTCACATACTTTGTGAGCCACGAAATGGGCTCAAAAAAGAGCACAACCTCCTCTATTGCTAACATGGGTCTTTTTTATGGGTCACCGATAGAGGACATGTCCTTCGTTGCTTGGCATGGGGGAATAACTTGTCTGGGGGATGTACACGGCTTGGAGGATGATCCCTTGGTCACCTTTCCCTTCCCTTTTGGCAGGTGTTGACAATACTTCTTGAAATTCTGGGATAACTTCATGGGCATTGTCGGAGTCGAGCTCAGTAGATGCTGTAAGCAGAAAAGAGTGCTCCTTAGATGGTGCACTCTCATGGTTAGTGGCCGTCATTCTAGGCTTGAAGATAGACTCGGGGTTACTTACGTCAGATGTGAAAGTCTCATGACTAGACATAGAGTACCCACTGATAATTTCAAGGCGCAATTCACTTAAACAAAAAAGGAACATAATATGACCCGTGCCCTTACTTTTATAGGTGATCCATGGTAAAAACGTTCAAAAATTCATTAATGGCACCTTATCCCCGTAATAATGATAAAAAATCCTGTAATATCTTCTCATTAATTGCAGAAACCCCGCTCCATCCAATGGTAAAATCGATTTTTCACCCAGAGTTATTGTCCCAATGGCTAGTTTTTCCCACTACGCACACCCTCTGTGTTCATGTCGCACTTGCCTTCGTATGTCCTCTACGCAGTTCACAAACTAGTGGATTCCATTTATTCGACCATATAGTCATTTGGTAGGCACAGAGTTTTCCCCATATGACTTTAGTTGGCTTCTGTTGATGTACCTGGGAAGACTCTCGCTGCACAACATGGCCAAGCACACCACACCTCCATTAGTGATCTCTTTCATGATATACTACCCTAACCAATGCTTTCTAAACTTCCCTAGGTGGCGCGCAAGATGAATATCGTATAATAAAACTAGATCTTCTTCCTTGAATGCCTTCTACCAGATATTCCTATCATGCCAGGTATTTTCGCGCGCTTTCTGCACTTGCTGATGAAAGTTAGCAATAAATTGATCCTCCTCTAAGGAAACCAACTGTGATAGGCGTTCCTCCATGATGTCTGGTTCATACATATTAGTGAATGCTGCGATTCACATACTTGGGACAATATATTCCATTGGAATTATTTCTTCTTGGCCATAAACCATCTTGAATGGTGTTTTACCAGTCAAACTCCTGCATGTAGTCCTATAAGCCCATAAAACAGAAGGGATGCGCACGTCCCAACCATTCTGGTTTGCACTGCAGATCTTTGAGAGCGCATTCTCCAAGATTTTGTTAAAGGTTTCTACTGCACCATTTTCTTGAGGGTGATAGGGAGTACTCTTTTGGTGATGTATATGGAATTCCTTTGTCAGAGCTTCAATGGTTTCATTAACAAAGTGCATACCCCTATCACTCATCAATATATTTGGGCACCCAAATCTAGTCAAGATATTTTCAAAAATAAAATGTGCAGTAGTGTCTGCAGTGCAATCTTTTACTGGATTAGCTTCTGCCCATCTGGTTACATAATATATGGCAGTGATGATGTAGCACATGCCATTATTCTTCGCAGGAGGATTGATAGGTCCAACAAAGTCTATGGCCCATTTCTCAAAATTCTGCAGGGCCATCTTTGCCTATAATGGAATTTCAGCTCTGCGCGATGGCTTCCTGGTTCGTTAGCATGCATCACAAGATCGAATATATGCATGTGCATCGCTGTGCAGTGTGGGCCACCGTAACCCAAAACACAACACCTTCTGTGCAATATATTTCCCTGCATAGTTGCCTCCTACCACTCCCTAATGAGCTTCAGCCAAGATGTCTTGTCTTTCATTTTCGAAAACATACCTTCTTAATACTTCGTCCACTCGCAACTTGTACAATTGACCAGCAATCAAGTTAAAATCATCTGTACACAAAACCAACTCCTTCTTTTGTTGCACCGAGTATTCAAAAGGCGCACTACCAGTAGTCAGAAAGTGAATGATATCTGCAAAGTGTTCATCAACCACTTTAATAGAAAATAGCTATGCATCAGGTAGTCCCTCCTCCATACTGGTTGGTTCCTCCCCATTCCCAATGCGTGATAAGTGATCAGGTCTAGCATTCAGTCTACCAGGCTCAAGAATGATTTCAAAATCATATTCTTGAAATAGAAACAACCATCTACAAATCTCCCCCCCAACAGAGGCTTATTGAACAAATACTTCAAAGCAGAGTGGTCAGTGAACATCTTGAAGTGCCCCCCCTAGAATATAGTGCCTATATTTCTGCAGAGCATAGACCATAGCCAATCCTTCCCTCTCTGTGGTTGAATAGTTGCGCTCTACACTGGAGAGCTTCCTACTTGCAAAGGAAATGGGGTGATCAATATCTCCTTCATCTGACTGTGCTAAGACAAATCCAAGTGAAATGTCAGATGCATCAACGTGCACATGGAAGACCTTGGACCAGTCAGGGAATATTAAAATAGGTGCAATAAAAATATTTTCCTTTAGCAGCTCAAAGCTCTCTTGACATTCCTCATCCTAGAAAAAGGACACATATTTCTTAAAAAAATTCTCCATAGGTGCAGTAATCAAAGCATGGCCCTGAATCAATTTTCTATAATATCCTATGTGCCCTAGAACATAGTGCACCTGTTTCTCATTAGTAGGGACCTCCAAGCTGATAATAACTGCAATATTGGCTGGATCTACCATCAATCCTTGCTGACAAAAAATATGTCCCAAAAATATTCCAAAAGGAGCAAATAATATACACTTCTTCAAGTTAAGAGAGATCTGATGCTTCTTGCAAGTGTCGAGCATCATGCGCAGGTTGGACACATGATTCTTTACCAGTCCAAAAATAGTACAATAATTAAAGTACACTTACAGAAACTTGTGCATGAATTCCTTGAATACAACTACTACTAAACATGAGAATATAGCAGGTGCATTCTTCAATCCAAACAGAATGAATGTGTTTTGGAAGGATCCCCATTTTTTTGCAAAATTGGTCTTACTTCGGTCTTTTGGCGTAATCCTGATATAAAGATACTCTGAAAATCCATCAGTGAAAGAGTAAGCCTCTTGTCCTCCCACATTGTCCAAGATATCATATGAAAATGGAGTAGGGAAGGGATCATGTACACATGCATCATTCAGTTTGCGTAAGTACACACAAATCCTTATTTCTCCCTTAGTCTTATTTTCCTGAAAAACCATTGGGCTCACCTAATCAGATTTCTCGATAGGCTCAATGATTCCCACAACAACCATTTTCTCCAATTCTTCCTTCACTTTTTTCTTATATTTTGGATTTAACCAGTATGGTCGCTGCTTGACGGGGGAAGCATCTAGTTTCAGAGTGATTTTCATAACTCCCAAATCTCCTACAATTCCCTTAAGCTAAGAAAAATTCATGGGGAATAGGTCCTGATATTCAGCCAACAGCTTCACAACCTTCCCCACTGTGTCATCATCCCAATAATCTCCTATTTTGGCCAACTCGGGTTGCTCCTCCATCTCAATGCTGATTTCCTTCAGTTTTAATGGCTTAGTCACATCCACCATTCCTAACAAGGGCCCTGCAACTACACGCCCTCCTTCAGATTTTGGAATATTGATATTCCTTGGATCTTCCTCGTTATCCTCTACTGAAATATTTCTGCATTTGACAATATCTTGCATTTGCGCTTCCCATGCAGACACACCACATTCCTTTTTGAGGCCGAGAATCATTAAAGACAAGTGCTTCTATATCCTGCAGGGCTTTGTCCAATCCCTTCAATCTACTAGCCATGCCAAAGGTTAACAGAAAGATTTCACTCATTGTAACCCAGTTAAGGGTCCCTTAGCACAAATCCAAATACCATGCAGTAGGGATTGGTCCCAATGTATGGACAAACATGTGAATCCATTCGGCCCTTGGATTATTGTACCAAACCTCCATCCATGTAGCCAGGTGTTTGCGCGGAGCACCTTGACCACCAAAAATCTCAGTCGGTGGGGTGGTGGGCTGCTCAAAGCACAACCAAATCATTCTACTGCATTCCACCCAATCATCAAAGTTCCCTTCATACGTATCCCACCAACGAGCTGGGGTTGCGCACATAGCGAGATCAAGTGCGAAAAACCTTCACTCTTTTGGGACAACCTGTTCCATTTTTTCCAAAAATAATACAACACTGTTGGAACCATAAAAATAGGGCAAGTCCCATACCTTTGAAGAGATGCATCACAAATTTTTAGTGACTCTGAGGCAACGCATTGTAGACACATCATGTAGACGATTCTGCAAGTTCTCCATTTCTCCATCCGAATATGAGAAACATGAGCTATCCTTTTCCCAATTCAACATCCCATTAGCAGTTGGGTTGATATAGTCCTCATCTCGTGCAGTCAACTTGTAGATATGGTCGACATTATATCCTTCATTCACTAGTTTTGTATATCTCTCCCCTTCCGCTGGATCCAAAGGTACTATAAATTGAGTACCATTGTTTCCAAAGATCATGATCCTACGCTTCAAGTTGATGATGCTTCCCATATCAATGGCCCAATATAGCCCTAACATCACAAGGTAGGGATCTACATCATCCACAATTTGTATTACTTCAAAGTTTGCACGTACCTTTACTCCAGCAATGTCTACCAGAATCTATGAGAGTCTCCCTAGTGGAATGATTTTCTGTTGATTAGCCATGCGTAGTTGAATGGTGGACCATTCCAGCTTTGGTTCGCCCATCTTCTGCCATGTATTCTTAGGTAGAAAATTTTCATCAGATCCCAACTCTAAAATGACCTGATCCATCTCATACTCCCCTATTTGCACGATCATGCACATCTCTTGTCCAATCCTCTTCTTATTATTGTAGATCTTGTTTACAACCTTACTCTTAGTTCGAGGAAAATCCTTATCTGCGCAACTATGTATCAGAGCCTGAAGGTTGCCTACTGTTTTCTGGTTACACAATAGCTTTATGTAGGATTGTAGGAAAGGTTTGAATTCATCATGAATCTTCTCTTCTATGATTGACTTGGACATGGATGCACCTGAAACAACAAAATCCTTTCTAGCTTCTTCAAAATTATCCCTCTCCTTCTGAAGGTTGAGCCCTTCCTTCTTTTCAGAAGCCTTTCTGATCCATGGATCTGCATTAGCCTTCTTTCCCTCATTTTCTCTAGTAGCAACACCATTTTGTGTAATTATGTTTATGCTCGGATCATCATCTCGCAGCTCAAATCTAACCATTTGGATATTCTGCGTAGGTGTCTGCTGTTGCTTCTCCTGCATTCTAGCAATCAAAACAAGACAATCTTAATTAACATGATCAAACTATCTATAATACCTGCAAGAATAACGCATAGTGTTCTGGAAGTTGCGTGCATAGTGTCCAATGTATCCACAGTTATAGAAAATAAATTGTCCTCTTCCACAACCTACACCTCCACCTCTCCCTCCTCCCCTTCCTCTAGCTATAGATCCACCATGCCCAGAGGGGGATGCTGGTGAATATGGGTTAGCCTGCACTCTATAGAGGTTGGCATTATCTATCATCAGATCAAAGGTATGACAGTGGTGCTCATCATGGCCAACAGAAGAGAAAAACCTACACCATTGCTGCTTCAGTTCTAGTACATAACTACATAATTGAGGGAAATGGTTTGTGTCATGTCGTCCAACCACTTGATAGTCAACGCACCACATCGTAGGAGTACCTCTTGGTCTTGCAACATCCCTGGGTCGTAATGGATTTGGTCCTCCCGCTTGCATGTAATCCTTAGGCAAGGTACACTGATATTTTGTGTGACCGAAACCCTTACAACGTATACAACATACATCTACGCCGACTTATTTCCCTCTGTCTCCATGCAAGTTATGAATCTCCAAGTGCATCTCTTCTAATTGATTTTGGATATGTAAAGTCCCAAATTGGTCATCAGTTCTGGGCACATCTTCCAGTTTCATAGCAACTTCAAGGGCCTCTGCTTGAGAATCGATTTTCTGCTGACTCATAGGGCCGCACAGGTGTGGAATAAGCATGGAAATGAACCATTATTTATGCTGCTTATCATCATAGATAAATCCTCCATCGCTGATAGTGCGCTTCAATCATTGATCTGCCTCCCAGACATATTATTTTGGTTCTTGTCATATTTATTTCATCTCTGTTACGCATTGTGAGTAGGACTTTGGTTTTCTAAATTGTTGCTTCAAATATTTCTTGATCTCATCGAGAGTAGGATCAATGTTTTGAGCCAAATATCCCATAAACCAGTCCAACACACGACCTTCAAACGCCATGGCTAGCTTCCCCCTTTTGACAACATCAACATTGAAATTTTGCGTAGTCCATACTACATCTGCAACAAACCAAAATCTCTCCATGTCTTCATCGCCCACACCCTTGAAGGTGGGTAGCTTCATATGTGCAACCATATCGCCCCTTGTTGGTGGAGGTGGTGGTGGAGTAGGAGATGAATTACCCCTGCACAAGTTCGACTGTGGGGTGGTAGGAGGGCTACCTCCAGCGTGCATAGCCTCACCATTCTCTGTATCACTATTAGGCGAGTTTCTCAAATGGATGTATACAGATCTATCTGCTCTCTGGTTAAATTGAAATTGATTTCTGCTACACGTAGTGATTTTAAATTTGTTTGCGGTCATTCAGTCGGTGTGACTGCACAAAATACCCTTTTCACACAATGTCATCTTAATCAACAAATATAGAGAGTGTATGAACTTACCTTTCAGTCCTTTTAAGGACCTCATTTCAGCTACATAATATGACACAAACTAATCTACTGCAAATTCTATCACAAACCCACCCAGAAAGTTTTCAACCCAATGATATATAGTGCGGGTGATGAAGTTATCAACCTACTCTAATTGTTGGATCAAATCAGGTGTCCACTGAGTGATCTTATCGTCCTTCTAGAAGGTATGAAACTCAGCTAACCTTAATAATATTTCGTGTACCTCTGTGAAAATATACTTTTGTTTCCACTCTTCAATAGACAACTTCTTACTTCTATACTCCTTTATGGAGACTTCACGTATCTTTTTTTCAAACCAGTATTCTAATTTAGTCTTTGATGGCCACCACATCACCACATATCTCTCAAAATGGTCTCAGTCCCGACAACGAAACCATTTGTTGGCTTGAGGGGTCCTGACCCAAGTTCAGAGTTAGCACGTAACCAACAAAACTCTCTTACTACTGGCCCTTTCGGCAATGATCTACTTGCGCATGCCAAGGTATCACCCGAAGGAGTGTGGGGGGTGCTGGAAACAGGTTTCCACACCCTATGAGAGAATTAAATGAAGTAGGCACCTTTAGATCTACTTTAACACACAAAATGACTTGCGCACCAGAAACCCTAGGGTAATTATCACCGTTTAATCCTGCGAGCACACACAAATAGAAGGTCTGCAATCCCTTTAACAATTATAACAATGTGATATTCCACCCTTACAGAACTATATCTATGCAATTAGCATTCATGTCAACAGTAAAGTAGGTATGCAACCGATCCAGTCACAGAGAATATAAGTCATAAAAATGAACATAAATCATATGTCGAAACATATCACAAAACATATTACATATGCATTTATTACTAAGAGTTTCCCAAACAATTATTTATTCATCAACAGTTCTAAAAAACCATTACAATCCTTTAGATCAACCCGTGCACACAACCAACAGGGCCCGCACACAGCTGGACTAAGGTCTCTGTTCACACAGCTAGTAGGAGCCTTTCAGACATAGACGCTTACAGATATTCTCTTCAGAGCTCAAAAATAGATCACAACTTATCCAAAAACTGTCTTATCCGACTCGATCTAGACTTCTATTTATATCTTATCCTGCGCTCATACTAAGGTCCGCATACCGTGGTTTGAGATTCCTATATTTACCCTTTATCCCATTACAATTAATGAAGGTATTTTGACCCGCCCCAAAGCCCCTTGACTATGCATTTCTTAGCATGCACAACTCAAAACTACAAAAAATACTATTAATTACTCCAAAAATGTGGTCCTAAGGGACCCTGCTCAAACAATGGCTGATAGAAGTTCCATTCTTCATGTAAGCGTCACTCTGAACCTTGAACCTATGAACCTTAGCCGAGTCATTTCCCTACCAAAGGTGACAATATCAAATTAGGCATCATGTTTGAAAACAATTTGAGTGCATATGAAAATCCTTAATCACTTATGGAACACATTTATGTTCTTTGTCTTGAAGTAAACACTCCATGTCATCTTACTCGAGCACACTTGGGGGATTTGATAACTACAAGTAGCACCTTAATGACCTAGATGACAACCAAATTAACGGTATTATATCCAAATTGAAGTGGAAATTTTGGTTGACTTTGTGGAAGATTAAGTGGAACTTTCTCTAAAACAAGTTCTTGAACTTTAGGACCAAATCTCATCTTCATCTCGCACCTCATATTCTCCAACCCTTGAACCTAAGTTTAACAAGTGGGCTTATGATATTTTAAACCAACTATTAGCTCACCAACTCATTGAAAACCAACTTCGCATGCCTACTTGGATGTTTCAAGGCGCCCTCAAATTGAGAGGAAAACTACATGATTTGCTTAAAGACCCCGGAAGAGACTTGCCAAAATTTGGCCCAAAGAATTCATGTGCTCCAAAAGACTACATAAATAATTTCTACTTGGTTTTAAGGTTAATAAATGCATAATGTGAATATATGGTATATGGGATATTAATGTATACTTTTGAAAACAAGGCATCCACATGGTACTATAGTTTTTTTGCATGTTCTATCACACGTTGAGATGATTTTGAGAAGGTATTTATTAATAGATTTGGTAAATAGAAAACCCTAACTCTTTTTTTGAAAGCACAAATAACCATTATGATGGGGATAGATAAAAGCACTAAACATTTTATTCAATTCCTAAACACAACTCTCAATAAATTCATTTCTAACGTCTAATCGATTGAATATGTCTTGGTAGAATATTACACATTTGTGTTACACACTACCACTATGTTTGTCAAAGAGACTGGTAAAATAACCTTAATAGAAAAGATTGAGGCTAAGAAAGTGGAGAATGAAATGATCACTATGTTGATAAATCAAGGAGGGGAATAAAATAATACTCTTGATGTAGGCAAGAAACCTATTTTATTAACGAAACCTAGAAAAAAATAAATCTTGTTGACCTAGAAAGTGTATTAAAAATGGTAATTTTTTTTTCCAATGAAGTGTTTCATCTGAAAAATAATTCCGGGGAGGGGACATCCAACCAAACACATTAATAATTTTCCACAAAAGAAAAAACAACCCACAAAAGTCCCCAAAACCTTCAAAATTGAATTAAAATATAGAAGAGGTGGGGATGGATAGCTTTTGTACTTTCCATTAGGCCCACCACTTTGAGAAAAAAATTCCTTAGTGGATTAACTCCATGACCCTAGTTATAAATCAATGTTTTGAAAAATAATCACTTCTTAGATAAAACCTCCCTAAAAGTTGAGACAAATGAAACCGTTGACAAAGGGGAGGTCATAGGGGAAACAACCATATTCCTTTGGGACTAAACACTTGACCCTCATGAGAATATAGTAGGAGAACTATTGACCGCTTAACCTATCCCTGAAAGTTATAATCCAAGGAGTAAATTCCCATATAAATTGTTACATTTTCTACTAAATCCAACACAACAACTAGGATTGTCACACCCCCATTCAGACTCAAAATGAGAATCCTCCATCTCAACCACAAAAATCCACCAATGCTACCCAATATAAGAGGGCCAAAATCGAAAGCTTGATCATTGAACCCATTGAATACAATGCCGAAAAAACCAAACCAAAATTTTCTATGCATGACCTCTGTAGTCTCCCTCAACAAAGGGATTTTCTTATGAATGCCTTCACACCCCTCTCTATTTCAAAATTGAAAACTAAAAATATCTATGGATTACCAAAAAAATTCCACTGCAGATGGATAGAAAACTAAAAATGAAAATGAAGAAAGAGAACTAAAAAAATACCATAAGCACAATCAACATAGGCATGCGTTCGAACACACAAACACCCCCATTTATTTTGACTTTTGAAATAAAAAATTATAATGTACATAATTGTTTGGTGAATTTGGGAGCATCATCTATTGTGGTGCCATATTTTTTATGTCAAAATATGAATGCTATCTCCCCCAACTATGTAACTAAAATTATTTAGTTGTATATGTCTAACATAAATGTCATGAATGAACTCAAAGATGTCATGATAAGACTAAATTTAGAATTTGTTGTTTGCCAAATTGTTGACATAATTCTGTTGAACCCTTAGTTAAATAGAGGGGAGGGGGTGAATTAGTTTAACGCATTCATGGTCTTTTAAAATTTATTTTACACTTATTTACACCTTTATTTCATGATCAACTTAATGTACAATGGAACATAAATCTTAATAAGTGAGCAGACGGTATTAAGCAGATTAAATATAGAATAACAACACATAATCATCATGCACATAGACAACAGATATAAGTGTATACCCATAAGGGAGAAAACCACATCTTATTATAGCTGTGATGCAAAGGAAAGCTCCAAATCCCTCTCACCACTGATTTTATGTAGGTTCCAATCTACAGGAGGCTACTACCTCAATTCTGCAAGCTACAACTTGCAAGGAAGCTTCAACTCCCATCACCACTGATTTTCTGTAGGCTAACCTACAGGAGGCTACTACCTCAATCCTGCAAGCTACAACTTGCAAGGAAGCTCCAAATTCCATCTATCTTCTGCAGGATACAACCCATAGGAGGCTCCTACCTCAACCAACTACAACTGGACATCTATCAAGCTACAACTTGATATGGAAGTGTTACACAACATTTTGTCACTGTCCCTGCAATCCCCATCCCGCACATTGGAGGCTCATTTCTGTGATCAAAATAAAGTGTCATGCCTTGAAAATACCATCATTGCATCCCTTACTATGAGGACACCATTCCTTCTATTGACCATTTCCTGAACAGACCACCAAAAACACCTGTTTTTGCCTTGGTGCTGGTAGCCCGTTATGCCCTCACGCCGATGAAGTAGATTCACACTGTCCCACGTGCTAGCTGGCGCTCTGTCTCAGTTAGCTACTCGCGCCAATCTATTTATGGTTTTTTTTTTTTTTTAAATATAGGAAAAGTTTCGATCACAACAACTTCGTGGATGAGTCACAGGGAGTGGTTCAACTGAATAACCATGACCTTCCTCCTTTGGCCTCTTGTTTCCACCTTTTGGAGAAACCTCCCAAGGGATAAGGCCTCCCTTCCACCATAGTAGGGATCCCAACCTCCTCCTCTCCCTCTATAAATATAACCATCCTCCATTGATGAAGCTAGCTGAACTGAAGATGTTATAGCAGAAACGCTGGAGAGATTTCTATTCAAGATAGAACGAAAGAGTCCCTTATTGAGAGAGCTTATGCTTGTGCCTTCATCCCGTCCTAATTCCCTGACATTCATTGAGAGGCACTTCAACTAAACCTCGCTAAAAGAGGCTGCGACGTCAATGCTTGGTTGTAACTATTTCTTCTATTAATACATATGTATAACTATTGTCTGGTTCCCATGTCGCGTTGATGTGTTTTATTGATGAAATATGCTTAACCCTCCTTGACTGGTTAGTAATTATGAATGAGATTTTTGTTTCATATGATGCTCTTGTTTGCTGATCTTGTGCAGGTATCCAAGCATCACTGTGAAAGGATCGTGAATTGCCGAGATAAGAATCAAGAGGCCACCACTACAACAACCACGACGATAGCATTAGACTCCAAGTAGGTCGATCTACCTTGTCTATTTCATTCATTAATTAGGAACCTACACTCTAGTTTGTCCTTTTGTTACTAGACCCACTCTAGGGCTAGAAGGATCATCTCTGTTCGCAGAGAGGATTTACGTCCATAAAAAATTGGCGACTCCGCTGGGGATCAATGTGAGTTTGTCTTTTTGCCCTTGTCAAGTCAACTTCGATCATTTTATTGTTTATCTATCTTTTCTAGTCTGTTTTCTTTATTAGAGTCCTCTTGTTCAGCTCCAGAGTGTCAAGATATAACTCTTCTCATTAGATTTCCCATTCTCCCATAGATATCCGGCTTGGCGTGCTTTTTTAATAAACAGTCGCACCGATTGGCGCATGTTGCTTGTGTTGCACTAGCGCCAACCTCTGTTTGGCATGGATTATCGCCTTACAGTCGCGCTGAATCCTGTAGGGTTTGGTTTGACTTCTCTTTTGAGTTTTTTGGTCAGTTGTGCTTGCCTCTTAGTGTATTTCTGATCTGCAATTATTTTTTTGAGATTGTTTTGACTGTCATAGACTTGTTTTTCATTGTACGTTTGTTTACTTATTAGTGCAGTTTTTGGCCTTAGGGTTTCTGAGTGTCTTAGCTCACTGAGCCTTCTGATTGGAAGTTGAGTCTTTTTGATTCTTTTCAGTCACATCTCTTGATCAATTATATTTAGTTCTTTTTGATCCTTTGAGAATTTGTTTTGGTTGAATGATCATTTTGGGTTTCGTTTTATTGTTCTTCTTGTTGCTCCAAGCATAGATCACATTGCTTGTTTGGATCGTTTCAAAGTTTTTCTTTGATTGGAACAATGTGCATTTGGTTCAAGTGCTTTTTTGTGTTTGCATTGCTTTCTTTGAATTATTCAAATTAGCTCTTTATATTCGCAATCCTTGAACTAGTGCTTTTTTTTTTATGTAATTAGTGCATTGTATGCTTTGTTTCATTGAAAAAATAAAAAAATTGCATTCTTTTGTTTGCATGAGAAAGAAAAGTTCTTTTGCATAACTAGTGATTGATCAAATAGGAAAGAATTTTTCATTTTTCACTTGGTTGAATTAGGTGCATTAACGGATTTCTTCGTTTGATTTCATTGATTGCTATTGTTTGAAAGATCTCTATCCTTCTCTTAATTAGCGTTCATTGAATGGAAAATGGTGTTCATTTGCATATAGTTTGCATTTAGAAAATTTGAGATCGACATTCGGTAGGACCTTGAAATTGAAACATAATTCAATATCAACTATAAAATAAATTGAATTAACCTAAGAAAACATTGGAACCTAACGCAAATATTTTAGTGGTCTAGGCTAGAGCTGTGTTCCAGCGTCTTAAAACCTAGTAGCTGTCGTTCACCTTTTGACTTTAGACAACGCTAGTATGGACTTGTGCTCCCCATACAGTCGAGTATATAAAGGGAGACCCCCATAGCTTCAAATACTTTATCCATAGGAAGCCGAGTCTGCCACCCTGTGACCATGATACACCAAACACAGCATTCGGGGAGACTACCTGCATGTACGAAAATTCCTTGGTCATTTCTCTTTCATTTGATCACCAAGGTGTATATGGTAGTTCACGAAAAATTGGTACACCCTCTTTCTTAGGTTACCAGAGTAGTCATTTCAATCTTTTCATGACTCTTTAAAAGGAGAAGAGATCATCGAGCACTCGTCCTTTCACGCTCGTTTAAAATTGAAAGTGACTGGAGTCATCTTTTTTCTATTTCTCGACTCTTAAAACATGAAACAACAAAGTCCGGTTTCAATGTCATAAAATTAATTACCCATGATTACATGCCTGTTAAAAGTTTTTACTTGGCTTGCTTTTTTTTTCCTTAGGCCCTAGTCTTGAAGCCTTCTTTTGGCTATCTCTTTTTCCTTTTCTGCACTAAAATACAGTCACAGTGGTGGAACCACCAGTTTCATCATCTTCTTCACTACCTCCTAGTGGTAGTTCCTTTCCTGAAGTTTCTTATGAAACCCCTCAGTCCACTAGGTTTGCTGAGTTTTCACAGTCTATTCTCCCGACTATTTTACCTCTCACTGCTCGATCTCCTCCTGAAGAGCTAGTTGGGTTCAATTGGCCTCCTCTAGGTGTGTGGTCTGGTTTCGGGGATGAGGAAGAATTCCCTCCTCTTACTTCAATATCACCATTTGTAGCTGCGGCTATACCCCCTAGTCCTTGTCATCTTTTTGACGATCTTACGACTTCATCAGATATGGATTCTTCGAGTCCTATTGACAGTGAAGGATTGCTTGTTTCTATAGTAGAATATCAAATTTTCCCTGAAGATCTCCCGCATGTTTCTGTTCAATATTCTCCTCAATCAGTGTCACTTCCACCCGGTTATCGGAATTTGAGTCAGATTATGTCTGGTGTTTCATCCATAGCACAATATAGTACATCAACTCCCCCTAGGAGTTCGGTCCTCCCTTCGTTGGGACTATCACCTTCGACACTAAGTTCGTCGGTTATTGTTACATCTATCCCAGTCTGACCTACCATCTTTGTAGCTTCGTCTACACCAGTGGTTACAACATAGTCGTCATAGTCTTTTCACACTCATAGGTCTATCGTAATTAAGCCTACGTGGCCTATCAATCAGGGTTCGAGCAGATCACAAGCTCGCACTCCGGAGACTATACCTACTGGTGCGGCTACGACTACGCCTATGGTTTCTACCTATGCTTTTGATGAGCACATGTTGGAAATTCACCTATGTTATGCTCCTTCTCTAGATTCTCAATCTCCTGCAACCCTGTCTGCTTCTAGTATGACCTCGACTGTCCCTATGATTCCTGGTGGCCTTACTTTTGAAGAGTATTTTTTGGCTGTTTAGCAACAGAACTCTCAGGGTTTTTGACCACCCGAAGTGTTTGTCAATCCTCCCCATCACTATGATGCTGTCGGTAACCCTGTCTATTCGTTTCCTATCAATCCTTATCAGACCGTCACTCATCCACAACCTTTTCCCCAAGGAAAACCCTTTCAGGGACAACCTTCAGCTCAACAGGGACAATCCTTTGGTCCTTAGGGACAACCTTACAGTCCGCAAGGTCAACCTTAGGTCCAAAAAAGACAACCCTCCATTCCTTCAAGTCAGTTTCAACCAGGAACGTCGTATGTTGCCGGTAGGCCACAGGGACAACCTATTGTACAATAGTAGTAGCTGTACGTACAATATGGCCAAACTTTTGTGCAACAAGGACAACCCTACGGTCCTGCTCTGGGTCAACCTGGTCATCAGGGACAACCTGGTCCATCTCCTCCATCGAGCCAACCTGTTTTGCAAGGGCAACCCAATGGTCCTCATTATCCAGGCCAACCTATTCCGTAGGGGCAGCTTGCTTGAATAGCTCAACAGCCGATTCAATTTGTTCAACCTGCTCCACAGTCAGTTCAACTTGTTCAACAACCAGTTTAATTTGTTCAAAAGGCTATTCAACCTGCTCCGCAGCTGGTTCAACCTATTTATCTGACTCAACAGGGTCCACCTATTCAACAGCCACTCAACTTTCTCAACCCCAAGGCACTTATTACCCACAAGGTTAATATCAACCAATATATAGTGCACCTCAAGGTTTCACTTTTTACCCTCAAAATCCATCTCAATTGGTGTATAATCAACCTCAAGGCCATGTTTACATTCCACAACAAAATCCTTATTTTGCTCAGCAAGGACCTCAATGGTATGCTTAGAATCAGTATCCTAGTCCTCAACCCCAGTATGAGCAGAATTATCAGGCTTATAACCCCTATGGTAAAAATCCTCTGGGACAAAACATATGGCGACAGAATTTCTCGTAGGCTCAGTGGAATGTTAACACGGGTCCTTATCAGAGACCTCCAATGCCTTTTAATCCTCAATTACCATTTCTCGCTACGTTGGAACTGATTGATATGTCAAAGTTAACGAAAGATCCAATTCTTCATAAACCATATTGGCCTCTAGTTCCAACTAAGATTCCTGGTGATTTTCCTAAGTTTGAGGGCAAGTCCGGAGAAGACCCCCAAGCGCATGTTATGAATTACCACTTGTGGTGTTCCTCTAAATCTTGGGTTGACGATTCCATTCGACTCCATATTTTCCAACAAACTTTTATTGGTGCCGCTGCAAAGTGGTACATTGAGCTATCTTGTGGCATATTTCAAGACTTCAACTCTCTCACCATGGCATTCCTTACCCATTTTCAGTTATCGGTTCGTTATGAGACCAGGACACACCTCCTCACATCCTTGAAACAGGACCAAGCTACTCATATGTTGGATCATATTCATGAATGGAGACACTGTCGTCATTTGATCAAGTTTGATATCCCTTATCAACTTCTAACTGATTGGTTCACTACGTTCTTTGTCAATCAGATTGCGAAAGACATTTATATGGGGGCATGTGTAACCAAGGAAAAAGCCATTGCTCGTGCCCAATACCTAGATATTGTGTACTCTCAGTCTAGCACATTGTATGATATTTTTCCTAATGCCCCATGGCTTGGAACTTCTAAAGCACCAACGACCCCATCCATCAATGGTATTATTGGTTCCGTGTCTCAGACTTCTCGAAAGTCTTCTCCTTAAAATCCTGGGAAGAAAAATTCTAATCCTTCCAATGATGCTGCTTCTCAGCCCACTCCAAATCCTGGTAAAATATCAGAAGTCAATGCCGTTCAGGCCAATCCGGCAGACAAAAATTCCAAGGGGAAAAAGAAGGGTAAAGGTAAGGCCAAAGCCGATACCCTGAATCTAGATTCATCCAAATCTCGTGCTGACGATGGTTCACAGTGCAAGCCGAAGTACCCTTGTTTGATCTATGACGAAGAGCACTACACCGAGGACTATCCTCGACGGGCCGACGTTAGTAGATTTCTCAAAGGCACTTAGGGAACTACAACTATTCTTAAAGAACCTTTTCCATCTCAACAGACCCAGATGGTAGAGAAACCTCATTCCTCTGCCCCATTTGGCTCTCAGGTGTTCATGATGAACAGTTCTGCATCCGTTTCTATTACTACTCAATCGAAAGATTATACCTAATCGCATCAGGTAGCAGGGAAAGAGATCACCAATGGTCCTCCTCCTCCGCTTTTTTCTGGCCCTCTTCAAATTGAAAGGCCTAGTACTAAGCTCGTTGTATGACTACCTTCCAAAGGTGTACTCTGCGAGTCTTCTTACAATCCAAATTCTTGTGCTGCTCAACGTTACAGTTTTGTTGAGGATTTGGCTCAGGCGCCATCTCCCATGTCTGCTCTAAAAGTACTTCAGAGTTGTCTGTCTCAACGGAAAGCTTTGTTATTTGCGATTGCTGGGGTTGATCTTGATGATACAAGCCTTCTTTCTTTTGATTTAGAGAATTTTGTTCCATGAATCCCGCAGCAGATTGCACTCATTATAAAGGTTGTCATTAATGGTCTTGACATCCATCGAGCGGTTGTGGACGAAGGTGCGTCCACCTACATCATGTCATCTTCTTGCTGGAAAGCCATCGGTTCTCTAGCCTTGAATTCATCACCAAATGCCTTGGAATCATTTGATGGAAGAGAATCAAAAAATTTGGGAGTTCTCACTAGTTTACCGATTACCTTGAAAGGGAAGACAATAAATGTTGAGGTAGAAGTAGTTGATGCCAAGCTCAATTACAATCTTTTCCTCAGTTGCAGTTGGACTCACACCATTCTGTGCGTTCCGTCAAATCTCTTTCATGTCCTGATATTCCCGCAAGAAGGAAAGATTGTTACTGTTGATCAATTGTCCTTCTTCACTTATTATTCCGAGAAAAATTTTCCATATGTGGATAAGATTCCTACTCCCTATGAGAGCATTGGGTCAGGTCTCTTCAAATATCCTGCCCTCATGGGTATTTTTCCTCTTCCTCCACCCAACACTATTCAGATCAATATGATCTCTCGGTCTGATGACCCATGGATCATCCCTTCACCTGAACAGATCGATTCTTTTGGAGATTCAATGCCTTTATGTCTGATTGAGATTGGTTATTGTGAACTTCTTGCACCTTTGAATCCTCCACCTTCTGATCATGCTCCTTTGAGCATGTATCTCGATGCTTATTCTCAATCCCCTTGGCTCGACGATTTGGATTCATCCGATCCCTTGCGAGAGATATTTCCTTCTGATGAAGCCATCGTGGAAACTATGTCTCTCGAGGATTTACCATGGGATGATGGTCATCATCATTCCTCGTTCATGCCTGGCGTTGGGGCCATGTCCACGTGTATTGAGCAGTTTTCATCTCAGGTTCATTCTCCTCTGCTTCAAACACATATTCTGACACATGAATTTTTTACGGAGGGTAATCTGAGTAACATTACGCAAAAAATGGCTATTGAAATTTCTGTCAAAGTGGGAATTGTCGAGAACATCCATCTTGGGGTCACCTGTTCTTCAGATAAAGTTCAGGTTTATACTAGCCTTTTCTGCGAGTTTCGTGATGTGTTTGCATGGTCCTATGAAGAAATTCTTGGCATTGATCCCAGTATCGTGGTGCATGAGATTCCTCCCTACCCTGGTTCGAAGCTTGTTCGTCAGTGCCTTCGTCCTGTGCACCCTTGGAAAGCTGCCACCATTCAACATGAAGTTGAAAAACTTCTCAACGTTGGTTTCATCTACCCGATTCCCTTGACAGAATGGGTGTCCAACATTGTCCCTGTAGATAAGAAATAGGGTACCATTCGAGTCTGTGTTGATTATCGTGACATCAATCGAGCTTGTCCCAAGGATAATTATCCTACTCCCTTTATTGATCAGATCATTGACGACTGCGCTGGGAGTGACATATTTTCCCTAATGGATGGCTTTTTTGGCTATAACTAGATTAAAATTCTCCCGACTGATCAACATAAGACCGCTTTCATCTGTCCTTGGGGTACTTTTGTGTATAAGAATCTTCCGTTTGGCCTCAAGAATGCTGGGGCCACGTTTCAGTGAGTGATGTTATACACTTTTCACGATATTAAACACATCGTTCAATCTTATCTGGATGACTTTCCGGCTCATTCAGCTTAGCGTAAGGACCATCCTGACCATCTTCATCAAATCTTTCTTTGTTGCTGATGCTACAATATCCAACTCAATCCACAAAAATGCATCTTCTGTGTTGATTCCAGTATACTCTTAGGGTTTATCATATCCAAAGACGGGATTCGCCTTGATCCGCTAAAAGTTGAGGCTATTATTAATCTCCCCTCTCCATCTTCGTTACATGAGCTACAGAGTCTGTAAGGGCAGACTAATTTTTTACACCATTTTATCCCTAACTATTCTGCATTAGCTAAAGGATTTGCGCGATTATTAAAGCAGGGTATCCCATTCCTCTGGGATGATATTGCTCAGAATTATTTTGATACATTGAAGATGTTTCTTGTCAACGCTCCTCTGTTGCACCCTCCAAACTATCATCATGATTTTTCCCTCTATTTAGCTGCCGCTTTTAGCACAATTTCAATTGTTTTGGTTCAAGACGATGTTGACAGTGATGAGCATGTTATTTATTACCTCTCTCGTAACCTTCTTGATACTGAGATGCGCTATGATCATGTTGAGAAGTTAGCGTTAGCTGCGGTTCAAGAAGTTCAACGTTTTCATCATTATATTCTATTGCGTACTGTGATTATGATTTCAGAATGCAACCCCATGACCTATATATTGTCTCGAAAATTACTGGGAGGCAAATAATCAAAGTGGATTGTCATCCTCCAAGAGTTCAATTTGGAGTTTACTATTTCCAAGTCAAAGAAATCACTCGTCTTTGCTGATTTGATCTGCGCCCTTCCCTCTGACTTTGCTTTGTTTGGTTATGAAAAACACATTCCAGATGATACGCTTTTTGTGATCTCCACCCTCGATCCTTGGTATGGTGATATCATCATATATCTTCAGAATTATACTTTTAGATTTGAGTTGAATAAGGATGCTCACCAACGCATCTATCATCAGTTGCAACCTTATTGTATAGTCGGAGATACACTCTACCGTGTCGGAGTGGATTCCATTCTCCGTCAGTGTTTGAACCTTGAGGAGGCTGAGAAAGTTCTCAATGATTGCTACAGTGGTGCCTGTGGTGATCACATGTATGGTTATGCCACTGCACGAAAGATTCTTCATGCTGAGTATTTCTGGCCCTCTATCTTCAAGGATTGCATTGTTTCTATCTGTAAATGTCATGATTTCCAGATCTATCAGCGCAAGATGCATGCGCCGCATACACATATGCACCCTGTAATTATTGTTGGTCCCTTTGCGAAGTGGGGCATCAATTTTATGATGTGTAACCCTCACTCGGTTGGGGGGCATGCTTATATTATCGTAGCCATTGACTACTTCACCAAATGGGCTGAAGCAATGCCTACACTTGCTACGGATGGTAAGACAGTTGCTCAGTTCATATTCAATCACATCATTTCTAGGTTTTGTGTCCCTCAAGCCATCGTTACCAATCATGGTTCCCATTTTCGGCATTATATAGTGGTGGAGTTGACCTCCAGGTTGGGCTTGCGTCACGACAGCTCAACACCGTACTATCCTCAGGCCAATGGCTAGGTTGAAGCTGTGAACAAATTTTTATTCACTATGCTTCAACGTGCGATTGGGATCCATAAATCCAATTGGCATCTCATGTTATTTTTGACTCTTTGGGCATACCAAACCTCAGTCAAGAATGCAACTAGATTCACTCCATTCCAACTTGTTTACGGTTTGGAAGCTGCCCTTCCGATTGAGTGAGAAATTCCTTCGCTCAAGTTGGTTGTTGAATTACTGCCCAACACTTCACCTAAAGAAGAGTGTCTTCTCTACTTAGAGAGGCTATATGAAACTTGCCGCTTTGCTACTTTGGTCATCGAGGCACAAAATAAGTGAGTCAAAGCTCATTTTGATCAGTCAGTTTCCCCTCACTCCTTTGTAGAAGAAGACCTGTCCTCCTGTATGATCAAGCTCATGATGAGATGGGGGAAGGAAAATTTCAACCCATGTGGCATGGGCCTTACATCGTTAAACGTGTTTTGAATAATGGGGCCTATGAGCTCATTGATTACGAAGGTCATCCTCTAGATCAACCGAGAAATGGGTTGTATCTCAAAAAGTATTATCCATGAGTCAATTCGTGCATGTTTTGTGTACATAGGTGTTTTTTTTCATTTTTGTACATTATTGGTTTGGTGTGTTTTGCGAGCGTTTTCCTACTTATTGGGTCATTTCTTATTGTGAAGATGTCTATTACCTCTTATGTAGGTTGCACGGATGGTGCTTCCTGTAGTACCTGGAACTTGTCTTCAGCAGCCTGGGTGATTTATGATCCTACTGGTGAGTTGATAGAACTGCAAGGTATTTGTCTAGGACGAACTACAAACAATGTCGCTGAATATAGTGCTGTCATTAAACTATTAACCGAGGTGATTACCCTCGGCATTAGGGCGTTGCTTGTAAATCTAGACTCTCAACTTGTTGTTCTTCAACTTAATGGGCATTATTGAGTTAGAAACCCTCATATTTTAAGATTGTATTTACGTGTTCGTTTTCTGGAAATACATTTGATTATATCACAGATCAACATATTCCTAGAAAAATGAATGCATTAACTGATACAATGGCTAATATTGTATTTGATAGACATTTGTGTAATCTTTAAAATCATCATCACATGAGAGACCCATATCAAATAGGAAAATATATGTATGTATATATATATATATATATATATATATATATATATATATATATATCGAATGTTTGCATAAGAGGAAAGTATACCCGAGGTAACCACAAACCAACCTTTTAGATGCAGAATCTAGCCAATCTGCATCCAGAGAGGGCTCTCTCTTTATGATTTATCTTTGTTTTTGAATGATTTTAGGCTAGTTATAGATTTAAAGTTTGTTTTGGGAAAATGGTGGAATCCACAAACTAAGGGCAAGGTTGAGGGCTTTCAGTCCATTGGGCTATGGAGTCTAAGGATGGCTTTACTGGATTTCTTTTCTAAACACAAGATGGTATTACGGGGCAAGATAGCTAGACAGAGAACAATCCTTAAAATTTAAAGTGGATGGATGGTCTTGAAGGGATGAAAGGCAGCTAAGAATCTTTCACCATATTCAAGAGAAAGAAGAGAAATGACTACAAGCAAAGAGCAATGAAGGATTCTTTGTTACAGTAATCAACAATGTTTAAATCAGCAAAACATGAGCAATTAAGAATTCATGCTTATAACTAATCAGGAAGAAAACATCAAGAATAATCACATTTGAAAACAGAGTAAAATTAAGCAAATTCTGTTTCAATCTTTTATGTAAACTATTCAGAAACGGATATGATGATAGCATAAACTAATATAAAATTTAAACACAAGGGTTGGAAAACTTATTGAACTGAAGTCCAACACATGAATCCTGCAACAAGTCCAGTGCTTTAAAACGTCATCCAGTAAGCCACAAGTAAATTTGTCCAAAAGCTTTTTATTCCGAAAACCTCAATGTTACAGCAGAGTAATAGAATCCACCCCTCAACACTCTCTTTGAGGGCTTATTTATACAAAAATAATCCTAACAATCTTACTCTATCCTAACCAATATTTCAGGCTGACTTAAAGCATATTTACAAACAAACAAGAGACACATGGTCTCGTAAATAGAATAATGAATAACGGCTGATGTGTTGTTCCTTTCTTCATGGACGTGCTAAGGATAAGTGCTTATAATAAGGCTCTGTGCTGTCCTTTGCATATTCCTTTGACTTGTTGAATACTCTTTCTTCTCACGGATACTCTTTGACCTTTCATCTGATACTCTTTCATCTGCTTTTCTGTTTTTTACCATTTACTCAATAGTAAAGATAAACTTTTATCCTGAAAACATTTTTACAAAATTTCCAGCATTTCCTTCCACCACTGATCATCTGGTATCATTGTTCTTCTGAGTTTCCTTAAAGTTTCATCTGCTTCAGTAAGTTTATAAAAAGTGGGCTCATTCGGAAATAGATACTTTAGTTCATGCTCCAGATGAAATAGATTCCTCACTTTTTCATAAATACTTTTCCCGGTTGGTAATACAGGTTCTGATGAGCTAGTAGAACCTATAACTGTATTTTTAGCATGAGCTTTTATTCTTTTCTCATATGTTTCCAAGTCTACTATTTGATCCTCTATGAGCATGGGACTTGGCAATTCACTGTCCAGCAAAGCTTGAAACTTCTCTCTGAAAACGTTGATGTCGACCAAAATGTCAGTACACTTTCTTTCTAGATTTTGCATGAAAGTCCTCTTGGTGAAAATTCTCTTTGCTTCCAAAACTACACCTGTTCTGTCATCAATTCCTAACAATGCAAGCTCTTGTTTTGTTCTGGAATTCAAAAATTGAATGATCTGCTGGGCATGCTCCGGCTTGCCCCTTAATTCATGTCTAGTTTTATTTATTTCCTCTTGTGCTATCTTGACTAACTCATTCTGCTCAAAAATAGCTTGGATGGAAGGCAAAATATCTCTTATTAAGTTAATGATGTTGTCCCAAAGAATATCATTTATTTCGTTCAGAGGCTTTTCCAGTGAAAGATCTTTTTGCAAAGCCTCAACCAATTTCTCCAATCTTTTTATTTCCCTGAGGTTGTCAGCAGCTGTCCTTTTTGATGTGTCATATTTTCCCTCCAATTTTGTTAATTGTAATTTTGTTTCTTGGAGTTCTGTGACCTTTAGCTACAAACTCTCCATCTGTTTAATTAAATCCTCAGAATTCAAATTAGAAATGTTTACCTGAGAAGGTTGTTCCTGTTGTCCTGTAGTTGTAGTACCTGTTGTTGAAGTTTGCTTGATGATTTCCTGTTCCTGCAATGCTTTTTCCAACTCCTTTTCTGTTTCATTTAGTCGCTCTGTCAAATTCAAGAGAAAATCCATCATTTCTTCTTGTGAATTTCCTTTTATAACTTCCTGTGTCTGGGGGTGCCTTGAGGCTGGTATTTTCAGCTGTTTTCTGAGTGCAACTATATCATCCTCTTTCTTTTTTATCAGTGCCTCAATACCTTTAGTGTCTTTGGGATTGTGACCCAAACCAATGATGATCTCTTCTAGAGACTTTATTCTATTGTCCTTGGCCTGTGAGGAGGCCCTTTCAATCTTCAATGTTGCGGTAGTATTATTCAAGGAATCTTGTAGTGTTAAAGCTGCCATGGCTTTGTTGGTGAGAGTAGAATAAACCATTTCCCCTGTTTGCCTATGAAGCTCTATCTGATCCAAGGGATGGATATCTTTTGCTAAAACTTCAAAATTTGTTCTGATGTAATCTGTTGCTGAAGTTGGCTTTGGCACCTTTGCTTTGAAGTGACTCATTTGCATTTTACCTTGTGACAGATCAAATGCTGACATCAACCTTTGTTGATTGTGAGGAGCCATTTTCATATGCTGATCGTAGACCTTCATTTTCAATGGTTCATTCTTTGTTTTGATATTAATGAAGGTTTTCTTAATGTCTCCAGTATCTGTCTTTGGCGGTCTGAAAGAAGATACTTCAGTGCTCAACTGCTTTTGTATCCCTTTCTGGCTTATGTTTGTTTCACTTGCTGTACCTGTTTGCTGATTATCCTCCCTTCCATCATCAAATACCTCATCTATAATCTCTACATCTGGAGGTGGATCAGACTTGTGTTTTTTGGCTTGATAAACTTGTGGGGCTCCTTTTGAAGGTGTGGTATCTGGAGCTGGCCTCTTTTTCCCTATTTCCACATTCGGTGGAGTTTGCATCTCTGGAACTTGGATTTGCTTTGCTGGTGTTTGAGAAGCCTTAGATTGTTCTGGTGCTTTGGAACTCTGTGATTTTTCTGCCATGACCAGGGTTTCAATGACCTAAACTATAGGTTCTTTTCCTTTACCCTTGGGCTCTGCTGCTACTGATGGACTATCTTCCTGTATAGCTTGTTGTAGAGTAGCTGCTGAAGATGTGCCAATGTATGGTACCTGCATTTGATCATATGTTTCTAGGTCAAATTTCTTCTCAACATCTTTCATAAGTTTATTCAATTTGGCAGCACCACTTCCCTCTTCAACAAGTGTTCCTTTAACCCATTCATCTTGATTTGCATACTGTTCTATGTCAGGAATTCTGTGATGTATATAAGGAGATGACTTATTTTTTAACCTTCTTTCACAAATGAAACCAAAGGGGTCATAAGAGACCCAACGGAAAGATGTCTGGAATTTTTTCTCTAATATAAGTTCAGCATCTCTTTCAGCTTCCCTAGAATTGCAAATGAAAGGACCTAACTGGCTTTTGATCCTTAACTGTGCTTTCTTCTTTACATTGCAGAAATGGATTACATCCGAGTTATTCATCTGTCTAAAGTATTCCAAAGCAAAAATTCTCATTGGTACATATCTGGGTAACTTGAATGGATGTAATTCACATCCATAAATCCTGATGACTGTATGGTTTTGGTATAAGTACCAATCCCCAACTTTATAACTCTTTGAAAATTGCAGGGTCTTTCTAATCTCAGTACTAAGCCTGGGGGAGAAACTCCTGTTAACAAGGTTGTAGCAGGATGTACAAACTGATCAATGAATTCTGAATAAGAGTAGGGAGAATCAGAGGACAAATGAATGATGGGGGACCAAAAAATAACAGACATGGGATTACCTTTAGCATCAAGTTTCTGAACAGGGAAAGGGAATCTGTCTGAGTGATAGAAAATTATGAGATGATAGATAACTGAGGAGTACTTGAAAACCTTTTCATCATCTAGCCTTAAAAATTGATCATGGATTTTGTTGGCAATGAAGGAAGCATAATCATACTTAATCTCGGGAGGCTGCCCAGGGGTAAAGATAGATAGCAAAGCCAGAGTTATCTCATCTACATACTCACTGGTATTGAATCCTAAGACAAAGGATATTACATTCACAATAAGCCTTCCCAATTGATTGAAAAAGTAAAAACCATAGGGGGAGTCCCTTTTGGCTGATGCTCAGGTAACATGAAATACTGACACATTGCTTTCAATTTCTCTGGAGTTAACAGTCTGGTTTTCTCAATCAGCCCTTCCATGGATAGAGGTGCTAATTCTTGTTCTGGCTCAAATTGTAACATAGCATTGATAGCCTGAGGTGTGATAGGGAACAGAACACTTTGATCAGGAGCTAATACAGCTCTTTGTGCGGGATCATAATTTGCATGACAATAATGAATGATTTCAGGGAAAACGTGGACTGTAGGAATAAAATACCTTGGGAGATTGGATTCCCACAACCCTATAAGATCTTGCCCCTTTGAGTGTTCGTCTCTGCAGCGACAGAAGCTCAAACGGGGACTTTCATCAAAATGCAGGTCTTTTATTTGGAAATCTTCATCTATGAGAGGCAAGTAGTCTAAATATCGGTGGGGAGCATTCAAAGGAGTGACATTTAGAGCAGTTGGGGCCTCCATTTTGGTTCTTGTGGATTCAAAATGGAGGTTTCAGTTTTCTTGCAGACCGGACGGGATATCTGACAAAAGAGGAAATTGGAACAATTTGCGGGTTTGGGAAGCAAATTCACAGGTTTTAAATCTTCAATGAGGACTTCAGAGAGGACTTTTGACCACTTTTTCAGAGAAAAACACAGGAAACTAAGTTTAACTTGCAGTCGGGGCGCGGAATGATAAATACCTGTTTTTTAATGGAAACTGGTTCTTCAACAGGTAATGAACAATGGCGGGGATGTTCTTCAATACTGGCGCAGCGGAATTTCTGAGTAATTTGGTGTATTTGCAGTGAAATTTGAAAATTGCAGCGGGAGCTTAGTCTCTTTCGGAAACTAAAAATAACTGAAAAAACGCGAAAAATGGCTTAACAACAAGTCAAAAGGGTTTTTGTCGTTTTCGAGGTGATGACGTCATTAGGGCGTATGGGGTGACGTAAGAAAGTGGGACCGGCGGTATGCGGTAAGCGGTAAGCGGTAAGCCCGCACCGCTTATGGACGAGGGCGGTAAAAGTCGCAATGGCAGCGATTCCACTGGACGCTTGCCACGTGGAATGCTGAATAGTCAAAAACCGCCCACTCCCCGCTGGCTAAATAATTCACACGGGATGGGCAGCGGGATTGATCAGGACCGTTGATCAACGGAGGGATGATCCGACGGTTGAAAGGGATGGGAACTTGTGCGACTTCAAAGGTGGGCCCGTCGGGGTTTTAAACAGGTTTTAACGTGTAATCTAATTACCCCGGGGAGAAGTTAATAGGCGGGAATGGTTGTTAATTAGTCCAAATGATTAATTAACCCCATGGAATTATGAAATTGGTTTGCGGCGGTAGTTTGGCCAGGTGGAAAGTTACGTGGACGGAACACTATGGCACAGGACTCCGTCGCATTTTATTCTTTGTTTTTGGTGTTAAACACATATATTACGTGTCTAACGCTTTTTTACATATATTTTATTATACGATGAATTAATTAAAATACAACTAATTTACCATAGGGCGGGGATTATATATAAGGCTATAGTTTTAACCAAAGGGCTTTATAAAGCGGGATATTTATTTTAAAATGTGCGGGAATATATACTTTGGTAAAACATTATAATAAGAGGGTTTTTGGGGATATTTATTAGAAAGGGGAGTTATATACTTAGGAAAAGGGGTTCCACTAGGGATTTAATATAATAGAGTTAAATGTTAATATGATAAAGGACAAGGAAAATCAAAACATCTTTGTACATCTAAGAAAGTGAAAACTTATGAAGTAAATTGCACATTTTATCTTCAACACTTAAGCTTAGAATAACAAGTTGTCTTGAGGAATTTTATGGAATGTTGCATCAGTTTCCTAAGTAAAATATGATTTTACTTAGGAAAAAGTTAAAGATGGAAGATAATCAATGATGGATTATTTCAAGTGCTTAGGTCTTTTGATCATTAGGCCGAGGGTCCGGTCCCTCCAAAAGTCAAGGAAATGCCTTGAGCCCCTTTGATCTCCAATTACCTTAGTACTTTTGGGGAAATTAGTAAAACTCTTGAGGGGAAAAAATGATGGGGGAGGTTAATGAATTTGACTTTGCTTGATGTGATTTTCCAGTGTATTTCCTGCTTCAGTACTTTTGATGAAAGTAAATGATTAACTAACATGTAGCAGCACCATCTACCTACCCTATCTACTTAACACTACCATTTTGTCTTCTTTATTAGGGTGCATTTAGACTTGCAAACCCTGATCAATATTTTCTTTTTACATGATGAATCTGTCTATTTCTACCCTTATTACATCCAAGGGCTCAGATTAAACTGTTGAGCACCTTTTATTCACTCTACCTAGCTACTTATCTGCCAAGATTAAACTGTTTGGCTAGATATTTATTCTCTAATCTATAACATGAAATTGAAATATGACTAAGCCAAGTTTAAACGGTTTGACTTATTCATAAATTGTGGCAAAAGTTTCACAAGTTGCACACAATTGATTTATTATAACAGAGTAAAAAGTAGTGGCATTTGGATTTGCACACTTTCCTTGGTCTATTTTTTGCTTGGGGTTCATTTCTTTCTCTTTTTGACCATTTTTATTCTTTTTACCCTTTGATCTTTCTTTTAGGGTATACCCTCTTTACATTTTTTAAATTTTTGATTTTTTTTTGGTTTTTTAAGAATATGGAACACCTTTGCTTAAGTAAGAAGGTTTGAACATATTCCACACTTCCATCAAGACAATCATGAAAGATGAAACCTATTGATATAGAAGGCTAACATCAGTGTGCACCATAAGTTTCAAAAAATATGTGTGTTTCTGTTACATCCTAACACACCATGTCTCACAACAAAATCCAGAAATAAAAGCCTAGGTGTCTAATCGACATGATGATCATGGTAGCATGTCACTGCCCGGAAAAGCCGCCTCAGCAAGCGGTGAACTCGATTTGACACCCCTACAATATGTATTTGATATGCACGAGGAACATAGTCAAACCACGCATAGTCTGGGACCCCATGGGTGATTCCCTCCAAGTTGTGCACGATCTCCTCCTCCTCACCTTGAGGGGCAACATCAAAATCACGAAGTATTCACCTCGCTATCGGAGACATCCCTGCAGGTCTCTCTGGGACTACATCTGCAAATGCATGGATTAATTATCAGAACATACATACCAAAAAAAAAATCATAATACTCATAAAATTAAAAATGAGTCTTACCAAGTGTTTCATCCCAATCCTCTCCTTCCGGAAGTGGGAGGTCTGGATCACTAGTGAAATCTGTGCCAGATTAGGGCCATTCCTCCACGACGATCACTTGTCGGTGGAGCCAATCAAAGAAATCCGGTCTCCAGGACATCTGTTGACTGCCCCTTGACCTTGGCAACAGAGCTGCCCATCGAGCCATTCATGGTTCCAGTGCTGGTGGTGTTGGGAATATCACAACCTGACGCTGAAATATTGGTAATCATTCCAGAAAGAACAATACCAGGATGGATCCATAACCAAACTATTTCAATTTGGTCTTCTTGCACTTTTTTAGTTAACATTTTATATATACCCAGTTGTAGATGGTCGGTGATAAGCAGTCTACAACAAGAAGTAGCTATGTTTTTGTTGCTTGGTGTGGTGCTTGTGTTCTTGCAGCTCATGTGATCGTGTGTAGCACTACCCTTAGTGTTAAATCCAGGATAGTTTGGATGTCCACCTTCCCGCTTTTTGATCCTTTCTGTGCTCCTGGGCATACCCTGTCAATCACCATGCCCATGCTCTCCATGGTGGGCCAGTTGACAGTAAAGATCAGTGCTACTCCCCTCTGCGACAATCCTGTTATGAAATAGATATTAGAAACATCAATCTTGAGCTCCTGATCTTGAAGAATGAATTTTTCTTGATCTTCATCCCAGATACTGATCAAGTATTGCAGCAACTCCAGTTGAGCTCTGAGACACGGTGTCATGAAGAAATTTTTCAGTCCACAGTCTTTGAGAGCTTCCATGCATCTCACATTTCCCATGGAAAGCTCATCCTCTTCACTGTGTTCTCGTTCCTTCCACTCTATCACCATTTTGTCAATATTTCACCTGCAAACATGTTCATATGGACATTATTAACCAAATCCAAAGCTGAAATTTGTGAAATTTAGGCTTTCTTTCTTGCATTGGGAGTTTTCTAAAAGGTCTGCGTAGTTGGCACAACTGTTTTAAAAATAACACCAATGGGCGTGCCTCAGTTTATAAAATTGGGCGGTTGGCACGAGTGCATGCCCGAAACCCGCACTGACCACCATGCCCTAATTTTCACAATTCCCCCCTTAGAAATAAAAAATGAAGGTTGCAGGTAAAGAAAGAATGCTTAAAATGTGGGGAAGGAAGTCAGCTCTTACCTGGAACTGACGGATTCGAGATTGGTCTGCTGGATTGCCCGCTATCGTCAGCACAAAATCACAAGGTAAAATGGGTCACTATTGCTCCACAAGAGGTAAAAGTGAAAAGTAATTATTTTTTACCATTTTTGGCCTTTTATAAATTTTTAGAACCCTAATTAGGTTTTAAGACATGTTTTTCAATTATTACATTGTGTTATTTTGAGAAATGGGTTTTACGTTTGTTTCTTGTGCAGCGATAGGTCTTTAATGCAATAGTGATGAAGTCACAAGTTGTGTTTTATAATTTTTTTTGGACTTGGTAAAAACATGAAAAATTCACTACTGGAGTCATATTTCAACTCTTTTCTAACTCTCTAAAACTAAAAATATTGCAGATACTCTTGTTGTTTTGAACTCGTTGTTTTCCAGGTAAATCTCCTCTGCAGACAGAGGCGATCCCTCTAGCCCTAGGGCAGGTCTAGAAACTATGGGAACATACTAACATCTACCTTCCTAGATTGTAAATGAAATTCAGATCAAGGAAGATGACCTACTTCGTTCTGATGCTATGTTGTCGTCTTCCGTCAAAGATTCTTGATTCGTCGCTGTCCTCAAGCTCGACACACACTGCTACCAACGTTTGATTACCTGTACAGATAGTCAAGACACCATGATAAGCGTAAAACCACGACAAACATAAAAAAAATTACAACCTATCTTACTGATCAAGGAATGATAGAAATCTCATTATAGATGTAAACAAGAGTGGAAGAGAAACATCAGATGCATTTTATTATGACAAAGACAAGGGGATTTTACAACCAAGCCTTGATGTTGAGGCTCTCCTTTGGTAGGTCTGTATCCAAGCATGTTTGTCACACCCTCATGAACAAAGGTCCAAAATCTCACTATGTTATCAAGACACACAAACAATCACATTCTGCACTGTTCTCCCGAAGCTATGATTGCTTCTTATTTCTATGCTAACTTTTTAGCTATCTGTTCAACTAGAACATCAATGGAAGATGGCTATATTTATAGAGGAGAGGAGGAGGTTGGTATCCCTACAAAGGTGGGAGAGAGTCCTATCCTTTAGGAGAGTTCCAAGGGAGGTGGAAACTACTAACTAAAGGAGAGAGTCCATGGTTATTTCAGTTCAACCACTGCCAATGAATCATCCTCAAGGTGGTTGGAATAGAAGTGGGTGCTTAACTAGGATAGAGTGCCAACTGGCGCGGGCTCATTGTTAATTTTCTATCTCGTCGTAGGCATGTAACTAGGTACTTGTGCCAAGGAAAAAATAGGTATTTTTAGTGGTCTGCTAAGGAAATGGTCAATAGAAGGAATGTTGTCCACATGGCAAGGAATGCAATGATGGTATTTGCAAGGCATGACACTACATATTAATCACATAAATGACCCTCTAATGGGCGAGATGGGGATTGCAGGGACAGTGAAAAAATGCTGTGTAACACTCGTTAAATGGCTGTGAAATGATATCCACCCAGTATAAGTTTACCCATTTTTCGGGCTGGGATAGATTATTTATGAAGAAGGAATACCTTAGCCTATTGTGACTAAGAGGTTCTTTCATATATCGTTTCTTACCTTTTCGGATCTGAGAGACTACTTACGAAAAGGGAAAGGCTTGAGTTTTATTTTCCACTTCTTTTCAAACTCTCTAAACACGAAAAGACGCCGATTTTTTCCTTTGTCAGACTTGTTAAACCTTGATGGCATCAGACATCGTCACCATGACGTTCATCGAGTTCCTCCTTCCTAGGGCTCGTAAATGTACTAGGTTGGATTTTTCCAAAGGAAAAACTTACAACACAAGCATATGCTATCCCCTTCAAGCTTGTTTAAAAAAATAATTGGGGTACTTGCCAGAAATGGTGGGGGAAATTGAACCAAATTCTAGTTGTGTTGGCAGTATGTCGCTCTTGAACATGACACTCCTCTGCATTCGTGTCGGGTTGGGGACATCTCATTTCATCATATTTTTCTTCCATAGGTTTGGGTAATCTGTTTTGACCTCTCATCTACTCTTTGCCACATCATCATGACCTCAGATCCCTTGATGTCAAATACTGCCAAATATAGAGCTGTGTCACTGATATGTTTAAGAGAAGTTTACCTCTACAGTTTTCAACCTCCCTCTGATTCTCTATTGGTCCTGATTCACTCTCATCATGTTCCTTTGTCTCGTGTAGATGATGTGGGATACATTATGGCCCTCCTTCGACTAGGTCACTTCCTGTCAACTTCAGCTCATTATCTAGGAAGTTGGTCTAGAGACTCCCTATCGGTACCTTGGAGCCTACATGCCTCAATGGCAGGTTATTCGCATTCGACGATAGGTCCACATCATTGGCCTTTGATCGAGTGATTTTGCGGGTGTTCGACGCCAGCTCACTGTTCACATTCCATGGATTGTACCTATTGTACTGTGAGATCCATTGTCATTATTGGTGGTTTCTCTCGCACTTGTTAACAAATTTCATCATTGGCTGGTAATCAGGTTACTTTCCTGCATGTTCGACTTAAGCTCACATATTCGCATGCTTGAATTTGTACTTGTTTAGGTCAATATGGAGCGCAAGACCCTTTTTTTTGTTTGATAAGATCTAGGCTGTGAGAAATTATGATTTATCATGACTCTATTACATGACTCTTTTGATTGGATGGCTGCGACCATACATGAGTCTATTTGGTGATCCTTACTGCTGGATGGCTACATCCATACCTTGGATCTCAGTTCATATATGTACTTTATTATGGATGGCTGTGCCCATACCACATGTTCATGTTCAGAGATATTAGTTGTATTTGTAATTGCAGGTCTTTCGACAACGGTGTGTGGTTCAAACACGTTCTCGTAAATCATTTCACCCCTTCCTCTCTCTTGGACTTCATGATTTAGGGGGCATATGTTACACAACATTTTGTCACTGTCCCTGCAATCCCCATCCCACACATTGGAGGCTAATTTTTGTGATCAAAATAAAGTGTCATGCCTTGCAAATACCATCATTGCATCCCTTAATATGACGACAACATTCCTTCTGTTTACCATTTCTTGAACAGACCACCAAAAACACCTGTTTTTGCATTGGCGCTGGTAGCTCGTTATGCCCTCGTGCTGATGAAGCAAATTCACACTGGCCTCCATGCTAGCTGGTGCTCTATTTCAGTTAGTTGCCCGCACCAATCTGTTTATGAATTTTTTTTATAAAATAGAGGCGTAGTTTTGATCGCAAGAACTTCGTGGATGAGTCATAGGGAGTGGTTCGACTGAATAACAACGACCTTCCTCCTTTGGCCTATAATTTCCACCTTTTGGGGAAACCTCCCAAGGGATAAGGCCTCCCTTCCACCATAGTAGGGATCCAAACCTCCTCTTCTCCCTCTATAAATATATCCATCCTCCATTGATAACGCTAGCTGAACTGAATATGTTATAGCAGAAACGCTGGAGAGATTTATATTCAAGATAGAACGAAAGATTCCCTTATTGAGAGAGCTTAGGATTGTGCCTTCATCTCATCCAAATTCCCTGATAGAAATCGAGATGTGCTTCAACT
This sequence comes from Pinus albicaulis, assembly GCA_034641835.2. Taxonomy (NCBI): domain Eukaryota; kingdom Viridiplantae; phylum Streptophyta; class Pinopsida; order Pinales; family Pinaceae; genus Pinus; species Pinus albicaulis. Next base: position 452,522,246 of record CM076577.1, read on the forward strand.
GAACCCCGCTGAAGGAGGCTGTGACGTCAATGCTTGGTTGTAACTCTTTCTTCTATTAATACATATGTATAACTATTGTCTAGTTCCCATGTATCGTTGATGTGTTTTATTGATGCAATATGCTTAACCCTCCTTGACTAGTTAGTAATTATGAATGAGATTGTTGTTTTGTATGCTGCTCTTGTTTGTTGATCTTGTGTAGGTATCCAAGCATCACTGTGAAAGGATCGTGACTTTCCGAGATGATAATCGAGAGACCACCACTACAACAATCACGATGACAACATTGGACTCCAGGTAGGTCGATCTACCTTGTCTATTTCATTCAGTAATTAGGAACCTACACTCTAGTTTGTCCTTTTGTTACTAGACCCACTCTAGGGCTAGAAGGATCGTCTCTGTCTATAGAGAGGATTTACTTCCATAACAGGAAGCACCAACTTCCTCACACTACAATGAAAAAATATGATGATTTACATGGATATCACCTCTGTTCTTCTCCTTCACTGCTGTCCTCCAGCCTTCATATCTTCCTTATATCATCTCTGGATCTACCCAACTTCTCTATCTTCTCTGTCTTATTTTTATTCTTCCACTCTCTTGCATCTTTATGCATATTACAATAACATAATTTATAGAGATCACCTCATAGCTGTTTGCAATCCATATGGGAATATGAATGAACAGGTATGACTCTTTTCCTTCCACCTTCTCATTTTCTCGTTCAACACATTTAGGATGTTACAATACTATGTACTCATTTTAGTATTAGATTGAAGTTTTTCTTTGCCTATTGAAGACTTTCCTTTGCATCAAAAACAATATAAAAATAAATAATACATTTATAGTTACAATAAATTATTTACTCATCCCTTTCAATTTCTTAGCTTTGTTGAGAATTTGTCCTCTTTTGCTTGCTATCCTTTTGTATTTTCTGTTTATGCCGTTATATTCCAAATTTGCTGCATAAATGCCCTTTTCTTTTGTTTTACGAGTCTTTTACTTACGTGTTCAGCCTTTTCATTTTCCCTACTTCCACAACACTGTTCTGCACGAGCTCCCGATGCTTTGTTATGCATTCATGTCTTTCCTTTGTGACCTATGGGATATGGACCACATAAATCTCCTTTTTAACTTAGCGAAGTATTACAATTCTGAGTTTTATCAACATACATACGTTTAAGAATAAAAAAGTGCATATATACATGGAACAGGGCTTATAGGGTCCCACAGTACCTTGAACCAATCACAATACATTGCAAATACGTGCTCGCAGGTTTCCCACTCTATCAATAACGATAAACCATAAACTGTGCGATCTGCGATATGCGCACGTGTGCGGTGCTGCCACATGGATTCCCTTTATCACATCGCATCGCTTGAACCTTACCGCATTGCAACCAAAATAACATTCTTTGTGATATCTTGAAGTTACACCCTATTTATTGCGGGATGTGATGTTGCGCAAGGTCGACACATGTCCCTCTATTTCACATCACAAAAAAATTAACTTAACTTGCGGTCACCTTACTGCTACCCCTTAAATGTTGTGATGTGCGATATGCAGGAGAGGTCCACATCACCCTACCATGTCACTGCCACGTCATCATAAATTCCTTCGATCTGTGGGGTCGAGGTCGCGTCATCTGCCATACTTCACAGTTCACAACTTATAACCGTTTAACTTAGTTGTTAACTCTATTTCGTGCGATTTGCGATATTGTGCTATGCCACCACGTGTCCCTTCTCCACTTCACATCACAACTGCTTTAACTTACCATGAGCCACCTTATAACTTAACTCTGAAATGTTGTGATTTGAGACATCGCTCTTGATCCGATTCGATCTCCGCCGTCCATCTCTCGCCTTTCTATTTAAAATCTAATCTTGACCGTTCGTTCGCCTCCCTTGGACTTCTTCAAATAATTCTCTGCCTTAGTTGATTTTTCGTTTGTTTACACTGTCTCGCTCTGTAACTCCGGTTTCTCCATGCTGTTCCTCCTGCGCTTGTTCTTGAGCTTGTCTTTGTTACTGAATGCCTTCTCGAGTTATCACACTTGACATCTACCCTTTTCATACTGATTAAAGCCCTTTGTGTCTCTCGGCTCTCACCTATTTATCTTGGCTTAATCATCTATGCGCTGAAGCAATTCGCTTGCCTCTCTGCTTCATCCGCTGCCTTTGCTGTATCTGCTTCTTTGCTGTATCTCTGCTGCCTTTGGTGCCTTTAATTTCCTTTCGCTGCCTTAATTTCCTTAATTGAATTTGTTCTTTTGTTGCTTCTTTGCCTTAAATAATCATGCTAAATCTTCTCCATGCTACTCCTTTACCTCTTTGTTGCTTCTCTTTGCATTAGGTTATACTTATATTACTGCTCCTTTTCCTTATAACCGCTGCTTCTCTGCTCTTTTGCCATCAACGATTATTCTGGTGTTGCTACTTTCTATACCTTTGCCATCAATGACAATATTTCCAACAGTATCCCCCTTTGGCATGATGGAAATACTCCAATACTTCCTCCCCTTCTCATTCTGAGAGGTGTCTTTTCTTCCTCTGCTTGATTTTCCTCCCCCTTTGACATCAATGGCAAAGGGTTTTATGTTTCCCAATGTGGTTTCTGTATTTTCATAATACTCTAATCTTGAGGACCTATAATATGCACTACTCCATTTCTCTAGCTCTTCTGTGACAACTTTTATTGACTGCTCTCCCCCTAGAATGATGCTCTCTTGTCTGATATTGACTATCACTTGTCTACTACACTGATCCCGTTCTTTGTATTGCATCCTTTGCTAGTGTATTTACAAAATTACATATATATATATATATATATATATATATATATATATATATATATATATATATATATATATATATATATATATATATTTTTTTTTTTTTTTGATTTCTGATCATATCAGAGAGTAAAATTTGCAAACACTACCCCTAGTCTATCTCTTAGATATTTGAATGGTTCTTTAGCAAGAGGTTTTCTGAATATGTCTGCTGTTTGTTCCTTTGTTGGTACATACTCCAACTTCACTATTTTCTGTGCTACTTTTTCTTTGAGGAAGTGGTACTTCATTGGGATGTGCTTTGTTTTCGAATGAAGTATAAGATTTTTTGATATAATTATAGCAATAGTATTGTCACATTTGATAGAAATGGGTTCATCGATGCTTATCTTCATGTCTTGGAGACTTTGTTTTATCCACATTACTTGTGTGTAACAAGCTGCTGCTGCTATGTATTCTACTTCTGCTGTAGATAGAGATATAGAAGTTTGTTTCTTGCTTAGCCATGCCACCATACTTTCTCCCAAATAAAATGCACCTCCACTTGTACTTTTCTTGTCATCCACACAACTGGCCCAATCTGCATCTGTGTATGCTGTCATTGTGAAGTTTTTGTTTTTTGGATACCATAGGCCATAATGTGCAGTTCCTTGCAAATATCTGAATATCCTCTTGATTGCTAGCAAGTGATTTTATTTTGGTGCTGCTTGATATCTTGCCACAAGTCCTACTGCCAACATAATGTCCGATCTAGAGGCAGTTAGGTATAGCAGACTTCCTATCATGGATTTGTGAAGTCTTTGATCTACATCTACAGATCCAACATCAACACATAGTTTGCATCCAATGATCATGGGAGTTGACACAGGTTTGAAATCTTCCATTTGGAACCTTTTCAACATTTCTCTTAAGTATTTTTCTTGTGAAATGAATATTCTTGTGCTCTTTTGTAGAATTTGAAGTCCTAAAAAGAAGGTGAGCTCTCCAATCATAGACATCTCAAATTATGATTTCATTTCATCTGCAAATCCTTTTGCTAAATCATCTTTGTTGCTACCAAACATGATGTCATCTACATATATTAGTACAATTAAGAGTTCATTTTCATCAGCCTTTATGTAAAAATTTTTGTCTACTCCTCCTTTCTTGAACTCTTGTTTTTGTAAGTATTTGTCCAGCCTTGAATACCATGCACGAGGAGCTTGTTTCAGACAATATAAGGCTTTCTTTAATCTACACACATAGTCATGTTTATCTGTTAAGGAGAATCCTTTAGGTTGTTCCCTGTATAATTCTTCCTCTAAATATCCATTCAGGAAGGAAAACTTCACATCCATTTGATATACCCTAAAATCATGATAGCATGTAAAGGAAAAAAACATTCTGATTGCTTCCATTCTTTCTATAGGGGCAAAGGTTTCATCATAATCAAGTCATTCAATTTGAGAATATCCCTTGCATACAAGTAAGGCTTTATTTTTGATTACCTGCCCTTGATCATTCATCTTATTATTGAATATCCATTTTGTGCCAATGATGTTTTTCCCAGTGGGTCTTGGCATTAAATCCCAGGTATTTTTATTCTCAATTTGGTCTCGTTCTTCATTCATAGCATTTACCCAGTTTTTGTCTTTGTTGGCTTCTTCAAACTTATTTGGTTCTATTTGTGACAGCATGGCTAGGTATAATTCCTCTGTCTGTTCAGCTAGCTGTATTCTAGTCTTGACTCCTGCACTTTTGTCCCCAATGATTTGATCTTCTGGATGGTTCTTCTGAGTGTGTCTTGAGGGACCTTTTGAGTTTAATTCAGTATCTTCTATTGTCTTAATCTATTCATCATTATATTGGTTCTCATATTCATGATCATCTAGAGGATTGGTGCAGCTTGTGCTTCTTGTTCTATTTGGTAGATCTTCGTCAAATCTCACATCAATGCTTTCCACAATTTTGTGCAATATTTTTTTGTAGCACTTGTATCCCTTACTCTTGGATGCATATCCCAAAAATATTCCTTCATCAGCTCTTGCATCATACTTCCCCAGTTTTTCATCATTATTTTTTATGAAACAATTGCTGCCAAAGACTCTAAAGTGCTTGATTGATGCTGGTTTCCCATGCCATAATTCATATGGAGTCTTGTCACAATTTGGTCTTAGATGATATTTGTTAAGAATGTGAACAAATGTGTGTACTGCGTGTGCCCAATAGGTTTGGGGAATGTTAATTTCTTGCATCATGGATCTAGAAATCTGTTGTACTGACCTGTTTTTCCTCTTTTCCACTCCATGCTGTTGAGGTGTACTTGAAATTGTAAACTATTTTTTTATCCCAGATTTATTGCACAGGTCTGCAAAATCATAGTCCATGAATTCACCTCCTCTGTCTAATCTGATGCATTTTAGCTTACATCTTGTTTTATTTTCTTCCAGTGCCTTGAATATCTTGAATTTCTCAAATGCTTTGGATTTATATTTGAGAAATGACACCCATGTCAATCTGGTAAAATCATCTATTATCAACATAAAATAAGATTCTCCACCTGGTGCATTAGTTCTTGAAGGTCTGCATAGGTCCATGTGAACAAGCTGAAGTGGCCTACTTGTTGGTAGTTTATCTTTGGCCTTGAATGATGTGCGGGTTTGCTTGCCTAGTTGGAAGGATTTACATATGGTATTTGGATGCTTCTTTATTGTAGGCATATCTCTAACATCATTATTCTTGCTCAGATTGATGATGTGGTCAAAGTTTAGATGTCCCAATCTTCTATGCCATAACCATGATTCGTCAAGTTTGCTTATGTGGCACACTTCATTCTCTTCTTCTACAATATAGACATTAATTTCTATTCGAACACCTTTGATCAAGGTATTTCCTGTGGTAATAGACCTTACTTCATAATCTTGGGCTCTAAAAAGGACCTCACAACCTTTATCACACGTTTGACTAACACTTAGTAGATTGGCTTTCAGCCCGTCCACAAATAGTACATCTTAAGCCTCTCCTCTTCCATTATTCAGATTGACTGAGCCTTTTCCTTTAATTTTCCCTGCTTTATCATTGCCGAAGGTTACATTTCCAAATTTATTTTCATCAAAGGTTATAAAATTTCTTCTGTCTCTAGTCATATGCTTTGAGCATCCACTGGCCATATAAGATTGGATTTTCTGATCTTGAGCTATTAGAACCAGATCACACATATTCAGCTTCTTTTTTCGCTGCACGTGACTATTTGTTTGGTAACTTTCCCGAGGAGATGGACCACAGTCTTTGAGAGGACATTTGTGAGACTTGTGCCCGATTTTATGGCAGTCAAAGCATTTGATTATATTTCTGAATGGATTATGTATACAAGTGAATTATCCATTGTTCATAATTCTCCTTGATTTTTCATATACCAGTCTTAGTCCATACATTCTGAATTCCATGGATTTATGACCGAACCCCTTGCAATAAAAAACACTACCCATGGAAGTAGTATCTGTATCTAGCAGAGAGAGTTGTTTGAGGTAATATTTTCGGTTGTTGCATCTTTTGTTGGTTGGACTAGATTTTCTTTATATTTCAATATGCTACAATATTTCTAGGTATGTGGTAGGCGAAGCAAGTGAAACTTCTCACAGGAAGAAGAAACCTCCTTTGACATCTTTTGAATTTGTTCAATTCATCCTTAGGAGCATATGAGTCTTTTGCAGTTGACTGTATCTTCATTTATTTCGTCGTCACTTGAGGTTGCTGCTTGTTTTTGTTTGATTAGTTATATATCACGGTCTTTCCGATTTCTAATTCTGTGGATTCCCTCTTTGCTGCTTCACTATCCTTTACAAATTCTAAAAAAATGATACTCTTGTTATTTTCTACCTTGGATTTGTTGGTTTCTCCTTCATAACCTATCCCAGACTTTATGAGAGGAGTTATTTGAGCATTTAGTATTTTACCCAATTTTTTAGAGCTTGTCATTTGTGGAGTGTTCATAGATAATTCCCTTTGGGTGTTTTATAATTTCTTCTAAGGCATACTGTTTCTTCTTCCAATTTATCTTGCTCTTGAATTTTATTTTTAATTTTCTTTAGTAGAATGTCTTCCACCTTCTTAGCTTCTGCAAGTTCTACTTTCAACTAAATGAGGTTTTCCAAATTTGGTTCTTCTTTTACATATTTCAGGAGAATGTCTTTCTGTTTTCTGCACTTGAGTTTAAGTATTTTTGTTTCCTCCAGGGCACTAATTAGATCCCCCTCAAGGTCCAACTCACCTTCGTCTTGAAATTCCAGGAGATCTTCCTCAAGCACTTCGTTGGCCATCAGAATGAATTATGATTTTCCCTCTTCATTGGGGGAGTTATCTGAGCTCTCAGATGCACTGCTGTCTTGTTGAAAATAGAAATATCTTCGATTAAATTTGTTCCGTTTCGGACTGTTGCTGAAATTGGTTTTCTCTTTCCCTCTTGACTGATTCTCCATTTTCTTATGAGGACATTTAGATGCATAGTGCCCCACTCTTCCACATTTAAAGCATTTAAATGGAATTTTACCTTTATACTTGCCTGTGCCACTATCTAATCTTTTGAAAAATCTGGCCTCTTCTTCATCAAAGCAGGAGCAAGTATCTTCCTTTTCTCCTTTGCACTTATCTGCCTTAAAGGCTGCCTCCCTCACATTTGACTTCCCTTTTGGAAGTCTGATCTCATAGGCCGTCAAATTTCCAAGTAATTGGTTCATGGTCAATGTTTCCCAGTTAGCTGTTTCTTCTATGGTAGAAACCTTAGGGTTAAACTTGGATGGTAAAGATCTCAATATCTTTTGTACAATTACACATTATTTAATGGTTTCTCCTAGATCTTCCATGTTATTCACAACTTCTACAAAATTTAATAAGAAGCTGGCTACATCTTCTTCTTCATTCATTTTTACATTTTCAAACTGAGCTCTATAGGTTTGCAGTTTGGCCGCCTTCACCTTTTTATCTCCCTCATGGATACTTTCCAATGTATCCCAGATTTCTTTGGCAGTCACAATGTGCATTACCTTGATAAATTCAGACCCACATAGACCGCTCAAAAATACATTCATGGCTTTTTCATTGGCTATGAAATTTTGTTTGGCATCTTTTTCCGTGTCAATATCTTTTGGAGCATCTCCTTCTTCCACAACATCCAAAACTTCTATTCCTAGAGACATTATGTATGTCCCCATTATTATTTTCTAGAAAGCATAGTTTGTGCCAGTAAAACATGGGGCTTTATTCGTTGAGCATCCTTCTAGGCTAGCCATCTTGTGGACCTAGGATCTCCTTCCAGTTGTTAAACTGGTACAGAAGGAATTGGATCCGATACCAAGTTTAGAACCCTTAGTTAAACTGAGACCGGGGGGGGGGGGGTGGTGAATCAGTTTAATGAATTTATGGTCTTTTAAACTTTCTTTTACACTTATTTACACCTTTATTTCATGATCAACTTAATGTATAATGGAACAAAAATCTTAATAAGTGAGCAACAAGTATTAAGCAGATTAAATAAAGAATAACAACACATAATCATCATGCACATAAACAACAGATATAAGTGGAAACCCATAAGGGAGAAAACCACATCTTATTATTGTTGTGATGCAAAGGCAAGCTCCAACTCCCTCTCACCACTGATTTTCTGTAGGCTCCAACCTACAGGAGGCTACTACCTCAATTCTGCATGCTAAAACTTGCAAGGAAGCTCCAAATCCCTTCACCACTGATTTGCTGTAGGCTCCAACCTACAGGAGGCTACTACCTCAATTCTGCAAGCTACAACTTGAAAGGAAGCTCCAACTCCCATATATTTTCTGCAGGCTACAACCCACAGGAGGCTCCTACCTCAACCAACTACAACTAGACATCTATCAAGCTACAACTTGATATGGAAGCACCGACTTCCTCACACTACAATGAAAACATACGCTGATTTACCTATATATCAGCTTTGTTCTGCTCCTTCCCTTCTATCCTCCAGCCTTCATATCGGCCTTATATCATCTCTGGATCTACACAACTTCTCTATCTGCTCTGTCTTCTTCTTATTCTTCCACTCTCTTTCCTCTTTATGCATATTACAATAACATTATTTATAGAGATCACCTCATAGCTATTTTCATTCCATATGGGAATATGAAATGAACAGGTATGACTCTTTTCCTTCCACCTTCTCATTTTCTCGCTCAACACATTCAGGATGTTACAATACTATGTACTCATTTCAGTATTACATTAGAGTTTTGATTTGCCTACCGAAGACTTACCTTTGCATCACAAACAATATAAAAATAAATAATACATTTAAAATTACAATCAATTATTTACTCAGCCCTTTTAGTATCTTAGCTTTGCTGAGCATTCGTCCTCTTCTGCTTGTTGTCCTTTTGTATTTTTTGTTTATGCCATTATATTCCAAATTTGCTGCATAAATTCCATTTTCTTTTGTTTTATGAGTCTTTTTCTTCCGCGTTTAGCCTTTTCATTTTCCCTACTGCCACAACACTGTTCTGCATGAGCTCCTGGTCCTTTGTTATGCGTTCATGTCTTTCTTTGGTGGCCTGTGGGATATGGCCCACATAAAACTACCTTTTAACTCAGTGGAGTATTACAATTCTGATTTTTATCAACATACATATGTTTAACAATCAAAAAATGCTTATATACATGGACCGGGGCTTATAGGGTGCCACAGTACCTTGAACTAATCACAATACATTGCAAATATGTGCCAACAGGTTTCCCACTCTATCCATAGTGATAAACCATAAACTGTGCGATATGCGATATGCGCACGTGCACGGTGCTGCCATGTGGACTCACTTCATCGCATCGTGTCGCTTGAACCTTACCGAATCGCAACCAAAATAACATTACTTGTGATATCTTGAAGTTACACCCTATTTATTGCGGGATGCGATGTTGCGCAAGGTTGAGACGAGTCCCTCTATTTTGCATCACAAAAACTTTAACTTAACTTGCAGTCACCTTCCTGCTATCCCTTAAGTGCTGCGATGTGCGGTATGCGGGCGAGGTCCACGTAATAATGCCACGTCACCCTGCCATGTCACCGCCGCGTCACCTTGCCATGTCATCATAAATTCTTGCGATCTATGGGGTCGAGGCCACGTCATCTGCCGTACATCGCAGTTTGCAACTTATAACCGTTTAACTTAGTGGTTAAATCTATTTCGTGAGATTTGCGATATTGCACTGTGCCACCCTGTGCTGCTTATCCACTTCGCATCACAACTGCTTTAACTTACCATGTGATGCCTTAACACTTAAATCTTAAATGTTGCGATTTGAGACATCTCTCCTAACGCGATTCGATCTCTGTTGCCCATCTCTTGCCTTTATATTTGTGATCTAATCCTGACCGTCTGTTCACCTCCCTTGGACTTCTTCAAAGAATTCTTTGCCTTAGTCAATTTTTCGTTTGTTTACACTGTCCCGCTCTGTAACTCTCCATTAGGGGAATTTTGAGGTCTAAAATGGGCCTCCTAAGGAAATAATAAAATAATAGCTAAACCAATAAAATAATATTTATGAATTTGAAATTCACTTTTTGCACCAAAATCCATGTAACCATGGTTAAATTGTAGAAAAATAAATTAATAAAAAAATTGCATTGATGTGACTATAAATAAGAATGAGCTTTTCAAGAAAAAGTCATTATCATTGCACAAATAATGCATTTTTCCTTTGTACTTAAATAACTTAAAATAAAATATAAATATAAATTCATAAATTCTTAATTACAGAATATACTATTAATTAAAACTTGCATTATTTAAATTATATAATAACATGTAATTAATATAATATATAAAAATTATATAATATAATATATTTTTTTATGTATGAATTTTATATTACACATTGAATTGATTTTATTTATAAATAAATATTTGAAAATATACAAATATAATATTTATTGAAAAGTGTGTAAGTACATGAATATTGTGTAGGGATATGCATTGTTTCAAAAAATATGAAATGACAATAATAATATTTTATTCAAAAAGTGTGAAATTACATTTAGTATGAGTACTTTACTTTATGACTTTGAAAGTACTTAGTGCACTACCATGGTTAACCATGAGTTTTTATCCACCATTGAGAATGTGACAAGTAAGTACCTTTAACTCAAAAAATGCCACCTCAACCATTAGGGATGATGTCATCCCCTAAATTGTGATTGGTTCTCATAAAGTTAAAAAGGAGTTTAAAAAGCTAGTAGATGCTAAGATTATCTTCAAAGTCCACTGCTTTACCTTTTTATTAAATTTATTACATATCAGGAAGAAATATGGGGAGATAAGAATTTGTATATATTTCCCTAATCTAAATTAGGTATGTAACACGGTTAGTTACCCTATTCGTTCAATGGAACATACCCTACAACTCATCTTTGGTGCGGGAATGTTCTATTTTCTAGATGGGTTCTTCAACAAAATCAAAAGTTTGGTAGTTGAGTCTAGCTAATTAAAGAACACCATCCACATGAAGTTGAGAATGTATGTGTAACAAAGAATGCATTTTGGATTGATAATAATATGTGTGATGCTCTAATGCACTATGAACATATCATTCAAATCATTGATCAATATGTCTATTGTGGTTTATCTAGACAACATTATCACATATTCGAAGAAAAGGACACACCACCTTGATTACATGAAATAATTTTTTTAAAAAAGTTAGAAGTATGGTATATATTTAAATCCCAAAAAGGGCATCTTCATTATTTATAATAAAAGCTACTCAAGAACATCATAACTAAGGAGTGAATATTCATCGATACAAAATGAACTAAAACCCCATGCACAATAACAAGAAGTATATGTAATATTTCATTGGAAAGATAATTTTTTTTCAAATATTTGTGGTCACCTTAGCTAAATTGTCAAACCTCTCAAGAAAATGATAGTTTTTTTTCATAGTTCATATGGATTTATTGAGAAAAAGGCCTTTGAAAAAGTCAAGGATGCCATAATTGCACCACTAGTGTTTCAAAACCCATATTTCAACAAATACTTCTTGATATACACATTCACATCTAATCATTCTCTTGTGTAAATGCTCACTTTTATACATGAAAATACCTCCTCATCGGCTTAGAGGAGAATAGTATTTTGTTGGCTGAAATACACCCCTTTTTCTAGCCTATATAAGAATATAACACAAGTTATGTACCATGAGGACAACATTATCCTAGTCTATAACACTTTGTCCCCTTCATCTAACTTTTGTTACAAAAATTCTCAATTAGTCACGAGGCTAAAATCATGAGTTAACTAAAATTTGACACTCTTGTTCACTTTCATAAACTCAAATGGTGGAATGCAATATCTTTATCATCATATTTAGCTTTTTCCTAAACAAGAAAAGCATGCAAAAGAGGGAAAGAGCCATAAATCACGGGGACACTTTTTCCTAAGCATAAAAGCATCTAAAAAGTGGATAAAAGCCATTTTTAAATAAGGAAAAAATATTCACCCAAAATATTTTTCCAAAATTGAACTAAGGAGGAATTTTGGAATCTTTATAGCCTTCACTTGCTTATTTATTGGAGGCTTGGCCATTGATAAAGGGATGGGAATTCTTGTATTGTTACGCTACTAAGATCTAACTTGAGAGGAGAGTTTTGGAGCTAGGAGTTGAGGGAGGTGTTGCTGCAACTACATTTGATGGTTGTATATTTCCTTCAGTTCTGTCACATAGTATTTTGTCACCGTCCCTACAATCCCTCGTCCCGGACATTGGAGGACTATTCACGTGACCTGTGAGCACTAACATGAATTGAAGTCATCTTCATGGCATCCTCTTGCATAAGGACAAACATTCCCGAACATTTTCTCTGAAAAACCCTAAAAACAGATGTTTTAGCCTTGGCGCGACTAGCCAGTTCATCCCTCGTGCCAATGGAGGAAATCCACACTAGAGGGTGTGCCAACTAGCACTCTGTCCCTGTGTTTCACTCGCGCCAAGCTTATTAAGGGATGTTTTTTAAAAATAAATGGCAAAATTTTGATTCTAACAAACTCCTGAATGAATCATCAAAAGGAGTTGGGTGGTTTGGCTTTGGATCTCCATGTATAGGAAGTGGTTTTCCACCTATCATGGAACATTCCTAAGAGATAGGGCCTATCCCACGATTATAGGGATCCCAAATTCTTTTCCTCCATCTATTAAAGCTTTCCCTCTCCATTAGCAAGCTAGCTAAACTTGTAAGAAGGAAAATATAGCCGGGCAACTATTGAGAGCCAAGTCAAAGAGAGAGAGCTTTGTCGAGATTCCCGACAGGCTTTGTTGAGACACGCTCTGATGTCAGCCCCGCCGAAGCAAGATCATAGCGTCAGAGCATTTGGTTGTAATCTCCCTTTTGTCATTTATAATATAAGCGACTCTGATTTTGGTTCCATTCATGTGTTAATTTCTTTATGTAATGTGATGAATTATATCCTCTCTGATTGATATATAGTTACATGCTTTAGATTTTACGTTGTATGTCGTTGTTTCCTTGCATGTGTACATGTGTTTGGACGTGTCGAATGGAAGAATCATGATCTGTCAAGCGAGGGATGGGAAACATCATCTTTTCTTCAACAACAACTGCGTGGGATTTGAGGTAGGCTACTCATCGCGATCTTTGTCTTTTTGTAACTAGGAACCAATGTCATTGCATGAATTGATTGTTGCTAGACCCGATCTGGGCTAGTGGGATTGCCTCTATCCGCAGAGGGGATTTACCACCTCAAAAAACTGGCAACTCCGCTAGGGAGTCAGTTGGAGTTAGTCTTTCTTATTTTGGTTGTTTTTGGATTTTGATTGATTTATTTGCTCTTTTGGTTCACCTCCTTTGGTGTCAAACCCCTGTTCAGCCCCCAAAAGACTTGATCCAGTCTCTGTTTGTCCTTTTCCATTTCTTTCCCATAGTAAACTCGATTGGCGCGGTTTACCTCTTGAAAGTCACACTAACTGGCGCTAGTTGCTAGTTAGGCCCCCGCGCCAATGATTTTTTGGTGCAGATTACAGCGAAACAGGCGCACCAACTCTATTTGGTGTTAGGGTTTGCCTGCTTTTGGGCTCTCTGAGCTTGATTTTTCGTCCTGGGGTCATTTTTGTAATTGTTTGAGTGCCTTTAAGTCTTTGTTAGCTGTGTTTGGCCCTTTTCCTCTGGTTTTTTCCCCTTTACTATCAGTTTTTCATTCTATCCCTAGGGCTTCTAGGTGCTTCAGTGTGCTGAGCCTTCTGTGGGAGTTTTGGGTCCTGGCTTTCCCGGTCGACTTCATTTTCACTTCTTTACATTCGTTTTGCTAGATTCCATTGTGTCATTGTGTTAGTTGAGTGATTCTCCTCTATTTCATTCAAGTTTCATTTTATCTCAATCCAAGCCTAGATTACACGGTTTGTGTGAGTCTTTTCGAGATTCTTCTTCATTTTGAGGGATTTCGTCATCAGTTTGAGTCTCGACTATGTGCATTTGTATTGAGTGAACCTGTTTGTTTCAGCTCTCTCACAGTCATTTCTCAAATTGGTGTTTTCATTAGTTTTTTCATTCATTTAGTTCATTTTCTCTAAAAAATTGAAAAATACAAAAACAAATTTCTTTGCATTTTGATTAGTCTAGTGAAAATTGAAAGCTCTTTCGCATTACTAGTGTTATATAACTCTAAGAGATAAGTTTTCTAGTTTCATTAGCTTGCATTAGAGACAGTAGTGGATGTTTTTGTGTTCATTTTGTTGTTATTTGAAAAGCTCTCAACCCTCCCGTAGATAGCTCTTCATTGAACAAAGTGATATTTTGTGGCATGTAGTGTGCATTTAGAGGATTTTTGAGATCCAACATTCGAAAGGGCCTAAAATTGAAACGTAAATTGAAGATCAACTTTAAAATTTACTAAATTAACCTAAGGCAACATTGAAACATTAACGAAATATCTAGTAATATAAGGTAGATACGTGTTCTTACGTCTTTAAGCCTAGCAGCTGTTGCTCACCATTTGGTTAAAGACAACGCTAGTACAGACTTGTGCTCCCCGTACCATCGCGTATATAAAGGGATACCCCATTAGGTTGCAATCCTTTATCTGTAGGAATCCGAGTCTGCCGCCTTTTACCCGTGATACACCAGACACAACATTCGGGGAGATTACCTGCACATACGTCAAGTCCTTAGTTGATTTCTTTTTCATTTTTACCAAGTTCACGGATATCTGGTACACCCATTTACCTAGATTACCAGAGCAATCACTTTGATCTTTATTGACTCTTTTGACTGAAAATATCATCAAGCTCTTGTCCTTTCAATCTCGTGTCCAACCTGAAAGCGATAGAGTCACCTTTTGTTTGTTTCTCGACTCTTAAAATATGAAACAAAAGAGTCTGGTTTCAATGTCATAAAATTAATCGCCCACGAAATATTCCTGGTTAGAATTTTTGTCCTTAGTGTATTTTCAGGTCATTTCCGATGGCCACTTTTCCGGAGTTCACCAACCAAGGAATCCCCTCTGATGGGAATCCTAGTCTTTTTCCTTCTTTTAGAAATGTTGGTGCTCCTTATATGGCAACATTGTCCCTTCTTGGGTTAACTGTTGGGTTGCCTGTTTGGTTGTTTTCAACCTCTGTGGTCCCGAATGACCCAGCTACTGTTCAATTAGTTCCTTTGCCTGAACAACGTCATGTTGATTCCAAGGTGGACGTCTCCCCTTCTTCGCCTGTTTCTCCATCCTCCTCTTCTACTTCGCCTGGTGAAAGTTTGGATTCAAGTAACCAGGTGGCTAAGAAGGAGAAGAAGAAGACAAAGAATAAGAAGTCTAATAAGAGAGAGGCTAAGCCTGCAACTACTGCTTGTAAAACATCCGCTCTTGATAAACCTTCCAACTCTACACGGAAAGTTAAGTTCCCTTGCATGTTGTGCCAGGGAAACCATATTCTTCGAGATTTCCCTGGTATTCCCAAGGTGCTCGAAGTATGGTCCAAAGGTCGTCTATCGTTGCCTTTGGCTTCCGGGAGTTAGGTTGGGGGCACGTCTTCAACTAGTGCTGGTAAAGCTCCTAAGATTCAGGGCAAGCTCACCAATCCCTGTAAGTTGTGTGAAGGGCACCATGACTTTTACCTTTGTTCGTATATGGATGAAGCCAAGAGAGTTTTTGGCAACTCGACTGTTTCTACACCGTGCCTTCTGGCTAGTTACAAATAAATTTCTTTGAGTCCTTCACCAGTTGATTCAACGATCAGTCAAGATTCATTCTTGCTTGATCCCGCTCCCCCAGAAATTCACCATCATGAATCCATCCCTGACCAACCATTGGTTGTGGGATCGGTCGAGCTAGCCCCGTCGGCGGTGCACCAGGTCTTTTCCATTGAGAGTAGATCTCACATCCCTCAGGTTCTTCTTGTTTCTTCAGATTCCTCGGAATTGGGGAAAGATTCTCCTGTCCCTATATCTCAGGAAGCTATTCCTCTTCCTCCCATGATAGAGTTCTCGGAGGATACTCCTTCTGCCTCCATGATGGAGGTCGTGGAGGATGCTCCTTCTGCTTTCGTAACACCAGGGGAAGACCATCTCGGTTTGATGGTAGCCCCTCCAAGTAGTTTGGTCGCTTCCTTTGATTGGGGTTGATTCGCAGGTTATCGCCTTCCTTCTTATGTGCCCCTTGACATCACGGTACAGGCCTCCCATCTGGTCATACCCAACACCATTATAGATGAAGGCGCATCTGTTAGTATTCTGTCTTCTACTATTTGGCAATATTTCGGTTCACCGCCGCTTGTGCCTGTTACACAGAATCTGTTGGCGTTTAACAGAGGAACTAGTCAACCGTTAGGGATCCTTCTGAAGTTGCCTGTTACTTTGGGAGAGAAAACTCTCCATATGGACGTGATGGTTGTACCTGGCCCCTTGGAATTTAATTTACTCTTGGGCCATGATTATACTTATGCCATGGGAGCGCTTGTCTCCTCCCTCTTTCGTGTGATGTGTTTTCCGCACCAAGGTCAGATCGTGACCATCGATTAGCTTGCGTTCTTTGGCCCGAATATGGAAGCTATTCCACCATCATCTCTGCCGGATCTTTATCTGCCGGTTGTGTCATCCCCAGCACATGTCAATTATGTGGCTACCTATCTTGTGCCCGTATTCAGTGATAGCGCCGTTGTACATCGTGTGCTGGGGGCATTGGGTCCAGACTTCCAAGATGTTTTCCTTCCATCGGACGGGCAACTCTTGGAAGCTATGAATTATTATTCATTATGATAAGGTCTGTCAGAGCATGGTTCATCTACTTGTGTCAAGCTCCCTAAAAAATGAAACATGGTCGTCAGAGCAGAGTTCGTTTTCTTGTGTCAAGCTCGTTAAAAAATGAAACAAGGTGTTCGAAGCATAGTTCGTTTTCTTGTGTCAAGCTCGTTAAAAAATGAAACAAGGTGTTCCGAGGATAGTTTGTCTTCTGTATCAACCTCGTTAAAAAATGAAACAAGGTCATCTGAGGATAGTTCTTTTAATGTGTCAACCTCGTTAAAACAATGAAACACTTTCTTGTTCAATTCGAGTCTTTGATAAGATCTCATAAAATCCCAGTCGAGTCTTTCTCTTGATCTCGTAACTTGAACCTTCAATCCAGCTGCCTTTCATATGGATTGAAGCTTGGGGGGCATGTACCTCAAATTGAGTCACCATGCTGGGGGCGTGAAATTTTTTTCAAGCGTAGTTTGTTTCCGTTTCAAGCTTGTGTAAAAATGAGATCGGTTTCAAGCATAGTTTATCTTTGTTTCAAGCTTGTGTAAAAATGAAACCAACTTCAAGCAGAGTTTCTTGATTTCAAGCTTGTGTAAAAATGAAACCATTCCCATTTTACCTCTCGTGATTGCCATTTTATCAACCTGTTTTTCCAGATGAGCCTTGGTTCTCTCATTCCATCGTCCCCATCTGCTCGACCAATAATAAGAATTCAATTAATTGTGTTACCTTTTCCTGAGGAACCGCTGCAATGAGTGGTCTTGTTAGCCAGCCTCTCGACCTTTATTTTTTCAGAGCAGTTCCCCCATCACTGGAACTAGTAGCTACCCTTTATACCACTCGTTCCTCCAGGAGGAGTCAACTTTCAGCTCTTTTCTAACTCTCTAAAATTGAAAATATTGCCGAGTCGCTTATTGTTTTGAGCTCGTTAAATGGCTGCGAAGCGATATCTACCCAGTATATGTTTACCCCTTTTTCGGGCTGGAATAGATTATTTATGAAAAAGGAATACCCTAGCCTATTGCGACTAGGAGGTTCTCTTAGATATAGTTTTCTACCTTTTGGGATCTGTGGGACTATCTATGAAAAGGGATTGTTGGAGTTTTCTTTTCCGCTGTCTTTTCAAACTCTCTAAACATGAAAAGATGCCGAGTTCTTCCTTTGTCAGACTCGTTAAAAACTGATGACATCGGACTCCATCGTAGTGATGTTACTCGAGTTCCTCCTTCCTAGGGCTCGTGAAATGTACTAGGATGGATTTGTCTGAAGGACAAACTTATATCACAAGCATATGCTATCCCCTTCAAGATTTTTTTTAAAATTAATTGGGGTACTTGCTAGAAATGGTGGGGAAAAATGGAACCAGTATTATAGTCGTGTCGACAGTATGTCACTCTTGAACATGGCACTTGTCTGCATTCATGTCAGGTTGGGCACATCTCATATCGTTATTTGCTTGCCTCCGTGGGTTTGGGTAATCTCATTTGACCACTCATCTGTTCTTTTCAATGTCATCATGATGTCAGATCCTTTGATGTAAAATACTGCCAAATCCAATGTTGTGCTGCTGATATGTTCAAGAGAAGTTGGCCTCTGCAGTTTTCAACCTCCCTTTTATTCTCTACTGATCTTGATTCGCAAACATCATGTTCCTCTGTCTCGTGTCGATGATGTGGGAAACACTATGGCCCACCTTCGATCAAGGTCACTTCCTTTCGACTTCAGATCATTATCTAGGAAGATGAGCTCGAGACTCCCTTCAGGTACCTTGGAGCCTGCATGCCTCAATGGCAGGTTCTTCACATTCGACGCAAGGTTTTCATTATTGACCTTAGATCAGATGATTCTGCGGGTGTTCGACGCCAGCTCACTATTCACATTCTGTGGATTGTACCTATAGTACCTTGAGGTCCATCCTCATTATTGGTGGTTCCTCTCGCGTCTGTTAACGACTTTCATTATTGGCTGGTAATCAGACGATGTTCTTGCATGTTCGACTTCAGCTCACTTATTCACATGCTCGGACTTGTACTCTGTTTGGGTTGAGATGGAGCGCAAGACCCTGGATTTTGACTGATGAAATCTAGGCTGCGAATTTTTGTGGATTATCATCATTTGTTACATGACTCGTTTGATTGGATGGTTGCGACCATACCTGAGTCTACTTGTTGATCCTTATTTAATGGATGGCTGTGTCCATACCTTGGATCCCAATTTTTTTCCACTCTATTATGGATGGCTGCACCCATGCCACATATCATGTATCTGAGATATCAGTTGTATTTGTCTTTACAGGTTTTTCGACGGCAGTGTTTTCAGTTGGGCGTGTTCTCATAAAGCATTTCACCCCTCTGTCTCTCTCAGACCTCATGCTTTAGGGGCATCTGTTACACAGTATTTATTCACCGTCCCTACAATCCCTCGTCCTACACATTGGAGGACTATTCTCGTGACCTGTGAGCAGTAACATGACTTGAAATCATCTTCATGGCATCCTCTTGCATAAAGAAAAACATTCCCCTGAATAAAATTTCCTTTGAAAAACCCTAAAGCCTTGGCGCGACTAGCCAGTTCATCCCTCGCGCCAATGGGGGAAATCCACACTAGGGGATGCGCCAACTGGCACTCTATCCCTATGTTTCACTCGTGCCAAGCTTATTAAGGGATGTTTTCTAAAAATAAATGGTAGAATTTTGATTCTAACAAACTCCTGAATGAATCATCAAAAGGAGTTGGGTGGTTTGGCTCCGGATCTCCATGTATAGGAAGTGGTTTTCCACCTATCATGGAACCGTCCTAAGAGATAGGGCCTATCCCATGATTATAGGGATCCCAACTTATTTTCCTCCATCTATTAAAGCTTTCCCTCTCCATTAGCAAGCTAGCTGAACTTGTAGGAAGGAAACTATAGCCAGGAAACTATTGAGAGCCAAGCCAAAGAGAGAAAACTTTGTCCAGATTCCCGACAGGCTTTGTTGAGACACGCTTCACTGTTAGCCCCGCCAAAGGAAGATCATAGCGTTAGAGCATTTGGTTGTAATCTCCCTTTTGTCATTTATAATATAAGCGGCTCTGATTTTGGTTCCATTCATGTGTTCATTTATTTATGTAATGCAATGAATTATATCCTCTCTGACTGATATATAGTTACATGCTTTAGATTTTACGTTGTATGTCGTTGTTTCCTTATATAGTTATATAGTTACATGCTTTAGATCAGGTTTTGGAGCTATCTTGGATCGCTTCCTAGCTACACTGAAATATCCAATAGGCCTACATGTGAGGACTCACAAGATTATCCTTCACTTCTCTTCTCAAACACTCCTTTACTTCTGACATCACTGAAAGAGTTAAACCTTGGAACAAAATTTGCATTACTTGACATGTCCTAGGTTTCCAAGAGAACTTGAGAGGGTTTTATGTTTGTCCACCCGAGCATTAAATACTATAGCATAATTTGAGACTCCGTTGGGGACGTTTTTTGATTCCTAAATTTTTCTTTCCTCTCCTCAATTACCTCTCTCTAATATTTTATCTACTTGAGTTCCTATCCATTGTTTGCATGCTTAATAATCCAACTGATATGAACACTTTTATTTGACCCAAACCATCTTCTTTTGAGTTAAACCTATGTAATGCTATATGAAATGGTAAAAAAAGCATTATAATGCCATCTAGCCCTTATCTACACCATGTCACCCCTGCCTATAATGCACTGTATTGGTTTGTTAGCCTGCATTAATGCTTAAAACCTATGATTTGTCACTTTTCTAGTGATTTCCACTACCCGTGTTTTGCTTGTTTGTGTCTTAATGTCTTTTATTTCTTAGACTATGATTATCATGGCTGAATTCATGTTTTCTTTTGGAATTTAGTTTAGCTTTCATTTGCTTGCATAATAAAAGAAAAAATAAAAAAATCATTATCTGCTTAATCTGCTTGATGTTCTATACATTAGTGTGTATGTACTTTGGACTATCATTTTCTGCATTGTTTTAGGTGCATTAGAATTTGTATTTTTTTATTTTATTTGGGGAAAAGACGTATAGTTACTATCTCATTGTAGAAAGTGTTCTTCATTGAACTGAAACTGAAAATAATATTTTTTGCATGGTTTGAGTTAGAGTCTCATAAAATTCCATATGTCAACACCCCTTCCTAAGACATTAATAAAGTATCTGTAAAATCAATATCGTAATAAAATTGATCAACAAATCCTTTTTAGTATACACACATATTATTTTAGGCTATCATATTGGGATAGGGTGTTGTGAGTAAACAACCCAAGACTGTAAAACTTGAACTAGTGTCATTAAAGAGAAAACATCCCGCTGCACTCACATTATTTGGGACGACTCCTCTAACAAGGGAGTTAAGAGCGAGACAACATCGAAGTGTGGGAGAAGGTAGCCTACATTCGATTAAATTTCAGTGGGTATTATGTGTACAAGGGATCCCTTCGAGGATCGGAGCTGAGTCATAGACTCAGGTGTTTTGCCCACACAACGTACTGTCTATGAATTGTTATCACTCCCTCCGTTTCCCAAGGCTGAGGAAGGAGACTGAAGGAGGTAACCTCAAACCAATATTTAGATTTGGTAGCTAGCCCTACTAAACCAAAGATGGCTCTCTCAATGTCAGTTTCATAGTAAATGAGGTGAATGGAAGGGAAATGATCTTAGGCAAGGTATAAGCCCAGTGAATTATGTTTTGTTTTGAATTTTGCTGGATAGGAATGTCAGTCTAGGAAGTAGGTGTAGGTTTTAGGTCTAATTTCAAATAAACAGCTAAAAAGATTAAAATGAGGCTAGGTAGGTATACTTAGAAACATACTTATATTTTCATTGTGGTAAAGTGTTTAAAAATAAAGAGTTAGAATGGGCATATTACATGAGTTAATTCATCAGAGGCAGCAGAACAAATTTATGAAAATATTATAAAAAAAAGCACAAAAAGAAAGAATTATGTTTATAGACTCATAAGATTTATCATATAGAAACATACATGTGATTTCATGGAAGCATAAAAATTCAATTTGATGGTGTTACTGAGAAAAAACAATGCTAATAAGCATACCACTGGAGTCCCAAAATTATAGCTGCAACATGTCTTTGATTTCATTGTAAAAGATTATACATAACCTCTACAACTGCAATATCAACTATCCAACGTTTGAAAATACTTGAGTTGGAGTACATATAGAAAATAGGAAATATGCCACCTCATTGGGTCGAAACTTGATCTAAAATACATCATAAATGCAACTAATGAGTCATTCCTAGAATTTAGGGAAGTTAGAAACAATCTCCCCAAATTTAGCTAATAACTAGGAGTCTTTGTTGTTGAGAATTTAGAGGGTTGGCGATTAATACAAATTCTCTTCTTGATAATTACTTGTGATCTTGCTTGAGTTACTTATGTATTTATTTCTTTAGCTTAGTTATTCTTTCATCAAATCAATTTTCAATAAAACATAAGACATAAAATTAGGCTCCTAGAGCCAGGGACAAAAATCTCCCTCTTGGAGAGGAAAACCCACAAGAAATTCTTCTTATAGATCTTCAAATGACAAGTACCATGACCAAGGCTTAGACCCTTGACCTAGATATGCTTCCAAGACCTTGATACAACTTATTCAAACTTTATTCTTCTCTTATTCACCAATCTGCACAGTTCTGCACTGGTACTAGAGAAATTGGTCTCCAAGTTTCACTTCTTATATCTCAGTCAAACATAGGGATAAAATTATCTTCTTTTTGTATATACTTTTATCTGAATTCCTTGAGCTGTATTTAGGAAGGTAAATCTTAGATTTTCCTTCGTCACTTTATCCTACTTTCAAGTCTGCCTTTCTTCTTATGATCACTATCCCAACTTCAACAATTATTCCTTGATTGAGATAGCTTAAAAAAATCCGCAGTTGACACCCTATAACAACTTCTTGAAATCCACAATTATACTTAGAGAAAACCCACACTTATTGTACCTCTGGTATTTTCACTTTTTGTACCTCTAGTATCTGCACTTGCTGTTCAGATTGATCCATAGAGTATTAAAATTATATATCAAACAACCAGTCCAACAATACTTCAAACTTCAAGTCTTCCCATAAATTCGCACTGAAACTCCTTTAAATAATCCGCAAAATGTCTCTGTGATCATCGAAAAAAATGTCTTCAAAATGGGCCGCAAAACAGGTATTTATATGGACTATTACTCTGTATTTAGGCCAACCTATCAATAGGCTTGAAGGCCAACTTATCAACTATAGGGTAGCCAACTTTAACATATTATTATAGCTTATTTTCCAACGTTTGAGAAAGGTATCATGATATACATTCTTCCACAGTTTCTTGGACGCATGACAAGGTTCATGACAAGGTCTGGAGCATATACTGATGAATAGATCCTTCATATATATATGAAACTTAATTACATTTATACTTAGAAGACAAAACCCTAGATAGACATCAAGAATAAGTCTATTAACCTGCAATAAAATATTGCTCATGAAACCCATGAAGCAAGTACAAAATACATTTTATTATCTTTGTCTTCTTCTATAAATACATAATTACATAGTCAACATGAAGACCGACCTAGTTACACTTTTCATCACTCCCTCTTAACTAGGGAGGTATTCATACATATACATGGTCACTTTCAAACCAAAGAATCTCATAAGAAGAATCAGATTGGTAATCACATATGTATAGCTTCATATCAACCAGCATTGTCCTAGTGCAAGGCCTTGACTAATAACCCCATCTCTCAATGATACAATGTGCTACAATGCTGGCGAGACACATGACTTATAGACACCATAGTAATTGTCTCTCCAAGGTACATAATCCACCTGGGTGTTCCCAAAGTATGACCTTCTTGGACTATTCTTCTCTTGGGTAGCTAGCCCTCAAAGAATATTGGTCCCCGACTACTCTTATCTTGAATGCCATAACAAATTATCAAAGAGTATTGGATGCCAGATGATTATCCAATCCTCCATTCTATCTTCCCAAGTGAAGACCAGAATGATGTGTCTATCTCTCCCTCTCAGCCAGGGAGGACCTATTCTAGAATGGAATGTACTCATTCCTATATAAGGAATGTACCTAAACTCATTCGTAGGAATTACCTAGTTTATTCCAAGCAAGAAACTGATCACCAGGATCCCTCTCAATCAAGGACCTGCAACAAAAATGGTGAGACACCCAACTACTCATGAAGAATTCCTCCCCTTGATGTCATGGATTTTGATATTGAGGAATCTTCAACTTTAGCTCCATAGGGCACAAATCCTCCATCACTTTCATTCATGAGTCATGTCATATACTAGAAAGTGATTCATCTGTATTTCTCATCTGGTTCACTGTTATGCCATGCTGATTTTGTTCGAATCATCTCCAAGGATCATACATCCTTTCTCATGATTAAAAAAACTGCAGAAATTCATCTCGATAAACATATACATATGGACTTTTAAAACAAAACTTACCTCAATGATGATGTTTCACCATGACATCTTCTTGTAGGAATCGACATCCTCTATTCAGATTGACACATCTCCTAATGATATGTTTTGTCAAGGGTTTTCTTCTTTACCAGACTTCTGTCAGAGTCTACATATCCTCCCAGGAGATCTCCTAGTCATATATTCTTGGCTTCTGGGTGATAACTGCCTCTTGACATGGTTGCATTTCATGATCTCTTCTTTTCTGCACATTATTCATTCTCAGGAACTTACATATTTTCTAGTTCCTTGTTCATATACAACCACCTCATATTCCATGAGGATATATATTATGTTGATTTCATCTGTCAGTGCACCAAGAGATCCTCCTTCATAGATCATACTTCTAAATATGGAAGTCTATTACCTGCAACCATATGACATGAATTCACAACATCTAGTGTTAGCATATAAATATATACATACCTCATACCTTTTTCCCTTGAGTCATCCTCTAGCAATTTCTCTATAATGAAGAGCTTCATTCCCTTGGTCTACTCCATTAATATGTCATCATATACCAGAATTCAGTTTCCATGATGACCCTTAATCTTGATGAATAATTTCTAATAGTAATCATATCAGAGAGGTTTTCCCAGAGCTGATTCACCAAGAGATCCTAACATGATTTTTATCATGATGCTATAATATACATGGCTTCCTATTGTACTATTTTACAACCAACAGAAATCTCTTAAAGGAGAAGATGACATCAATCATAGTAGAGATCCCTTGCTTCTTCTTGCTTATATTTCTTTGCATTTGGTTCTTTCCTTACATATGAGATATGGTCTTCTTCGCTTTTCCTCTTGTCCTTGTTAGATTTAGGATAATATCTTTTATAATGCCCAAGTTCATTACATCCAAAGCATCACACTTTTTCCATATTTCTTCTTTTATTCTGAGCACCAAATTTTCCGAATCTTACTTTCTTCATATATGTGGCTGCAAAGGTTTGATTTTATTCACTTGGTCTTGTATCAGCTTTGGATTTTAGTCTTGCTTCCTCTATTTTACATAGAGACCATAAGTCATGGCATGGAGTGGCTTCTTTATTCCTGTATAAAATAGAAGTGAAGTTTCCCCATTCCTTTGGTAGAACATTCAACACCACTGTAGTCATCTCAGTGTCAGACATTAGTTCTCCCAGTTCCTACAGTTGATCTCTTATTTCAGAAATCCTCATAAAGTATGGAGTGATTCCTTATTCCATTGATAATTTCATTTTATATAGGTCTTGTCTCAGAGAGATTTATTCTCCTGCAGTACTCACAGAAAATAGCTCCACCAGTTTCTTATATATTTCTTTATTAGATTTTAGTTTTGGTACATAGGGAATGAGAGAGTCCTTAATGGATTATATGAGAATCCTATGGGCTCTAATTTATCCCTTCATGTACTTGGCATGAGCTAGAGCATCTTATTTTGGAGGTTGGATTGTAGAACCTTTGATATCTTCCATAACTTCGTTTTCAATTAAACACAAATCTGTCCTCTTCTTCCATGCACTAAATTTTGATGACCAACTAGCTTGTTGCTCTCTTTACAATAAGTCATTTTGACACATTTAAGTAAGGTCATAGATACTTACTTGAGTAGAGTGGCTTGAAACTTCCTTGATGATGTTTGAAGATGAATTCAAGGGTTTCCTCTAAGATAGGAATATTCAATGTAGGAGATCCTAAATCCTTAATGAAGGATATATTCAGAAGTTGAGGTCCTCCTTTTAAGAAAGTCTTGAATGTGAATATTTGATGGCAAAGATTACTTTCTTGATTGAGTTGATCCTTTAAATGAGATAGGAGAAATTTCTTGAAGTAGTTAGAGAGTCTTCCTTTTTAAAATTGATTAGATTTTCCAACCCAAAATTTTGATCTTCGCTTCCTGGAGTGTCTCCTTTGTCAAGTAGCCCTTGAGTTCAACAACTTAGCTCTGATTCCATGTTGAGAATTTATAAATCTAGTGATTAATTCATATTCTCTTCTTGAAAATTACTTGTGAGATTGCTTGAGTTAATTATGTCTTTCTTTATTTAGCTTAGTTAGTCTTTCATCAATTCAATTATAAAAAATACACGAGACAAAAAATTAGGCTCCTAGAGCTAGGGAAAAACCTCTCCCTCTTGGAGAGGAAAACCCACGAGAAATCCCTCGTATAGATCTTCAAATGACAAGTACCATGACCAAGAATTAGACCCTTTACCTAGATATGCTTCCAAGACCTTGATACAACTTCTTCAAACTTGATTCTTCTCTTCTTCACCAATCTGCATTGTTCTACATTGGTACTAGAGAACTCGGTCTCCAAGTTTCACTTCTTATATCTTAGTCAAATATAGGGAAAAAATTATCTTCTTTTTTCATATACTTTTAGCTGAATTCCTTGAGTTGTATTTAGGAAGGTAAATCTCATATATACCTTCCTCACTTTCTCCTACTTTCAAGGCTGCCTTTCTTCTTATGATCACTGTCCCAACTTTAGAAAATTCTCCCTTAACTGAGATAGCTTAAAAAAATCCACATTTGACACCCTAAAACAACTTCCTGAAATCCGTAATTATACTTAGAGAAAACCTGCACTTATTGTACCTCTGGTATTTGCACTTGTTGTACCTCTCATTTCCACACTTGCTGTTCAGAGTGCTCTACACAATGTTACGGTTATACATCAAGCAACCATTTCATCGATACTTTAAACTTCACTTTGAAAAGTATTCCCATAAATCCGCACTGAAAATCCTTTAAAGAATCCACAATCTGTCTCTGTGATCATCGAAAAACATGTCTTCAAAATGGGTCGCAAAACATTTATTTATATGGACTATTACTTTGTCTTTAGGCCAACCTCTTAGTAGGCTTGAAGGCCGACTTATCAACTATAGGGTAGCCAACTTTAACATATTATTATATATTATTTTCTAGCGTTTGAGAGAGGTCTGATGGTGGACATTATTCCACAGTTTCACAACAAGGTCTGGAGCATATACTAATGACTAGATCCTATATATATATATATATATATATATATATATATATATATATATATATATATATATATATATATATATATATATATATATATATATGACACTTAATTACATTTATACTTAGAATACAAAACCCTATATAGACATCAATAAGAAGTCTATTAACCCACAATAAAATCTTGCTCATGAAACCCATGAACCAAGTACAAAATACATTTTATTATCTTTGTCTTCTTCTATAAATACATAATTACATAATCAACATGAAGAGTGACCTAGTTACACTTTTCAACATTTGTCTCCTGGATTAATTACATGATTCCTCAACAATGAGGGGCATAAATAGATTTTATTATCCATGAAAAATGTCTTGGGACATCTGTAACCTCGATATTTTGACTATTTTTCACTGACACCTGTCCAGAAAGCAAACAAGATAGAAGCATTGCATGGGACACAGAAGCGTTGCATGGCACACAAAAAAGTCACGTGACTTGGAGGGCGTTTTTAGCTAAATTTTAGGCATCCTCTTGATGATATGAATATTGGGGAAGGTATCCTTGGATGTAGTCTATCCAACCCAACTTTAAAACTAAAAAATTAATCCTGCAAGGCATTTAAAACTTCAATTTTCCAAGCTTACTCTAGAAGCACTGCACGCAGGGAAAAACAATGGCGGAAGCATGAAAAATAAGGTGTTTTTTGAGTTATTCTTGAAAATTAGGAGGTGTCATAAAAAAAAAGACCATATATGGAATGTACACTGAAAAATGAATCCATCAATGTAAATAAATCCCTCATTGGACCCTCTGAGGGAAAGCGTCGTGTGCCTACGCGACCCTTCTGCAAGGGTGAAATTTCCAGATTTTGCAAAAAATCATAAAAAATATAAAAAATGCTCAAAACTTGCTGAATTTTGGTCCATGGACCCTTGAATGAAGATCTAGACAACTCGAGATGCCTCATATAGCAAATCCAAGTTGTATTTCTCCTTTAGCTTAATTAGGTTTTCTTTAAGCTTTTTCTTCAAGTTTTTAACCCCGACTTTGGGAATTTGGTTCCTGGTGAAGTAATATGTCGCCATGTGCCTATGGAGGTTATTGTTCCTTTCTGATTTATTCTATAGTTTCTCAAGATTCTCATTCACCTTGTCAAGCTAGAACTTTTTGTCTTGCTCAATCTCAATAGCGATCAAATCATCAAAGATTTTTTGACCTAATGGAGGAGATAACTCTATTTATTGTTATTTTTTCTTAGTTAATCCTCTTAGTCTTGGCCTCCTTGGCTTTATTTCAGCCTCCTTATCTTCCAACTAATCAAGATCTACCACTTATTTTCCCTTACCTTTGTCTGCCTCAAGGTCCACCTTTGGTTTGCTCTGGAGCAATTGTTTCACCTTCAATTGCATGTTTTCTTGTTGTAGGAAGGTTATCATGAAATTTGACCTTGAGAGGCTATCCTTGAGCTCTTCTATATTTGGATACTTTTCGCTGATTATCTCCTCTACTGACTTGTTTTCCACTTGCTCTTCCATGTCAACCTCCATAGGTGCTTGCTCCTCATGTTACTGCAAGGGTGACTCACTCTCATGCATAGGTGGTTGCTCCATGGTTTCTCTTTGCTCAGCTGTAGTTTAAGTTGAAAACACACCTTTAGTGATCAAAGGAGAAAACACCATCCGTTTACCCTTCTCATAAGTTTGAGTGACTTCTTCACTTGGATTATTTGGAACTTCTTCTTGTCTACTTGAAGAACCAACCTCCTTTGGCTTTGTTGATGCTGATGGTATGCTTTGAATGACGAGTGGACTAGTAGTAGGCATTGAAGCAACTGAATTCATGAATGTTTCCCAAGACATATTGATTTATGAGAGATGATACAAAACTATAACCCTGAACAAACCATGGTGGAACAAATTAGTGTGGTGATCCCTGCCTTTACTTTGTACTTTTTCAGAAATTTTGACCAGACTCCTGAATAGATAATGAGTCAAATTGAGTGGCTTGGTGGCAGTGAAATGCATCAATAGCCTTATTTGGTACTGGTACAATCTTGAGAACCTCCATTCACATGTAAAATACTTCATGATCATCTTCATCAAAGGGGCATACCTGTCAAGTAAATTCCTGAAAGGAAAGATGTGTTCAGGATCATCCTTGCAATGTGGTTTTAAGAACATTTTGTAGTTCTCAATGTCCAAGTCCATCCCTTTGAACTAGATTTCTCCCTGGTTCAGGATACATGTTTCTAAGGCTATAAAATCTGCTAATATAGTGAATTCAATGCCTTCTATGTTAGCCCTATCTCTCCTAAAGATGGTGGTAAAATGGATTTTCAATTGAGCATGACAACCTACCTTTTGGATTCTCTCACAAAATCTTAAACAACCAATGTCTTCAAAGGATTTATTAACATAGGGAGAAGCATGGATCTCCTGCAAATTTGATGGCTCAAACCTGGAATGATGACATCCCTTATTGTGGTTTCTTTTCTCACCTTCCATAATGTTTGTTCACAAGGAAAACCCTAGCTTGTTGTGAAGGAAAGGGAAGATGAAAATTAGGAAAATAGGGGACAATGATGTAGTGGACTTAGGGGAAAAATTGAGATGGAATGGAGTTAGGAAAAATCCCTAAAAATTTGGGGAAATAGGGTGGTGAGTTAGCTACAGAATGCAAATGAAAATTTTAGAAATGGGTATGGGAAGGTTGGGAAAAGTGTTAAAACACAGAGATTACCTAGTTTCTCTACAAAAGCATAGTGAAAACTAGGGATTGAGTGAAAATGGTAGCAAGGAGGGATATGCATGTTATGTAGTGATTTTTTATGGTATATGAGTGACGTGTGAAGGTTTTTAGATGATGAAACTAGGGGTTTTCCAACTGAAGCATATCAAACATGAAAGAAATCCAAAAACATAGTTGAAAACCGTAAAAGAGGGAATCCACTCTTTGCTAAAGAAATTGACTTGAAGGAGAGGTAAGGAATGTTAAATTACTAGCTTGGAAGCACTTGGACCTTGAGAAATGATGAATTGACCCTTTGATAACTTTCTGGAGCTTGGATGCCAAAAGCATCGTACACTGCCATAAGTGTAGCGTAGAGAAGTTTGGATCAATTTTGTAGGTTGTCTTCAATATTTAGATAGCTGTGGAGTGTTGTGAGTATGAGATATAAGCTATTTTAAAACCAAAGGATGAAATGAACTCAAAAAGCTTCATTTCCCTTTATAACTCACAACTTTGATTTTTGTCTTTAGTGAAATCATAAGAACTTTGAGAAAAATTTCTTTTTGAAAAACTTTGATGATGTAGCATACTTTTTGAGAAAAGAAAATTTTCCTTTGATTTATTTTCCTATCTTTGCTAACTCCCAATGAAGGTGATTTGGATGGTGAAATGCCTATTATTTGCATTCTTCACATGACATGGTTGGCATTATGATGACAAAACAAAATAATCCTAGACAATGACCTAGATGAGGGTATGTTGATCGATCTATTACCCTAAATTGATGATTAATGGCATGAATTTGAATTTGATGATGACCATGATTGTGTGGAGGGAGCATAATCAAACCTAGACAACATTCAGTGAACAAAAGTTATTTGAAAAAATGAAATTTTGATCAAGTACCACTACCAAGTAAACCTGAAAGAGAGTATTTGATCACTGAACATTTAGACAGTAGCAAGACTGTGTCCCCCCTGGTGGTGTTTTTGATTTTAGGTGACCTTAGTGGCCATACTTTTAGGGAGTAACACAAGGTGACTAGGGTGGGATTCCCTAGTACCTGAACAAGCGAACCTAATCCATATTTGGTTTGTTGGGAGGGTACTTGTATTCATGAGATTGCTTGGCCCAACCTTACCAAGGTTCGTGTGAAGCTCAGGAGTAATCATAACTATTTCATTAGACTATGTTAAGGCTCCTTAGTTTCCCAAGTCTAAGAAAGGAAACCAAAGAGGTAACCACATACCAACTTTCAATTTGGTATCTAGCCCTATCAAATTAGAGAGGGCTCTCTCAATATCTAGCTCACATTCGATGGATATGACTGGAGAATAAGGATTTTAGGCTAGTTATAAGATCATTAGGGTTTTTTGATTTAGGTTTGATTAGGGTTTTTTGGACAAAGAAGCACTAGGTTTGGAAACTAGGCAAGATATCCTAAAAATATTAGATGCAGACATAATATGAGGAAAGGTAGATGTGATTCAGTGACACAACTATTTTTTCATTGTAGTATGGTAAGGAGGAAAACATATAACTTAAGTGAGCATAATTGATTCACTTATTTTAGAAGATGAAACACTTATATGCTTATCTTAAACAAAAACATAGCATAAAAGAATGATTTCTGTTTCACAACTTAAAAGATAAAGCATTGAAAGAAAGTAGATGGATGCTAGAAATACTTAATCATCGCATGCATAATAAACACTGGAGAAAACAATGACACTGAACACAACACATGAGTCCCATAAAAATAGCTGCAACTGCCTGTAAATTTCTTCTACAAATTGTCAAATACACTAGTGCCAAAGAGTGAGAAATTCAAATATCCAACCCTCTCAATGACTTAATTCTGAGTACATATAGAAAATAAAAAATATTCTACCTCTAGGGGTCGAATCCTGATAAAAAAATACTAATTAATGCACTTAATAACTCATAGCCTAATTCTAGGGGAGTTAGAAACAACTTTCCCCTTTTTTAGCTAACAAGTTGAGTTTTTTTCTCAAGTCATTAAACATAAGATTATTTAACCAAGATGACCATAAATATTCCTATTAACCATAAAAAAATTATAAGACAACTCTTACATCAACCATTTTGAATTTTTACCTCCACGTGTCAAGAAAAATACTCAAACCCAGAAACACAATGAAAAATTACAGAAGCGAAACGAGTGGCAGTAACAGCGCAATGAACTTTGGAAAGATGTTTTGATGACTTTGAGGGATATTTGAAATTTTCTGAAAGCTGGTACATGTAGCTTTGTATGTCTAATACACCTCTGAAACTTCAATTCAGCAAAAATACATCTCTAAGACATGTCAAAACTGATTAGAACACAACTACTCCAGGAGCGCAGCGAGTGACTCAAAACAGTTGCAGAATGGTGGAAAATAGGTGGTTTTTGACCTTTTTATAAAATCCATGAACTAAAAAGTAACCCCACTTATATTTCTGGAATGTGCTAACCAAAATACACCTCCAAACACTTTTCTTGGAGCCTCTGGGAAAAAGTGCAACGAGCACACGCTGCGTTTATGTGCACTAGTTTTTCTTGTGTGACAAAAAACCCAAAAATTTTCAAAATTTTGCCAAAATTTCTTTCCTTTTACATTTTTATGTAATGCCTTCAATAAAATCAGGATGAATCAACTAATTCATCCATATTATCTATTTTCTTGAGCTTTTCTAGGGTATTATTGACCTTTTTCTTCATGTTCTTAACCCTAATTTTGCAAACAATGTTTCTAGTGTAGTAGTGCCTTGCCATGTGCCTTTGTATGGAAGTGTCTTTG
Organism: Pinus albicaulis; assembly: GCA_034641835.2. Lineage (NCBI taxonomy): Eukaryota > Viridiplantae > Streptophyta > Pinopsida > Pinales > Pinaceae > Pinus > Pinus albicaulis. Next base: position 452,555,315 of record CM076577.1, read on the forward strand.
TTTTCCTTCTTCAGTAGCTTCTATAGGTGTTAATTTAATACCCAAATCCAGAATTCCATGTCTTCTTCAACTTGAATAACTATGATGTCATTAATGTCTTTATGGGCTTGAGGAGGAGATGATTCCTTTTTATGTTTTTCTCTTCTTGCCTCTGCTCTAGTTTTAGGCCTTCTTGGATGTACTTGAATGTCTTTGTATTATAACTTCTCCACATCAATTATGGCCTTAACCTTATCCTTTTCTACCACAACATCTACTTTGGTGGATGATTGATGGTCTCCTTGTGGTTTTATTTGCAACAATAGGTTTAGTTTGAGTTTCCTATTCTCTTGCTGCAAGAAAGCCACCATGAAATTGGCCTTGGCAAGATCATATTTGAGCTCCTTGATTCATGCATATTTCTCTTTGATGATGTATTCTGATGGATTATCTTCATGTTTCTATTCTTATAGAGTTTCCATTTCAAGTTCAGGAGGTATCTCTTCCTCATGCTGCAAAGGTGCATCATTTCTATCTCTAGGTGATTTCTCTCTTATATATTCAACCTACACTTCTTCAATGACCACATATTTGGACTGATTTCTAGCTTGAGATCTAGTTTTAGGCCTAGATATATTTTCTATTTCAGGGGAAAACATCAGCCACTTACCTCTACTATAGGTCTTCAAAATTCCTGCTCTAGGTTGTGTCTTTGTCACTGATGATTTGTTTCATGAGCCAACTTCATGTGGGGTAGATGATGCTAAGGGAGCACTCTGAGTCTTTGGATGATTTGAGGGAGGAAGAAAATAAGCTTCCTCCAATAAGGTATCCCATGGCATGTTGATCTGTGTGAGTTGATGGAGATTGGATAAGGTATTCTTGACCTTTTTCTTCATGTTCTTAACCCTAATTTTGAAAACAATGTTTCTAGTGTAGTAGTGCCTTGGCATGTGCCTCTGTATGGAAGTGTCTCTATTTGCCTTCTTCAGTAGCTTCTATAGGTGTTAATTTAATACCCCAATCTAGAATTCCATGTATTATTCAAATTCAACAACTATGATTTCATTGATGCCTTTATGGGCTTAAGGAGGAGATGGTTCTTTTTCATGTTTTTCTCTTCTTGCCTCTGCTCTAGTTTTAGGCCTTCTTGGCTGTACCTGAATGTCTTTGTATTCTAATTTCTCCACATCAATTATGGCCTTACTCTTATCCTTTTCTACCACAACATATACTTTTCTGGATGATGGATGGTCTCCTTGTGGTTTTCTTTACAACAATAGGTTTGGTTTGAGTTTCATATTATCTTGCTGCAAGAAAGCTACCATGAAATTGGCCTTGGACAGATCATCTTTGAGCTCCCTGATCCATGCATATTTCTATTTGATGATGTATTCTGATGTCTTATCTTCATGTTTCTCTTCTTATAGAGTTTCCATTTCAATTTTAGGAGGTATCTCTTCCTCATGCTACAAAGGTGCATCATTTCTATCTCTAGGAAATTTCTCTCTTATATCTTCAACCTACACTTCTTCAATGACAACATATTTGGACTGATTTCTAGCTTGAGATCTAGTTTTAGGCCTAGATATATTTTCTATTTTATGGGAAAACATTAGCCACTTAACTCTACTGTAGGTCTTCAAAATTCCTACTCTAGGTTGTGTCTTTGTCACTGATGATTTGTTTCATGAGCCAACTTCATGTGGGGTAGCTGATGCTAAGGGAGTGTTCTGACTGATTGGCTGATTTGAGGTAGGAAGAAAAGAAGAAGCCTCCAATAAGGTCTCCCATGGCATTTTGATCTGTGTGAGCTGATGGAGAACTATAAATTTGATCAAATCATGGTGAAACAAGCTTGCTTGACAGTTTCTCCCTTTAGTCTGCACTTTCTTAGTCATGTTAACCAGGCTTGTGAACAAGTAATTAGGTAGATTTAATGGTTTGATGGAAGTGAAGTACATCAACAATATTATGTGATACTAATACAACCTACTAAACTTGCCTTCACAAGATAAAGGAGTATATTTATCTAATAATTTCTTGCAAGGGAAAATATGGGAGGGCACTTCCTTATAATGTGGTTTTAGGAACACTTTATAATTTTCTATGTCCAAATACATCACCTTAAACCAAATTTCTTCTTGATTAGGGATACCAGTGGCTAGAGCTATGAACTCAGCTGATACCAATAATTCCATCCTTCTATGGTGGTCTTGTTCCTCTTAAAATTGGTGTCAAATAGACTAGTAAACTTACAATGGTAGTCCACATCTTGTACTTTCTCACAAAACCCTAGGCAACCTACTTGTCCAAATGACCTCTTGATGAAATCTGAAGCATTGATCTCCTACATATCAATTGGCTCATATCTTGAGACTTGTCCCCCCTTGTTTTATTTCTTATTTTCAATGGCCATGCTGTTGGTTTTTCTTGACTGAAAACCCTAGTTTGATGGGGGAAAGGGTAGGGGTTTAGGGCTGCAAAATAGGGAAAACAGAGCAACTAGTTTAGGGAAGGAAATGGAGCGGATATCAGTTAGGGAAAATTATAAGGAAAATTTGGGGGGGGTAAGGGTAGATGTTAGGAATACAGCGGTAGTTAAATTTATTAGAATGAGTGAGGGAAGAAAGGGAAAAAATGAAAAACATAGGGAAAACCTAGAAACACAACAAAAGTGTAGCGAGGGCTTGGGGTTTTAGGGAAAAATGATGAGATGAGGAAAATAAATATAGGAAATGCTTGGGGAGAGTTTATCAGTTGTATACAAGGGTATTTAGGGTAAAAAACTAGGGGATTTCTCCTTGGAATGAAGCAAAGGCCACAAAAACTTGAAAATGCAACATAAACACAACAAAAAACCCTAGAGGAGGATTTAATCAATTTCATGGAGAAATTTGACTAAAGGAAGGATGTGTGAGAGCCTCACTTACTTGTTTGAAGATGTCTGAAATAATGAAATAGAGTTTGTATCTGTTCTTACCCTCCTTACATCTCCAAAACAAAAGAGCAACACCCTCTAGAAACACAGTAGAAACACAACAACTTGATGAATGAAGCAATTTGATGATGTATTTTGACCTTCTGATGGTTGTGGCGAGTTTTGGAGTGCAAGAGATGAGCTCTTGAAAACTTGGAAGGATGGAATGAAGTTTTGAAACACCTTGATGTCCCTTTATAACTTAAAAAATCGATTTTGGTGGAGTGACATCATGTGCTTGAGATAATGATTTTTGAATTATTTGACATGCAACATAATTTATTCAAGTGGAAATGTTACCTTTTATTTTTAATTTATTCACTAATTTTCTAAATCCCATGATGGTGACCCAAGTGATGGACATGAATCCATTTTTTATTTTTATGACTGCATTATGATGAGAATCAAATGAAAATCCTAGACCATGACCTATATAATGGCACATTAACTCTTTTTATGACCTAGGACACCTAAATGATGACATGATCATGACAAGTGATGATGACCATGAGCAAGTAGAGGGAGTAACACTGACCTAGACAATAACCAATGACCATATGACAACAAAGAGATGTCAAATTTATTTGAATTATTTTTGGAAATATAACCATTTGACCCTAAGACCTTATCAATCACATGGAAAGAGTACATTTGATGACTGGTGACTCATAGAAACTAACATTGGCTCCTAATGGGGATGGAAGATCCTTTAGGAGGTGTCAAGAACACCGTAGACCAGGTAGCCTCATCCATTGGGAAATTGAGTCAAAATAAAACACTTTACATTGAAATGACTAACTAACTAAACCAAGAAAAATAAAAACTGAATTGACTTGACTAAAAAATTTGATCATTTGAACTGTAAAAAGAAAACAACAATTGATCAGAGAAGCCTCATGGCCTTCTCCTCGGGCTTCGAACTTCTTTGAAAACTTCCTTATTATTTGAAATCAAATAAAATGTTATTTACAATGAGAGTGAATTATTTTCTTCAAGATCAGGTAAGATAGTGTTTGAGGAGCCTACCATTCACCGGTCCGCCTGGAAGTGGTTGACCATCAAGATCTTCCAATAAGTAAGCATTATTCCCTTTGAATGCTAAAATATTATGGGGTCCTTTACTTAAGTTATCAAACTTACCATTCTTTCCTTTGTCCTCATTTCAGGCATCCCATCGGAGAACAACATCTCCCAAGTTAAAATCATCAACTTTAGTTTTCTTCTCATATATCTTCTTGATATTCTCCTGGAGCTTTGAGGTATTATTGAAAACTTCATCCCGTGACTGCTGCAAATGGATCATTTTATTAATTCTTCGTTGAATTTCATTTGGTTCAATTTCAATCTCTTGTAGTATTTTCATCACTGAAACTTCTAGAGAAGTTGGAAACACTGTATCTACACCATAGACCAGCTGAAAAGGTGACATGCCGATAGATTTATTTGTGCTAACTCTGTCTGCCCATAAATAATTAATTAAATTTTTGTGCGAATTCATTTTGTTTTCTTGCAACATTTTTTTGATTTTGATTACCAATGACTTATTTGATGAATCAACCAACCCATCTCCTTGAGGGTAATATGTTGTTGAATTCTCGAGGCTTATGTGATATTTATCATAAAATTATATCATATTTTTGGATTTAAAGGCTGCTGCATTGTCAGTAATGATTTTTGGTGGGCAACCAAAATGAGACATAATATTACTCTCCAAAAAAATTAATAATTACCTTGTTTGTAGCTTCTCTCGTGGGGATGGCCTCAATCTACTTTTTGAAATAGTCGGTGGAAGTGAGTATACACTTATGTTGAGATGATGATGGAGGGTGAATCTCACCGATGAAATAAATCCCCCAATACTGGAATGTAATATTCCTAATTAGCTTTAAGCTAGTTGGAATATTAATTTTTTCTTTTGTCGTTTAGATAGATGACTAAGAGGGTAGGGAGACCCATAAATCTCCTTACTAGGAATAAAATCACTTCCAATTTGAATGTGAATCATCTTATCAGTTGGATAAAGAACTCTTAGGTGTGAATGCAGGTTGAAGTATGTGGATGGGGTCAAGTTTGACCAAACCAATAGCGCTTTTATGGAGATAATGGAGAGTTATTGAGGGACATAACCGTGTTAGTGGGAGGGAGCCTCCATGAGAGTAGCATCTTTAATGTGTGGGACCAAGGGTGAGGAGTATCACAAAGCATATAAGGAAGGGGATGTAATCCATAGAGGGATTCCTGATTATTTTTTATGTCTTGGTATTTTATGACTCTCTGCACACTTCAACTATTTAGCGAAGTTTGATGTGCTATTTAGCACAAGGGTGTTTCCGAGCGAGAATCCCACCCTCATCCTCGAGGGAATTTGAGTGCCCACTCAGGAGAGTTTCATTGAGCTACACTTCCACCATCCGGCATCAGGCCAAGCTTCAGCCATTATCCACAGCACAATCTCCTTCAGGATTGTGTTGTTTTTCACGGCAGTAGAAGTGGAGGATTGATAAATCTTGTTTCTGAGCTTGTTTTACAGTGAGGGGAGAAACCCTTCATCTGGGAGGCTAGCAAGGAGGATCCTTTAGCATTATTTTTTCATCTGGCATCAGGCCAAGCTGCTGACATCACCTACAGTGCAGTATACTTCAGAAAATACGTTATTTTATATGGCAGTTGCAGTGGAGGGCTTAGTTCCCAAGTTTGTGAGTTAGATTTCTAGTGAGGGGATAAGCCCTTCATCCGGGAGATATATTGGAGGAGTATCAACCATATCCATATTAGATCAGCCACCTCTTATAATTTATCCATTTGTAGAGAGTTATTCATCCCTAGGGCTGCATTTCATCATTTTTGTATTTGCAGAGAGTTATTCAGCCCTAGGGCTGCATTTCATCATTTTTGTATTTTGAGTATTCTCGGAAACCCTTTGTGGGGTTGTCTTGGAAATGTGCTAGAAGGCCTAGATCTCTAATCCCAGTATTTTCTAAGCACTATATTAGCATATCCATGTAATTTAATCTACAACAGAAGTTACCCCCTGCAAAAACTATGTTGTCTTAGCCTCCGACATTCTTATACAGCAGCTGTTCTTCATATTTCATGTATTAGGTCTCTAGAGAATGGTTTTGCCTAGCTTGAGTGTATTTTTCCTTAAGATATTGTATACATCTTCTACTATATTGGCTAATAAGATGGCTCAATGATCTGCTCTGATTTGATGTGTTGATATTTCACTATGTTTTCCAGTTTTATATGCTATATTCCCATCTTTTCCATTTTAGAATATTACAGTGGTATCAGAGCATAATCTTAGCTCAGCCTATGTAGTGCAACAACTATGTCATCAGAAGAAGGAGAGCCTCTCACATAAATGGGAAACGGGAATCTTAATAGAAACGAGCAATATGATTATACAGACCCCAAAGGAGACAAAGCCAAAACTCCAATATCAGGAGAGGAGGATGAAAAGGAGTTTCCCAAGCTTCTTATCAAAACCATGCAGGATATTTCCTGAGAAATCAAGGAGATGAGGATGGAGAGACACAAAGAATCCCCTAGAGGGTTTCTACATGGAGAAAGCTCTATCATTTCAAATCACTGGTATGAACAACTAGTAAGGCAACAAGTCTCCTAATGCTCCACTATGCTTACTTTCCTGTTGGTGAGAAATGGAGGTGGAGGACCTCAAGAACAAGAGACTCTTGAATACTATTTTCTAGAGTATGAGTCTCAACCTTAGAGATTCAAAGATAATTTGAAATTTCAGGAGTTTTTCCAGATCAAGGACAACAGGAGACCACGACATAACAACAGAAGTGGAGGATTCATACATAAAAATGATCTACAACAGACTATGGGTAGATTATTTTTTCCCACTTTTGATGGGTCATCCAAATTCACAACCAAGTCTTGGGTGGAGAAGCTGGACATCTACTTATAGCTGAACCAAGTAACAGAGATGGAAGCCATAAAAATAGTAGCACTGCACCTTGAATGTGAGGCACATGATTGGTGGTTTCGTGGTATTTATACATTAGGGCATGCCAATGTGACCGCATATTTAGAGTTCACTCAGAGGTTAGTAGATGGGTTTGATTGAAGAGATCTAGAGGAACCTTTTATTGAGCTAGCCAAGCTCAACCAATCATGTAATCTAGAGACCTATATCTATGAATTTCTAAAACTTTCTATCATGGTTCCTGATTTATCTGCAACTAGGAGGGTTTATATGTTCATTGATGGGTTAGCAGAGCCTCTGCATGGGTTGGTTAAGTCCACTAAACCAACTACTCTTCAAGATGCTATTGAGAGGGATAGAGATTTATAGGATGCCTTGCCAAGAGCAAGAGCTCCATTTTAGCAAAGGCCACCCTTTCAGTCGAAGGGGAAAGATGTGAAGGTTCTTCCTGCAAAGGAAATATAGAACAAAGGGCCTCTTAGTTATGATGTCCAGAGAGACTTGAGGAGAAGGAAGCTTTGCTTCACATGCCAAGAACCATGGGCACCGAGGCATCGGTGTGTTGTAGGGAAGGCACACTATATAGAGGTATTATCTGATAGTGAGGAGGAGGAAGAAGAGGATCCAAAAGGATATAACAATGTTGTGATAGCTGGTGAGGACCCCCCACCACCGAGAGGTGGGAATGGGGCATTTTCTCCAGTTGGAGGGACCCTTTCATCTTTCTGGGGAGTACCCAAGTATTTGACTTTGAGAGTTTGAGGTATAATTTAGGATCAGAGAGTATTAGTGTTGATTGACAGTGGAGCTACCCACAACTTTATTGATGCTTAGTTAGTGCAGAGGAGAGAAATACCTGTTGGCTTGAGGGGTCCTGACCCAGGTTCGGTGTGCAAGCTTTGCCAACAAAACCCTATAATACTGGCCCTTTCGACAGTGACCCGCTTGCGTAGGTCACAGATTCACCCGAAGTAGTATGGGTGGGTGCTAGAACCAGGTTTCCGCACCCTAAGAAAGGAAGGGTAAGGCAAGCAGGGCTGCATTCTATTCATATTACCTTGTCTCTACGCAGGGTTAAATATGTATCCAATTGCATTCATGTGCACTAGATCTACACTTATATGCTTTTCATAACATCAACACAACGTTACATAACCAGAACAGAACATATCTAGATCTAATTCAATACAAAAACTTTTGCAGCATGATATAACTAGAACGAAACATATCCAATCATTCAATATAGAGACCTTCGCAGCGCAAAGACAAAAAATGCATAACACAGTAATTACCAGCAATTCATTCAACAGTACTCACAGATTCAGATCTAATAATCCTACGTATTCATTCATTCATCAACCTTTTCTTACAATCCCTTCCCAACTTGCGCACACAGCAGCAGGGTCCACACACAGCTGGACTAGGATCTCCGTGCACACAGCCAACAGGAGTCCATTCCCCAAAAACCCAAACAGATTCCTTACACAATAGGTCGCATCAATAGCTCATGAAATCCTATCCCTTTCGATACGAAATACATCTCTATTTATAACAATCTAGCTCCGACTTTCCTATGGTTCACAACCCATGGTTTTCGGACCCCTAGTTTACCCCTTTGACCCATTACAATGTGTTTGGGGCTTTGACCCACCCAAAACCCCTACGCTATATTAAATATAATCTAAAATAACCAAAAAGGACTAGTTTCGCAGCTTGTTAGGAGATCCCATTCCAACAATCCCGTAACAAAATCTTGTGACTCATCTCAAGTCACGACACTATTGCGACCCCATGATTCGTAGCCCGGTGTGGTTTGATTCGACCTCCATTGACAAAACCAGGGAGGAGGTCATTGCGTAGGGTAGCTAACTGAACTGCTTTGCCATTCGTAACCTTCTGAACTATGTAGGGACCAAGCCAGTGCTTCCGGAATTTTCTAGGATGTTTCAAAAATTGGCTGTCATATAACAAGACAAGATCACCTGCGAAAAATGTCTTTTGGCGAATGTGTCGATCATGCCAGGCTTTATCTCTAGCTTTTTGAACCTACTGTTGAAACTGAGCAATAAACTGATTTTCTTCCAATGCTACCAGTTGCGCCAGGCGTTCTTCTATGATATCGAAGTCTGCCATATTTGTGAATGCTGCAGTGCGTAGGCTAGGAACAACGTATTCTATGGGCATGATGGCCTCCTTGCCATAGGATATTCGGAAAGGTGTCCTACCGGTCATATTTTTTGCAGATCGTTCGGTAAGCCCATAGGACCGAGGGGATGCGAATATCCCAGTCACTACGATCAGAATTACAAACCTTTGTTAATGCCTACTCCAAAATTTTGTTGAAAGCTTCCACCATCCCATTAGCTTGGGGATGGTATGGTGTACTCTTGGCATGGTGGATCCGGAATTTGTCGTTCAAAGCTTGAATCGTTTGGTTAACAAAATGTGTACCTCTATCTCTCATTAGGATTTTCGGGCAGCCAAACCTGGTTAGAATCTACTCAAAGATGAAGTGCGCAACAGTATCAGCGGTACAATCCTTCACGACTATGCCTCAGCCCATCGTGTGACGTAGTTAGTGGCAGTGATAATGTGGCGCGTGTTGGTTTTCTTGCCTAGTTGATTAATGGGTCTTATAAAATCAATGGCCCATTTATCGAAAGCTTGTAGGGATATTTGGGGCTGTAGCAACATATCATTGCGTCGTAAGGGGTGGCCGGTTCGTTGGCAGGTATCACACGTTCTACAATAGGTAATAATCCTGATGTAGGGTAAACCACCACAAGCCAGCCCTCAAAATATTTTGTGTTGTAGCCCTGCCTGCGTAGTGGCCGCCAATGAATTCCTCATGGGCTTCTGCGAGGACGGTGGGTATTTCATGTTCTAATACGTATCTACGAGTATTTCATTTGTGCCTAGCTTGTATAGCTGTCCTGCAATGATAGTAAAGTCTGCCGTGCGGGTAACCAACTCCTTTTTTTGTTGCACTGAATACGCAGCAGGGGCCGTACCCGTAGTAAGGAACTCAATGATATCAGCAAAGTGGTCATCCACCATTTTAATGGTAAACAACTGTACATCAGGTAAGCCTTCATACAAGTTAGTGGGTTCTTCCCTTGTATCAATACGAGACAGATGATCCGGGCCTGCATTCAACCTTCTAGGCTTCACGATTATCTCAAAATCATATTCTTGAAACAAAAAAAAACCAGCGCCAAATCTTCCCCCCCAACACAGGCTTGTTGACCAGGAATTTCAAAGCCGAATGGTCTGTAAAAATCTTAAAGTTTCCCCCCAGCAGATAGTGTCGATATTTTTGTAGCGCATACACCATAGCCAGTCCTTTGCGTTCAATGGTAGAGTAATTCCGTTTAGCACCTGAGACTTTTTGACTGGCAAAGGCAACCGGATGATCAATATCCCTTTCACCAGGCTATGTGAGGACTGCACCCAAGGCAATGCCTAACACATCAAAATGTACATGGAATTATTTTGACCAATCAGGGAATATCAGTATGGACGCAGAAATCATCTTCTCCTTGAGCAGTTCAAAGCTCTTCTGACATTCATCATTCCAAAAAAAAGAGACATCTTTCTTTAGTAGCTATTCCATGGGTGCTGTGATCAGGGCATATCCTTGAATGAATTTCTTGTAATATCCTCTATGACCGAGAATGGAGCGTAGCTATTTCTTCGTTTAAGGGGCTGCCAGGTTGATAATTACAGCTATCTTCGCATGATCAACCATCAGACCCTGCTGATAGACTATATCACCTAGCAAGATTCCAAACGACACGCAGAAGATGCACTTCTTGAAATTTAGGGAGATTTGGTGCTTTCTACATGCATCCAACATTAGTCGCAGGTTCGAGACATGATATTTTACTAAGACAAACACTGTCTAGTCATCGAAGTAAACCTCCAAAAACTTATGGATAAATTCTTTGAACATGGCCACTACGACCCTTGAAAAAATAGCAGGTGCATTCTTAAGACCGAAGGGCATGACCGTGTATTGGAAGGAGCCCCATTCGGTGGCAAAGGTGGTCTTTATGCGATCCTCTAGTGCAATTCTGATCTGATGGTATCTCGAGAATCCATCTATGAAGGAATAGGTCTCCTGGCCACCCACGCTATCCAAGATTTCATCGGAGAAGGGAGTAGGGAAGGGGTCATGAATGTAGGCATCGTTTAGTTTTCATAGGTCCACACAGATACGTATTTCTCCTTTTGTTTTTTTCTCCTGAATGACCATCGGGCTGATCCAATCTATCTGTTCAACTGGTTCAATGATACCTGCATTCAACATTTTGTCCAACTCTTCTTTGACCTTTTGTTTATACTTAGGATTCAACCAGTAGGGCCACTACTTGATGGGCCATGCCTCCTACTTTAGAGTGATGTGCATAATGGCGAGGTCCCCTATGATTCCCTTGAGCTCAGAAAAATTTGTAGGGAATAAGTCTTGGTACTCCGTTACTAGCTCGACGACTTTGCCCATAGTGCCTTCGTCCCAAGAGTCCCAAATTTTCCCCAGTTTAGGGTGTTCATCTGTCCCAATATTAACCTCGCGTAGCCAGAGAGGTTGTGTTACATCGACATTTAAGAGCGATGGTCTGATAACCGTACGTTCCCCTTCAGATTCCGAAACAGAGATATTCTGCGGGTTATCTTCCTCTTCATTAATCGCTAAGCTCCAGTAGTTGAATATGTCTTGCATATGGGCCTCCCATGTCAGAATGGCTGGTGGGGTGTGAGGGTGAGGCTTCTTAAAGACGAATGCATCAATGTCTTGCATGGCTTTGTCAAGCATTTTTGTTCCCCCAATGAGTCCGAATGTTCCGAGGAAGTCCTCTTTTAATATATCCCAATGGCGGGTCCGCTGATGTAATTCGACATCTAAGTACCACGTAGTGGGGATAGGGCCTAGGGAATGTATAAACAGATGGATCCACTCATCTGGGGTTCAGTCGGCCCACTTGGTTGTCCATATATGCAAATGCGCATGGGGATCTCTGGGCCCCAGGAATATCTTCGTGCGCACATCTGCAGGGGGTGTGAATTGCAGTACCATCCTATCCCGACACGTCTCCCAGTCCGGAAATGATTTCTTGTGGGTATCCCACCATCAGGTAGGTGTGTCGTGTAGCACCAGATTGAGTGCCCAGAGTCGTCGATCCTTGGGCACCCTAGCTTCTAATGTTCTTACGAAGTGTTGGACAGTACTTGACCCATTAAAGTGGGGAAGGTCCCTTACCTCCGAAGTGATGCAGTAGAGAGTCCTTGCAATCCGAGGGCACCATAGGGTTGAAACATTGTGTAGTCGGGTCTGCCACTTCTCAAGTTATTCATCTAGGTCAGAAAAGTACTCTCTGTTCTTCTCCTAGTTGAATACTCCACCTGTTGCAGGATCATCCTAGTCCTCGTCCTGTTCTGTCATCCTGTAGATGTGATCGAGCTCCTCGTCCTCATATGCTAGTTCGGTATACCGTGCGCCCTCAGCAGGATCTAATGGTACTATTTCATATGTCCCATTATTCTCAAACACCAAGCTGCGTTTTTTTAGATTAATGAAACCTCCTATGTCGATAGCCCAGTCTATCCCCAGAAGCGCAGGATAGGGGTCCGTATCTTCCACAATTTCTATGAACTCAAAGTCAGCTAGGACCTTTACTCCCGTGACATCAACCATAACCCTTGGCAACCGTCCCAGAGGGATGATATTCTATTTATTCACCATTCACAGGTGGATGGTGGACCAGTCTAGTTTAGGTTCTCCCATTCGTTGCCAGGTTTGTTTTGGTAAGACATTTGCATCAGATCCAAGATCAAGAATAACCTGATCTATCTCATAGTCACCAATTTGTGCAGTCAAGAGCATCTCTCTCTCAGTGCACCTTTTATAGCCGTGTAATTTGTGTACTTCCTTAACCTCAGTTTTCATGCTGGGCTAAGATGCGCAGTCCTGCAGTAATACTTGAAGACTTTCTCCTACCGGCGGGTTGCGTAGGAGCTTCAAGCATGCCCTTAAAAAGGTTTCAACTTCTTCTTTTTGTAGCTGCGCAGGGGCTCCCAGTGATTCCTGCTTTATGGGAGCTGGTTCCTTCCGAACAGTAAGCTCCTCTCTTGATTTCTGGGTGACCATGCTATGCGTTATGCTCCTTAGCTCCGTTTTGACTCTCTGTATATTTTGTGTGGGCGTAGACTGCTTGTCCTTCATCTTTGTTAGCAAAAGCGGGCAGTATTCGATTTCATGGTCCAACTGTCAGTAGTATTTACAAGTCCGCCTAGTGGGATTTGAGAAATTCTAGGCAAAGTGCCCTACCTATCCACAATTATAGCAGATCAGTTGGCCCCGTCCTCGTCCACCGCTTCCTCCCCACCCCTCCTTGCCCCGTGCAGGGGAGCCACCAAAGCTCGCAGGGGATCTCAAAGAGGCAGGATTAGATTGTACCCTATAGAGGGTTCCCCGATCTACCAGTAAGTCATATGTGCATAAATTTTTCTCATAATGTCCTATAGATTGGCAGAACCTGCACCATTGTTGCTTCAATTCACCTCTATTTATCCGCGAACACTGGGATGTATCATGCAGTCCCGCCACCCAGCAATCCTCGCACCAAAGGTCCGTGGTTACTCCCTTCCATCATTCCATCTGTAAGCTCTGTATTTCCATGTGCATGGCCCCGAGCTACTCCTGAATTTTCTGTACTCCTTCCCTTGTGTCATCCTTAGGTGCAGCTTCAAGTTTCATGGCAGCTTCCAAGGATTTTTATTGTGATTCAAAAGTCTAATGGCCCATGGGCGTATGCAAGTGAGGTAGGAGCATAGCGCTAAACCATTCTGTGTGCTATTTGTAATAGTACTTGAAATCACCTTCCCGGATTTCTTTCTTTAATCGCTGATCAGCCTCCCATACTGACTCAGATGCTCCCTGCTTTAAGTCTTTTACTTTTGATACCAGTTGGGAATAGGATTTCGGTTTCTGGAATTGTTGTTTTAGGGCATCCTTAATATTTCTAAGTGTTGTACTACCGTTTTGAGATATGTACCACATATACCAGTCCAACGCCCTTTCCTCAAAAGCCAAGGATATATGCGCTATTTTTACAGTATCACTTACCACCCCTTGCACCATCCATACCGAATCAACCACGAACCAGAATCGTTCTAGGTCCTCATCGAATGCTCCTTTAAAGGTGGGTAATTTTAAGTGTGCCACCATGGGCTCCTCTAGTTTACCTTCCTAAGGCCCTAATGTCGGGGCAGCTGATGAATTTCGTGTAGGTCTTGACGGACTATGGGTAGGGCGATCTTCCTCTCGCCTGTTTCGATAGTTCTCACTGTTCTGCACTATACCTTGGCTCATTCAGCCCTACGCTAGATCTCTAATGTCGCTACCCGATCCCGTTTCTCAGATCTCTTCTGGTCCCAAAAACGAAACAATTTTTTGGCTTGAGGGGTCCTGACCCAGGTTCGGTGTGTAAGGTTTTCCAACAAACCCCTATACTACTGGCCCTTTCGGCAGTGACTTGCTTTTGCAGGTCACAGTCTCACCCGAAGTAGTATGGGTGGGTGCTGGAACCAGGTTTCCGCACCTTGAGAAAGGAAGTGTAAGGCAAGCAGGGCTGCGTTCTATTCATATTACCTTATCTTTGCGCAGGGTTAAATATGTATCCAATTGCATCCACGTGCACTAGATCTACAATTATATGCTTTTCATAACATCAACACAATGTTACATAACCAGAACAGAACATATCTAGATCCAATTCAATACACATAATTTCGCAGCATGATATAACTATAATGGAATAGATCCAATCATTCAATATACAGACTTTAGTAGCGCAAAGACAGAAAATGCATAACACAATAATTACCAACAATTCATTTAATAGTACTCATAGATTCAGATCTAATAATCCTTCTTATTCATTCATTCATCAACCTTTCCTTACAATTCCCTTCCCAACCTGCGCACACAACAGCAGGGTCCGCACACAACTGGACTAGGATCTCTATGCACACAACCAACATGATTCCATTCCCCAAAAACAAAAACAGATCGCTTACATAATAGATCGCATCAATATCTCATCAAATCCTATCCCTTTCGATACAAAATACATCTCTATTTATAACAATCTAGCTCTGACTTACCTATGGTCCAAAACCCATGGTTTTCAGACCCCTAGTTTACCCCTTTGATCCATTACAATGTGTTAGAGGCTCTGACCCACCCAAAACCCTTGCGCTATATTAAATATAATCCAAAATAACCAAAAAGAACTAGTTTTGTAGCTTGTTAGGAGACCCTATTCCAACAATACCCACTGATGATTTTGAGGGATTTTCAGTTTTGGTCCCAGGAGCTAGAACCATGCAGTGTATGAAGTATGTTCCAGCATTGTCAATAACCTTGGGGAAATATACTTTGACTGATCACTTCTTCTTGGTCAACATTCCTAACACCAATGTAATATTGGGTGTGCAGTGGTCGATTACATTGGGGAAAGTCGCCGTAGATTGGGAGACTTTGTAGATGGAATGGGTACATAAGAAGAGTGGTACGCATTAGATGATCAGGGGCAGGCACACTTATCCACCTCTGTTAGCCTCTGCACATAAGATGGAGCCTGATTTGCGTAGTGGGAGCAGGGGCACTTATAAGTCCACTCAGATATGAAGTGGACTCTATGTATAAATTTTAATACAATTATGTATTGACTGGATTATTGTGATCTAAAAAGTATATGCCACTATTAAATACATATTCCTTCTACTAAAATCTTTGTGGAAATTTAATTGCCAATTGCAAACACATGAAGGAAGATCAATCACACGTAACACATATGTTTTTACCAGAAAATCATCAAGCTAAAAACCCCACTATCATATATTATGTATATATCATGGATTATGAAACAATCTCATACAAAAATATAATCCAAGAGCTCTCAGTACAATATACAGTCGTCTCACACTATCATACAAAAATTGGCAAATACATGCGCCAATTTACTGCCTCTAGATAGCCCGCCTCCACTGTGTAATGGTCAAGAAACTTTGAATGATTCATTCTAGCTTGCCTTGAATGCGTAATACTCATAGGCATATCCAATGTTTGTGTGGTTGCATGAGTGCACCCACTAATGTCACAACTGATAGTCAAACTGTCCCTTTCACCTATCTCTCAACTTGGTCTCCATTGGGTCTGACATGCATGTAGTTAACAGTAATAATCTTCAGTTGCATGTGAGATCACTCCATGTGAATTAATTCACTAATCTCTCACTAGTGTATCTTTCGTTACAACTAGTTACAAATAGCACAACTGAGTTTACCTCACTTAACTGAGTTAAAATACTTTACAACTCACATAACTACACATCCAACTCTATTACAACTTTGTATCACTTAGTTACAACGAAGTCCACTTGCATGTCCCACCAACCAACCTTAGAACTCGAAATTACTTCAGTCAACTGGTTTGCCACATTAGTTAACTGAAATCAAGCGCTTCAAGTGAATAGATTATTATTTATTATCTAATTATTATTAAGAGATAACAATAATCGACATGAATTCTATTTTTATAAATGCAATCCATAAACTGACTTCACAAATGCATTCCAAAAATAAACGGTCATCCATAAATATAAATTTCTCAACCATATATAAATAGAATCCCACTATAAATAGACTTTTCTCACCATTCTAAAAATAGACATACACCTAAAAATAGCATGTGTGGGCCCCACCTAGTGTATGTGCTTAATTTTCACTAGGATCAAGGATGTTGTTTCCAGATGCCAATTTCACTATTTCTTGTTGCAAACTTGAACACTCTAAGCCATCATATATTATTATTTGGAGGCATTCCACCAGGAAGGCCCCCAGACCAAGATTTGGTTAAAGAGTTCTGACAACAGGTTGCACCATTCATAGATCTGGATGAGATGGGAGCCTTGGGTGATCTTAGCACATAACAGAGAGTCTTTGGTAGGCTCAAAGAGGAGATGGAAATTCTCCCGGTATCAATACGACCAACTCTCACCAAGAATCTTGCACTGAGAGGAGATGTTTCAAGGGTGGGTGATTTCACAATTATGGTGCAAGGGGACTACTCCATGGCCTTTAAGAGTTAGAAGATACTTTCACATAGGAAGTACTATTCCATATATGATAGAGGGTTGTTGGAATTCATGCATACATTGGCCAAAATCAGAAAGTTTTGGATGGTCAATAGCTTTCAAGTGAAGACTAACCTCCATAAAATTAAACCCCTACTTGAGCAGAAGCAGCTACAAGGGAGGCAACAAAGGTAGGATAGAACTATTCTGGCATATGGATTTGGCATTAAGCATGTCAAAGAGGGGAGCAGTAAAGTGATAGGTGCCTTATCACAAAGGCCAACAACACTATCATTTTTGGGTATAGATCCTTATTGGTATTCCCAAACTATTGGTGGAGTATTCCAGGGATCACTTCACATGTGAAGTGCTTGCTGGATAGGTGACAGGTGAGAGGTATACAATGAGGGATGGATTCATCTATTACCAGGATCAGATCTTCTTGACTAGAGATTGTAATCTCAAGACAAAATATTCTACATGCAGCACATGAATCACTCCTTTCTGGTCACCAAGGTTTCATTAGGGCCTATTAAGCCATTGGAGAGAGATTCTCATGGGAGGGTCTCAAGAAGGATATGCACCAGCATATCAAGAGATGTATGATTTTCTTGAAGAATGAGGAGGAAAACAACCACCATGCAAGGTTGTTACAACCACCTCCCTTTCCGATAGAGAGATGGGAAGGATCATCTATGGACCTCTTCACCATCTTGCCAACAGTACATGGTAAAGGTTGTGTCTTTATACTTAATGATCAACTAACCAATTATTTACATTCCTTTGCAATTTATTTACAGTACATTGCTCCACAAGAGGGCAAGCCTCTCTTTAGACTTCATGGTGTTCTTGGAGCCACAATCAGTAATGGGAATGGCCAACTCCAAAGAGGATTTGGGGAGATGACATATTATTTGGGGTGTACTCAGTTGACTCCAAACATTAGTTACTACCCCCATTTAGATGAGCAAAGAAGGGCAGTAAGCAAGTGGCTAGGAAGCTATTTTTCATATCATGTTCTAGGGCAACAAGGAGCAGAACTACACTGGTTTCACTTGAGGGAATATTATCATCCTATGGTGTTTCATATGGAAATCATTGTATCTTTGATTTTGATTCCCTATGTTGATGATGTTTTAATTATTATTGTCGGAATGGTTGGAGGAATGGCACATGGATTGGAGCTACTCATTTAAAGTAAGCCCTCCAACATTTTTCATGTCCCATGCTTCAATGTGGACATTAGAAAACATATAGTTTCCACCATGGATCTCCTACTTCCTTATGATATGAACCATTTGGATAACTTGGACACTTGGGAGGAGCAGCTAAGGTGTAGATTGATTGGAGAACATCTGATTCAATGGAGGAGCTTATTAGTTGTGGGTGCCACCGAGGAAGGAGAAGAGGTTTTGCAACATTCATCCTTACAGTTGCTTGAGGACAAGAAACATTTGGGAGGGGAGGACTATAATGTTCCTAATTAGCTTTCATCTAGTTGGAATATTAAATTTTGCTTTTGTCATTTAGATAGATGAATAAGAGGGTAGGGAGACCCATAAATATCCTTAGTAGGAATAAAATCACTTCCAATGTGAATGTGGATCATCTTATCAGCTGGATAAACCACTCTTAGGTGTGAATATAGGTTGAAGCATATGGATGGGGTCAAGTTTGACCAAATCAACATCGCTGGTATGGAGGTAATGGAGATTTATTGAGGGACAACACGGTGTTAGTGGGAGGGAGCCGCCATGAGAGTAGCATATTTAATGTGTGGGACTAAGGGTGAGGAGGCTCAAAAAGCATATAAGGAAGGGTATGGTAGCCACAAAGGGCATCCTGATTATTGTTTATGTCTTGGTATTTTATGAATCTCTGCACACTTCAGCTGTTTAGTGGAGTCTGCTGTGCTGTTTAGCACAAGGGTGTTTCCGAGCGAGAATACCACCCTCATCCTTGGGGGACTTCGAGTGCCCACTCAGGAGAGGTTCACTAAACTACATTTACACCATCTGGAATCAGGCCAAGCTTCATCCATTATTCACATCACAATCTCCTTCAGGATTGTGTTGTTTTGCAGGGCAGTAGCAGTGAAGGATTGATAGATCTAGTTTTTGAGCTTGTTTGCTAGTGAGGGGAGAAACCCTTCATCCGGGAGGCTTGCAAGGAGGATCCTTGAGCATTATTTTGTCATTTGGAATTAGGAAAAGCTTTTTCCATCACCTACAGTGTAGTCTCCTTCAGAAACTATGTTATTTTATAGGGAAGTTGCAGTGCAGGGCTTAGTGCCCAAGTTTGTGAGTTAGATTTCTAGTGAGGGGAGAAGCCCTTCATCCAGGAGATCTATTGGAGGAGTATCAGCCATCTCCATATTAGATAAGCCACCTATTATCATTTATCTAGTTGTAGAGAGTTATTCAGCCACAGGGCTACATTTCCTCATTTTTGTATTTTGTGTATTTCCTAAAACCTTTCCTGGGGTTGTCTTGGAAATGTGTTAGAAGGCCTAGATCTTTGATCTCAGTATTTTATAAGCATTGTATTAGCAGATCCATGTAATTTCATCTATAGAAATAGTTACCCCCTGAAAAATATGCGTTGTCTTAGTCTCTGGCATACTTATACAACAACTGTTCTTCCTATTTCATGTATTGGGTCCCTAGAGGCTGGTTTTGCCTAGCTTGAGTGTCTTTTTCCTTAGGCTCTTGTATACATATCCTACTATATTGGATAATAAAATGGCTCAATTAACTGCTCTTATTTGATGTGTTGATATTTCACTGTGTTTTCCAGTTTATGTGCTATATTCTTGTCTTTTCCATTTTCGAGTATTACATGGAAGGGTGCTTGGACTGCAATTGGTTTCAAGGGAAATGGTATCAAATTTCTCTTTCCTTGGAAAACTTGGCATTCATGACAACTCATGACTGTTTTATATACATTTGAAAAAAAACTCGGCTAATAGAAGCCAAACCTCAATATCTTATTTTCTGTATTTTTCCAGAAAAAGATGACCACCACAATCACCTTTATGGAAATCATTTATCACTCTCTCAACTTCACTTTATACCAAAAAATTTAATAAAAACCCTCTCAAATATTTCCAATATAAATCATTTTTAAGAATACAATAATTAAGAGCTTTCAATTTCAGAGATCTACCTTTACTCCTGGGAATACTTGGTGGATGATTCAAATGTTGCAGCACATGAAATATATCTGAATACCATGGTGATGAGGTAAAAAATTGAGATACTTGATGTAATGAATCAACCTCCTGCTCCTCATAATGTGAAAAAATAAATTTGATTTCTAAAGCATGTAAGTTAGAGTTTTCCATGAGCTTAGCTAAGCCTTGAACTTTGATCAGTTTTGTAGCTTTGATTGCTAAATCATATTCCAGCATAACAGCTATCTACTTACTACACTCGTCTTCAGGATCATTTTGTGTTAACACATATTTGACAACAAAATTCATAACATAGGAAAGAACACGAGAATGAAGGATGCAAACTCATAAATCTTTCAAATATTTAACTGGCGCCAATGCCTGTTTCTCAATGATATTATATTTCAAAGCCCCATCTCTTATTTTCCTACTAAAGAAGGAAATTTACTGCTCTGTTTTCTAATCTTCTTATGCACGAGGATAAAAAATAATGCATGTTCATAGGTAAGGGAAAAGATGATGAAATCAAGTGTATAATCCACACTGACAAGGATAGGAGAATGAGACAATGAAAACTTGATTTGATTAAATGATTTTCTTGCCTCATCGGACCATTTCACCTCACTGCTTTTCTTTAACATATTGATGATTTCTCTTAAGTGTTTAACAAGGTTAGGAATAAATCTTCTCAATAAACTGAGCTTACCATTGAATGATTTAATTTCCTTCTTACTCCTAGTATAGTACAGATTTTGAATTGCCTCTATCCTTGAAGGATCTACTAGGATGCCATCTTTGGATATTGTTAAACACCATGTTAAACACACACATGGTGTATGAGAAGAATTAAAAAACACACAAGAGACTCAACACACAATGAAGGATAAGCGTGAGGCTTTCTTATTTTTTCCATTATACACGATGTACATTTATAATACAATAGTGTGACTCTTGGTTTCATATTCGAAGGTCACTTAGACTTCATTGTGACTTTTCACATTCCACACCTACCCATGTAGGATTAGGTGTTCCAACATCCCCCCTTAATCCGAAGGGGTATGTGTGAGTCCAATAAAGAGTTGTAATACAAATCTGTAAAGTATGCATGGCAGCACTTGGGCTGAATCAACTCTCTGAAATGTTGGAAAAAAGAGATGGTTTAAGGATGACCACCAACACTGGAATGCAATACTTGTTGCAGTTCCTGGAACTCTTCCAAAACTGGCAAGAAGCTGAAAGATTCTGCTAGAGGAATTGTCCCTCATAAAAAAGGGAGACCTTCAACCTAAAAGAAGGGAGGTCTACTACCTGTGATGGTTTTAGGATTACCAACAACTCTGGAATGCTTGAAGTATTTCCTAGAGCTCAACCAAAGCTGGCAAGAAGCTGAAGGCTTTTGCTAGAGGAAGTGTTTCTCATATATGAAAGGGAGACCTTCAACCTAAAAGAAGGGAGGTATACTACCTGTGATAGTTTTAGCTTTTCCACCAACCAAAGATGATGGTTTAAGGTTGTCCACCAACCGAAGGCATGCTCTTGGGCATCCATGTCTCTGGCTACATCTCTGAATCTGGAATGATGAATTGTGGCTCTGGCTCGCTTGAACTGCTGTGTCTCTGGCTACAACTCTGAACATGGAATGAGAGATTATGGCTCAGGCTCGATTGATCTGACGTCGAAGCTTGTACATGACCACCATTTTCCCCCCTCTCAGGGACAAGGTGAGATGATGGTGAAAACTCAACTGCAAGTTTGTTCAATATGTGTGAACAAGTTCTGACATGTGTCTTAAACATCTTCTTGGCTGTTGATGTCCATTGCCAAGAAGCGATCCATCCAAGATGAATATTTTTTCTTGAAGGAGGCTTGTGTCTGAAGCATCTGTCTGAAGAATGGGTGTGCTGACCACAGTGCTTGCATGGATGAAGATCAAAATAGTGATCTTTCATGTGGCCAACTCAATCACAGTGTTGGCATTTTCCAGTCTGTTGTTGTGGAAGCATAGCTGGATCTGGAACAGGTGCAGGTGAACTCTCATACATTAATCCGACACTCTGAAATATGATGGGATTGGTGTAGTCTGGAATATGAAAGGTCACATCCTTGTCATATCCAAGACCAGTGCGGTGCTTGTTGTGGACAAGCTCTTCCCAAGGTCTGATGATGGGCTTGAGAAGTGCAGGTTGAGCCGCTGCATCTGCATGTAAATCTGTTCTAGTACAAGGAAGTGAATGTGGATCAACTGCAACTTTATCTTCTTTCTTCTGATGAGAGTCCTTCACAATATTTTGAACATAAACAGGTTTAGAATGGTGACTCTTTTGCTGAAGTTCATCTTGTTGGAGCTGAGATTCCAACTGCAAAAACTCAATCTTGTCTTGTGCATCTAGCAAACAACTTTGAATGTTACAAAGAGCATCCTTGCTCATTTTTATCATGTCATCAACATTTGAATGAATGAGGTTATTCAAAAACTCTAATGCCTCATTGATTTTAGCCATTTTCAACAACTTGGGCTCAAAAATGAAAGGGCGTCGGCTTCAACTGAAAATGCACCCGTTTACAATATGATTCAACAACAAATACAAATGACTCCAAAGAATTCTCAAAGTACAAAATCTGCTCCGCAAATGATGGAGGGCAATCAACAATCCAACAACTCAAATACTGATTGCAACTATGAATGAAGAAGCAATACAATGTCAGCTAAATACAATATACAAGAGGCCTTTAAGGCAGCTGATTTTTCTTCTTCAAGGAGCTATTTGACACCAAAAACAACTCAACTCAACTCAACAAAAGGATGAGGCTCACAAGCTTGGATGCTTGATGTTGCTGTACTGCAGAATGTAATATAGATTAAGAGAAACTCCACAAATCAGAAATTTTGTGTTCAAACAATGAATGCCACTGTTGTTCAAAATGAGGACCAATTTATCTTCAATGCAAATCTCTTTAGAAAATCACCCTTCGATATATGCCATAAA
Source organism: Pinus albicaulis (assembly GCA_034641835.2). Lineage (NCBI taxonomy): Eukaryota > Viridiplantae > Streptophyta > Pinopsida > Pinales > Pinaceae > Pinus > Pinus albicaulis. The sequence goes on from CM076577.1 coordinate 452,578,521, forward strand.
TCATTCAATATAAACTTCACTTTTCTTCTCTATGTGTACAATCCATTTTCTTCATATGCCATTTCTTCAATTCTGCTGTTCATTTTCTCTCCTTCCTCTCTCTCTCTGCTGTTTTTTTTTTTTAATTAATTAAAAATTAATAAAAAAATAAATTAATTAAAAATGGAAATTAGTTATAAATGAGGGGAGGAGAATTAAAAGGGAGGGGAATTTAAAAGGGGTGAGAGAGTGGGGAGTTTAAAAACTAAGGGAAATTTATTTAAAAAAGAAGAGGGGATTTAAAAAAGAAAATAAAAAATCGAAATTTTGAAAGGCAAAATTTTAAAAAATTGTGGGGTGGGGGAGGTCAAACTAAGGGAAATTTTAAAATGTTTGGGAGGGGGGGAACTAAGGGAAATTTCAATTTTTTTAATAATAATAAAAAAACAAAATTAGAAGGGGAGGAATAGCGTAGAGGGGAGAGGAGCAAAGGCCGTAGGGAAGGGGAATGGGGAGTAGTGCAGGGGGCGGTAGAATGGGGGTCGTGTGAAGGAAGGAGGGAGTGTGGAACGACGAGGGGATGAGTAGACACATGCGAGGGTTGGGGAATGGGATGCGAGGGGGGGAATAAGGGGGGGCCGAGAGGCTAGGGTTGAGGGGGGAGGAACGGTGTAAGAGGGTATGCGCAGAGAGGAGGGCGGAGTGGGTAAGGTGGGTGGTGGGGTGAGGCAGAGTGGGGAGGAAGGTTAATACAGGGGGCAGCGGGTTGAGTTGTAGAGCAGGGTTAGCGGGAGGGAGCTGCCGGGGTATGCGAAAGGAGAGGCAGTTGGTGTTAAGGGGAAAGGGTTAACGGGTAGGGGGATGGGTAGAGCAGGCGTGGAGAAGAGAGCGTGTGTCGTGAGGAGAGTTTTGCAGTGTTGGTTTAGGGAGTGTAGAGCGTATGAAGGATTTGTGAGTGGTAGAGTGGGACGGGTTAAGAGGTGCAGTGAGCATGGAGTAATGTATAGTGTGGGTAGGCCAAGAGTGTGAGGTGATGTAATGGTATGGAAAAATGTGCAGTCGGCGAGGAAGGCCGAGGGGTCGAATGTTGCAGAAATATATATATATATAATTTTAATTTTTAATTTTTAATTTTTTAAACAACAGAGGAGTAAGAGACTTTAAAATAGCAGCAGATTTTTTTTTCTAAATACTCAGCAGAACTTGTAGACTTCGAAGTAGCATGAGAATAATTTTTTTCTTTTTCTTTCAGCAGCAGAGAATGGTGAAATTTCAGCAAAAAAATCCAGAAATTTGTAGAAATTTTCAGTGAAAAACCCATAATTTTTCCATAAACTCACTTTGAATAATTTTCCAGCAGCTCTTCAATGTAGAAATTAAAAAATACTTAGAAATATTTTCCACTAAAAAACTCATAAACTTCTTCAGAAATCAACTTTAAACAAATTTTCCAACAGCTCTCCAAAATGCAGAATTTAATGGGCAGAAATTGCAGGAAGAAATCAACCTTGAGATGTGAAGTGCTGCTCTTCTTCCAAACCACTGCTACTCTTCTTCAAAAAAAATTCTGAATGCTGCCAATTTCTGAATGTTGCTCTTCTCCAAGAAAAAATTTCTGAATGCGGAAAAATTACTGCTGCAAAAACTCTCTAAATGCTGCAAAAATGCCAAGAATTTTGCAGATATGCATAGGCCATAAACACAAATGGCTCACTCAAGGTTGAGCTGGTTATGGACATCTCAGCTTTGATACCATGTTAAACACCATGTTAAACACACACACAAGAGACTCAACACACAATGAAGGATAAGCGTGAGGCTTTCTTATTTTTTCCATTATACATGATGTACATTTATAATACAATAGTGTGACTCTTGGTTTCATATTCCAAGGTCACTTGGAATCCATTGTGAATTTTTGCATTCCACACCAACCCATGTAGGATTAGGTGTTCCAACAGATATGATATGACCGAGCAATTTTCCCTCTTCCATAGAAAACAAACTTTTCTTTGGAAGACTGTCTTTAAGTGTTGAAAGTGTTCTTCATCCGTATTGGAAAAAAATATTATGTCATCAAGATAAATGACCAAAAAGACATCCTTCTCATTAGAAAAAGTGATATCCATTTCTCGCTAAAAGGTTGTTCTTGAATTATTCAATCCAAAGGGAATTTTAGCATACATAAAAGTACCCCAAGGTGTCGTGAAGGCTGTTTTTTCTTGGTCATCTAGATGAACCAAAATATGATTGTACCCGGAATATCCATCCAACAAAGAAATCCTGGAAGAACCAACTACCATTTGTAGGATATGATCCATCTTTGGAAGTGGATATTTGTCCTTCAATGAAAATTTATTCAAATTTCAGAAATAAGTACACAAGCGAATCTCACCTGTCTTCTTTCTTACTTGTACTAAATTTGACATCCAATTGAGAAATAGAGAGGGAAAATAATACCAATAGTATACGATCTGTTCAATTCCTTTTCAATGGAGGGTAGCAATTTTGGATTCATCCTTTTAATATTATGAAGGAATGGCTTCTGATCAAGTTTTATGGGAATGGTATGCTGAATTATGCTCTTGTCATACACCTTTAAATCATTATATTCCCATGAAAAAACATCAACAAATTTAGTCATGAGTGCTGCATATTTACCTTTCATTTATGGACTCAAATGCTTTGATATATTAACCATTTTGGGCTTCTCAGGAGTGCCAAGATTAAAATATTTTGCCATTTGGCAGCATTGTTGGTTTCCGTGCAACATCATCTTGATAAAAAATATCCTCCAAGGGTACTATACCTCTTGGAATTGAGTTATATTTCAGCTGTAGTACCTTCAATTCTATTGCATGCATTTCTTGATCATATTCATAAAACTGATCATCAATTTGTGAACTAACAAACTCTTCCTCCATATGCAAGAAATTGTCAATTTGTTTGTCATTCTGAAAGGCTTGCCAATACTGAAAATTGCCTGTAAAAATAGGGCAATGTTTGACATTGATCTCATACTTATTGTTTGGATAAACCAAAATCTTGAACATACTAGCTGAAGTGGCAAGGGCATCATCAATTATATTACTATTCCTTGGAATCAATGATAGAGTATATTTAGTGAAAGTCTTAAGAATGTTTAATACCGCATTATGGTATTCTCGCATTCTAGGATTTTTGGCCTGGTATTCTCATTTTACTTTATTTATTACCAAATTGCAGTAGACATATACAAAAATATTCTTAGCACCTAGTTTATTGAGAATTTTAAGACCAACTATCAAAGCCTCATATTCTGCCTCATTGTTAGAACAATTAAATTCCAATTTATAAGAACACATCTAGACATTAGGAGGAAGATGAGATGACTGATTCATGGGACCATGAATCTAAATTCCAATTCCAGATCCTTCCTTACCTAAATATCCATCAAAATCCATAGTCCATAAACCATTTTCTTCATTGGGAAGCTCAATTTTGGATGACTGATTTTGATTATTTGTATGGGAATGATTTGCTGTCCCAATAGGCTCAGTCTCCTTTAATGTTTCATCTGTATTTTTGACTATTATAATTGGATGCAAGCTGATTGGTTCCATTTTTCACTTTTCTGCACTTGAAATTTCTTGAACACAATTTGAAATCTCAAAAATTTATGCTCTTTCTTCCGTCAAATCCTCTAACAATGCCGAAAAATCATCATTGTACAAAAAAAATTACTCTAAATATGTATGAACAACATGAATTGGGTGATTATGGGGTTTTTATTTGCTACTAATCATGTACTTCATATTTTTTTCCTTGTATAATTTTCTGAGTTGTCCAAAAACTAGTATAGTAACATAGGAAAAATCTAGCTGTAAAGCAACTTTAAGTTTCGCTCCCCATGATCGCGAGAGAAGCACTCCATATCTCAGAGAAATTTCAGGTACAACAACGTCCATAAGAAAATTCTTAGCCAGAATTTAATATAAGGACACCACTAAATCTTTGATGAGGCCAAGGCACTTAAGCCTTCTTGATTCAAAAGAGTAAAGGTCATGGCATGGCCTGGTAATATCCAATCCTAGCTTGTCCATGATGGCTTTAGGCATGAGATTATGTGAGGCCCAAAAGTCTAGCATAACATTACGGAGAATGAAGTCATGAATTTTGAGACTGAGGTAAAAAGGTGGAACTTCACTATATTCTAAGTTACCATCTATATCAGGGCCAAACAAAAGCTTGGGGTGGCTACTTGAAACTTGTATTGGTCATTATTCATTAATTCAATCAATGGAATTGATACTTTAAGCTTTGAAATTTAATTCTCAAGACTGAATAAAGAAGAATGTTTTTCTACCTCTTTAGATGTAAGTTATTTTCAGGATGTTCTTTAATTGGGATCTCCTTTTTTTGTCCTCCAACTTGAATTTCTTTGTCTTTCTTCAGACTGCTAGTGGAAGCTTCATTACTTTTTCCCTGATTTGTAACAACAGGTCCCTTTTATTTATTCCAATTTTAATTTATTAGAACATTCCTATTTCTCAGACGATATTGCCTTTTCACTTGGCTATGGTAATTTTGGAACCTATTTGATAATCCTCTATTAGTACTGCGAACATATCATCATTAGAAAGAACATATTTCTGATCATGAGGTACATAAGGTTCTTCAGAAAATTCATCCTCCTTAGTCAAGAAAATGGGTTGCTTGTTTTCCTCAAAAATATTATTTTATTATGAGATTTCTTCTTCCTCATCAGGGCCCTCTGTATAATTTTACTAAAAAGGAGCACATACCTGCTTCTAACCTTGTTGATCTTGACCCCTCTTCTCCCTTTGTTTGATCATATATTGAGGTTGCTCAGTGTTGACCTCTAAAATTGGGATTTCTGATTTATTGTTCTATTTGTTTGTCTATGATGGTCATATTATCCATCATATTTTCCATTGTCTTAATCAAAGTATCAAGTTTACCCTTAGATGAAGGGATGGCTCCTTCTTTGTAGTAACCCTCTTTTCTGATTTCATTTTTGACTTTTTGATAAGTAGATTTTCGTCAACACTTACTGCATTCCTTTGCATGTCTTCAAGGGTAATAAGATTTCTCTCCCTCAATTGGTAGGACATATATGAATTAAAATCATCTAGATAATGAAAAAGCACTAGGCTAGGAGGAGGCTTAATGTTTTTTGGGATAAAATAATATATCGTATTAAATATGGATGTGAAATCTTGCACAAATTCATTAGTATTTCCCTTCAAAGAATTCTACTTGGCTAGAATTTGGAGAGGGTTCTTTTTCTCTTCCCACTTTTCTAGGAATAGGTCTAATAACTGATGTGGATTGGCTATAGAAGCAATTGTTAAGGAACGAAACCATTTCTTAACTTCCCTTGAAAAAATCTGTGTTATTATGCAAATTTTGGCATCATCATTATCAATTTATTCAAGATCAATGAAATCAAGCACTTTAACTATATGTTGATGAGCAGTAACCTTTGTTGTCCCATCAAATAAAAGAAATATTAGACCATAATTCTAAGGCAAAGAAGTAATTTTTCATGGTAAAATCAAAGGAGAAAATATTTCCATGAATGCTGTAGAAGGTTGTATGGAAATCACAACAGGAGGGGTTGAATGAAGAAATGGTTGGAGAGGACGTGATGAATTGACAATGGAGGATGATGGAGCAGATGTATGAGGAGGTGTAACAGTAGGTATTGCAGAAAAAATTTTCTCTTGTTGGTACTAGATATAGGCCTTTTCAGAGGTTATTTGGAAATGATCAACCAAGCTCTGAAGTTTATAAAAATATGACCAAACCTTACTATCACCCTCAAAATATGAAGACTCAGAAAATGGTAAATATGTTTCAACTTTAATGGGATCAAAAAATACTCTTGAGAGGAAATATTCTGACTTAGACTTGAATAAAGATGACTTGAGTTTGAGGTTAAAAGATAAATCTTTAGGAGCAACCAACCTTGTAGGAAAAGATGTAGATATTACAAGTGGAGGTGTAACTTTTTTAACTTCTTGAGAATGTGAACTCTATTTTCTCAATAACCTCTCAGGGTCATTAAATATTGGTGAAGGATTAGGATCAATAATGGACCTCATATTCCTTTTTGGAGCCAGTGTTCTTCTGATTTTTCACTTTGTCTCAAAATGACTAAATTATCCTTCTTTGAGTGCTAGCACATGTCACCCACAAGTCTAGCCTTCAACAAACTGTAAGAAATATTCATAGGGCATATTTGACACTTGTTCCTCGGCAAAAAACACCAAAATGTTAGGGCTCCTTAGTTCCCCAAGGCTAAGAAAGGAAAATAAAGAGGTAACCACATACCAACTTTCAATTTGGTAGCTAGCCCTACCAAATCAGAGAGGGTTCTCTCAATATATAGTTCACAGTCGATGGAAGTGACTGGAGAATAAGGATTTTAGGCTAATTATAAGCTCAGTAGGGATTTTTTTATTTAGGTTTGATTAGGGTTTTCTGGACAAAGAAGCACCAGGTTTGGAAACTAGGCAACATATCCCAAAAATATCAGCTGTAGACATAATATGAGGCAAGGTAGATGTGATTCAGTGACACAATTGGTTTTTCATTCTATTAGATAAGGAGGAAAACATATAACTTAAGTGAGCATAATGAATTCACTTATTTCAGAAGATGAAACAATTAAATTCTTATCTTAAACAAAAACAGAGCATAAAAGAATGATTTCTGTTTCAAAACTTAAAAGATAAAGCATAGGAAGAAAGTAGATGGATGCTAGAAATACTTAATCATCACATGAATAAGAAACACTGGAGAAAACAATGCTAATCACCACAACATATGAATACCATAAAAATAGCCGCAACTGCCTGTAAATTTCTTCTCCAAATTGTCAAATACACTACTACCAAAGAGTGAGAACTTCAGATATCCAACCCTCTGAATGAATTAATTCTGAGTACATAGAAAAAATAAAAAATTTCCACCTCTAGGGGTTGAATCTTGATCCATAACAACTAATTAATTAACCTAATGACTCATAGCTTAATTCTATGATCAGGAGTTCATAATTTTTTCTCAAAATTGAAAATTACAGGATTGGGTTGAAACCAGTATGGTTGCGTAGATCTCATATTCCTGATTCTAGCACCATGAATGGTTCGAAAAACCGATTTCGTATGAGGGAGATATCACGTTTTGATAGAATTCCCAAACAACTAAATTTTGTGACAGGGTTGACTGGGATTTCCAATCAGCATGGAGGGTGCACAGTTAGCAAAAGGAATATTCTAAGGAATATTCCTTTCCTTAGAACCAATCCTAGGCTGACAAGTGGAGCGTTATGATTTGTTGATGGATTGCATGTTTTTTTTTTGGAGGACCAATTATAGGGTGACACGTGGACAAACCTGAGGCTGCCATGTGTCCCCAAGGTGTTAGTGTAAAATTTTTATAGAGGTCCGCAGGGCTCGACCCTGGGACTTCTAGCAGCACATGCATAAGTCTCCACCAACTGGGTAACGAGAAGTTTTTAACCCTATTAGCAGTCGACTTATATTTAAATTTAGCTGGAATGTGTAGTGGGGGTTGGGGACTGCCGACGATCTCAACCCGCCAGTGGTCCCACGATATTAGCACATGACATTGCAACGAAAAATTTACATAAAACATCAACCGCCAACCGCCTATTGCAAACTCCACCTGTTTCATATTTAAACCTTGTCACATGCAAAGTTACAGCTATTTCTCCGCACAGTTTAACTCTGATCGTTAGCATTAACACCACTCCAACCATAGTTTCTGCCTTGTAAACTGTGGCTTGTGCCTTGGTTCCGCCAACTGTTATTTAATTTTTTGGTGTGGTTCATGTAACCACTTAACATTAAATTTTCAGTTAGATTGGCGAAAATATAACAGTGCACCATTTTTTTGTGCGGATTTGGCTAAACTGACTCTAGTTAAGTGGAGTCCTCCACAATTAGTGGAGCTTTTCTAGGTGTTATTGGGAAAATGAGTTGGAGACTCAATTTTTTCCCATTCTAAGTGAATGAAGGGTCTATATAGAATAATTGGAGCATTCTGAAGCCATTGGTGCAGAGAAAAAAACTATTAGAGGCCTATAACTACATGTATTTGCAAAATTTTGAGCATAATGAAAGATGGACATGCCATTGGGAGCTGGACCAACAGATGTAGCCTAAGAGGGGTGAACTGCTTCATCATGCCTACTGTGTAAATGTTATGTGGTAACTTATTTCTCTATTTTTCATTGCTGTTCGGTGTATTTTGTGCTTATTTCATGCTTCTAATTCACTAAAATCATCTATAATTCATGGTTAAAATCCTCAATCCTCAAGAAAAATAATGACACAAGTATGCACATGTTTATAAACTGAAAAGACACTTAGCACAAAAAAACTAATACAGTCCTTTTAGATCATTCTAGGGGAGTTATAAACAACTTTCCCCTTTTTTAGCTAACACGTTGAGTTTTTCTCTCAAGTCATTAAACATAAGATTATTGAACAAATATGACCATAAATAGGCCTATTAACCATAAAAAAAAACTCAAGAGCCAGCTGTTACATTGACCATTTTTAATTTTTACCTCCACGTCTCAAGAAAAAATCCTCAAACCCAGAAACACAACGAAAAATTATAGAAGTGCAGCATTTGGCAGTAGAAGCGTAATGATCTTTGGAAAGAATTTTTGGTGACTTTGAGGGATATTTGTACTTTTATGAAGGATGACACATGTAGCTTAGGATGTATACTGCATTTTTGAAGGTTCAACCCACCAAAAATACATCTCTGGGACACCTAAAAACTGATTAGAGCACAACTACTCCAGAAGCGCATCGAGTGACTCAAAACAATGGCAGAAGGGTGTAAAATAGGTGGTTTTTGAATTTTTTCTGAAAATCCATGAACTGAAAAGTAACCCCAAGTATATTTATAGAATTTAATAACCAAAATACACCTCCACATTATTTTCAATCTTCATTTGGAGCCTCTGGGAAAAAGCGCAGCGAGCACATGCTGTGTTTTTGTGCACTAGTTTTTCCCGTGTGACAAAAAACCAAAAATTTTTCAATTTCTTTCCAAAAGATATTTCATTTTCCATTTTTCTGTCATGCCTTCAAGAAAATAAGGATACATCAACCAATAGATCCATATTAACTCTTTTCTTGAGGTTGGGTAGGTTCTTCTTGAGATTTTTCTTCATGTTCTTAACCCTAATTTTGCAAATAGTGTTTCTAGTGTAGTAGTGCCTTGCCATGTGCCTCTGTATGGCAGTGTCTCTATTTTCCTTCTTCAGTAGATTCTATAGGTATTCATTTACTACCCCAAGCTATAATTACCCATTTTCTTCAACTTCAACAACTATGATTTCATTGATGTCTTTATGGGCTTAAGTAGGTGATGGCTCTTTTCCATGTTTTTCTCTTCTTGCCTCTACTCTTGTTTTTGGCCTTCTTGGCTATACCTAAATGTCTTTGTATTCTAATTTCTACACATCAATTATGGCATTACCCTTATAATTTTCTACTACAACATCTGCTTTGATGGATGATGGATGGTCTCCTTGTGGTTTCCTTTGCAACATTAGGTTTAGTTTGAGCTACCTATTCTCTTGTTGCAAGAAAGCCACCATGAAATTGGCCTTGGCAAGATCGTCTTTGAGCTCCCTGATATGTGCCTATTTATCTTGATGATGTCTTCTGATGGATTATCTTCATGCTTCTCTTCCTCTAGGCCTGCCATTTTAAGTTCAGGAGGTATCTCTTCCTCATGCTACAAAGGTGCATCATTTCTATCTCTAGGCGATTTCTTTCTTGTATCTTCAACCTGCACTTCTTCAATGAAAACATCTTTGGACTGATTTCTAGCTTGAGAACTAGTTTTAGGCCTAGACATATTTTCTATTTCAGGGGAAAACATCAACCTATTACCTCTGCTATAGGTCTTTGAAATTTTTGATCTAGTTTATGTCTTTCTCATTGATGGTTTGTTTGATGATCCAAATTCATGTGGGCTAGCTGATTTTAAGGGAGTGCTTTGACTCTTTGGCTGATTTGAGGCCATAAAAAAAAGAAATTGCCTCCAAGAAGGTCTCCCATGGCATGTTGATCTATGTGAGCTAATGGGGAATTATGAATTTGATCAAAGTTTGATGAAAGTATATTTCCTGATGGTATCTCCCTTTAGTTTGCACTTTCTCAGTCATCTTAACCAGGCTTCTGAACAAGTAGATGGGTATATTTAGTGATTTGATGGAAGTGAAGTGCATAAAAAATCTCATGTGATATTGATACAACCTACTAAACCTGCCTTCAGAAGTGAAATATTTCATAATCATATTCATTAAAGGAGTATATTTATCCAGTAATTTCCTATAAGGGAAAATATGAGAGGGATCTTCCTTATACTGTGGTTTCAGGAATACTTTATAATTTTATATGTCCAAATCCATCTCCTTTAAACCAAATTTCTCCTTGATTATGGATACCAGTGGCTAAAGCTATGACCTCTGTTGATACCAAGAAGTCCATCCCTGCTATTTTTTTGTTGTTCCTCTTAAAATTGGTGGGAAATAGACTAGTGAGCTTACAATGATAGCCCACCTCTTGTACTTTCTCACAAAACCCTAGGCATCCTACTTGTCCAAATAACCTCTTGATGAACTCTGAAGCATTGATTTTCTGCATATGATTTGGCTCATAGCTTGAGACCTATCCCACCTTGCTGTATTTATTATTTTTCACTTGCATTTCTACTGTTTTTTCTTGTTTGAAAACCCTAGTTTGATAGGGGAAAGGGTATGGGTTTAGGGCTGCAAAACAGGGAAAACAAAGAAGCTAGTTTAGGGAGGGAAATGGGGGGGATAAGAGTTAAGGAAAATTATAGGAAAAATTTGTGGGGTAAGGGTAGATTTTAGGAATTCAAGGGTAGTGAAATTTCTTAGAATGCATGAGGGAATAAGGGGAAAAAATTAAAAACATAGGGAAAACCCAGAAAAACAACAAAGCGTAGCAAGGGCTTGGGTTTTTAGGGAAAAATGATGAGATGAGGAAAATAAGTATGGGAAATGGTTGGGGAGATTTTATTAGGTGTATAAAAGGGTAGTTAGGGTAAAAAACTAGGGGATTAATCCTTGGAATGAAGCAAATACCAAAAAAACTTGAAAATGCAGCATAAACACCGAAAATAACCCTAGTCTAGGAGGATTTAATCAATTTGCTAGAGAAATTTTCCTGAAGGAAGGGTGTGTGAGAGCTTCACTTACTTGTTTGAAGATGCCTAAAAAAATGAAACAAAGTTTGTATCTGTGCTTTCCCTCCTTATATCTCCCAAACAAAATTGCAACACCCTCCAGAAATGTAGCATAAATGCAACAACTTGATGAATGGAGCAATTTGATGATGGATTTTGACCTTATGATGGCTGTGGCAAGTTTTGGAGTGCAAGAGAGGAGCTATTGAAAAATTGGAAGGATGGAATGAAGTTTTGAAAGACCTTGATGTCCCTTTATAACTCAAAAAATTGATTTTGGTGGAGTGACATCATGTACTTGAGAGAATGATTTTTGAATGATTTGACATGCAACATAATTTCTTCAAGTGGAAATGTCACCTTTTATTTTTAATTTATTCCCTAATTTTCTAACTCCCATGATGGTGACCCAAATGATGGACATGACTCCATTTTGTCTTTTTATGGTTGAAATTATGATGACAATCAAATTAAAAACCTAGACCATGATCTATATTATGGCAACACATTAACTCTTTTGAGGACCTAGGACACCTAAATATTGACATTACCATGACGAGTGATGATGGCTATGAGCAAGTGGAAGGAATAGCACTGACCTAGAAAATAACCAATGACCATATGACAACATAGAGATATCAAATTTATTTGATTTATTTTTGAAATTATAACCATTTGAACCTAAGACCTTATGAATCACATGGAAAGAGTGCATTTGATCACTGGTGACTCATAGACACTAACAGACTGGATCCTATTATAGCCCTTCGATACTGGATTTCATCTCCAGATAGTTGTGGCTACCAGATTTTTTTTTCACCCTAACTGCTTTCTGATCTCTTTTAGAGTATTTTTGGCTTTTTAGGTGTGTTATGTTTTTTTACTGAGACTATTAAAATACATAACTTGATAAAATTTTGTAAAATATATTCACCGTGGCTATCCCAGGTTATCGTTGTCTGTCTTGACACCTGCAGGGCCTTCCTCCTCTTTCTGTAGAGGAATTTATGTGTGAATCAGATTCCCTCACTACTCAAGGGAGTCAGTATCTAGTTTCAAACCCTGAATCACACCAATACTGACCTAAAGCATATTTTTCCTAAGGACCATTCTACTGAAGGTCTAATACCTCCTTGTAATCCTCTACTCATAGATCCTCTTGGGCCTATCTTGGTTCAGGAAACACCCTTACTTTCATTGTCTTTGTTAGTTTCCCCTTTGAACATACAAATGAATGGTGGCAAGTCATGGTATTTTTTGGGCACCTTTTCTCCACTGCCATTCAACTCGTCTGTCTCAAGTTCCACACTTTTTGGGGTTATCCTACTATACAACATATGGTTCATTTGGGAACAAAAAATACACCCATTTGGGGTAGTGCTAAACATTCTATTTCCTCCATTTCCATTACTCCTTTTGTGTAAGCTCTTGGTGTTCCTAGTTTGACAACCTTCAATTTTTTTTTTTGGTTGGAATCCATTGCTTGGTTCAACTGCCCCACCACTACAGAGTGGGGGAAATGTTTCAAGTACTTACCCACCCACTGGGGGCATTCTTGCACCCATGCAATCTATGCTACAACAAGGTCCATCTTTGATTGATTATTCTCCTATCGGTGGTTAACCCATTGGTGGTGGTCCCATACCTAACACGTCCTATGTTTCTAATGGCGTCCCATTCCCTATACCTACTTCATCTCCTTAAGGCCTCCCAACTCAACCATCTGCATGTGTTGGAGGCAATCTCTATCATGTGAGAAACCCGTTAGCTGGTAGCCTTCCTTAGGCTAGGGGCATGCCTTATGGGTCATAACTCTACACGACTCCACTGCTACCTCATGGAAACTACTATCCATCAAAATCTATGTACCCTACTGGAAATCCATTGATGGGAGGACCTCCCAGTCCCTCTAGTCATTCTGATCTTCCTTGGTCTCATTCGCCTGCAACTACTCCATTTCCTTTCTCAGCTACAATGGGAATATCAGATCTATGCAAGTTGAAAAATGATCCCATAAACCACAAATTGCTATGGCCTCTAACCCCACAAAATTTTTGCAGACCTTCCTAAGTTTAAAGGAAAGCAGGAAGCTCGAGCATTCCTTTTATGGTATTTTTCTTGCTCATTAATCTAAAAAAACTAGAGTTTAATTCTTTAGTCTCATTAAAATTACACGAAGAAGGCCAAGAATTATTTTTAGGGACTTTTGCTTGCCCATAAAACTAAAAAAACCTCGAGTTACCTTATTCAGGCTTGTAAAACTCCTACAAAGAATATTTGAGTGATTATTTTTCTCTCTTTTTCTCACTCATTAAACTAAAAAATATACTACGAGTTTTATTTTTTTGACTCATTTAAAAAATTTTAAAAATATTATTGAGTTTACTTCATCCCCTCATACTCATAAAAAAATTAGGAAGATGTCCATTGAGCATAGGTTTCTCACTTTATCCAAACTCAATGGAATATTTATGGAAAAGGAAATGTTTTGGGTATAATATTAACCCTTTTTCGCACCCGGTCATCAACCATGATAAATATACCCCCTTAGAGTCATCTTTAAGATATTTTTAGACTCTCTAAACATGAAAAGAGCGTCAATTTTATCCTTTTTGGACTCGTTAAACCTAAGTATATTGGGAAAAATTTGGACGAAAGAACAATCATTACTATTTATATTGGTAAGATGTTTTATGGAAACAGAGGCTACAATCCATCCCTTGAACATGGAACCTATCCAACATATTCCTCTTTTTTTAGATTCTCTTTGAGCCCTACCATCTTATGATATTAACCTTGATACCATGATGTCCCTCCATTCTTGTATCCTAACACTCTTTGATTTTCTTGAGTCTAAGCTGCCTGGTATTTTTGGTGTCATGCCTTCTATTGTTTAAGGGATTTTCTACTATATGTTGACCTTATCAACCACTATATCATGTGTCCATTTGACCTGATTCAGTTCACCTTGTTGTTACAAATCACTGCAAAATAAATCACTTTTTTACCATTTCATGTCGATTAATGTGGGACTCCCACCTTTGACAGATCCCTTCCTATTGAATTCAAAAAATTATTTTGGAAGTGGGTTGAGAAACACCACAATGACCAAGAGTTTTAATTCCTTAGTGGCAGGTTTACATGTGTTTTATTGGGGGTTTTCATTATTGGCTCCCACTTGAATGATTCTATGAGTGTTAAAATTCAACTCATTCATTGACACTCGCTAGATTGTAATGAGCATCTTGGAGACCACATACTTATCGGTGGCCATACTCACGTATGTTAATGATTTTCATTATTGACTGGTAATTAGATGAATTATCACATGTTTGACATCAAATCATTTATTCACATGTGTAGAATTATGCTATTTCGTGATAGTGACGAAGACCTTGGGAAGATGCTTACGTCACTTAGATTTGTTTCCTCTCCCAAGATGCGTATTTTATTCTGGAGACAACTTATCTCAGTTTGACTACACTACGACAAAGTTCCACATTGTACTTTCTAGTAGACATGATCTCTCATCTTCTACATGGATCCACAATGTATTGTTTTAGCTACTGAGCATGGAATGCACGAATAAGGACATAATTTATATGTGACATATGTTTTATGTTATTTGGATGCCTCCTTCCGTTACAAAACTATGAAACTCTCTCTCCTTGGTTGTTTTATGAAGTATTTAGTCCATCTCCTTCTTCTCTGACCTCACACTTTAGAGGGCATCTGTTATACATGAAAATACCTCCTCACCGGCTCAAAGGAGAATATTATGTTGTTGGTTGAAATACACCCCTTTTTCTAGCCTATATAAGAATATAACACGAATTCTGTACCATGAGGACAACATTATCCTAGTCTATAACACTTTTTCCCATTCATCTAACTTGTGTTACCAAAATGATCACTCATTCATGAGGCAAAAAGCTCAAGTTAACTAAAATTTTAAACTTTTGTTCACTTTGAGAAACTCATATGGTGGAATGTGATCTCTTTATCCTCATATTTAGTTTTTTTCTAAAGAAGAAAAGCATACAAAAGTGGGAAAGAGTCATAAATCATCTGGAATATTTTTCCTAAGTATAAAAACTCTGAAAAGTGGATAAATCCATTTATAATTGAGGAAAAATTATTCACCCAAAATATTTTTCCCAAATTGAACTGTTAGCGCTCGAATCTGCCTCAGGCTGAGGAAGGCAAAACTCGAGGCAACATCAAACCAAGCTCAGCCTCGTAGCTAGCCCTACGAGGACAGGAGAGGGCTCTCTCCGTCAATCTCGATAAAATGAGCAATAGGGTGCGAGATGACTTAAAATGGGAACTGATTTTAGGCTAGTAAAGAGATAGGTATGTTTGATTTTGATTTTTGGGTTTTCGTTGGAGAAATGGGAAAAACAAATTTTGGGTCCGAGGATAAGGTCAGGCCTTTGCAGAATTCGAGTTGGGGCGAGGTAGGTGAATGTCTTGATGCTTTAGATTGGATATGTGGATGGATCAGAACGAACAGGAGCTGAAAAGGGCAAGGATGAACATGGATCCTTTTCAAAGAGTGGAAAACATGAAAAACTAAATGAATTCAAAGGTAGAGCACTGTGAATAATGGATTCAACCTCATCTACTCATTCATTTAATTTAAGAAGCATGAGTGAGAAATGGCATACATTAAACATGAAGAACTTACAGTAAACAAAGAGAAAAAACCATCAAGAAAAGAACACCACAAGAATCCCAACAGGTGCCGCAAAACCTCTGATCTTTCCTTAGCCAAAATATGAATGAAATGTAAAACATTACAAGCTACATATGAAACATAAGAAAAGACAAAATGTTAAATCCACACCACAAGAATCTCAGGAAACAGAGCTGTATTTCTTCATTAAATCCCTGTCAAAAACTGTACAATGAAACACTCTGTTCTTCACCACCATCTCTCAGAACTCTCTCCAAACAGTCGAAAACATATAGAACTAAATGAATTCAAAGGCAGAGCACTGTGAATAATGGATTCAACCTCATCTACTCATTCATTTAATTTAAGAAGCATGAGTGAGAAATGGCATACATTAAACATGAAGAACTTACAGTAAACAAAGAGAAAACACCATCAAGAACAGAACACCACAAGAATCCCAACATGTGCCGCAATACCTCTGATCTTTCCTTAGCCAAAATATGAAAAAATATGTACAATGGTGCCAAAAGTCTCCCAAGAGTCCAACCTCTCCAACCTCTAGAATGTCTCAGAAATTACAATATATAGATCACTCTAACCCCTCCCCACACCTCTAGGGGTCGAAATCCTCCTTCTAGGAGCAGTTCCAACAAATTCTAATCAAGGAGCTAAAATCTAGGCAGCTAACAACTTGCCTCTAAAAGAGTGGAAACTGATTCATTTACATGATTTTCACTTTTTTGAGAGTGAATCTTCTAGAATAAGTAAAAATAAGCCAAAGTTACATGTCAACCATCAATTTACATCATGAAAACCCAAAAATTTCATCCACAAGCAAAACTGGTCCCAACTGGCCGAAATTCTGAGCTGGAAGTTGAAAATTCAGCCAAAAATTTAAGTGGGTAGCGCCCCTGAAACAAGTGGGTTGCGCGCCTTTCAACCTGATTTTTAAGTACTTTACAACATCCAAATTGAGCTCATGATAGCTCGTTGGAAAGCCCTGGATGTTGGCTATCCAACCCAAGTGGAATTTCCCAATTTGGATCTCATTTGACCCTCCAAAAATTCATTCTCCCAGAAGTACTTCCTGCTGATGCAAAAGGTGGCAGCAAGGTGGTTTTCATGGTGTTTTTGAGCTTTTTGACCATCCAGAATCTGATGAAATGCTTTGGAAATGCCTGAGGATGCATAACTTACCATGAAAAATCCAAAAATGCAAAAATTTCCTTCAGCAAGTGTCCCAAAAAAAAGTGAGCATATGAGTGCGCTACCCGCTTAACTGAAAAACCTATTTTTAGACCAAAATATTTCAAAATGACAAAATTTTCTCCGAATTTGCTCAAATTCGGAGCGAAGATCCTCCATCATGTATCTTTCCCAGCCAACGAATCATCGGCCAAAATCCGGAATGGATCAGGCCTTTTCCGCCGTTTTAGTGCTCTCCTGGTGCATGCAGTTCCTGTGGTGAAAACACTGTCTCGGTTGTATGTGTCGGTCTCTATCATGGTGTCACAATATGTATGAAAGTATACTGATATGGTTATGACGAAAACAAGAGTTTTGTGTATGCTCCAATGTCAGATGTGTCACATATATGTCAAGGTGCTATAGGAAATATCACAATGGGAAAAGGACTGTCACAAGGAATTTGAATGGAAAATAGCCACTCTTTGACTACATGGGGATTTGACACATGAATAGGAATGAGTGTAGTGTAGGTCAATAGAAATAGCCCTTGCAACGTTTGAAAATGTCAATGGAGGATGTGGACAAGTGAAAATGGGACTATGTCATAACATGAATGATGAATAGTGTGAAAATGACAATGGCAATAACAATGAGAGCAGTGATGTAATGGCAATGAGAGAGCGTGAGGCTGAGGTAAATAATGAGCAGGGACACCACAGACAGTAGAGGCATGAGCATATATATCAACAACACAACCTTGGAAATCCTTCACAAGACTATCAACATGTCTTTCAAAACCCTAAGAAATGAATTTGCAATGAACATAGGTTTCACGTTTCTCCACATCAAACATTTGTTTCTCCACTTTCAAAACACCATAATCATGTCCAAAAATCACTGAGCAATGTTTAAAAACCTACTTGCAAGTTGTTGGAGTCGACTTGAATCAAAACTGGGCATAAAACACAATTTTCTGGGCTCTGTTGTTTAAGTGGGTAGCGCCCGCTCAAGTGGGTAGCACCCGTTCAATTTTACACTGGCTGTGGCGCTCAAGTGGGTCGCGCCCCTCAAGTGGGTAGCGCCCGCTCAAGTGGGTCGCGCGCACTTTTCTATGAGTAGCTACATAGTGCATTTTGTAGGAAGCTTTTGGAGGCCTTCCTGGTGTCCAAATTGGGCGTGTGATAGCTCGTTGGAAATATATTGGAGTCTAATTTCCAACACAAGTGGAATTATGCAATTTGGATTTCATTTACCCTGTCAAAAATCAAATCTCCCAAAACTAGTCAAAATGAGCAGAATGAGGCTGCCTCAAGGCAGAGCGCTGTTGCAGTCAACTTTTGAAGGTCTTCCTCAACTCCAAATTGAGCTCATGATAGCTCATTGGAAATATATTTTTGTCTAGTTATCCTTTGACTCATCAAGCAAGTCATTTAGCCAACCATGCTAGGAGAAATATTTATTTTCCCAAGGTCACTTCAGAGGTGCATTCAATTCTCCTGAGGCAACGGTATTTTTGACATTTCTATAAAACCATGATACCTGTGTAAAAAGTGAAAGAGGTTTTTATTCCTTGGCATGTTTTGAAAAAAAACCTCTCTTAGTTTTCCAAAATTCATCTTTTATTTCTCTGAAACATCTTTTGAGTGAAACTTATCCCGATGTGTGAAACAAGGGATTTTGTCGAAATGAAGCGAAATGAAGGGGATAAGGGGCTTCTAAATTCTTGGGGAAATTTTGGGAAGTAGGGAGGGATGTTAGGAAGTAGAGGAAAGTGGAATCTCAGAGATTGAGTGAGGGGAAGGGGTCCAAAAGGGCAAAACACAGGCCTAGCCTAGAAAATTGCCAAGTTGTGGCAAGAAACTAGGGTTTGTGGAAAAATGAGGAATTTGGGGATCTCAGTGATGGGAAGTGTTTAATAAGGTACATTAATGATAGGGGAAGGTGTATGAACATCAGGATACAAGTTTTTCTAATTATTTGACCATCCAAGAGAAATTACCTCCAAAACCCTAGAAGAGGGAAATGGACCTTACCTAGGCACAACTGAAGCATGAACAAGGTGTAAAATGAGTCAATGGAACTTGACATGATGATGAAAACCCTTTGAATGATGATACACTCAGCTGAATGGTGACATGGACTGACATTTGGAAAAATTTGAAAAGAGTGAAAACAAACCCTAGACCTAATGCCTAGTGACCAAATTTTGCTTGAAGACTCATTGAAATGACAAAATTTGACCTTGACACCTTAAAATCACTTTGTAAGAGCATGTTTGATCACTGGAGGAAGGCTGCAAAGGCTGACACTAACATGAACCAAGGAGGAATTTTGGAATCTTCATAGCCTTCACTTTCCTATATATTGAAGGCTTATCCATTGAGAAAGGGATGTGAATTCTTGTATTGTTAATCTAACTTGAGAGGGAGAGTTTTGGAACTAGGAGATGGAGGAGGTGATGCTACAACTACATTCGATGGTTGTAAATTTCCTTCAGCTCCTCAGTTAATATAGATCGTTTGTTCTTGTTTCCATATACTACTGTTCATTGTTCATTTATTATGTCTAACCAATGAATGTTTGGAAGTTTTGATTATACATTATTTTTTCAATAATGTTTAGATGTTTCTTATAGTTTTTATTATCAAGATATTATGCTGTGATGGTTTTCTTGTTCTCTCTTTATGTGTAGGAACAGGTTTTGGATCTAGCTTGGAGCGCTCCCTAGCTACACTGAAAACTCCAACAAGCCTGCATGAGAGGACTCACACGATTATCCTTCACTTCTCTTCTTAATCAATTCTTTACTTCTAGCCTCACTAAAAGAGTTAAACCTTGGAAAAACCTTCCCTTACTCGGTATGCCCTAGGTTTCTGGAACCTAAGAGGGTTTTAATTTTTGTCCTCCTAAGCATTAAATCATATAATACTCACACAAAAATATTAACAAGGGAATGTGTGTTTGATTTCATTTAGAATCTATAGTCTACGAGGTAGGATTGAATTTATTGATAAACGAGAGTTCATTGTTTTAAATCAGTTAAAAATTCAAACCCTACAACTTGAAAAACCACATAATGGTGATGGTAAC
Organism: Pinus albicaulis; assembly: GCA_034641835.2. Classification (NCBI taxonomy): domain Eukaryota; kingdom Viridiplantae; phylum Streptophyta; class Pinopsida; order Pinales; family Pinaceae; genus Pinus; species Pinus albicaulis. The sequence continues at coordinate 452,598,721 of CM076577.1, forward strand.
CTATTTAGTGGTAAGGTCATTGTTAATGTAGAAAGAACTAGATGGACAAAGATGAAACTAGATGATAACCATCAAAATACAATTTAGAGTGAAAACCTATACCATTTTCAATGGACAAGATTTATGTAGGTTAGAGATATAAGCATTGGACCCATTCAATTCATCATAAGAAGGTTGGGAATTGAAATATCACTCTACAAACAAGAGATTCCATATGCTTTTGTTGAGATAGATACATGGTACAATGACTTGAAAACCTTTTGTAACATAATATTCCTCCCAACCATATAAATTCAAATCAAATGAGAGCACTAAGGCTTAGATAATATTTGTACCATATTCTTAATGACACCTTGTATAGAAACAAATATGATGGTTTATTTCTTACATGTCTTAAGAAGCACGACATTGACAAATTTCTCAATGAAATCCATGATGGAAAAGGGACATTTTATAAATGAGTAAAAAAATCACAAGATTCTTAGAGCCAATTATTATTGGAGAAAAACAATCAAGAATGCACTTGCATATGTATAGAAGTGTAAGATACCCATAAGTTCTTTGGAAGGGACATGAATCCAGCCATTCCTTTGCAACCTCTAACCATTGAATAATATTTGGAATAGTCATGTTTGGATATCATTGATTAGAAAAATCCAAATTTATCTAGGTAGCATAATGCATGACCAAAAAAAAAAATTTCACATGATAGATCAAGTATATACCACCCATTAAAGTAAACAAGGAAGCTATTATCAAATTTCTTGACCATCCTCCAATTACCAAGCTTAGCATGAAATCGACACTTGTTTTTTAGAATGATACTTAATTCCCGCCTTAAAGTTGAATTATTTTGCTTTAAATAAGGGGATCATTTTACATCATTTATCTAAATATTACTCTAAATATAATATATTAGTTGATTCAACTAACATAAACCTAATCCACATTCTAAAAATAATTGTAGTTGATCACCATAGGAATTGGAATAATGCCTTATTAAGTGATCTATGGGTTGACATAATGACCTCCAAGGCCTCTCTAGGAGAATCCTTACTTCCCAATCTCTATAAAATAAGTCATTCTCCAATATATTATTTCCATATTTCTAATTACCGTAGGAATCACGTGGAAAAATCACTTATTCATCTAGATGAGGGGTGATACCCTCCTCAAACTAGAAGAATAAAGGCAGAAGGAAAAGAAAAAAAATATTTTACATCAACAAAATGTCAAGAGATGGTTTGATAAGAAATATATAGGAGAAAATGGCTTCTAGGTGGGGGTATAATTTTAAAATGGGATAAGCCACACTAATAGATGGGTAAGCATTCTAATTTATAGAAACAATGAATTGGCCCTTATCTAGTGGTTGAAAATCTTGGGCTAGATGCTTATAAACTACAAAACCTAGAACAAAAAGAAATACTACCTCCTGTCAATGATAAAATTTTGAAAATATACTTTAGTTAGATGCCTCCTAGGCAATTAGCTTGCATATAAGTAGAAATTTTTTTGTTTTGTTTTATTTTCAAAATTTTCATTTTATACTTTATATACTTCCTTTTCTATCATTTAGAATGATTGTATTTTTTGTTTCAATTTTAATCTTGGTTATTTGATCATTAATTTTACTTAGTTAATTTATTTCATATATGTTTCCTTTTTCAAAAATTTCTCGAAAATTATTGAGAGTGCATTACAAGTGCTTTGGTTTATTTAGGACCCTTGAGCGAAGTTGGTTGAGATCATGTAACTCTACTCTAATCCCAATGGATAGAAAATTAGTCGATAAAATTCTCTTTAATATATTCCTCTATTTGGTATCTATGCTATAAGCTCAGTGGTAGGACACTACTTGAGAAATACATGGTGATGAATAGCTCTAGTTTGGTTTTGCGAAGCTTACAAAATTTCTCCAAGGCTCCATCCACTTACATAACGTTGGATAATGTTTTACTTAGAGGTTGATGTTGTTCCCAAGGTTATACATACAAGTAATATGATTATTATCAAGTTAGGTATATATAAAATTATTCTTAGACCACATGTATCATCCCACACACCTTTAATGGGTTAGTAAGATCCCCCATTCATCTCTTTCTCAAAATAAAATCAAAAGGTAAAATATTGGGAAAGAAATTTCAGATCATGTGGGACATGCAAGTATCTATACCAAGGCTATGGATGTTCATTGGCAGGGAGCACAACCTATGATACAAGGGTGAATCCATAGATGCTATAGATGTGCTTGTCGATACTGAAGAAATAAGAGAATATGCATACAATAGTTTGAAAATTTCAACACCCCTTTTATGTAGCAACGTTGTGACAATACACTTGATATTTGAGGAGAAAAAAAATTACGGATATAAATTCATATTTTGACCTTGTAGTTATGATTAGTAAGTTTATCAAGTTGGAATTGAGTTCTCATCCAACTGATTTACAATACAAGTCCTAGGGGGAATCCATTGAACTAAAGTGCATATTCTTCACAAAAGAGGAACTTTTGTCCTACTAGAAATTTTGATTATCTAAAATCTTAGTTGTAGAGATTCATGGTTTCATGCAATGTGTCACCGTTTGTTGAGCAAGCAACAACTTCCTCATACCTTTTTTTATTTTATCACATGATAAAGACAAAAAGAGGATTGGGCTCTTCCTTTTTTTCCCTTGATTCTCATAATACTAGTAAATGAAGCTTCATATCATAACCTAGAAAAAGTTCACTTTGAGAAAGTCCCAAACTCTTTTAAGATTCCATCAAGTTCTCAAAATTTATTTTCAAACCTTGGATCTAAATTTTCTTGAGAAAATTAATCTTATTGTATTTTTTAAACTTTGTTAGATGATGCCATATCACATTTTTAATAAATTTTTTTGTTTGCAACACAATGTAATAAAAACCTAGTTAGGTGTTACACAATGCAATGCAAAAAAATTTGATGCATGCAATGCAAAATACTCTGGAAAATAAAAAGACTTAGAATTTTTTTGAGAAGTTTCAACATATCACAATGTTTTAATGTTTTATAGGGACATTTGATCAGGTGATCATGTCCTAAGTTGAAAAAATGCTCAAAAATGGAATTGCTAAGAATTGGTTGAAACCTGAACGAATGGATAGGCCTCATCGCTGCAATTCTGGCGCCATGAATGGCTCTCAAATCGGACGTCATATGTGAAAGTTATGCAGGTTTGAAATTTTCAGTAACCTTCAAAAATCCAGTTTGACCAGGGTTGACTTTGACTTTGAAAAATATTTAAAAAAGAATGTTCCTTGGAATATTGCAGGAATATTCCCCAAAATATTCCATGGAATATTCCATCAGGACGAATCAGAAATCGATATGTGGCACATTTTGATTAGTTCATTGGTTGACTATGTAATATTTCGGCCAATCAGCGGGTGCCACGTGGCAAGCCCGTAGGCCGCCACGTGGCCCCTAGGCTTTGGAAATAATTGGTATGGCATATTCAATTTTTTGTAAGTTCGTGAGGTTCAAACCCTAGAACTCACCTCCACAAACTCCAATGCCTTACCAATCCGCCTATTCCAAAGTTCTTAACAAACAAGGGTGGCGGGCTTTACTTATGTTTTGAAAATTGTATGGGCGGTGGCAAATGGGGGCCAACCCCTAAGGGCCAGCCCCCACATCAACAGACTCCATGCGAACATATGGTGGAGACTGGGGGGCTACACATTGGTCGTCAATATTTCTTTTATTGCCACCTCCATGTGTTTATTTAAACGTTTAATGCGACTGTTTTGGGTAACGATTTATGTGGCAGATTAAACGAAGGGTGTGGTGGTGGTCATGTGACTGCCCATACCCCCGACATTAAATGTAAATTCTAATGGTTCCGTTGAATCTGGAGGGCGCACCCAGATTTTGTGCCTTTCCCCAAAAATAACTCCAATTAACTGCAGTTAGCCCATTTTTGGTGGGTTTTTACTTGACATTGGGAAAAATCTTGTTTTAATGATAAATTCTCCAATATTGAGCCAATTTGGACGAAATTTTGGTCAATTTTGGGTATTCTGAACATTTTGGAGCCATTGGAATAGGTTTCAGAGCCAATAGAGGTGTTTTTCAGCCATTTTTACTTCAGGGAAGCTTGGAGAGCCATGAGGGCCATGAGGGAAATGGAGTTGCACTGGGCTACACTTCACTATTTGAGGTTAGATAAAATCCATAATTAGCGTATTTTTGTCTTTTAAACTCATTTTCACAGCTGTTTCAGCTTTTTTAGGCTTCCTTCTCAATGTAAAACCAATTTTAGCATCATAATATAGCAAGGACATGCTCATTGGGAGCCTTGGACCCGACAGATGTAGCCCAGGAGGGGTGAACTGCCTCATCATGTTGCTGTGTTGTTATGGTGAAGTTATTATGCTATGTATTTCAGATTCAAGATGTTAAACAGTAATTTTAATTAACATTCCCTCACACATAAACTCAAAAAAAGTTACCAAAAATATTTTGTTTAATTTGCAAGACATGTCAAACCCTTTGCACACTTAATTAAATGGAAATGAATACTTTGAAAAATAGATACAAATAGTTTAATTTTTAGATAAGATGGTATCAAAGCTTAGGATTTGAGTATTAAGAGTTAGAGTTTTACTTGGCATTTGTTTTGTGCAAAGATATAGTTGATTGTTTGCAAGTTTTGATGCTTACTACGCTTAAACTAAAGAGGGGTGAAGGACACTTCGTTAGTGCACAAGGTAATCCACAACCAAGAAGGGCTAGAGAGCCACCTCCAAGAGCCATAGAAGTAGCTTCAAGCATGTCTTCAAGAGAGGGAGAAGCTCCTAAAGATATGGATCCCAAAGAAGAAGAACAAGTATTCCGAAAAGATTTCCTAGACATGACAGAGATGGTGAGGATACTCTACCAAGAAAGGAATGATAGGCTTGTTGGAGAAGATTCTAAACATCAGAAAGAAGGAGAGGGCTCTTCAGGATGAAAGAAAAGTGATGACAAGTCAAAGAAAGGACACGGAGGAAATGGTGATCCACCATCCCCATCTTCATCCTCTTCCTCTACATCGTCATCCTCAACTTCGGTGAATCAATCTCACAAGTCTAAAACTACTAGTAAAATTCCATTTTTAAAGCTTGATGTAAAATTTGAGTTCCTATGTTTAACAGTGAAGTCAATGCAGAGAAACTTGACAATTGGATAAGATAGTTGGAAGTTTTCTTGAGGATACAAAACCTTCATGAATATGACACCAAGATTCAGTTAGCCTCTTTAATAATGGAAGGAGCAACATTGGTATGGTGGGAAGCCAAGACCAAGGATGAAATTAAAAAGCATGGTAAGATCACTTTATCATGGGCTGAATTTATTTATGCAATTAAGCATCAATTTTATCCATTAGCTCATTTACAAAAGGCTATCATGAATTGGAAAAGTTTTAGACAACTTAAAGGAAAAATGTTCAAGATTACACTCAAGAGATTAGAAGAAGGGCTTTACTACTTGGAATTGATTTTCATAGTCAAGATACCTTGCTGAAACATATAGGTGGTTTACACACTTATCTTATACATACTATCCTTATGTTCAATCTTACTAGTCTAGACGAAGTTTGTGTACAAGCTACACATTTAGAGGCTAGAGGGAAACAATCTTTTGATGGGAATATGGATAGTGAATTTAAAGGCAAAGGGAGGAAAATAAATTGAAACTCTAGGAAAGAAAAAGGAAAGTTCTTTTGTAAAAAAATTTCCAAGGCAAGCCACGATGAAGACCATTTCTGGAAGCTTCATCCGGAGCTGAAACAAGAGAAATTTAAAAACAAATATAAGGCGAAAGAAAAGTGAAAATTGTTGCAACTGTTGAACAAGACTTAGGGTCTGAATCAGGTGAAGAAACTAAAAGCATAGCCATGGTACTAAGGAACATAAAGGGAAAATATATTGTTAAGGAAAAAAATCCCAGTTCTAGCACTTTAAACTGTCACATAGAAGCTCAAAATGAAAAGAGGAGGATAGAGCTATTTCATATAAGGATAATATCAAATCACACAAAGATAGACACACTATTTGATAGTGGGTCTCAAGAAAATCTCATCTCAGAAGACTTAGTCAAGAAGTTGAAACTTGACACCATACCTCATCCAAAGCCATATCCACTTGGATGGATTTGCAAGGATGCTAATTTACAAGTCTCAAGAAAGTGCATGTTGCGCTTCGCCATAACAACTCATTATGTTGATTTGGTTGAACTAGATGTGGTACCGCTTGAAATTACAGGTGTGGTGTTGGGTAGTCCGTATTTATATGACAGAAAAGTGATCCTCCATCACCATGAGAAAAAGTACCATTTGTTCAAGGATGGGAAAGAATTTATTGTGAGAGCACATCGGAAGAAGCTAGAATCGTCTTTAGTGAATGCAGGGAAATTGAAAAGGCTTGTCAATGCAAGTAAAAATATGACTTTGTTGATGGTTAAGAAAAAATATTTTGTACATATCCTTTTCATGTTATTGCTGATGTAAATAATGATATGTTTCAGTTTGAAAGTAGGTCGTCTTTGGAAAAAGATGTTGCAGAAAATGCCTTTGGTGTCGATCAGTGCAGAGAACAAAGTGTCGGTGCAAGGTGGTACAAGTATAAAAAAAATGGAAAAGCATGCAAGTAAAGAGGGCACAAAGTTTAGCATGGGTCAATGTTGGTTTTAGAATGGCAAATTGGTATGGCGAGAAAACTTGGTCGGGATATGACGCAAGTGCATGGCTCATTTGTCAAAAATTCACCATGAGGATAGTTGGCAAGGTGAATCTTATTTTCAGTCTCCTTTGAAGTTAGACCATTGTAGAAACAATATGTATTCTGTAAATTATAGTTGTTGTTCTTCAAAATTAAAAAAATTGCATCATGACTCAGTCAATGTTAGCAACAGTCGGTCAATAGATTCAAGGAAGAATTTGTCTTTTTATGAGAAGCTCAATTTGATGAAGTCAGGAAGATTTCAGTGGTTCAAGGTTGGAAGAGTGGAGAATCAGTCTCCTCAGCTTCAGTTTCTGTAAATCAGAGAGCTTTTGGGGTCCAAAAGCTTCCCATTTGGGAGGTGTGATCACGTGATCATGTCCTAAGTTGAAAAATGCTCAAAAATGGAATTTCTCAGAATTGGTTGAAACCTAAACGAACGGATAGGCCTCGTCGCTACGATTCTGTCGACATGAACGACACTCAAATCCGATGTCGTATGTGAAAGTTATGCAGGTTTGAAATTTTTAGTAACCTCAAAATCCAGTTTGACCAGGGTTGACTTTGACTTCAGAAAATATTAAAAAGAGAATATTCCTTGGAATATTTCGAGAATATTCCTCAAAATATTCCCTAGAATATTCCATGGAATATTTCGTTTGGATGAATCAGAAATATACATGTGGGACATTTTGATTAGCTCATTAGTTGACTGTGTAATATTTCGGCCAATCAGTGGGTGCCACGTGGTAAGCCCGCAGGCTGCCACGTGGGCCCCAAGCCGTGGAAAGAATTGGTATGGCATATTAAAATTTTTGTAAGTCCGCGAGGTTCGAACCTCATACCTCACCGCCACAAATGCTAATGCCTTACTAATCTAACTATTCCAAAGTTCTTAACAAACAAGGGTGGTGGGCTTTACTTATGTTTTGAAAATTGTATGGGCGGAGGAAAATGGGGGCCAGCCTCCACATCAACAGACTCCATGTGACCATATGGTGGAGACCGGGGGGCTACACACCGGCGGTCATGATTTCTGTTAGTGCCACCTCCATGTGTTTATTTAAATGTTTAATGCGACCGTTTTGGGTAACGGTTTATGTGGCAGATTAAATGAAGGGTGTGAAGGTAGTCATGTGATCACCCATACCCCTGACATTAAATGTCAATTCTAACAGTTTCTCTGAATCTGGATGGCGCGCCTAGATTTGGTGCCTTTCCCCAAAAATAACTCTAGTTAACTACAATTAGCCCATTTTTGGTGGGTTTTTACTTGACATTGGGCAGAATCTTGTTTTAGTGATAAATTCTCCAATATTGAGCCAATTTGGACAAAATTTTGGTCAATTTTAGGTATTATGAGCATTTTGGAGCCATTGGAATAGGTTGCAGAGCCAACAAAGGCATTTTTCAGTCATTTTTTCTTCAGGGAAGCTTGGAGAGCCATCAGGGCCATGATGTTGGGTATGTGTTATATTATTTCCACAGCTTATCATGCGTGGGGTGCAATGAGGGGGTCGGGGCAGTGCCCCGACAAAATTTTTTGTCATTAATTCTGGTGGGCAATCCGCACCCATGGTTTTGTGCCTGGTTTTGCACATGGTTTTGGGGTACGATGGTTTTTCGGCCCGTGGTATTTTGTAGATCCGATCAAGGGAACTACGATTATGATCTAATCTAGGGTTAATGGATTAGGGTTTATGTATGCTTCGGCATGTATATATATGTGTTGTAACACTAAAAGGAATATAATGAAATATCAAGCTGGTCGTCTTGATTTTGGATCTAGGGGAAAATATATGTGTTTATCTATTATATGTTTTATGCTCTCGCTATTGTTTATTTTTTGTTATAAGATTCGTGTGTAGATAATTTTTGTTCAGGGTTAAAACCTACATTTGGTATCAGAGCTGTTTCGGCTTCAAGGGGATGCCTTTGCTGCTAAGGGTTTTTTTCTCGAGCCTGAGGTAGACCCTGTTCAGTGGGAGATCTGCGGGATTGATTCTTGCGGTGAAAGAAGATGGCAAGCAACGAAAAGATAGAGATCGAGAAATTTAATGGTCAGAGTTTTGAGTTGTGGAAGCTCAAGATGGAGGATCTGCTAGTGGATAAAGATCAGTGGATCACGGTAGATCCAGGTACTAAACCAACGGCAATGTCAGATGAAGACTGGAAGAAACTGGATCGGAAGGCTAAGAGCACAATATGGTTTTGTGTCTCAGATTCAGTATTGCTGAATGTATCTGGGGAAGCTACGACGAAGAATTTGTGGGAAAAACTTGGGACTTTGTACCAATCTAAGTCTCTGGTGAATAAGTGTTCCTATGGAAAAATCTATATAACCTGAGGATGAAGGATGGAGACTCGGTGACAGAGCATCTGAACGCCTTCAATATTGTGATAAGTCAGCTGTCATCTATTGATATTAAAATCTTAGATGAAGATAAGTGCATCGGTTTATTGTGTTCTCTACCAGACTCGTGGGATAGTCTGGTTATTGCAATAGGTAGCAATATAAATACCTTGAATTTTGATGACATTGTCTCAGCCTTGTTGTCGGAGGAAATGAGACGGAGAAATATGGAGGGCCAGAATGGAGATGCCTTATCTGTACGAGGAAGGTCCCAAAATAGAAACAAGAATAAGGTTTCGAGTGGGAGCTCCAAATCTAGAGGGGGATCTAAATCTCCTGTAAAGTTTGTAAAGGTACGCTGGAAATGTGGAAAGGAAGGGCACTACAAAAGGGAGTGTAGATCTAAAGCTGCTAAGAAAGGAAAGGGATCTGATGATGATCCTTTTGCAGAGGAAAAAACCACCTCGGATGAAGGTGGGGATGTGTATTTGGCTTCTTCTTCAAATACACATGTAGATCATGAGTCATGGTTGATTGACTCAGGTGCATCCCTTCACTTCACTCCCCATCAGGAGTGGTTCTGCGAGTATGAGAAATATGATGGCGGTGATGTCTTCCTAGGGGATGATAGGAAGGCCATAATCATTGGACATGGAAAGGTGAAGATGAAGCTGCAAGGTGGAAGGATTAGAACACTTCCATGTTTTCTGCATATTCCTGCATTGGCCAGAAATCTAATTTCTGTAAGCAAGATGGATGATGTAGGTGTAAAAACAATGTTCGAGAAAGATGCCTGCAAGATGGTTTGGGGAGCACTGGTATTAATGTGGGGATTTCGGACTGGAACTCTGTACAAGCTACAAGGTAGCACTTTTATTGATGGGTGTAACAGTTTTGTGGTTCCTGAAAGTAGAGCAGAAAGCCTAGCTGTCTCTGGAGAAAAGACCATGCTGTGGCATCAATGGCTTGGACATATTGGAGAGAAGGGCCTTCGGATACTGCATAGAATTGGTATGGTAGAAGGTATGTATAATTTCTCTTTGGATTTCGATTTCTGTGAACATTATGTATATGGGAAGCAGAATCGGGTGAGTTTTCCTTCTGGTGCTAAGAGGGCAAACAAGATAATAGAACTTGTGCACAGTGATGTGTTTGGACCTGTGTCAGTTCCATCTCTGGGAAAGTCTATGTACTATGTTTCATTCATAGATGACTTCTCAAGGGATACATGGATATATTTCTTGAGGAAGAAATTTGAAGCTCTTGATAGATTTAAAGAATTTAAGGCTCTAGTGGAAAACTAAACAGAGAAGAAGATAAAGGTGTTGAGGACAGATAATGGTGGGGAGTTCTGCAAGAAGGAATTTGAAGAGTTCTGTAAGAAGTGTGGTATAGCATGACAAAAGACTACTCCATACACACCTCAAAAAAACGGAGTTGCAGAAAGAATGAACAAAACACTGATGGAAAAGGCAAGAAGCATGCTCAGTGGTATCGGGTTAGGACAAGAATTCTAGGCAGAGGCAGTGGAGACTGCATGCTATCTGGTTAATAGATCACCTTCATTAGTGTTGGAGGATAAGACTCCACATGAGGTATGGACTGGTAAGAAACCCTCTCTTTCACATCTAAGGGTATTTGGATGTGATGCATATGTACATGTTCCAAAGTAGAAAAGGACCAAGTTGGATAATAAATCTGAAAGGTGCATCTTTATTGGGTATAAGGATGGTTTAAAGGGTTACAAGATTTGGAACCCAGAAACAAGGAAGGTTGTGTAAAGTCGAGATGTGGTGTTTAGAGAAGTGAAAGATTTTTTTAAACATGAAGTCCTACCAAAGGAACCTGAGAAAATAGAGTTTGAGCTAAAGGAGGATGAATCAGACTCTACAATAGAAGAAGACTCAGAATATGAAGAGCCACAAACTCCAGCTATTAAAAGATCAGTTCGGGAAAGAAGGCAACCAGAAAGGTATAGTCCATCTGCTTTCTATTCAATTTTTGCCTTAACTATAATTGATGATGATCCCAGAACTTTCAGGGAGGCAGTAGATTCAGAGGATGGAAAACTCTAGAAGGAGGCCATGGTTGATGAAATGGCATCCTTGCACAAAAATGAGGCATGGGATCTGGTGGAGTTGCTGGCTGGAAGGAAGCCCATCGGGAGAAAATGGGTGTTTAAGAAGAAGATGAATGTAGAAGATAAGGTGGAGAAATACAAATCTCGGTTGGTAGAAAAAGGTTATTTCCAGGTGTCGGGAATTGATTTTGGTGATATTTTTTTTCCTGTCGCCAAAGTTACTTCTATTAGATTACTTTTATCTGTTGCTGCTGCATTTGATTTTGAGATAGAACACATGGATGTGAAGACAACATTTCTTCACGGGGATCTAGAAGAGGAGATCTACAGGAAGCAACCTAAAGGCTTTATGGTGAACGGCAAGAAAGAACTGGTATGCAAGCTGAAGAAGTCTCTATATGGGTTAAAACAATCACCAAGGATGTGGTATCAGAAATTTGATACCTATATACGGGGACTTGGCTTCACCAAAAGCAAAGAGGATCACTGTGTTTATTTTAAATTAATTGGTGACCATGTTATTTATTTGTTCTTGTATGTGGATGATATGTTGTTGATTGGAAATGACAAAGAAATTATCCAAGATTTGAAGACCCAACTGTTCTCCAAATTCGACATGAAGGATCTTGGTGCTGCAAACTATATTTTGGGCAAGGAAATTAAGAGAGATCGGGCAAAGAGGAAGCTCTGGTTAAACCAGAGGAAGTATGTCGAGACTATATTGCAGAGGTTCAATATGTAGGATAGTAAACCAATGAATATTCCTATTCCTGTGGGTGTAAAGCTGTCTGCTGAACAGTGTCCCAAGACACAAGAAGAAGAGGAGGATATGTCCTGTGTTCCATATGCAAGTGCAGTGGGTAGCCTGATGTATGCAATGGTCTGTACTAGACCAGACATTGCACATGCAGTGGGAGTATTGAGCAGGTTTATGTCAAACCCAGTGAAGGAGCATTGGACAGCAGTGAAGCGGGTTTTCAGATATTTACGTGGCACTAGTGATTATGGCTTGTGCTACCAGGGAAGACCAGGATTGGAAAGAATGTTGGACATTCGTGGTTTTGTTGATGCAGACTGGGCTAGAGATCCGGACCAAAGAAGATCTACAAGTGGGTATGTGTTTAGCCTATTTGGAGGTGCAGTCAGTTGGATGAGTAAAAGACAGTCTGTAGTGGCGCTTTCAACTACAGAGGCAGAATACATAGCAGCCACTCATGCAAGCAAGGAAGCAGTTTGGTTGTAGAGATTGTGTTCAAGTATGGGGTTGGTACATCAAGCTATAAGGATAGACTGTGATAGCCAAAGTGCAATTTTCTTGGCTAAGAACCCTGCTTATCATTCAAAGACAAAGCACATTGATGTTCAAAATCACTTTGTTAGAGATATGGTTGAGGCTAAAAGGGTGTTGCTGGTAAAGGTGGACACTTTGAAAAATATTTCAGATGCATTGATGAAGTCTGTGAGCACTCAGAAGTTCTCTTGGTGTAGAGAAAAAATGGGTGTTGAAGAATTGGGCCAATGAATAAGCTCTCCTGTGGCCCCCTGCGGAAAGAAAACAACAAGTGGGAGAATGTTGGGTATGTGTTATATTCTTTCCACAACTAATCACGCATAGGGGGTAAGAGGGGGGGTGATAGCCCCTATCAGGCTCTGGGGCAGCGCCCTGACGAAAATTTTTGGTCCTTAATTTCTAGTGGGCGGTCCGTGCCCATGGTTTTGTGCATGGTTTTGCACATGGTTTTGGGGTACGATGGTTTTTCGGCCCCTAGTATTTTGCATATCCGATCAAGGGAACTACGGTTATGATCTAATCCAGGGTTAATGGATTAGAGTTTATGTATGCTTCGACATGTATATATATGTGTTGTAACACTAAAAGGAATATAATGAAGTATCAAGCTGGTCATCCTGATTTGGGATCCAGGGGAAAATCTCTATGTTTATCTATTTTATGTTTTATGCTCTCGCTATTGTTTTTTTTCTGTTATAAGATTCGTGTGTAGATAATTTCTATTCAGGGTTAAAACCTACACATGAGGGAAATGGAGCTGCATTGGGCTACACTTCACCATTTGAGGTGAAATAAAAGCCATACTTATCTTATTTCTGTCTTCTGAATTCATTTTCATAGCTATTTCAACCTGTTTAGGCTTCCTTCTCACTGTAAAACCAATTTGAGCATCATAATATAGCAAGGACATGCCCATTGGGAGCCTTGGACCTGGCAGATGTAGTCCAGGAGGGGTGAACTGCCTCATCATGTTGATGTGTTGTTATGGTGAAGTTATTCTACTGTGTATTTCAGATTCAAGATGTTAAACAGTAATTTTAATTAACATTCCATCACACATAAACTCAAAAATAGTTACCAAAATACTTTTTTCAATTTTCAAGACATGTCAAACTCTTTGCACACTTAATTAAATGGAAATGAATACTTTGAATAGTAGATACAAATAGTTTCATTTTCAGATCAACACTATATTGCAATCATGAAATTTTATTTTTATTATACATTACATGAATAAAAAACTTTATTTGTTGAGATACAACAAAACAAAAAGGAATTTTACCATGACATATTGCATATTTACAAGTTTAAATCCATACAATGTATTGTAAGAGGAATTTTTTGTTTTATTTTATTTTATTTTATGTGGCATTCATAACATCAAATATTTTACCATGCAATATGTTATAAGGCTCTAAAACCACAATAACACAACATTCACACTTTGTGGCATCAAATGAAAATTACCAAAAGAGAAATATGATGTAAGTTTGAAAACATATAATGACATGTTGTTAACATTTCATCGCATAAAATGAAATTTCTTGAATGAAATATTTTCACAAAGTGACCCTTTTATATATATATATATATATATATATATATATATATATATTTTTGGAGGAGATAAATCATTCTCCCTCTTAGCCTGAGGGCTAGAGTGAGGTTCTTGTACCATTTAATCCCAAAGGTATACTCACTTAAGATTTCAAAAGGCTCAAAATCTAATATAAAATATTCATAGGCACACAACCATTAAAATAATATTTATCAAGGAATTATAGCTCATCATGTCACTAGCAGGGATTTGAACATGGGTGGGGAAGATAACAACGATTCCAACCAACCACCAGGAATAGACCCAATTGACACCAAATGACCCTTTTAAAAGAGTAAATAGTAACAAAAGGGGTCAAATTCCTTTTATAAAGTTCTATATCTCACTTCTTTTTCATTTATTTTGCTCATGATTTCCATTCAAGTGTATTGCCTCTATAAAAGTTGCCAAGGGTTCGAATATTTCTTAAGTTCATCACAATCAAAGGGGCTCACCCACTTGCAAACAAGCACTTGTAACCTTTGAGGTAAGCACTGTACTTCATAATAAAATTTGGTTCTTTTCCTATTTTTGGCTTAATTTTTTGCATCAGGGGTCTTTCACTTGTTTCATTTCCCCCCCGACCATATAAAAATAACAAAAATATTGAAAAGTAGAATCCTATCATTTAAAAAATAATGATGCGAATACTTCTGCGCTCAACCAATATGACAAAACCACTATCCTAGGGCGTCCCATTAAGTGAATATGTGTGATTTTAAACATTCTTGAGAGTAAAATCTCAATCTTGACTTATTTCAAAATCCACTCTAACTACTAGGCCCTAATTATGTAAAGGAAGGATACCACTTTTAAATAGATTATATATTGGGAGGAATATTATGTTGGCCTCACTAAACACTTATATGTTAGGGCCTCATGAAAAATAAAAATTCCCTCTTCCTCTATTTTTGTTGACCCTAACCTAAAAATTAAACCCAAAAATGATTTAAGCATGGAAACTAGGAGAAGTATTAAATTTAAATGAGGGAATAACTAATTGTTTCTAGCCAACCATTGGTGAACCATCCCACTATCCTCATTTTTCTACAGGGAATGATGAGGAATATTAATTCTCATTGCCTTATCCATTTAATTTCTCTTCTTGTTACCATTTTCATTAGATAAATATCAGAGGTGTTCGAATCACCATTTTTGTGGAGGATACAATCAAAACAACTATATGCAATAATGGAGATATTCCTAAAATGCCTAATATAAAGTACATGGAATTATTGAACTTCCCCTATTTTACCATTTATTTCATTAGAAATATGTTCCCCTAAAATAGATGTTTATTTTTGTTTTGTATCTAACTCCATTAATGTTTCTTGTTTCTAAAATGGATGAGTTAATAGACAAAAAAATGGCATCCAAAATACCAAGAAAGCATAAAGACTGAATGGTTGCACCTAGTCTTGATGGGGAAGAAACAATAGAACTTGAAGAAGAAGTTTTTAGTTCTATTCCTGCCTATGGAGACACCCAATAAAATATGGATGTGGGAACAACTTAGAATTGGGGTGACTTGCAATATTTCTATAGATGCCTCTCCTTCGCTATTATACAAATGTAGATGTTGGTGTTTACCAGTGAATTGAATATACATAGTCACATCTTGGGTGTTTCCTTGTGTTGAGGTCATATCCTAGCTTATTAGATGGTAGATATTTATAATCAAATGATCAAATATGTTTTGAATAAATCCATTTCCTCATTATAGTCATTGAATCTTGAGGTTTTTTACTAGCTTGAGGTGGACCTTAATGATGAATGGATGTTTTAATCCATTTAAAATATTGAGATCTCATGAAACTATGGTGGGTCGAACCAAAATATTTCAAAGCAAGGAGAGTGGGGACTATTCCTACTAGACATTAAGGAAATCATTCAAAATTTCAGTGGATCTCATTAACAAGTTATATGAAGAATAATATACCAGTCATCAATAGCTTATATAACTCTCCACATTAAAAATAAAAAGAAAAAATAAATATGATGGTATGTACTTTCATTTTTATATACTTATCTACATTAAAAATCAAAGGAAAAATTAGAATTCATAAACTCTAAATTGAAACAAGTGTAAAAATGATTTTTTCATACCTTTTAGCCCCTGAAATTTTCCTTGCTTCATTGTAGCTTCTCCTGAAACGTTTTGTAATATTAAATCTATGAGACAGAATCATAATATGCTCTTTTCCTTTTAAACCAACTTGGTCCAATATTTTTTCAACATCCCTATTGGTGTAGTACTCAAATCCACAATGATCCATTGATCTTATTCCACTAATAGATCTTCCATTTTTAGCTTCCACAACTCAAAAATTTTCCAATTGAATTTCTCGATTTCTATCTTTGAACTTCTCCCCATTTCCTTTCATTAAATGAATCAATTCCACAAATATCCTACTATAATAGGATCTAGCACACACTAGAGCCAAACCCCTTAGCCAAAAAAGCGTTGCTGGATTCACAATTATACTGAGAGGGGGGTGAATTATTATAATAATAATGCTTACTTATTTAAACATACAAACACCATACATCATCAATCTCATAAATTGAACAAGTAACATAGGATATATGTGGAAACCATTATGGGAGAAAACCATGAAACTTATATATATGAAAAATATTGTAGGCATCAACCTACAAGAAACACCAATCCCCTCCATTTATTTGTAGGTACCAACCTATAGGAGACATAAATCCCCTATGCTACTTTTTAGGCATTAAGCTATAGGTGTCACCAATCCCCTCTGTTTCTTTTTAGGCACCAACTTATAAGAGGTACCAATCCCCTCTACTACAAGAATTGTAGGCACCAAAACACAAGAGACACCAATCCTATATGCTATAATATTTATAGGCACCAACCTATATGAGACACCAATACCAAACACTAAAAATATTCATAGGAACCAACCTACTTCACTGATTCTACTTAATTCTTCATAACTTCTGTTAATCTACTTCTACTTTCACCAAGTTTATTTTCTACTTCTGCTAATGTTTGTTAGTTGCTTCTTCCTTCACTAGATCTGCTTCTCCCCAAATTGATTGCTTTTGGCCTCATTTTGAGAAAAAAATTGTACAACATGCCACGTATAAAATTAATAAATGTGATTATGGAATTTTTATGTGAGGAACTTCTGTACATCTCCTTAGATTTCTAAAATTTTCACATTCTTAAAATTCCTAGAAATAATATATAGAAAAAATGCCAAAATAACCTGTTTGAAGTTGATTTAAGGACTATTCAGTAACCCTTACTTACACAAGGCATATCTCTGAAATTATAGTAAGTGAAAGTCTAAAATTTATAAAAAATGTTCGTATAGATATCTCTTCTACATCCCCCATATTTCATAATATAAAACATCTCAGAAATAAAGTTACAGTAAAAATAACTGGCGGACCTGTTTAAGGCATATTTCAAGAGCATTAAGGAACCATAAATTCCTTAGAGCACATATCCAAAATTATAGCAAACCAAAGTCTAAATTTTTTGTTACAAGTACATCAATATCTCCATGCTATCTCCTCCATGTTTCATAGTACAAAATATCCTAGAAGAAAAGTTATAGCAAAATACCAAGTTGGTCTGTTTGAAGAAAATTCGAGGAGCATTCAAAAAGCCCAACTTCCTTAGAGCATATCTTCGAAATTGTGATCACTCTGTAATTTCTAAAGGTTCAAAAAGAAATCACAAAGGAAACCACAAAAACACTTTGGAGTTTAGGATCTAGCCCTCCTAAACTTAGAGAGGGATCTCTTTGTCAGATTTAACTTTGTTTATTGGGAATTTTAGGCTAGGTATGAATGCTCAGTTGTTTGATTGATTGTTTATGACTGTTTTAATTGTTTTGGTTGGTTACATGCTTAAAATTCCACTGGGATATAGAGTCTATAAACTAACGTGGATCTGTTTCATATTTTCAAAGGAGTTTCACAGGGAAAGGTAGGTGAACTAACTGGATCTTTTAGATTTAAAATGAAATGTAATAGAAGAAAGAAATAGATTCAATTAAAGCTAAAGAGAAGTTAATAATTATTTAACTTGATATCAAAGGAAAACAGTGAAATTAACTACAACAAGAATCAAAGTGCATGTTTCAAAAAATTCTATTCGTCACAGTTTCTATAAAGTAATTCAAATTTAAGATCACATAAGCATGGAAACAAAGAAATAAACACATATAAAGTTAGAGAAACACATCACCAAATAATCCAACACATGAATCCTGTGAAGAAGTCCCTTTTATTTTCTGATCAACCCATCAAATGGAAAAGTACAATAGCTCCTGGAGTGCAAAAAAAACCTCAATACTTCGAAAATTGAAGTATTTATACAAATATTTACAAAAAATCCGGTCATAACTAATCAAGATATATTTTAGGAAAATATAAAAAAAATTATATCTCCTATTACAAACTAATAGGGCTAGTAGGAATTGTTCGAAAGGTGGCCCTGATATGAGGGAGGTTGTTGCTGAGCTGTCACATTGGTCCTTGCTACGTTGTTGTTTCTCTGATTGAAGATAAAGTTACTCACTTATTCTAGTAACTCACACAATTTCTGCCATCTTTCTTCATTTGGAATTGAAATTTTAGTCACCCTCCTATAAATCTCATCCACTTCAGTATACTAGGAAAAAGTAGGCTTAACTAAAAAAATATGTTTTACCTCATGCTTTATGTAAAAACCATTCCCTAATGCCTCAAGAAATGCTTTCCCTGTTAAGCTTCCCTTTATTCCAACAAACTTAGAGTTGTCTCTGGCCACTTGTTTCAATTTCCCAATGTAGTCTTACTGTGTGATTAATTTATCATTTATTACAAATAAACTAGGCATTCCCTTCTTTTTCAATGTTTCAACTCTGCTGAAAAATATTTTGACAACAATCTCTAATCCCTGACATTTTTCTTCCAAATGTAGGATGAGGTTCTTTTTGGTCAAAAAATTATTCCCTTCAAGTATAGTTTTATTTCTGTCTTAAATTCCAATTTCCTCCAGCTCATATTTGTTCCTAGAATTCATGAATATAATAATATCAACAACTTTAGTGGGTTTATCACCCAAATTTTCCTTGATGTCTGCAACTCCTATTGTAGCTTTCTGTATAAATTCATTTTGTTCAAAAATGATTTGTATAGAAGGCAAAATAACATTCATGGAGTTGAGGATATCTGTCCATATGTTCTCCTTGGCTTGGGCCAAGGTATGGAAAATGGCTGACTCTTTTTCCATTCGCAGTAGCCTTTCCAACAATATTTGGGACCATTGTGACTCTGCTAAGTGTGAAGTTTCACTTTTGTTCATCTGCTTTTGTAAGGCTTTTACTTGTCCTTGTAGTCTTTTGATTTCTTCAGTTTTTATTGACATATCCTCCATTGCTTTTGTAAGTTTTCTTGTACCATATGTAGGCTGTACTAGAGGCATTGTTGATGTATAATCACCTGTAGTTGGTATTACCGTGAGAGGAACTGTATTCAAAAGAATCATGGCCAACTGTACATTTTCTTCCTTCTCCTTGATTAGCTTATCCATTTATGCTTCCATGTTTTTGATTTGAGCATTATACTCCATGATAAGCTTAATAATATCTTCTTTTTGGGTCTTTGACTCTTCTATCTCCTTGGTCTATGGGTCCTATGTTATCATAATCTTCAATTTCTTTCTAAGGGTTGTAATATATGCAGTTTTCTTCTTTATCAATTCTTCAGCTGCCTTAACATTCTCTAGATTATATCCCATCTTTATGATTGGATATTATAGTGATTTTATTTTGGTTTCTTTTTCTAGAGATGAGAGTTTTTCAATCTTGAGCTGAGATTGAATATTTGTAAGAGATACCTGCAATTTTGAAACATTCATTGAACTGTTAGTCAAGGTGAAAGATAACATTTCTCTAGTCTGCTTATGCATATCCATATGATCGATGGGATAAATATCCTTTGCATCAAATTAAAAGGATTTTTTCTTATGGATGCAACTGACTTTGGTTGTGCAATATGAGCCTGTAAGAATTCCATTTTCATTCTTCAATTCTCTGTATCAAAGGTTGATAGAAGCATGCTTTGAGAACTAACAATTTTTTTCTAGAATTGTGTGTATGTACTGATTTTAAGTGTTTCATTTTTAAGCTTAGTCTCTTTGTATTAATCACAAATAATTTTTTCTTTTTCTCCCTTAATGAGTTCAGATGTTTGGGCTGTGTCCTGTTGGCCTTGTGACACTAATGATGCTGCTGGAGATTTTGTAAATTTGGTGCTTGATGGTGCTGAATACAATGGATCTTTGATGACTATGGGAGCTTGTTGTTCCCTTGTTTCTTTTGTTGAATATATTTTAGGAATTCACTTAGCCCTCTTCCTGTAGATGATTTTAAATCCTTTGGTGAGCTCCCTGAAGTTGAAGGGGATCCTTCCTCGCTTTGTCTCTTCCCTATCTTCTCTTGAGGAGTTGGGGTCTGTGAAATAGAGGTGGATATGAGCTTCTCCTCTTCTTCTTTCAAGGTGTTCTATGTCCATTTCAACTAATTCATATACCTCTCAATCTCTGGCCTCTACGTGTGCACATAAAGAGTGGTTTTGTGTTCCACCCTTAGCTTAGAGATTAGGCCCAAACGATCATATGACCATTTAAAGCTTAGATTAATGTTCATTTGTTTTAGGATCTTGTCTTCTTTTTCACCTGCTGCTCTGCTGTTGCAAATGAAAGGGACAACCTGTGTTTTCATTATGAACTGAGACTTCTTCTTTGCTAAGACACTATGAATTTCATTCAAATTTATCATTTTTCTTATATACTCCATGGAAAATACTCTGATAGGGAGGTGTTTGGGAAGCTTGTATGGTGGAATCTCACATCCATACACCCTAATCTCTTTGTAGTTTTGGTATGGGTATCATTCTCCTGTTTTGGCCTGCTCTGTCAGGTGCAAGATATTCTTAATTTCTTCATTGATTCTTGGCTCTGCATTGTTGGTGTTGTATCTTAAGACACAATCCGTTGGTTGTGAAAGAATAAGTGCTTAAGACATTTAAAAAGTGTGTCACAAAAATGATTTTATCATGAGATGTTTGTTCTATCCCTCTGGAGACTAGTTTTCTAAAACCCTTAATGATCAGGAATAATAAAAGATTTCATAATGCCATTCACTATTGATATATGAATGACAAGAAGAAATGCAGGGGAAACCCAAAGTAACATGATGAATACACAGAATCTACCACTTTTAAGTTTTAGAGGAAATTCATGGAGAGAGAGGAAACTCGAAATAATATGTTGTAAACAAAGAATATATTACTTCAAAGTTTCATTAAGAGTTTGTGAAGAGAGGGGAAACTCAAAGTAATATGTTGAATACACAGACTCTACCATGTTTAAGTTTCAGAGAGAATTTGTGAAGGGAGAAGAGATGGAGTGAAGGAGCACAAATTAAGGTTATTTAAATCTTACTCACAGATGTAATTAAGAGACCAACTAATACATTATTTCACTTCATTCAAAGAAGAAAATACAAAAAATGGCAAAAGAAACACGAATCAACATAAACAGTTGCAACAAAACTTACTGATTCTTTCATTTACCCATCAGAAAAATAAGTACAAAATGTAATCCCCCAAGAGGTCCAGAACTCAGAACCCCCCTTCACTCTTTCTCCCTTAAATATAAACAAATGCAGTTTGTAATTGCTCGAGCTTCTTGAAATTCCTTAACTACCTAAACTGTTAAACTACTTATTACATTGCAATCGAGGACACCATTGTAGCTTCGATCTTAACAAATAAAAAAAAATACACTTGGAATATAATCCATTTGTTGAATCTGATTTGTTGCTGATGTGTCTCCTTCCGTTTCGGTTGTGATATCCTAACAGTTTGCATAAATGCATCTCCACCCTACTTTGCTCATGCTTTTGCGTTTCAAACGCTGTCATCATGTCACCTGCTACCTGACTCTGCCTCTTCTGCATGTGCCTGCTGTGTTTAGTCTTCTATTCCCCTTTAGTCTACGTTGGGTCACTTACCTAAGTCTCTCTGCCCGTGTTCGAAATTTCCTCCATTATCAAAGAGTTTCATCGAATTTATGTTATAATCCTCCTTCTTTCATCCGATGCGATTTAACATAGGAATGCCTTACCTTCGGATTTGAAGACCTTTGGAGTTCGCTTTTGAAACAACATCACATCCGCCCATCATCTCACTTCACATGCCATTTTTTTTAAATTTTCCTTAGAATTTATCTTTTAAATCTTGCGATGTGCGCTTATGTGATCGGGCCCCACCACATCACAAAACTACATTTTAAACATTACCGTAGACCTATACGCGAAACAGTGGTTGTAGGGTCCCACAATATGGTGACCAATCAGGGTGCATCGCATATCAACGAACTTAAAATATAACTTAAATGGAAAACAATACAAACGACGATGTGAAGTTGCAACGTAATATCCATCGTAGATCTTCGCCAAATCCAATGGCCCGCTTTACTATCTCACACTGCCATCTTCTGTCCTTGTCGCATCGCAACCAAAATACTTTACCTTGCGAAGTATTAATTCTAAACACTAAACCCGCTGATGTGTGATATGTGCTAGATCGCTGTGCAAACACATGGCTCCTCCCATGCTCTTTCCTTTATCGTATCACAAGTTTCAATTCTTCTCGCATCAAAAGTTGTTTTGTTTAACTTGCGAAATCCTTAACACATAAACTCAATAATCTCCCATGCAAATTTTAACTGTGCTGACACGTGGCCCTCCTCCTCATCGCATCACAAGATATATTGTTTGACTTGCGATGTCATCTTAGCCGTCAGTCTCTTCCCCTTCAGATTTGTGATTCGATCCTCACCGTCTGATTGCCTCCTTTGGAAATATTCTAAGTGTTTCTATCTTAGTCAATTTATCTGCTTTCTACCATCACCACTTTGCAACTCCGCTATACTTCCTGAGCTTTATTCAATCTTTAAAAATGATTATCTCTCCTGAGCTTGCGAATGAGCCCGACTCGACCTTGTCTGGTGTGCAATGTTCTGGACGTGCCCATCGGTCTTGTTATCATTTAGTAATTTCTCGAGATTCAAGAGAGAACTCACCGAGGTAATCACAAACCTACTTCAAATTCTAGGATCTAGCCTTCCTAGAATTCAGAGAGAGCTCTCTATTTAAAATTGATCTTTGTTTTGATTTAAAATATTAGGCTAGCTATGAAATTACAATTTGGTTTTGGTTTAAAGGGTTTGGTGGGAAAATATCACTTGGAGGTAGGATAGAGAGAAATCTATTTTTCCATTGGTCTATGGAGTCTAAATCAAGCTAGCAGCACTAGAAATCAAGGCAAAAAAGGTACAAATTTATTCAGGGCAAGATAGATAACCCTCAGAGATTTGGGAAAGTGTTTTTTGTGAGGTGATATGATCAAGATAAAGGGCACTTAAGGATCCTTTGATCTGGAAAATGGTAGTAGAAGGCAGCGGTAAAACGAGAAAAAAGAGAAATTAAGGGTTCCTTTCACCAGAAATTAGAAGAAAACATTAAAATGGAAACTAGTTAAAGACAAGGAGCACTTGACTAATCCTGTAGTAATACTCCTAGTTACACATTCAGACAGAACAAACATAAAATGAATGCGTGAAACTTAGAAAAGGAAATAGTGACAAGTAGGAAGTACTTCACTCATCAACTTATCACAGGGATCCTGAATTATGATGCCAGTCAACATCTCCAGTCAGCTACTTTGAATTCAAACACACAAGAGCCTCCAATGTCCAACAAAAATGTCTATAGTAATTCCAGCAATTCTATTCCACATTGAATACTTCTATTGTAGAAGTATTTATACAAAATGTAGTTACAAATATCCTAGGAGACATCTAGGAATGTCTTTAGGAAATAGAAAATATATTTACAAAATAAGAGGGACAACTACTTAACAAATCAGCAAGCTGTCCTCTTATCCAAAATAAATAGAAATAATTTATCTAATCAAGGAGCTTTTGAGTGATTTTTTGTCCTGCTTTGCTGGCTGCTAGAAAATATCTTCATTTTAGTTGCCTTAGCTGATACTCTTTCATCTGATACTCTTTAACGCTGCACTTTAACTCTGATACACTTTTGAATGATATTTCCATTGTTTTACTGCTGTAAAAATATTTCTTTTTGCAGTAAAAAATCAGCAGACTGTCCTTTTACTTCACTTTTTGTTTTTGACTATTTTCAAGGTAGTTTCTTCACTGTTTTACCTCTCATTTTTACATTAAATCTGCAAATCTTTGCCACTGTTCTTCACTGGGAATTTTGATATTCTTTAGCTTTCTAAAATTCTCATTTGCCTCCGTGTATTTAGCAAAATTGGGTTTGAACACAAAGAGATGTTTGATCTCATGTTGTAGAAAGAAAAAATCTTCAAAGTGCTAAAGGAGGACTTTTCCTATGTGAATGCCTTGTGGAAATGGTTTGCTGACTTGCTCCTTGGAAAATTCCCTGATCTTCTTATCATAATCTTTCTGGGGCATTAGTTTTTCATTGAAGACATGAATGTCTGGCAAGCCCTTCTGTCTTAAGTTTGTATATTTCATCATAAACTTTGTCATGGCAATGTTCATTGATTCACACTTCTCTTCCAGGTAGTTCATTAAATTTTTCTTGGTTACCACCTTCTTAATCTATAAAATGGTCTCTGTTCTATCTAATACCTATAATTCTTCCAATTCTGCTCTGTTCTTGCTGTTCAAGAATGTGATGAGTTTTAAAGCCTGAGATGACTTATCGGTTAACTCATCCTTAGTCTTCTGAATCTTTACCTGAGGTGCTAGTAATAAGTCTCTCTACTCATATATAACCTGAATTGAAGGCCATTGAGTGTGAGTGGCTTCAATTATGTTTGTACATAGATGATTCTTTACAAAAGAAATTTTCTTAGTGAATGTTAGCTCTTTTTGTAAGCCCTTTATTTGTTCCCCAAGTCTAATTGCCTTCTGTTCATGGGTTTTAGCATTTATTTGAGCTAACTTATTTGTGGCTTCAAGATTTTCAATCATCTTCTTTAGAATGTTGATTTCATTATTTTTCAAAGACAATTCCTCCATAGCCTTTACAATCTGACCTGCTCCATCTGCTTGCTGAACTTGTGTTGTAGAAGAATCTGTGATTGAAGTAGTAGTTGAACTCACTGACACTGAAGTTTCCAGTGGTTCCTTTGGTGCTAGTTTTTCTCCTAATGTGGAAGCCACTACTATGGTAATAACTGGTATAACTGAAGGAATGATAGGAGTGTCAGTTTCTTTTACAGTTTCCTTCTCTTGGACAAGCTGGTCCATTTGGGATTCCATTTCTTTGATCTGAGCAATTAATTTGAGGATGAGCTTCATCATCTCTTCCTTTTCACTTTTCTTTTGAAGCATTTCTTTGGTCTGTGGATGCTCACTTTGAAGAAGCTTAAGCTGTTTCCTCAAAGTTGCAATATCATCATTATTTTTCTTGATCAACAATTCTATTGCTTGAACATTTGAGGGATCATATCCCACCTGTAAAATTAAATCCTCTAAGGCTTTAATCCTTAGGTCCTTTGCATACAAAGATCCCTTGTCTAGCTTCATTTGATCCTGCATGTTAAGAATAGTATTCTGCAACTTGGTAGCACTCATTCCCTTTGTCACCAAAGTTGAATACAACATTTCAGAGCTATGTCTATGAAATTCAATTTGGTCTAGCTCATGAACATTTTTAGTGTCTACTTCAAGCTCCACCTTTTTATAATCTGCCACTGTCTTTGGTGTTGAAGTAGTTGGTTGCAAAAATGACATAATCATTCTATTTGTAGAATTATAAAAGGCTGTTAGTAGCCTATTTTGAATCCCAGGATTTTGCTTGAGGAATTGAGAATATATCTCTGATTTAATTTCCTCATTCTTCTGCTTTATCTGCTTATATTTTTCCTTGATATCTAAGTCTTTTTCCATAGCTGTCTGTGAGGAAGAGGCCTCCATATTATGTGGCTTTTCAATCACTTGTGTTACACCATTTTTTGGTCATCTAACTTATTATCATTATATGGACCCAAGTACACCATGTAAGACCAGTTTTACCCTAAGTAAAACTGCTTTCACTATGTTAAAACAGGAAACCCCAAAAGGAAATATTAAACAAACCCATATTTGTTTGATTTTCCTCATGGAATAATTAATTAAACCATAATTTAATTATTATTCCCGGTCATGTTTAACCCAAAATCAAAGAAATTAATTAGATAAACCTTTATTTATCTTATTATTTTCTAGGAATAATCATTTAAACCTTATTTAGATGATATTCCTTGTTAAATATGACCAAATCACCCACAAATAATTAAATATATCACTATTTATTTAATTATCTTTCAACCACCTCCTTAAATAATTAAATAAATCATTATTTATTTGATTATCTTCTAACCGCTTCCTTAAAAAGATAAATAAATCATTTATTTATTTATTTTTGACAAATTAAGGGATTTGACCCAAGTCAAATACCTTTTCCCTCCACCAAATATAATAAAATATTCCATAAAAAGTGGATCTAGATCTAGTTAACCCATGCACCAAGATCTAGAATGACCCAATATTTTGTTATAAATAGGAGGGTTTTTCCTACCATTCTTCACCTTTTGTGGCCTATTAGATCACTCGGGATCTATACACTTGGTCACCATTTTCTGCCATTTGTTGTGTGAGCTCCCTTTGAGTTCCATTCTTTGTGTGGGTCTTCTACACCAACAAGAGAGAGAAATCTTAGATCTGAAGTGCTGAGGACTTCCAAGAACCCATCCCACTGAGGAGAATTGGATACACCTTCTTGTTTTCCTCCCAGGTGCCCCATTAATATAAAAATTCTTTCAAAAATTGTTCTTTTCTTGTCTATTGGTATATGGAGCAAACCCTTACTTTTTCTGCTTAATGTCTTTCCATGCATAGATCTAGTTTTTTGCAGCTCTTTTATGTCTAACTAACCGCAGATCTGAAGATATTGGCAGCCACTTTTATTGTTAGGGCTATTAGTTATGCGTAGCTAAAGTGGTCCTTTTTCGTACACTTCGACAAAGGATTCATACTAACAACTTGAGTATCATTTTTACATGTTGTTTTCTCTTTATCAATTTTTGCAAGAGTTTCATTGATTATCCCTCTAGCTTCATCATTATTTACCTCTGGCTCATTTGTATCTTCAATGTCAATTATCTTTTCTTTCCCAATTGAACTGAATTTAATCCTTTTATTATAAATCAGTTTGAATTTTGTTTCTATAGTTGTTTCTGCTGTGTATGCTCCTTCTTCCTTGCCTCTTTTGACTGAAGTCTCTAGCTGCTTTACAACTTCAAGGGCTTGTGTTGTAACCATTTTTCCTGATGTCTTTGTATTAGTAACTGTATCTATCAGTTTTTTCTCCACCCATTCTTCTTGATTGGAAAAATTCTCAATCTCTGGCTTGGGCTCATGTATGAAGGGTGTAAGTTTACATTTTACCCTTAAATTGCTCAGGATCCCTTGAGGATCATAGTTCCATGGAAAAATTTCTTGAAATTTGAACTCTACTAGTCTCTTTGAGATTTATTTTTCTGCCTCTCTGTTATTTATGATGAAAGGACCAACTTGATTCTTCAACTTGAATTGAGTATTTTTCCTTGCAGCTAAGAAGTCGATAGAGTCAGAATTGAGAATCTGTCTTAAATATTCCAATGCAAAAATTATCATGTTCATGTATTTTGGCAACTTATAAGGTGATAAGTTGGATCCAAAAATTCTTATCTCTATATGCTTTTCATAAAGAAACTAGTCTCCCATTTTATTCTGTTTTGATAGTTGAAAGATCCTTTTCATTTCTTCATTGACCCTAGGCTGCTCTACTTTGTACAAAATGCTCATGGTTGGATTTAGAAAGAGGTTTGAAAAATCTGTGTAGGTGAACTCCCTACCCTCTTTTCTGAGAAAGGAAGTCCAAAAGATAATGGACAGAGGCTTACATCCAATTCCATATTTTGCAATTCAATTGGAAAATTCTCAGCATGGAAGAATAAAAATAAGTGAAACAAGCAGGATGAGTATTTGAAAACCCCTTCAGTGGGTAGTTTGGTCAGCTGATGATGAATACTGTCTACTATGAATGTGGCATAATAAAAAATGATTGCTGGAGGTTGGCCTGGAGATAAAGTGGATAGAAAGCCAAGAATGTATTCATCAGTGAATCCATAGGTAAAGTATCCCAGTATAAAAGGTAGCATTGAAATAATATGCCTAGACCCTTCAGGAAATTTGGCAGTGGAATAAGGAGGGTTCATCTTAGGAATGTCAACATGGGATGGAAAAAAGCCCTGAAATATCATAAAATTCTTTGGGAAATCCAGGCTTAAGTACAACTGGGTCAAAAATTCTATAGATAGGGGAACTGATTTAGGATCAGACTATAATTGCAACATTTGATTTATGGAATTTGCTGTGATGGTAAAAAGGATTTCTATGTCAACATTAACAATGGCCCTTTGGTTTGGTTCATAATTTTTCTGACATAATCTAACAAGGTCTTGTCCTGGGTGGGTCAATGGAACTAGATATTTGGGCAAATGAGTCTCCCAGATAGGCATTTCATCCTTGTCCAAGAATTTATCATAGCACCAATTACGTATTTCTAAAAGGTTAAATTCTACCACTGGATCAAAAATCTTGTAGTCCATATCAGTTAATGGAAGGGTTTCTTTGGCAGCTACACGCAGATGGAGGGGATTTACTGATTCAGTGGATTTAGCAGTGAAGACTGGAGTAGATTTAACAGCTCTAGGTATTACAAATTTAGGAGGTTTGGATCCTCCAGGCTTGGTTGGTTTAGACCTTCCAGGTTTAGTTGTGATCTGTTTTTTGGTCATTTTGGAATAACTACTGCAAGCTTAAACTGTTTGCAGGAGTTGATTTTCTTTGTCAAAGGATATAAACTGGGATAAGATAGAAAACGAGGGTTTCCTGAATAGATTGACTGTAAAAATGGTTTTTTAAGATATCTTAAGGCTTTAAAACATTTTCTGTATTTGAAATTGATCTTGAGAGGTCACAAATTGAGGAAATTGGCTAAAAAGTGGTTTTTTCGGACTCATAACTTTTTGGGAAAAATTGGCCAGGGTTTGGCCTCTTTTTCGGGATTTTTAGGCAAATTGATTTTGTAAAAACCTTTAATTATAGGCCTGGTTTAATAATTTATGGTGTAAAATTGAAATTGCAGGTTTTAATTGTCGAGAAATACCTTTGAATGCAGGTATTTGGTTGCTTGAAGGGTTCTTGAGAATATATTTGGTTTAATTTGAGGATTGGTTCGGATTGTTGGTGCAGTTAATGGCTTTACTGATCTTCAGTGGGGAATCTGTGGTCAAATTTTTATTTTCTCTAGATATAGGTCGAAAATTTGTGCAAAAGGGTTCTTACACAGTCAAGCAGAGTCTCTTTTACAGTCTGGAATGCATAACTAAACGTTAGAAATGATATAACAAAGGTTTTAAACTTTTATTTCTAATTATCATAGATGCATTAAATGCAGGTCTCATCATATGGCGGGAGTGGTTTTTATTTTAAAATGTGAAACCGACAACAATTTTCGCATTGGGTTCAGGCGGTAAGATGTTTTTATTGAAATGAATGTGATCCTATGAGAGGATGCCACATCACAGGAGGCAGAAAAGGTGAAACAACCCATTTCGCGTCCATTTTGGCTTTGGGCGGACGATTAGTTTGTGGGCGCGATATTGATTTTGTGCCCTCAGATCTATGTAAAGGAAGCGAATGGCCACGATTTTCTTGGGAGATGCAGTAGAAAAGATGGTGGGACCGGGCTTTACATGGGCGCTGGCGGTTAAAACATGGTTAAAAAACCTTTATAGAATACAAATTGGGTAAAAGGTTTTATATATGCAAAGTCGGGAATATATATGGGTAAAAAGGGTTTTATATATAAGGGTGGAGGTGCATGAGGCGTGGTTGTATGTTTAACTATGGTTTAGCCTATGTAAAGGTAGGGGATTTACATAGGGGGGATAGGGTATAAAGGAAAGGTTTAATTTCAAATGAAAATAAACCTTAATCTTAATTGCTATAGCACCTTGGGTTATAAGATGAAGTGCAGAAAAGGTTGGCAAGTGTTTTTCAAAGGCACTTAGGATAAAAATGTGATGGGTGGGGCATTATTTTTGCGTTTTCCAAATACATAGGATATGCATGGAAAGCCATATTTTCATTATTTACTTTATTATATAGTTTTTAAACCTGTTTAAAGTTCTAAAATCCATAGGGGGCAGGGTATTTAATTACAGTTAGTTTTAGACCAAAGGGAGTATTATTTGGGTTTTTAATTTAGCATGTGGATAATAAATTTGGTCTAAAAACTTTATAATAGTGGGTTTTAGGGGGTATTTTAGATAAAGGGAACTATATATATAGGATAAGGTATTTTTAGGGAATTAATAGCATAAGTTAAAAGTTAATATGACAAGGGGAGATGGAATACACAAAAATACACTAAATGACAAAGTAAAGTGAATAAATAAAAGAAAAGCTTATTATTTCATGATTTCACTATTTTACTTAGGATAGAGTGTTTTTTGAGGGTTTTTGTATTATTTATGAATGAAGGAAGTTAATTATATGGGATTTTAGGTTTCATTAGGTAAGAAGGATTCTTTACTTATGAAGATGAATCAAATGTATGAATGAGGGATAGATGATGGTAAAGGGGATTTTATCATAAGAATTCAACATTTTTCACTATCCAATCATCGAGCCTTGGGTCCGGTCCCAATAGAAGTCAGAGAAATGCTCTGAGCCTTTTTGACTGGTAGTATAGAATATAGAATATTTGCAGGGAAAAGGGAGATTAGTGATTTTTTCCCGGTGATGAATATTACATGCTTTTCCCACTTCTTTCTACCTACCCGACATTACTCTAACATTTTTTCTTCATTTTAGCAGGTGCATTTAAGCTTGCTACCTTGAAACATTTTATTCTTTTGAAAACATAAAACTATCTAATTCTACCTTATGTCATCCGAGGGCTCAGATTAAACTAATGAGCTCCTCATTATTCTCTACCTATCTACGGATTAGTCAGGATTAAATTGTCTAACCAATCTTTATTCAATATCAAAAACATGGAAATTGAAATCATGACAAGTCAATTTTAAACAATTTAACTCATCATGGATTATGGCATTTATTGACACTCTGCCATAATCATTTGCAAAAAGTAAAAGGTAGTGGAATTTGGACTTGCACACTTTCATGTTTTATTTTCATGTTTTTCTTTTTGGGTCTATATTTTTTAAGTCCTTTGATCTTTCTTTAAGGACTTTTTACCCTCTTTTTGATTTTTTATTATTTTGATTTTTATTTTTTTTCAAAATATGGGAAAACAACTTGCAGAAAGAAAGGTATGTACATATTTACAAGACTATCAAAATCCAATTCAAAATTATGAATCCTATATTTATAGGACCCTAACAGCGGCTTCACATGGGGATGGTATCTCCTTGTGAGATGTCAAGAACACCGTCGACTAGTAGCCTGATCCTTTGAGCCAATCCCAAACATGCATTTGATTTGTTATAAAATCTCTGTGATTGAAACTCTTGAACTAAATTTAGTCCTTTTTTTGCAAACTAAAATCTGATATGAAACTAAAAGAACATACTGCAATTCTCAAACCAAAATGATAGATCTTAAATATCTTTAGGACCTTCTCCTTGGTTTTAAATCTTAATGAATTATTTCAAAATTAGCTGAAAACTGAATATTGAAAAAAATGCTCAGAGCTTTGAGCTTATTTGCATTCATCTACCTACTCTAATCTACTGTTAATTTTGTTGAATCAGGTAATACAAAAATTCCAGTGAAGCCAGTCAAGTATCTGTAGAAATGAATGGATAACTTGACTGCTTGTCATGAAACTTGGAAGTATAACTTGATCATGCGTCTTCATAATCAATGATATGATGTGAAATGGCAATTTCTGATATATTTGATCTTCATAGAGAACATATGTTTGCAGACTTGAGCTAAAAATATTCTCCATATAATTTTCTATAGGATCATCAAAAGCATAATATATGATTTGTGCTTCTAGGCCTTGAATGACTAACTGATTAGTTGTATTCTTAATATTAAATCCTAAAAATATTTCTTCAGTCTTGTGATTGAAAGAATAATCATCCTCAATATGCAAGTCAAAAGGTAGTACAATTTCCTCTTGCTTAGGAGAAGGAAGATTTTCCAAGAATTCTTTAGGATCTTGGAAATTATAAGACTGAATTTAAGAATGAAAAAGTTTAATGTCATTTTCATATTTTTCAGAAACTAACTCAAGAACACATATTTTAAGTTTAGGAGAATATTTTCTAGATTTCAAAAGAAGAAAGACAACTCTTAGAAAATCTTCATCAAGTTGAAATTCTAATAACACATCCTTGAATTCATTGAAAATCTCATGAGATGAAAGGTTTGCCACAAACCCTGTCATATTGTATCACCATTAATGATTTGGAATATGGATTTTTGATTATGGTGTTTCTTTTGAAATTTGAAGTTCTGGATCTTGGAAAATGGAGTCTCCAGGTGGATGATTTTAACCTTTGTATGTCTGATCACTGTCCACCATCATAGATTAGATGTGAACCTGTAAAATATGTTTGAAGAAAATGTTAGTCTTCCCTAGTATGGTCGCCAGTATGTTATCACTCTAGTAATTTCTTAAGTTGTGGGATTTGAGTTTTTAGTCTAAGAACACTAGAGGTAACCACAAACCTACTTCAAATTCCATGATATAGCCTTCCTAGAATTCAGAAAGGGATCTCTCTTTAAGATTTGTCTTTGTTTTTGATTTATGTTTTTAGGCTAGTTATGATAGAACAATTGGTTTTAGGTTTTGGTGGGAAAAAATCACTTACAGTTAAACTAGAGAGAAATCAACTTGTCCATTGGGCTATGGAGTCTAAATCTAGCTAGCAACACTAGAAGTCAAGGCCAAAAAGGTACAAATGTATTTAGGGCAAGATAGATAACCCTTAGAGATTTGGGAAAGTGCTTTTTTGGAGAAATGGTATGATCGGGATAAAGGGAAATGAAGGATCCTTTGATCCAGAAAATGGAAGAAGGAAGCAGGGGTCAAACGGGAGTAGGAGAAATTAAGAATCCATAACACCAGAAATCAACAGAAAACATTAAAATGGTAACTAGTTAAAAACATGGAGCACTACACTAACCTGTAGTAATACTCCTAGTTACACATTCAGACAGAACAAACATAAAATGAATGCATGAAACTTAGAAAAGGAAACAACGACAAGTAGGAAGTACTTCAATCATGAGTTTATCACAGGGATCCTGAATTATGATGCCAGTCAGCTTGTCCAGTCAGCTACTTCAAATTCAAACACACAAGAGCCTCCAATTTCCAACAAAAATGTCTATGGAAATTCCAGCAATTTTATTCCATACTGAATACTTCTAATGTAGAAGTATTTATACAAAATGTAGTTACACATATCCTAGGAGAAATCTAGGAATGTATTTAGGAAATAGAAAATATCTTTACAAAATAAGAGGAACAACTGCTTAACAAATCAACAAGCTATCCTCTTATCCAAAATAAATAGAACTACTTTATCTAATCAAGGAGATTTTGAGTGATTTGCTGTCCTGCTTTGCTGGCTGCTAGAAAATATCTTCATTTTAGTTGCCTTAGCTAATACTCTTTCATCTGATACTCTTTAACACTACTCTTTAAATCCGATACACTTTTGACTGATATTTCCACTGTTTTACTGCTGTAAAAATATTTCTTTTTGCAGTAAAAAATCAACAGACTGTCCTTTTACTTCATTGTTTGTTTTTAACTGTTTTCAAGGTAATTTATTCACTGTTTTACCTCTCATTTTTCCATTAAATCTGTAAATGTATGCCACTGTTCTTTACTTTGAATTTTGATATTCTTTAGCTTTCTAAAATTTTCATCTGCCTCCGTGTATTTAGCAAAATTGGGTTTGAACACAAAGAGATGTTTGATCTCATGTTGTAGAAAGAAAAAATCTTCAAAGTGCTGAAGGAGGACTTTTCCTGTGGGAGTGCGTTGTGGAAATGGATTGCTGACTTGCTCCTTGGAAAATTCCCTGATCTTCTTATCATAATATTTTTGGGGCATTAGTTTTTCATTGAAGACATGAATGGCTGGCAAGCCCTTCTATCTTAAGTTTACATATTTCATCATAAACTTTGTTATGGAAATGTTCATTGATTCACGCTTCTCTTCCAGGTAGTTCATTAAATTTTTCTTGGTTACCACCTTCTTAATCTGTAAAATGGTCTCTGTTCTATCTAATACATATAATTCTTCCAATTCTTCTTTGTTCTTGCTGTTCAGGAATGTGATGAGTTTTAAAGCCTGAGATGGCTTATCAGTTAACTCATCCTTAGTATTCTAAATCTCTACCTGAGCTCCTAGTGATAAGTCTCTCTGCTCATATATAACCTGAATTGAAGGCCATTGAGTGTGAATGGCTTCAATTATGTTTGTGCATAGATGATTCTTTACAAAAGAAATTTGCTCAGTGAATATTAGTTCTTTTTGTAAGCCCTTTATTTGTTCCCCAAGTCTAATTGCCTTCTGTTCATGGGTTTTAGCATTTATTTGAGCTAACTTATTTGTGACTTCAAGATTTTCAATCATCTTCTTTAGGCTATTGATTTCATTATTTTTCAAAGACAATACCTCCATAGCCTTTACAATATGACCTGCTCCATCTGCTTGCTGAACTTGTGTTGTAGAAGAATCTATGATTGAAGTAGTAGTTGAACTCACTGACACTGCAATTTCCTGTGGTTCATTTGGTGCTAGTTTTTCTCCTAATGTGGAAGCCACTGCTGTGGTAATCACTGGTATAACTGAAGGAATGATAGGAGTGTCAGTTTCTTTCATAGTTTCCTTCTCTTGGACAAGCTGGTCCATTTGGGATTCCATTTCTTTGATCTGAGAAATTAATTTGAGGATGAGCTTCATCATCTCTTCTTTTTCACTTTGCTCTTGAAGGATTTCTTTGGTCTATGGATGCTCACTTTGAGGAAGCTTAAGCTGTTTCCTCAAAGATGCAATATCATCATTCTTTTTCTTGATCAACAATTTTGCTGCTTGAACATTTGAGGGATCATATCCCACATGTAAAATTAAATCCTCTAAGGCTTTAATCCTTAGGTCCTTTGCATACAAAGATCCCTTGTCTAGCTTCATTTGATCCTGCATGTTAAGAATAGTATTCTGCAACTTGGTAGCACTCATTGCCTTTGTCACCACAGCTGAATACAACATTTCAAAGCTATGTCTATGAAATTCAATTTGGTCTAGCTCATGAAAATTTTCAGTGTCTACTTCAAACTCCACCATTTTATAATCTGCCACTGTCTTTGGTGTTGAAGTAGTTGGTTGCAAAAATGACATAATCATTATGTTTGTAGAATAATCAAAGGCTGTTAGTAGCCTATTTTGATTCCCAGGTTTTTGCTTGAGGAATTGAGAATATATCTCTGATTTAATTTCCTCATTCTTCTGCTTTATATGCTTATATTTTTCCTTGATATCTAAGTCTTTTTCCTCAGCTGTTTGTGAGGAAGAGGCCTCCATATTCTGTGGCTTTTAAATCATTTGAGTATCATTTTTACCTGTTGTTTGCTCTTTATCAATTTCTACGAAAGTTTCATTGTTTATCCCTGTATCTTCAACATTATTTACCTCTGGCTCATTTGTATATTCAATATCAATTATCTTTTCTTTCCCAATTGAACTGAATTTAAGCCTTTTATTATAAATTAGTTTTAATTTTTTTCTATAGTTGTTTCTTCTGTGTATGCTCCTTCTTCCCTGCCTCTTTTGACTGAAGTATCTGGCTGCTTTACAACTTCAAGGGCTTGTGTTGTAACCATTTTTCCTGTTGTCTCTGTATTAGTAACTATATCTATCAGTGTGTTCTCCACCCATTCTTCTTGATTGGAAAACTTCTCAATATCTAGCTTGGCTCATGTATGAAGGGTGTAACTTTACATTTTACCCTTAAATTGCTCAGGATCCCTTGAGGATCATAGTTCCATGGAAAAATTTCTTGAAATTTGAACTCTACTAGTCTCTTTGAGATTTCTATTTTTGCCTCTCTGTTATTTATGATGAAAGGACCAACTTGATTCTTCAGCTTGAATTGAGTCTTTTTCCTTGTAGCTAAGAAGTTGATAGAGTCAAAATTGAGAATGTGTCTTAAATATTCCAATGCAAAAATTCTCATGTTCATGTATTTTGGCAACTTATAAGGTAATAAGTTGGATCAAAAAATTCTTATCTCTGTATGCTTTTCATAAAGAAACCAGTCTCCCATTTTATTCTGTTTTTATAGTTGCAATATCCTTTTCATTTCTTCATTGACCCTCGGCTGCTCTACTTTGTACAAAATGCTCATGGCTGGATGTAGAAAGAGGTCTGAAAAATCTGTGTAGGTGAACTCACTACCCTCTTTTCTGAGAAAGGAAGTCCAAAAGACAATGGACATAGGCTTACCTTCCAAGTCCATATTTTGCAATGCAATTGGAAAATTATCAGCTTGGAAGAATAAAAATAAGTGAAACAAGTAGGATGAGTATCTGAAAACCCCTTCAGTGGGTAGTTTGGTCAGATGATGTTGAATACTGTCTGCTATGAATGTGGCATAATAAAAAATGATTGCTGGAGGTTGGCCTGCAGATAAGGTGGATAGAAATCCAAGAATGGATGCATCGGTGAATCCATCTGTAAAGTATCATAGTATAAAAGATAGAATTGAAATAACGTGCCTAGACCGTTTAGGAAATTTGGCAGTGGAATAAGGAGGGTTCAACTTAGGAATGTCAACATGGGAAGGCAAAAAGTCTTGAAATATCATAAACTTCTTTGGGAAATCCAGGGTTAAGTACAAATGGGTCAAAAATTCTATATAAAAGGGGGTTGATTGAGGATCAGATTGTAATTACAGCATTTGATTTATGGAATTTGCTGTGATGGTAAAAATGATTTCTCTGTCAGCATTAATAATGGCCCTTTGGTCTGGTTCATTATGTTTCTGACATAATCTAGCAAGGTCTTGTCCTGGGTGGGTCAATGGAACTACATATTTGGGCAAATGAGTCTCCCAGATAGGCATTTCATCCTTATCCAAGTATTTATCATAGCACCAATCATGTATTTCTAAAAGGTTAAATTCTACCACTGGATCAACAATCTTGTAGTCCATATCAGTCAATGGAAGGGTTTCTTTGGCAGCTACACATGGATGGAGAGGATTTACTGATTCAGTGGATTTAGCAGTGAAGACTAGAGTAGATTTAATAGCTTTAGGTATTACAGTTTTAAGAGGTTTGGATCCTCCAGGCTTGGTTGGTTTAGACCCTCTAGGTTTAGTTGTGATCTATTTTTTGGTCATTTTGGAATAACTACTGCAAGCTTAAACTGTTTGCAGGAGTTGATTTTCTTTGTTAAAAGATATAAACTAGGATAAGATAGAAAATGAGGGTTTCCTACATAGATTGACTACAAAAAGGGTTTTTTAAGATATCTAAAGGCTTTAAAACCTTTTCTGTATTTGAAATTGATCTTGAGAGGTCACAAATTGAGGAAATTGGCTAAAAAGTGGTTTTTTCGGACTCATAACTTTCTGGGAAAAATTGGCCAGGGTTTGGC
The DNA here is from genome assembly GCA_034641835.2 of Pinus albicaulis. NCBI lineage: Eukaryota > Viridiplantae > Streptophyta > Pinopsida > Pinales > Pinaceae > Pinus > Pinus albicaulis. The sequence continues at coordinate 452,636,537 of CM076577.1, forward strand.
CTCTTTTTAGGGCTTTTTAGGGAAATCGATTTGGTAAAAACCTTTAATTACAGGCCTGGTTTAATCATTTATGGTGTAAAATTGAAATTGCAGGCTTTAATTGTCGAGAAATACCTTTGAATGCAGTTATTTGGTTGCTTGAAGAGGTCTTGAGAAGATATTTGGTTTAATCTGAGGATTGGTCTGGATTGTTGGTGCAGAAAATGGCTTTACTGATCTTCAATGGGGAATCTATGGTCAAATTTTGAGTTTCTCTAGGTATAGGGGGTTCTTACACAGTCGGGCAGAGTCTCTTTTATAGTCCAGAACAAGAAAATAAACGTCAGAAATGGTATAACAAAGGTTTTAAAATTTGATTTTTAATTATCATAGATGCATTAAATGCATGTCTCATCATATGGAGGGAGTGGTTTTTATTTTAAAATGAAAAACTGGCAACAATTTTCGCGTTGGGTTCAGGCGGTAAGCTGTTTTTACTGAAATGAACGCGATCCTATGAGAGGATGCCATGTCGTAGGAGGTGGAAAAGGTTAAACAACCCATTTCACGTCCGTTTGGGCTGTGGGCAGATGATTAGTTTGTGGGCGCGATATTGATTTTTTGCCATCAGATCCGAGGAAAGGAAGCGAATGGCCACAATTTGCTTGGGAGATGCGGTCAAAAAGATGATGGGACTGGGCTTTACATGGGTGCTGGTGGTTAAAACATGGTTAAAAAGCCTTTATAAAATATAAATTGGGTAAAAGGTTTTATATATGCAAATTCAGGAATATATATGGGTAAAAAGGGTTAAATAATGGTATTTATATATATAAAAGGGTTATATATATAAGGGCGGAGGTGCATGAGGCGGGGTTGTATGTTTAACTATGGTTTAGCCTATGTAAAGGTAGGGGATTTACATAGCAGGGATAGGGTATAAAGGGAAGGTTTAATTTCAAATGAAAATAAACCTTAATATTAATCGCTATAGCTCCTTGGGTTAAAATATGAAGTGCGGAAAAGGTTGGCAAGTGTTTTTCAAAAGCACTTAGGATAAAAATGTGATGGGCGAGGCAATATTTTTGTGTTTTCCAAATACATAGTATATGCATGGAAAGCCATATTTTCATTATTTATTTTATTATATAGTTTTTAAACCTGTTGAAAGGTCTAAAATCCATAGGGGGCAGGGTATTCAATTACAGTTAGTTTTAGACCAAAGGGAGTATTATTTGGGTTTTTAATTTAGCATGTGGATAATAACTTTGGTCTAAAAACTTTATAATAGTGGATTTTAGGGGGTATTTTAGATAAAGGGAAATATATATAGGATAAGGTATTTTTAGGGAATTAATAGCATAAGTTAAAAGTTAATATGACAAGGGGAGATGGAATATGTTGGGGTTCCTATGTTTTGGCAGATTTGGCAATACCAAAAGATAAGACAACATCAACCACTTTGGGATCCTAGGATCTAGCGCTCCTGGATCCGGAGAGGGATCTCTCCAAAAGAACGAAGAAAGATATATCTTTGAAAGCTCGAAATGAGGTATTAGGCTAGCTATGAAGCACGGGGGGTTTGAAATGATTTGGTTGGTTGGTTGTTGGGTTGAGTCAGAGACCATATACTGAGAAAGTAATGGAAGGAGAGGAGCAGAGTAGTAGGACGTTTTGGTAAAAGAAGATAGGTTAGAAATGTGCCATCCATTAGGCTATGGAGTCATGAAAGGAGATTACTTGCAAACCACTAGCCAAGGCTTTCAGAGGGAAAGTCATCTATACTAAAGGATCTTTGGGATAGATGATGGAATGGAACATTAAGGAATGAAAGAGACACATAAAGGGCAGCTTTGAGATCAAACCAGAGGTCATCTAACTCCAGATCTGCTTCAGCATACTCTCAAAGGGAAAACACATAAGATTTAAACATAGAACTATGCCTGAGATCATAGAAGGGATTTTAACCTTCAATGCTTCGACACCAGCTCATGGGATCTTGGAAAGGCCAATCTGTTGAACAAGGACCCCAGTGGACAGGGCTTACACTAAATCCCCGGTATCCCAAATCCTCTAGCTTGAACCCAAACAAGAACAACTAAGCAACAAACCCCAAACTCACACATCAGGTAGCAGTGAATAACAACTGCTACACTGGTTAAATCGCATGAATTTACCCTTAGTTTCACTATCAGAAGAAAACATCAATGGTAGGGAGAGCAGAAACATAGGGTACCATGCGAGGGAAAATCCTATGTTATATTTCTGATGCATACCAAAAGACCAATGAACAACATGAAAAAATGTAATAAAACAATGTAAAGAGAAAAAAATCACCCGTAGTAATAGACCATGATCCTGTGAAATTGCTTGATTAATTGATGCAAAACAAGTCACATACATAGAGCTCAATGGCTAATACAGTCCAAACTTTCTCCTCCCAGCCTACTACATTACAAACTACTCTGCTACTCCCTCCCAAGACTGCCCTAACAGTCAAATGAATCCCTTCAACTACAATAGCAACAACAACCACACAACCCTTTACAATATGTTCTTGGGGATTATTATAGGAGAAATGAGTAATAACAGGAGTAGATGTAAATTTAATTGGTTCATTATGACAGAGGAGAGGAAGGTCAAATGCCCATTCCGCAAAATGGCTCTTCATTAATTGTGTGTACTCTGAAGTATGGTCCAGAAGTCTCTGTCAGGTTGATATTGACCTCTGATGTTTCTTGAAGTCCTTTTGGCTGTTTGGAACTCTGCGCTGCCTTCTGGAATAAGTGAATTGGATGGAAGGGTCTTCAGGCCACTCCATACCTCCATAACTGCTGTCTGACAGTCTTAAAGAAGCTTCTGTCAGTGAAATACATTTAGGGGCTTGAGGAGGCGTGGAGACTTCTGTAGGAAGGTGTCCTTCTGGAGAAAAGTGTTCTGCTGATGTCAAAACATAGATATGACTCATCGGTGTGCTTTGGTATTCAAACTGTGCCTTATTCCTTTGGACGCAGGATTAAGCGTTAATTATTCAATAATAGGCTTTAATACTTCTAACCTGTCTCTGCTGTTACTCTGACTGCTGCTACAATAACCTCTCTACGTTCTGAATCACAGTGACTGTGATTGTGGAACCTAGAGTGAATTCATCACTTTGTAACAACCCTGCACAATACGATAAACTCATTAAGAAATCCATGGAGTGGTGGAAGGAATGCTATGAAGGCCTGGAGGAATGGTGAAAATGGGAGAAGAAATGATAATTAGTGTAAATCCCAGAGTTTTAAGTCCCGGGAAAATACAAGGGAAATGGATCGAATGCATGGAATTTGGCCTTTGATTGTGGTACCCGGTTAAGGCAGAGGACGATTAAACGTGAGCCGTTGGATCTGGGTTGAACGGACGGTCATGATTGGATCGACAGATCACAATCGGGGGAGGCAGCGGGGTTGACACATTGTAAACTTTCGATTGGAGTTAGTGCGATTGAGCGCCAGCCGTCCGATCTGGCGAGGAGATCGACAACGGATATTGAATTGGCGGGGAGGAAGACTGGAGCGATGGGATGGGAGCGATGAGATCTAGGCCGTCGGATCTCGAGAGATCAACAACTACGATCAGATTGGAGGATCGCGATCGGGGAAGAAAGAAGAAGGGGACGCATGGGCTGGTGCGATGCGATTAGCGCTGGGCCATCAAATCTATATGGATCAATGGCTTGGATTGCAGCGGGGCCGATAGAACAATAGCACTATCGCATCAGAGGTTTTTGACTTAACAAAGAAACGCGCTCTGCTCCGACTTCCGATTGCGATAATCTCTTCACAGTTTAACACTCATTCTCAGTGCCCAGGTGCATGGAGGGGAAGTGGTTAGGGCTGGGCTGAAGGGGGCTAGCCTGTTATAAATTAAAAACTGGGTTTTTGGCCTATTTTAATGCTTTTTAAGGCGAAAGGAGGTATTCGGTAAGGGGAATAAGGGATTATTAAACCAAACAAGGGTATTTGAAAGGTTTAAAAGGGGGTTTGGGATGATTTAAAGGGTAAGTGGGGAATTTATAAGGGGAGGAAGAATGATGAAAATAGACCCTTAGAGGGAATGAAATAAGAGGGAAAAGGAGGCCTTTTGGGCATTTTCTTCACAAACAGAGAGGCTTTAAAAATAGGAACAACAGTAAGGATTTATCAAAGGGAAAGGCATAAGGAGGTTTCAAGGATGATGTGTTTTAAGAGGAAATGCATTCCTTGAAGGCTCAAAAACAATTTATCCCCCTGTTTGCTTGTCAAAAAATTCATAGGGGGCTAAGAGTGGCTCCACATGGGGATGGCTTCTTCTTTGATCCGGATTTATGCAGGAACGCAACAAAATATAGAAATAACCATGAACATAGAGATGCAGTGGAAATAATGCTTCATTTCATTAATATCAAATAACAGAAATATACGGCCATGGAAAATAAAATATCTAAGTCTTTACAACTTAAAGGCTCACGAGAAAGAGATGTATTAGCTCTGAACCTATGAAGCGTATGTTACAATGAGACTCGAGGGCCTATTTATTGTTGAGAAACAATGTAGAATCTGAAACGTCCAAAAACCTAACCGTAGGAGATGAGGCGCCAAAACTGTGGGCGCCCGTTTGGGTAAATTGGTGGTTCAACTTCCCGGGGGCATAACTTTGGCACCCGATCTCCGTTTGACACGCCCAATAGCTCGTTAGAAAGATCTATCCGAGGACTTCAATTTTTGAATGAGCAACATCAGTCCATGGACCCATGTTGCTCTCCGTTTTCCCAAAAAATGTCGTTTAGGGCCTCAAAACGGCTCCGGAAGTTCAGGACCCGAAAAACTACTAAAAATAGTAAGTTTTGTTGCAACTTGAAAATTGAAAGAACTGAAGATGGGGGTTCAAATGGAATAGGTGGGTGGCCACCAATATCCCCCTGGATCATTAAGCCCCCAAAACGGCTCCGAGAGTGGAGGACCCGAAAACCTGCTAAAAATAGTAAGTTGTGCTGAATGTGAAAAGCTGCAAGAATTGATGGTGCTGGTCCAAATGGAATAGGTGGGTGGCCACCGATATCCACCTGGATCATTCTTGAAGGAGTCAAGAATTCACAACATTATCTTTGGGGTAGAATAGATGCCTGGTACTTGACTCATCCATTTTCTTTCTTGGATTAGCTGCCACAAATGATGAAGACATCATATCCGCAGTAAAATTCTCCCAAACAACTACCTACCCATACTAAGTCCTAGAATTTTTTCTTCTGGGTGCATTTGGACTTGCAGACCCCTTTACATCATCAATATTTTACAAGCAGGAAAATAAAACCTATTCTACTTCTACCCTTATTACTCCATGAGACTAGATTAAACTATTGGCCTCATAGTTTCTCTACCTAAACTAGTATCTGCTAGGCTTAAACTGTCTAGCAAATTTCTTCTCTACATTCTAAGACAGAAATTGAAAAATAGCCAAGCCAGAATTAGACTGTCTGGCTTGTTGGAATTTGTAGAAATTAAAACAAATAACTACATGCTCACAGGCTGAGCTTTATTGAGCTTTCGTACCTACTCTACTCTACTTGGAAATATCTGATGCTCTAGGTGATACAAAAATGCCAGTGCAGCCAGTCAAGTAGCAACAAAAAAGGGTAGGAGCATTGACTTCTCATCAGAGACCACCATAAGGTGCTCTACAGGTGGTTTTTCAAAACTGTGGTCACCATCAGTGGTGACCTCTCCTAATGAATCTGGCCCTGACGAAGGATCAATGCTGGAGAATTTGAGCTAATCAGGGCCTCCATATATTCTGCCACAGGATCAATGAACAGATGATGCACACTTTCTTCTTTCAGGCCTACCATGACTGGTAGGTTGTCTTCATCCTGGGCAGCTTTGATTACTATATCTTCCACTGCGTCTTCAGTGTGGCTCTTGGAAGCCTGATCACCTTCTTCATGCACATCGAAAGGCAGTGGAATCTCCTCTCTCTTAGGGGGAGGGAGACTTTCCAAAAATTCTCTAGGGTCTCTAAACTGGTATGATTTCTCTTGTGAGTTCAATATGTCAATCTCAGCTTCATACCTTTCCACCAGCACTTCTAGAAAAACTTTCTTCAGCTCAGGTCGATTATTGAATCTTGAGCTGGAAAGGAAAAAAACACGTTGAGTCTTCCATTGGTGGGGATGATGTTGTTATGTGACTGGTCTCCCAGTGGAGTCTTGTGAACACACAGATAATCAACGGCCTACTGATCACTAGTGAAGTCTTTTAATCTTTTAGGAGCTGTGGAGTTGCTAGGTGGATGATTTAATCTTTTACTGTCCACCACAGTGATTTACCAAATCAAAGCTATTGGTTTCCTTCCCCAGTGGAGTTTCCATTATGTTGGAGATGACAATGGGACACAAGACCAGGTATAGCAATTTAGGCACTCAGATTCTTCCCTAGTGGAGTCGCCATTATGTTGGGGTTCCTATGTTTTGGCAGATTTGGAAATACAAAAATATAAGACAACATCAAACCACTTTGGGATCCTAGGATCTAGCCCTCTTGGATCTGAAGAGGGATCTCTCCAAAAGAACGAAGAAATATATATCTTTGAAAGCTCGAAGTGAGGTATTAGGCTAGCTATGAAGCACAAGGGGTTTGAAATGATTTGGTTGGTTGGTTGTTGGGTTGAGTCAGAGACCATATACTGAGAAAGTAATGGAAGGAAAGGAGCATAGCAGTAGGAAGTTTCGGTAAAAGAGGATAGGTTAGAAATGTGCCATCCATTGGGCTATGGAGTCATGAAAGGAGATTACTTGCAAACCACTAGCCAAGGCTTTTAGAGGGAAAGTCATCTATACTAAAGGATCTTTGGGATATATGATGGAATGGAACATTAAGGAGTGAAAGAGAGACACAAAGGGCAGATTTGAGATTAGACCAGAGGTCATCTAACTCCAGATCTACTTCAGCATACTCTCAAAGGGAAAACACATAAGATTTAAACATAGAACTATGCCTGAGATCATAAAAGGGATTTTAACCTTCAATGCTTCGACACCAGTTCACGGGATCTTGGAAAGGCCAATCTATTGAACAAGGACCCCAATGGACAGGGCTTACACTAAATCCCCGGTATCCCAAATCCTCTAGATTGAACCCAAATAAGAACAACTAAGCAGCAAACCCTGAACTCACACATCAGCTAGCAGTGAATAACAACTGCTACACTGGTTAAATCACATGAATTTACCCTTAGTTTCACTATCGGTAGAAAACATCAACGGTAGGGAGATCAGAAACATAGGGTACCATGTGAGGGAAAATCCTATGTTATATTTCTGATGCGTACCAGAAGACCAATGAACAACATGAAAATATGTAATAAAACAATGTAATGAGAAAAACATCACCCGTAGTAATAGACCAGGATCCTGTGAAATTGCTTGATTAATTGATGTAAAACCAGTCACATACATAGAGCTTAATGGCTAATACAGTCTAAACTTTCTCCTCCCAACCTACTACATTGCAAACTACTTTGCTACTCCCTCCCAAGACTGTCCTAACAGTCAAATGAATCCCTTCAACTACAACAGCAACAACAACCACACAACCCTTTACAATATATTTCTGTGAGTCTTAATCATAGCATGAAAAACATCCATCATATATATAATATATATATCAAATAAATGTGTGTGTTGATAATCTTTTTTTGGTCAGAGAAAACAATCCCATCAGATCATCGATGACAGCGCGAAATCGAATCGAGATCGCGGTAAGGAAGATAGAAGGAGGGGACGCATGGGCTGGTGCGATGTGATTAGCGCTGGGACGTCAGATCTGTATGGATCAACGGCTCGGATTGCAGCGAGGCTAATAGAACAATAGCACTATCGCATCAGAGGTTTTTGACTTAAAAAAGAAACGCGCTCCGCTTCGACTTCTGATTTCGATAAGCTCTTCACAGTTTAGCGCTTGGTCTTAGTGCCCAGGTGCATGGAGGGGAAGTGGTTAGGGTTGGGCCGAAGGGGGCTAGCCTGTTATAAAGTAAAAAGTGGGTTTTTGGCCTATTTTAATGCTTTTTAAGGCCAAAGGAGGTATTCGATAAGGGGAATAAGGGATTATTAAACCAAAGAAAGGTATTTGAAAGGTTTAAAATGGGGTTTGGGATGATTTAAAGGGTAAGTGGGGAATTTAGAAGGGGAGGAAGAATGATGAAAACAAACGCTTAGAGGGAATGAAATAAGAGGGAAAAGGAGGCCTTTTGGGCATTTTCTTCACAAACAGAGAGGCTTTAAAACTAGGAACAGCAGTAAGGATTTATCAAAGGGCAAGGCACAAGGAGGTTTCAAGGATGATGTGTTTTAAGAGGAAATTCATTCCTTGAAGGCTCAAAAACAATTTAGCCCCCTGTTTGATTGTCAAAAAATTCATAGGGGGCTAACAGAATACACAAAAATACACTAAATGACCAAGTAAAGTGAATAAATAAAAGCAAAGCTTATTATTTCATGATTTCACTATTCTACTTAGGATAGAGTGTTTTTTGAGGGTTTTTGTATTATTTATGAATGAAGGAAGTTAATTATATGGGATTTTAGGTTTCATTAGGTAAGAAAGATTCTTTACTTATGAAGATGAATTAAATGTATGAATGAGGGATAAATGATGGTAAAGGGGATTTTATCATAAGAATTCAACATTTTCCACTGTACAGTCATCGAGCCTTAGGTCCGGTCCCAAAAAAAGTCAGAGAAATGCTCTGAGCCTTTTTGACTGGTAGTATAGAATATTGAATACATACAGGAAAAAGGGAGATTAGTGATTTTTTCCCGGTGATGAATATTACATGCTTTTTCCCACTTCTTTCTACCTACCCAACATTACTCTAACATTTTTTATTATTTTTAGCAGGTGCATTTAAGCTTGCTACCTTGAAGCATTTTATTCTTTTTAAAACATAAAACTATCTAATTCTACCTTATTTCATCCGAGGGCTCAGATTAAACTAATGAGCTCCTCATTATTCTCTACCTATCTACTGATTAGTCAGGATTAAATTGTTTGACCAATCATTATTCACTATCTAAAACATGGAAATTGAAATAATGAAAAGTCAATTTTAAACAGTTTAACTCATTATGGATTATGGCATTTATTGACACTGCCATAATCATTTGCAAAAACTAAAAAGTAGTGGCATTTGGACTTGGACACTTTCATTTTTTATTTTCATATTTTTCTTTTGGGGTTTATATTTTTTATGTCCTTTGATCTTTCGTTTAGGAATTTTTACCCTCTTTTTCATTTTTTATTATTATTTTTTTTCAAAATATGGGAAAACAACTTGTAGAAAGAAAGGTATGTACATATTTACAAGACTATCAAAATTCAATTCAAAATTATAAATCCTATATTTATAGGACCCTAACAGGTCTAGCTATTGAACTATTCTTCACGTGAATAAGCCTTAATTGAGCCCTCCTGTGCGCTTTTCTCTCTGCTACTCCTATGGCTTATATTACACCTCCAATGCTGCTGCTTCCTTGATTTTGGTTCTGGTGCACCTATGATGACGAATCCTCATTGAGCTTGTGGTTATCCTTTCGAGCACATTATAGGTATTTTTGAAATTTTAACATTTGTTCCTCAATAAATTTGAACTGCTCAAAACCTCTCTTGACTTTTAGCTGTGTTCAAATTTGGCTACAACATCTGGCTCCAATTGGGGACAACACTTTGGTAACAAAGTGCTGAAAACTTGTAGATCCGTAGCATTTATTGGGTATGGAGTCAAATAGAACTTGTAGATCAGTAGCCTTTATTGGGCATGGAGTCAAATAGAACTCGTAGAACAATATCCTTCATTGGGCATGGAGTCAATCCAAAATGTGAGTTGATCCAGTATGAAATCCTCCCAAAACCTTCTTCCCCTAAAGTATAGTTTTAGTTCTGTCTTCAATTCCCATTTCCTCCAGCTCATATTTGTTATTAGAATTCAGGAATCTAATAATATCAGTGGCTTCATAGGGTTTATCACCCAAATTTTCTTTGATGTCTGCAACTCCTGTTGTAGCTTTCTATATCAATTCATTTTGTTCAAAAATGATTTGTATAGAAGGCCAAATATCATTCATGGAGTTGAGGACATCTGTCCATATGTTCTCCTTGGCTTGGGCCAAGGTCTGGAAAATGGATGAATCTTTTTTCATTCACAATATCCTTTCCAAAAATATTTGGGACCTTTGTGACTCTGCTAAGTGTGAACTTTCACTTTTGTTCTTATGCTCCTGTAAGGCTTTTACTTGTCCTTGCAGTATTTTGATTTCTTCAGTTTTTATTGACATATCCTCCATTTCTTTTGTAATTTTTCTTGTAGCATCTGTAGGATGTACTAGAGGTGTTGTTGATGTATAATCACCTGTAGTTGGTATTGCTGTGAGAGGAACTACATTCAAAGGAATCATGGCCAATTGTAAATTTTCTTCCTTTTGCTTGATTAGCTTATCCATTTCTGCCTCCATGTCTTTGATTTACGCATTCTTATCCATGATAAGCTTAATAATATCTTCTTTTTGGTTCTTTGACTCTTCTATCTCCTTGGTCTGTGGGTCCTATGTTACTGACATCTTCAATTTCTTTCTAAGGGCTGTAATATATGCAATTTTCTTATTTATCAATTCTTCAACTGCCTTAACATTCTCTGGATTATATCCCATCTTTATGACGAGATATTCTAATGATTTTATTTTGGTGTCTTTTTCTAGAGATAAGAGTTTTTTAATCTTGAGCTTAGATTGAATATTTGTAAGAGGTACCTGCAATTTTGAAACATTCATTGAACTGCTAGTCAAGGTGGAAAATATCATTTCTCGAGTCTACTTATGCATCTCCATCTGATCGATGGGATGAATATCCTTTACATCAAATTAAAAGGACATATTATTATAGTATAAAAATGAACTTGGTTGTGCAATCTGAGCCTGTAAGAATTCCATTTGCATTCTTCAATTCTCTGTATCAAAGGTTGATAAAAGCCTACTTTGAGAACTATAAGTTTTTTTCTAGAATTGTGTGTATGTACTGATTTTAAGTATTTAATTTTAAAGCTTAATCTCTTTGTATCTATCAAAAATACTTTTCTCTTTTTCTCCCTGAATGAGTTTAGATGTTTGGGCTATGTCCTATTGGCCTTGTGACACTAATGATACTGCTGGAGATTTTGTAAATTTGGTGCTTGATGGTGCTAAATACAATGGGTCTTTGATGACTCTGGGAGCTTGTTGTTCCCTTGTTTATTTTGATGAATATATTTTACGACTTCAATTAACCCTCTTTCTATAGATGATTTTAAATCCTTTGGTGAGCTCCCTGAAGATGAAGGGGATCCTTCCTCTCTTTTTATCTTCCCTATCTTCTCTTGAGGAGTAGGGGATTGTGAAATAGAGGTGGATATGAGCTTCTCCTCTACTTCCTGCAAGGTGTTCTATGTCCATTAAACTGATTCATATACCTATCAATATCTGGCCTCTATGTCTGCACATAAGGAGTGGTTTTGTGTTCCACCCTTAGCTTAAATATTAGGCCAAAAGGGTCATAAGACCATGTAAAGCTTAGATTAATGTTCATTTAGGATCTTTTCTGCTTCTTCACCTGCTTCTCTACTGTTGAAAATGAAAGGGCCAACCTGTGTTTTCATTATGAACCGAGACTTATTCTTTGTCGAGACACTATGAATTTAATTCTAATTTTTCATTTGTCGTATATACTCCAAGTAAAATAATCTCACAGGGAGGTATTTGGGCAGCTTGTATGGCAACATCTCACATCCATACACCCTAATATTTGTGTAGTTTTGGTACAGGTACCAATATCCTGTTTTTGCCTGCTCTGTCAGGTACAAAATATTCATAATTTCTTCATTGATTCTTGGCTCTGCATTGCTGGTATTGTATCTTAAGAGAAAATCCCTTGGTTGTGAAAGGAATCAATGCTTAAGACATTTAAAAAGTGTGTCACATAAATGATTTTATCATGAGGTCTTTGTTCTATCCTTATGGAGACTAGTTTTCTCAAACCCTTAATGATCAGGAATAATAAAATACTTCATAATTCCATTCACTTATGATATCTGAATGACAAGAAGATCTGTAGGGGAAACCCAAAGTAATATGTTGAATAAACATAATCTACCACTTTTAAGTTTCAAAGGAAATTCATGGAGAGAGGAAACTCGAAATAATATGATATAAACACAGAATATGTTACTTCGAAGTTTCATTAGGAGTTTGCGAAGAGAGGGGATACTCAAAGTAATATGCTGAGTACACAAAATCTACCACTTTTAAGTTTGAGAGAAAATTTGTGAAGGGAGAAGAGATGGAGTGAAGGAACACAAATTAAGGTTATTTAACTCTTACTCACAGTTGTAATTAAGAGACCAATTGCTATATTATTTCACTTCATTCAAAGAAAAAAATACATAAAATGGCACAAGAAACATGAATCACCATCAAAAGTTGCAAGAAAATTACTGATTCTTTCATTTACCCATCAGAAAAAGAAGCACAAAATGTAATCCCCCAAGAGGTCTAGAACTTGGAACCCCCCTTCACTCTTTCTCCCTTCCTTAAATACAAACAAAATAAGTTTGTAACCGCTTGAGCTTCTTGAAACTCATAAAATGCCTAAACTGTTAAACTACTTATTACATTGTAATAGAGGACACCACTGTAGCTTCGATCTTGACAAAGAAAAAAAATACAATTGGAATATAATCCATTTGCTGTGTCTGATTTGTTGCTGATGTGTCTCCTTCCGTTTCAGATGTGCTTTCCTAACAGTTTTCATAAACACATCTCCACCCGACTCTACCCATGCTTTTGCATTTCAAACGCTGTCATCATGTCACCTGCTACCCGACTCTGCCTCTTCTGAGTGTGCCTATTGTGTTTAGTATTCTCTTCCCCTTTTCTCTGCATTGGGTCACTTACCTGAGTCTCTCTTCCTGCATTCAGAATAAGGCGTTTCACCGAATTTACGTTATAATCCTCCTTCTTTCCTCCGATGCGCTTTAACACAAGAATGTCTTACCTCCGAATTTGAAGACCTTTGGAGTTCGCTTTTGGAACCACATCGCATCTGCCCAACATTGCACTTCACATGCCATTGTTTTTAACTTTTCCTTAGAATTTATCTTTTAAATCATGCGATGTGTGCTTATGTGATCGGGCCCCACTGCATCACAAAACTACAATTTAAACATTATTGCAGACATATATGTGGAACAATGGTTGTAGGGTCCCACAATATGGTGACAAATCATGGTGCATCACATATCGACGAACTTAACATATAACTTAAATGGTAAATAATACAAACACCGATGCGAAGTTGCGACGTAATCTCCATTGTAGATCTTCACCAGGTCCAACGACCCCGCTGTATCGTATCACACTGCCATCTCCCATCCTTGTCGGATCACAACCAAAATACTTTACCTTGCGAAGTATTAATGATAAACTCTAAACCCGCCAATGTGCAATGTGCATTTGATCACTGTGCCAAGATGTGGCTCCTCCCTTTAACGCATCACAAGTTGTTTTGTTTAACTTGCGAAGTCCTTAACACATATACTCAATAATCGCCTATGCGAATTTGCGATGTGCCGACATGCGACCCATCTCTTCATCGCATCGCAAGATATATTTTTTGACTTGTGATGTCATCTTAGCTGTTAGTCTCTTCCCCTTCATATCTGCGATTCAATCCTCGCCGTCTGATTGCCTCCTTTCAAAATATTCTAAGTGTTTCTATCTTAGTCGATTTATCTACTTTCTACCATCGCCACTCTACAACTCCGCTATCCTTTCTGAGATTTATTCAATCTTTAAAAGTGATGATCTTTCTTGAGCTTGCAAATGAGTCTGACTCGATCTTGTCCGATTTGAAATGTTTTGAATGTGCCCATTGGTTTGGCTCTTGAACTGTTTTGCATGTGAATAATCCCGACTTGAGCCCTCCTACATGATTTTATCTCTGCTGCTCCTCTGGCTTAGATTACAACTCCAATGCTGCTGCTTCCTTGATTTTGGTTCAGGTGGTGCACCTGTGATGATGAATCCTCATTTAGCTTATGGTTATCCTTTCAATCATATTACAGGTCTTTTTGAAATTTTAACATTTTTTCCTCAATAACCTTGAACTGCTCATAACCTCTCTTGAATTTTAGTTGAGTCAAATTAGGCTACAACATCTGGCTCCAATTAGGGACAACACTTTGGTAACAAAGTGTTGAGAACTTGTAGATTAGTAGCCTTTATTGGGCATGGAGTCAAATAGAACTTGTAGATTAGTAGCCTTTATTGGGCATGGAGTCAAATAGAACTTGTAGAACAATAGCCTTCATTCGGCATGGATTCAATCCCAAATGTGAGTTGATCCAGTATTAAATCGTCCTGAAATTCACTACACTTTGGACTTCTTCCTTTATTCTTAAATTGAAAATACCGAAATGAAATTATTACAACTAAAAATGCTCAACTTCTAAGATTATTTATGCACAACTCCTATATAAGTATACATGCATGAACTCTATCAGGTGAAGCCAGCATTCAAATGACACCAATCCAACATATTCATGTTAGACTTAATACCCCCATACTGTGGAAATTTGAAAATCAAAATAAGGATGTACAATGAAAAGTTTCTAGATACAGAGCTTTGCACATACCCTTGCATAAATGCTTGTTGCTGACAAAATAAATTTGTCACATAGTCAGCCACTAGATCATAGAACTGATGAGACAAATTTTCAGTTGCCTCCTTTTCTTGAACATCCTACTGATGTAGACTTCTTTGAATATGGAAGCTTCCTTCATTATTTGAAACCTCAGTTTGAGGTTGTATGTGAGAAGATCCATTGTTGTTTTCTGTTGATAACCATTTAGGCTAGAAAGATAAATCTAAGGTTTCTTCCTCATAATGCTGATGTTCTTCATATAATGCCAATTCTTGACAAGAGTCTTCCCCCTCTTGCAAACACACCTAAGAAGCTCCACTAGTTTCTCCTCTATTCAAAAAATCATTAAAATTATGAAAATTGTAATGATCTTCCATGCTTTCAGTGTGTAGTTTAGTTGAAATATATTCCTCCTCTCCAGAAAAACTTGGCAAAAATTTGAATCCTTTTGAAGGAAATTGATGGAGGATTGTGGGCAGCACCAAGGTTTTGAAAATCACCTTGGTTCCAAGCCAGAAAGAAGTGGATTGCTTATGAGGTAGAATTTTATCACCCAAAGATTATGAATGCTCACCTTTATGCCCAGACTGTGACAGATTACCTTCAGGAATAGTAATGCAACAGTCGTCTCTCCCTTCATATTTAGGAGATGAAGTTGTGTGAAGATAAATAATACAATCAAAAGAAAAATCTTCTTTCTCCAATAAAGAACACACATTTTGGGCCTTATAATCTTCTGAGAAAATAAAGCAGGAAACAATATTCTTGATATGTGAGGGAAAATAGACCATCAAACTAATAGTGAAAATTAAAACTTCCTTTAAAATATTCAAACTCTGATATCTATATTTTCCATGGTGTTGTCTCATTTTCTTTCCCACAAAATACCTCATATAATGAAACCTTCATCAGTGGAGTCACCAGGTGGATAATACACAACCAAATTTGTATCTAAATGTTGTTCACCATCAAGAAATAGATTTCAATACCCAGGGAAAAATAACTTCGTGCCTTCGTCCCAGGCAACGACGCCAAAAAATGTTGTATCCTAAGAGACAATCCCTTGGTTTTGAAAGGAATAAATGCTTAAGACATTTAAAAAGTGTCACATAAATGATTTTATCATGAGGTCTTTGTTCTATCCCTCTAGAGACTAGTTTTCTAAAACCCTTAATGATCAGGAATAATAAAATATTTCATAATGCCATTCACTGCTGGTATCTAAATGACAAGAAGAAATGCAGGGGAAACCCAAAGTAATATGTTGAATACACATAATACCACTTTTAAGTTTCAGAGGAAATTCATGGAGAGAGAGGAAATTGGAAATAATATGATTTAAAAACATAATCTATTACTTCAAAGTTTGATCAGGAGTTTGTGAAGAGAGGGGAAACTCAAAGTAATATGATGAATACACAGAATCTACCACTTTTAAGTTTCAGAGAGAATTTGTTAAGGGAGAAGAGATGGAGTGAAGGAATGCAAATTAAGGTTATTTAAATCTTACTCACAGATGTAATTAAGAGACTGACTACTACATTACTTCACTTCATTCAAAGAAGAAAAGACACAAAATGGCACAAGAAACACGAATCACCATCAACAGTTGTAGGAAATTTACTGCTTCTTTCATTTATCCATCGTAAAAAGAAGTACAAAATTTAATCCCCCAAGAGGTCTAGAACTCGGAAACCCCCTTCACTCTTTCTCCCTTCCTTAAATACAAACAAAAGAAGTTTGTAACTGCTCGAGCTTCTTGAAACTCCTAAACTTCCTAAACTGTTACAATACTTATTACATTGCAATCGAGGACACCATTGTAGCTTCGATATTAACAAATAAAACAAAATACACTTGGAATATAATCCCTTTGCTGAGTCTGATTTGTTGCTGATGTGTCTCCTTCAGTTTCAGCTGTGCTATCCTAATAGTTTGCATAAACTCATCTCCACCCAACTTTGCCCATGCTTTTGCATTTCGAATGCTATCATCATGTCACCTGCTACCCTACTCTGCCTCTTCTCTGTGTGCCTGCTATGTTTAGTCTTCTCTTCCCCTTTTCTTTGCATCGGGTCACTTACCCGAGTCTCTCTTCCCACGTTTAGACTTTCCTCCATTATCAAGGTGTTTCACCATCTTTACGTTATAATCCTTCTTCTTTCCTCCGATGTGATTTAACATAGGAATGCCTTACCTATGGATTTGAAGACCTTTGGAGTTTGCTTTTGAAACCACATTGCACTTTGCATGCCATTTTTTTTAACTTTACCTTAGCATTTATCTTTTAAATCTTGCGATGTGCACTTATGCGATCGGGCTCCACCGCATCATGAAACTGCATTTTAAACATTATCATATACATATAATTAGAATAGTGGTTGTAGGGTCCCACAATATGGTGACCAATCACGCTGAATCACATATCAGCGAACTTAACATATAAATTAAATGGTAAATAATACAAACGCCGATGCAAAGTTGTGACATAATCTCCATCATAGATCTTCGCCAGATCCAACGACCCTGCTGTATTGTCTCACATTTCCATCTCCCATCCTTGTCGCATCGCAACCAAAATACTTTACCTTGCGAAGTATTAATTCTAAAATCTAAACCCGTTGATGTGCGATATGCTGGATCGTTGTCCCAACACGTGGCTCCTCCCTTTATCACATCACAAGTTTCAATTCTTACTACATCACAAGTTGTTTTGTTTAACTTGCAAAGTCCCTAACACATAAAATCAATAATTGTCGGTGTGAATTTGTGCTATGCCGACATGTGGCCCTTCTCCTCATCGCATCGCAAGATATATTGTTTGAATTGCCTTGTCATCTTAGCTGTCGGTCTCTTCCCGTTCAGATCTATGATTTGATCCTCGCCGTCCGATTGCCTCCTTTGGAAATATTCTAAGTGTTTCTGTCTTACTCGATTTCTCTAATTTCTATCGTTGCCGCTTTGCAACTCTACTATCCTTCCTGAGATTTATTCAATATTTAAAAGTGCTGATCTCTCTTGAGCTTATGAATGAGCCCGAATCTACCTTGTCTGGTGTGCAATATTTTGAACGTTTCCATCAGTCTGGCTCTTGAATTGTTCTGCACGTGAATAAGCTCGACTTGAGCCCTCGTGCAAGCTTTTCTCTCTGCTGCTCCTCTGGCTTAGATTACAACTCCAATGATGCTACTTCCTTGATTTTGGTTCTGGTGAACTTTTGATGATGAATCCTCATTGAGCTTGTGGTTATCCTTTCGAGCATATTATAGGTCTTTTTGAAATTTTAACAATTATTCCTCAATAAACTTGAAGTGCTCAAAACATCTCTTGACTTTTAGCTGAGTCAAATTAGGCTACAACAACTGGTCATCATGCTCATGAGTGGATGAATGAACTGTTCTATGTACTCTTTGAACGTGTACTCATCTGAATCTTTCCTCACCAATGAGGTCTATAAAATCACTTACTGTGGGTTCCCTTCTTCATCCAATTTCTACAATGAAAATGGGAATTTGTCTACTTGATAATAAATGAAAATATATACAAGAATAGAAGCATATTTGAATACTGATTTAGTTGGTAACTTTAGGAGTTGTTAATGTATACTGTCAGCCAAAAATTGACTAAAATTAAAAACATCTGAGGGATTTTTATTGGTAGAGAAAATTGAAATGAAACCAAGAATGGGTTTATCAATCCACTCATCAGAATATAACCTAGAAGGTGTGAAAGCACATAAATGAGGTGTTTGGCCTGATCAGGGAACATGGAAGAAGCATAGGGTGGATTATTCTTAGGCAATTGGGCATTCTAAGGCAGGAAATATAAAAAAATTGTGTTCTTTTGGAGAAATCTAATTTCTGATAGTTCATTCAAGGCTCGTACAGAAAATGGTGTATTGGCTTCAATAGGAGGGACTTGCATCATTTGGTCAATGGTTTTGGAAGTGACGGTGAATATTATTTTTCCATTTGGGGCTATAATGGCTCTTTGGTTTGGTAAGTAACAAAACTGAAATTTTCTAATTATTTCTAGGAAATGATGGGTCCAATGGAAGATGTAATGAGGTAAATTGGACTCCCATAGTCAAATTTCATCAGTTTGGTTACTGAATTTATCTTCGAGCCAACAATAGAGTTTTAAAAGGTCAAACTCGTACTTAGTCTCTGCAATTTTGTAATCCCTATATACAAGATGGATTTGATCAAGATCAATAGGGGGAGGAAGCATTAGGTTGATTGAGTATTCATTATTCTTCTTTTTAGGAGGCATCTTGCTAATTTTAATCACAGTAACATGAGGGTAATGGTGAATTACCGGGGATTTTATCTGTGAGTTGAAAATTAGTGGCAATGGTGTCTTTTCTTGTGCTTGATTAGTCCTCTGTCAGGTATGAAGGTTGAATGCAATGACAAAGCTTTGGAAATGAAGTAAGGGTGAGCAATCTGCAAGAGAGAGGAATTAAAATGTTGGAAAAAGGGATTCTTATGGTTACATAGTAGTTTCCATTGGGGGTGCGGGTCCGTTGAAATTTCGAACGGTTATCCTGGGAATGAATTTAATTGGATAATGCATTTAGTTTACTAGGTGTTAGGTGATGAATGGAGGGAGGTGCGGGGGAAAGCTGGCGGTAAAGGATGGTAGAGAAGAATTTTTCGCAGGGGGGTCAAGGCGTTTAATGGTTTCTGAGGAGGGGTGGGGTGCGAAAAAACATGGGGTTGACATGTTAGGTGGGTTTGATGGGAATGAAACCACATTTTCGGCCCCCCCACCAGCCAATAAAGGTAGGATGGTGAGGGGGGACGAAAAGGCTTGTAGATCGTTGATCTGGCGGCTTGGTGATCGAGCGATTGGAAAAAGTGAGTGAATTAACCAAACACGATAGACTCCTTTGTCGTATTCAAATCTTTATTACATATGCAAAAACTTTGTATAAAATAAATTATAGCCCAAACTTAGGATAAAACTATATCAAAGTCAATACTTTGGGCTAAAGGTGCATATTTCACAAATTTTTCTGACTTAGGATAAAGACATACGATGTAAAATTTACCCCACTTTATCCATTTAACTCCATTTTTTTCTAACGTAAAATATTTTTTAATCAAAAAAATGGTGCATTTGAACTAGCAGACCCTCATGTTATTTTCTTTGGGGAGAAAAAAAACCTATTCTATCCTATCTACTCACTGCTTCATTGATTCAACTTAAACATTTGAATCAACCTTATGCATATACCTAATTGAAATTAACCAAGATGAGACAGTTTGGCTAACTTTATTCTCTAATATAATTGAAAAAAATTTAAACTTGTTTGACCATGATTAAAATGTATGGTTAAAACTGATGACTCAGGGTTGTGGCACTTTGAACAAGCTGCACACAACATTCAATTTATTCAACAAAATCAAACTATCTATCAAGTAGTGGCATTTAGACTTGCAACACTTTAATTTATGTTTTTGTTTTATTTTTCATGGGGTTTTGATCTTTATTTTTATTCTTTCTCTGTTTTTATTTTTTATTTTTTATTTTCTTTTATTCTATTTTTTTTATTCAAATTCCCTCTTTTCATTTTTATTTTATATTTTTTTTGGAAATCATTTGAAACATGCAATAGTATTTACAATTTCATGTAAATGAGTCAAAAATATTCAATCACCTTGTGATCCTATAAATTACAGGACTCTAACAGTGGCTCCAACTTGGGATGCCACTCTCCATGTGAGGTGCCAAGAACCTGTGACTAGTAGCCTTGAATGTTCTCTTTTAACAATTTCTACATTTGATTTATTTTTGTTGTTGTAGTAGCTATGGTGGCACATCAATCAGGAGCTTAGAGCCTTCTCTGTAGGCTTCAAATTCTGAAAATAGGTCACCCAATCAAAAAAATAAGGACAATGATATTTACAATGAACTTATCAAAAACATTTCTTTCCCTGTGAAAAATAATGTTTTAGCATCCTGCCATTCACTGGTCCACCAGGTATCTCTAATCCATCCAATTTTTGGAGGAAAAATTCATTATTATCCATTTGAGCATGGATGATATATGATCTTGTCCATTGGTTATCAAACTTACCATGTTTACCTTTATCATCTCTTCTTGAATCTCATTTTAAAACACTATCCCCCAAATGAAAATCATCTACCTTGGTCCTCCTAACATAAATTTTCTTGACACTTTCCTAGATGACTTGTATTTTGTGGTACACTTATTCCCTAGATTTTTGTAGCTGAATGGTATGATTTATACTTTTATGGCATATCATTTTTTAGGCTTGGGATAAGTTGAATGGACCAAGCTACCAGTCTACAATGTTCTTGGCATAAAATCTCTATGACTGAAATAATTTTTTTTATGAAAAATGAAATATGAAACACACTAAACTGAAATATGAAATGAAATCTGAAATTGAAACTGGAAACAATTCTTGGAAAATTTCTCAAAGCACTGAGCTTATTTTCACACTACTACCTACCATATACTGCTGAAAATAATGTCGAATGAAGTAATACAAAAATTCCAATGAAGCTAGTCAAGTAGTTGCTGAAACAATTGGACTGCTTGACTGATTGTTAGCATAATCAAAAGGACAACTTAACTATTTTTCCACAAAATCAAGGTTGTAAAATATAATGGCAAATAATGATGGATTTGGTCCTTATAGTGAAAACATGGTTGAACACTTAAGATGAAAAGAAATTCCATGCAGTATGCTATAGGATCAATAAAAAATGATTTATTATGTTAGCTTTCAGGCCTTCAATGACTAGTTGATCATGGATGATTTCATCAGTTGTATCCTCAAGGTTAAACTTTGATTCTATCTCTACAATTTCAGTCTTTTACTTGAAAACATAATTCTCATCAATCTACAAATCAAAAGGTAGTACAATCTCCTCTTATTTTGGAGAAGGAAGATTTTCTAAGAATTGTTTAGGATCTTGAAAATTATATGAAGGATTATTAAAATCCAAAAGTTCAATACCCTTCTCAAATATTTCCATAATTAACTCAAGAAAACATATTTTACCTTCAGGAGAAAATTTTCTCGATTTCAAACAATGAACACAACTACTGAAAAAAATTCATCATTTGAAATTCTGCTAACTTATCCCTGAATTCTTTTACAACTTTATTAGATATAGAGTTTTCCATATACCCTGTCATATTGTTCAACAATAAATATTATCAACATGTAGTGGAGTCTCCATGAATGCTCTAAATCTGGATTCTTTGACAATGGAGTCACCCTAAAAAATTTGAAGCTCTGGATACTTTGAACATGGAGTCGCCAAGTGAATAATTCAACCTACTTGTGTTTGATCACTGTCCATCACCAATAATCATATCTGTAACTTGATAAAATTTTCGGCGGAATATAACATGTTCTCCCCAGTGGAGTCGCCACTATGTTATCACTCTGTAATTTCCGAAGGTTGAAAAAGAAACCACAAAGGTAACCAAAAAACCACTTTGGAGTTTAGGATCTAGCCCTCCTAAACTCAGAGAGGGATCTCTCTGTCAGATTTAACTTTGTTTATTGGGAATTTTAGGCTAGGTATGAATTCTCATTTTTTTGATTGAGTGTTTATGATTTGTTTTAATTTTTTTGGTTGATTACGTGCTTAAACTTCCATTGGGATATGGATTCTATAAACTAACATGGATCTGTTTCATATTTTCAAAGGAGTTTCATAGGGAAAGGTAGGTGAACTAACTAGATATTTTATATTTTAAATGAAATGCAATAGAAGAAATAGATTCAATTGAAGCTAAAGATCAGTTAATAATTCTTTAACTTAATATGAAAGGAAAACATTGAAATTACCTACAACCAAAATCATAGTGCATGTTTCAACAAATTCTGTTCGTCATAGTTTCTGTAAAGTAATTCAGATTTAATAACACATAAGCATGGAAACGAAGAAATAAAAACATATAAATTATAGAAACACATCAAGGAATAATCCAACACATGAATCATGTGAAGAGGTCCCTTTTATTACTGATCAACCCATCAAATGGAAAAGTACAATAGATTTTGGAGTACAAAAATCAACCCTCAATACTTCAAAAATTGAAGTATTTATAAAAATCTTTTACAAAAAATCCTATCATAAATAATCAATATATATATTTTAGGCAAATATAAAACAAATTATATCTCTTATTACAAAATAATAGGGCTAGTACGAACTGTTCGAAAGGTGGCCCTGATCTGAGGGAGGTTGTTGCTGAGCTGTCACTTTGGTCTTTGCTGCGCTGTTGTTTCTCTAAATGAAGATAAATTTACTCAATCAGTATAGTAACTCACACAATTTATACCATCTTTCTTCATCTGGAATTGACATTTTAGTCACCCTCCTGTAAACCTCATCTGCTTCAGTATACTTGGAAAAAGTAGGCTTAACTAAAAAAATATGTTTTACCTCATGCTTTATGTAAAAATCATTCCCTAATGCCTTAAGAAATTTTTTTCCTGCTAAGCTGCCCTTTATTCCAGCAAAATTAGAGCTGTCTCTGGCCACATATTTCAATTTCCCAATGTAGTCTTCCTGTGTGAAAAATTTATCATTTATTACAAATAAACTGGGCAGTCCCTTCTTGTTCAGTGTTTGAACTCCGTTGAAAAATTTGTTGACAACAATCTCTAACCCCTGACATTTTTCTTTCAACTGTAGAATGAGGTTATTTTTGGTCAAAACCTTCTTCACTTCAAGTATAGTTTCAGTTTTTTCTTCAATTACCACTTCCTCATATTTGTTTTTAGAATTCAATAATCTAATAATATCATTGGCTTCAGTGGGTTTATCACTCAAATTTTATTTGATGTCTACAACTGCTACTGTAGCTTTCTGTATCAATTAATTTTGTTAAAAAATGATTTGTATAGAAGGCCAAATCTCATTCATGGAGTTGATGATATCTGTCCATATTTCCTCCTTGGGTCGGACCAAGGCCTAACCAATGGTTGACTCTTTTTCCATTCACATAATACTTTCCAACAATATTTGGGACCTTTGTGCCTCTGCTAAGTGTGAAGTTTCACTTCTATGCTTCTACTCTTGTAAGGATTTTACCTGTCCTTGTAGTCTTTTGATTTCTTAAGTTTGTATTGGCATATCCTCCATTTCTTTTGTAATTTTTCTTGCAGCATATGTAGGCTGTACTAGAGGTGTTATTTATGTAGAAGAACCTGTAGTTGGTATTGATGTGAGAGGCACTACATTCAAAGGAATCATGGCCAACTATGCATTTTATTCCTTCTCATTGATTAGCTTATCCATTTTTGCCTCCATGTTTTTGATTTCAGCATTCTAATCCATGATAAGCTTAATAATATCTTCTTTTTGGGTCTCTGACTCTTCTATCTTGTTGGTCTGTGGGTCCTCTATTATCGACATCTTCAATTTCTTTCTAAGGGCTCTAATATCTTCATTTTTATTCTTGATCAATTCTTCAGTTGCCTTAATTTTTGTTGCAGCATTTGTAGGCTGTACTGGAGGTTTTGTTGATGTAGAAGTAGCTGTAGTTGGTATAGTTGTGGAGTGTTGCTGAATTGTTTGGTTGAAGGAGAAGTAAAAAAAGTGATGACAAATTTTCATAAAGGTGACTGTAGCAGTTATCTTTATTGGAAGACTACAACTAACAAGATCTTGAGGGCAAGCTTCTATTAACCAAGTTTATTTTCTAATGTTTATAAAACAATCATGAGCTGTCATGAATGTCAAATATTTTAGGGAAATAGAAAGCTATTGCCTTTACCCTTAAAACCAATTGAAGTGAAAGATCCATTGCAATAGTGGGGAGTTGACTTCATTGGCAAGATTCATCCTCCATCATCAGCTCAACACAAATGGATACTCATTACCCCAAATTATTTCACCAAATGGATTGAAGCCATCCCTACAAGGCAAGCCACTAACACTGTTATCTTTCAGTTTCTTAAGAACAATATTCTATGTCATTTTAGCTGTCCACAAAAGATCAATACTGAAAATGAAGCTACCTTTAATTCCAAGAAAATGATTGAATTCTGTGAAAAGTATCACATTAGGCTTGGTCATTCAACATCATACTATCCTTAGGGCATCAGGCTTACTGAATAGTCAAATAAATTTTTTGTGACCATAATCAAGAAGATGCTGCAAGAAAAAAAGAGGAATTGGCACAAAAATCTCACCAATGCTCTATGGGAGGATAGAGTTAGCATGAAGAGATCAATCAACATGTCACCTTTCCAGCTCATGTATGGTGTTGACACAATTTTCCCTACTTCGCTAGCTGTACCGATGATGAAAATTATGCAAGAGATCGACAGTGAACCCAATGAAATTTAGCGAATAATAAGCCAAATGATCCATCTATAGCAGTCAAGAGATGAAGTCTTCATCCATACTTCAAAGATTCATGAGAAAATAAAAAATATTTATGATAGGAAGACCAAAGATGATGATTTCAAGCTTGGAGATGTTGTTCTTCGCTGGGATGTCCAGAATGAAGACAAGAGTAAGCATGGAAAGTTTGACAATATATGGAAAGGACCTTACAAGATCACAGCATTAAGAGGTAATAAAGCATTTATACTAGAGGATCTTGAAGGGAAATAAGCGATGGGAGGACCAATCAGTGATAGGTTCCTCAAACATTATCTTACTTGATCATTGAAGAATAAATCACTGTCATTGTACATCATTCTAATTTGATGTCCAAGAAATAAAAATTTACTGCAAAATTTTGAAGCCTCAGGAGATGGCCATGAGACTTCTACATTTAGCTCATGTTTTATTTCAAAAATTTTAAAATTTTTTAGTTAGTTGTTAAGTTAGAGTCAAGTTAGATTCAAAGTCAAAGTAATTTCCAGACTCAGTTCATCATTTCCAGTTTGTCAAATATTTTCAAAGTCCAGTTTGACTCCATTGCCCAATGTTAAGGATACCTGATCTACAGTGTTCTTGACACCTCCTGAAGGAATTTCCATCCCTAGCTGGAGCCAATGTTAGCTCAGGTATGTTAGTGATAAAAAATAACTCTTTCAGTTGTTTTCCGTAAAGTCATAGGTCAAATTTTTTTACTTTTTCAAAAAATTTCTCAGAAAATAATTTTGGTCAGTGAAGAGGTCTAGATCAATTATGATGCTCCATTTTATCCATCGCCACCATCATTATCAAGGTCACTATCTCGATCATCATCAATGAAGAGGTCTAGGATTATGTCACTCCACCTCATATACGTCACTGTCTAGGTTCATCTCTACCTTTGAAAACTATTCAAATTTTCACTTAAAACAAGGCAGCAACCCTCCATTCCACTCATAAAACCCTATGGAAGGAGCTAGCATGTTTAGTAGATGAAATAAAGACCACCTGTCTTGTTTCATATGGTTCAGGTTTCAAAAAAAAAAAATCGTAGTTACTCCATTCTGTCCCACTGTCTCATGAAAAGAACAAATTCTGTCTCATTGTCTTAGTAAAGGACAAAAAAAGTCATTTTAAATATCAGAGCTTCAAAATAGGTCAATTTTGACCTATTTTCCCAGTCATATACAAAAGGGGTCATTTCCAGTTTTTAAAGAAACCTTATCTTATTTTGAAAGGGTCATCTCAAAGTTTATAAAAGGCAAAAAGAAGACTTCATTTCACTCATTGTTACCCTTTAGATGATTAGAAGATTAGCTCTCCTCCTCATTTTCCCTCCATGGTGTCTAAACTCCAAAGTTAAAATCTCAAATCCTATTAAAGATCCTTTTTCCATCCTTTGAAACCATGTCGTTACACTTTTGAACCAAATTGTTACATTTCTGGGCATGGTGTTACGCTTCTAGGAGACACTGTGCAATCTTGTTACGCTTTTGGAATGATGCGCAAGTGTTGCGCAAGCGCTACAAAACACATTGTTACACTTCTTCCTCAGTGTTGATATGCTTCTAGCTCTGTTGTTACGCTCCTGTAGCTGCTTGTTACGCTTCTGTAAAGAAGTGGTTTATGGTTTTTAAGCTTGGGAACCCTCTAAATAACTCAAATCTCACCTCCATTACCTTATACAATTATCATATAAGGTAATTATTCATTCCTATTGCATATTTTGGTCGAATTTTGAAGGTTTGAAAAAATTTCATGCTCACATATGTTTCTTCACATTGTTCACTGTCATACATATATTTTTATTTTTATTTTTTCAAACCCTAACCTACCCAATGACATAAACCCTAACCCCATCATATAAACCCTAATTCATAAATCCCATATATACATTATCCCCACACTCCTATCATCTACGTCACTACCTCTAACATGTCAAATGCAAACAAACCCTAAGTATAGCTATTCTCACAGTGAAAACCTTGGAAATTTACAATGTTTGCTGGAATTTACTACCCTACACCCATCCATTTTCCCTCATTCCACTTTCACTGTGGAGTTAAGATGGCATACTCTTCAATGAATTTTTGTTAGAATTTTTTATTAGCTCCACGACCCTTATTTCTCCTTCTTAACCTAAGAACACTTTTACACTAGCTACTCTCATAGTCTAAATTGAGAATTTCCTATGTTTTGAGCTTTTTACCACCATACACTTACCCATTTCTCTTCATTCCACTTTCAATATGGAGTTAAGACACCACCCTATCCACTTAATTTTTCTTAGAATTTTTACTTAACTCCATGACCCTCATTTCATCTTACCAGCTTACCCTACCACTACGCTAACTATTCTCACAATCAAAATTGGGAATTTCCTATATTTTAGACATTTTGACACCTTCCTCACATTCATTTTCCCTTATTCCACCTAAAATTTGAATCTCACACAACATAACCTACTCATTTTTTTGTAAATTTTTTGTCAGCTTCAAGACCCTTCATTTCATCCACCAAACTCACACTTTCCTACACTCTATTTTTCCAGATTTCCATTCATTCAC
Source organism: Pinus albicaulis (assembly GCA_034641835.2). Classification (NCBI taxonomy): domain Eukaryota; kingdom Viridiplantae; phylum Streptophyta; class Pinopsida; order Pinales; family Pinaceae; genus Pinus; species Pinus albicaulis. The sequence continues at coordinate 452,664,190 of CM076577.1, forward strand.
TCATTTCATTAACATCCCATGGTTTTCATCATTCTAGTGAAAAAATAAATGGAAAGTGAAAATAAGAGCTTCAAGGGAGGGTGCCACCTCAGGATAGAACCCTTCACCATGCATGAAATTAATGTTTCGCCACTATCCAGAGGGTGCTTTGAGAGAGCTCAATGTTTGAGATTTTGTGAAAGGCTTATGGAAGAGGGGTATCATCTTCAATTGTCTACCATATTTGAAACAAGTTACAATGTGGTAAATGTCACTATTTTAGGTATGAATATAAGCATATCATTTGACATAATTGTTTCAGCTATAGGTATCCCTTCTCATGGAGAGCAATGGTTCAAAGGCATGGAGTTATATATTGAAAAATACAAGCAATTTATCAAGCCTCATGCTAGAGAGGAGAAAAACTATTTTTTTTTCCTTTTAGAAACCCCAGAAATAAGTATGCTCCTTTGATGATGTTCACAATGAAGTAGTTCACATGTGAAGGAATATTCTCCAAGTTGTATAGGTATCACATCAGGATTTTGATGCATTTTACCTCTGTCAAAAAACTTTATTTGCCACACTATTTATATAGGAGCTTGATTAAAATGAATGAGAAGGTTCAGAGTAGAAGAGAAGATCATAACATTAGTCTTTTTCATCTGGCCTAATCAAGCTCATTGTGTTGCATCACTTGTCTTCACAAACATGACTTGGGAACACTTCTTGGAGAGATTGTTAGCAACTCTTACCATCAACCTTCCTATATTTCCTATTACATCATCAACACATAAAATCAAGGTTGGATCTTCTAGCATGCCTACTCAACCTTCATATGCTTCTAAGGTTGTGGAATTTTCTCATACATATAAGAAGGGGAAGAGACAAATATTTGCGCCTAATTCTGCCAAGAATGTTCTTAGACTTGAAACCATTGTTGAACAATGTGAGATAAAGGAGCAACCTCTTTTCCATCAATATAGTGAGTCAGTGCCAGTGCAGGTTGAGATAGCACAACATTTGGAGGTCAGATCAGTTGAAGATATCATCAGAGAGAAAGATAAAGAAATATCAGAATTGAAATAGGCCTTCTCCATTGTCAAATCTCAAGTTACTTTCCTTCAGTAGGAAAAAATTCAATTGAAAGTGAATTAGCTCCTACAAAGCAAGTAAAAATCAAATATGGAGGGAAAAGGGGTAAATACAAGAAGATTATTGTTTTTGACCAAATTCAAGACATGGAGGCCGAAACATAGAAAAGAAGACCAAGAACAAGAGGCCTTGAAAGGGCGCTGGAGCGAGAAAGACAATCAACTCATCAATTTGAAGAGTTGACATTTCATGAGATTACTACCATGGAGATCAATGAGGATAGAGAGCTTTGGTTGTCAAGATTTAATGAGAATTTGGAGAAGCTTTTGAAAAAGCGTAAAAGAGACAATAAGTTGCAAATACAGATGGAAAACTACTATCGCACCAAGAACACCCTTTCTCAAATAAGGCTGAAACAAGTGAAGAAAAAGCTTAAATAGGCACAAATGAAGCTCAAAGAGAAGGATAGCTTGGAATTATTCGCTGAAGATTCTTTAGCTATGTATCCCATCTCTAACATGTTCCATATAACCAATTTTGGTATTTTATATAATTTTTACAGAATTTTGGAAATTTCTCATTGCAGAAGGGTAACAATTTTTTTTTACTCTTATTTTGGGGGCATCCAAATGATTATTTATGTACATTTTGAATGTATTTTGATGAGTACATCACAGATCAGGAACCCCCATGGCATGAAAAGTTGTAATTTTGGATAAAAATCTCAAAAACCACTCATTTTTCATGTTTCTGCCACCTTTTTGAACCCTATGTTACGCTTCTGGAGTGACCTTTGGAGAATGGATTTTGGAAGGCCTTCCCGTGGTACATTTTTCAAAATTAAAGATGTTAAGGAAAATAGACACATAGGGCTAGTTGACCATTCTTTTAGAAGTCAATTTGGACTCCTAAAAGTGCCTCCAAATTTTTGTTATGATTCTGCAAAATATTTTTTACTCTTCTGTTAGAAATGTCAAAAGTTAGCATTGGATTCCTCAAGAGACTTGTCAAGCTCAAAAATGGTCACAAATTCGAGGCAATGTTGTCCTATGAGTTTTAATTAGAGTTATTGGGTTGTTTTTTGCATCCTATCATGAGGGAATATGTAATTAATGTAAGGGACAAACACTCATAATTTATAGATAAAATTTAGGGAATGGTTTCTAACCTCCCTAGAAACTAGGAAATGACTCATGTTTTATATTTATGATCAATTTTGGATAGGATTAGACCTAATGAGGTGTAATAGTCCATATTTTCTATAATTAGACTCTCTTTAGTCTTTTTTTGGGTTGGATAGTCTCATATTTCGGTGGAGTTCTTGTAATCAACTATTTGGAATGAAATTAGAGACAAATTTGCAGGAATTATGTTGAGATACTTGTGGTATTCTTTGGAGCATATGTTTTTTGCATGTATGTTTATCATTTCATGATTAAAACCTTGTATTATTCTTCATAAATGTTTATCTTGTAATTTTATGAACAAAAATCATGTTTACGCATGCTCTGTTTTAGACGAGGTTTACAATAATGTGTTTATTTTCTTCTAAACTGAATGAATTCATCTCAGTGCCCATTCAAACTCTTTTCCATTTCATACTATACTCAATGAATTATTAAAATGATTTTAAATTGCTTATCTTGCCTCACATATTCTCTATATATTCACCTTGAAGTACAGACCTAAAAACCTTATACACATTCTACACACTGTATTTTCTATCCAACACTCAAAACATTCAAACAAATCCTAGTTATTGAGCTTACATACCTACCCTAGGATAATTAGATACTAAGTCATTCCTTTGACTACAAAAGTGACAATAATAAAGCCCTCTCTGGTCCTGGTAGGGCTATCTACCTAATCTAAAGTTTGGTCTATGGTTACCTTTCTCCAATCCTATTTTCAGACTTGGGAAGTTGGGGAGAGTGAAAACAGGCTGTAATATAGGTGTTGTTGATGTAGAAGAACCTGTAGTTGGTATTTCTCTGAGAGGCATTGCATTCAAAGGAATCATGGCCAACTGTGCATTTTCTTCCTTCTCCTTGTTAGCTTATCCATTTTTGCCTCCATTTTCTTGATTGAGCATTCTGCTCCATGATAATTTTAATCATATCTTATTTTTGGGTCTCCGACTCTTCTATATCCTTGGTCTGTGGGTCCTCTGTTACCAACATATTCAATTTATTTCCAAGGGATGAAATATTTGCACTTTTCTTCTTATTAATTCTTTATCTGCCTTAACATTCTATGGATTATATCCCATCTTTATGATGAGATCTTCCAATGATTTTATTCTGGTGTCTTTTTCTAGAGATGAGAGTTTTTAAATCTTGAGTTGAGATTGAATATTTGTAAGAGATAACTGCAATTTTGAAACATTCATTGAAATGTTAGTTAAGGTGGAAAATATCATTTCTCTAGTTTGCTTATGCATCTCCATATGATCGATGGGATGAATATCCTTTGTATCAAATTCAAAGGATTTATTATTGTATTCTACAACTGACTTTGGTTGTGAAACAAGAGCCTGTAAGCATTCCATTTGCATTCTTCCCTTCTCTGTATCAAAGGCTGATAGAAGCCTACTTTGAGAACTAGAAGTTTTTTTCCAGAATTGTATGTATGTACTGCTTTTAAGTATTTCATTTTAAAGCTTAATCTCTTTGTATCTATCAAAAATAATTTTCTCCTTTTCTCCCTAAATGATTTTAGATGTTTTTGGCTGTGTCCTGCTGGCCTTGTGACACTGATGATGCTGTTGGAGATTATGTAAATTTGGTACCTAATGGTGCTGAAGACAATGGATTTTTGATGACTATGGGAGCTTGTTTTTTCCCTATTTATTTTACTGAATTTGTTTTAGGAATTCTCTTAGCCCTCTTCCTATAGATGATTTTGAAATCCTATGGTGAGCTCCCTGAAGCTGAAGGGGATCCTTCCTCTCTTTGTATATTTCCTGTATTCTCTTGAGGAGTAGGGTTCTATGAAATAGAGGTGGACATGAGCTACTCCCCTGATTCCTGCAAGGTGTTCTCTTTCCATTTCAACTGATTCATATATCTCTCAATCTCTGGCTTCTGTGTGTGCACATAAGGAGTGGTTTTTTGTTCCATCCTTAACTTAGAGATTAGGCCCAAAGGGTCATAAGACCATGTAAAGCTCATATTAAAGTTCATTTGTTTTAGGATCTTATCTGCTTCTTCACCCACTGCTCTATTGTTGCAAATGAAAGGGCCAACTTGTATTTTCATTCTGAACCGAAACTTCTTATTTTATGAAACAGAATGAATTTCATCCGAATTTATCATTTGGATTATATCCTCCGGGGAAAATACTCTCATTGGGAGGTATTTGGGCAACTTGTATGGTGGTAGCTCATATCCATAGAGCCTAATATATGTGTAGATTTGGTAGAGGTACCAATATCCTGTTTTGGCCTTCTCTGTTAGGTGCAAGATCTTCTTAATTTCTTCACTGATTCTTGACTCTACATTTCCAATCAACAGGCTCATGACTGGATGAATGAGTTTTTCTATGTACTCTTTGAAGGTGTAATCAGCTGAATCTTTCCTCACCAATGAGGTCCAGAAAATCATTGACTATGGGTTCCCTTCTTCATCCAATTTCTGCAATGAAAATGGGAAGTTGTCTGCTTGATAATAAATGAACATATATATAAGAATAGAAGAATTTTTGAATACTCCTTCAATTGGTAACTTTAGGAGTTGTTCATGTATGTTGTCAGCAAAAAATTGACTAAAATTAAAAACAAATGTGGGCTTTTGATTGGGAGAGAAAATTGGCACGAAACCAAGAATGGGTTCATCAATCCACTCATCAGAATAATAACCTAGAAGGTGTGAAAGCATAGAAATGATGTGTTTGGCTTGATCAGGGAACATGGAAGAAGCATAGGGTGGATTATTCTTGCGAAATTGGGCATTCTTAGGCAAGAAAATATAAAAAATTGTGTTCTTTTGGAAAAATCTAGTTTCTGATATAGTTCATTCAAGGCTCATATAGAAATTGGTGTAGTGGCTTCAATAGGAGGGACCTGCATCATTTGGTCAATGATTTTGGAAGTGACGGGGAATAATATTTCCCTATTTGGGGATACAATGGCTCTTTGGTTTGGTAAGTAACATGACTGATATTTTCTAATGAATTCTCAGAAGCGATGGGTTTGAGGGAAGATGTAATGAGGTAAATTGGACTCCCAAAGTCCAATTTCATCAGTTTGGTCAATGAATTTATCTTCGAGCTAGCAGTAGAGTTCGAAAAGGTCAAACTCGCACTTAGTATCTACAATTTTGTAATCCATGTCCGCAAGAGGGATATGATAAAGATCAATATGGGGAGGAAGCATCAGGTTGATTGAGTCTTCATTATTGTTCTTTTTAGGAGGCATCTTGCTAATTTTCATCACAGTAACAAGAAGGTAATGGTGAATTACTGGGGATTTTATCTGTGAGTTGAAAATCAATGGCAATGGTGTCTTTTCTTGTGCTTGACCAGTCCTCTATCGGGTAGGAATTTTGAATGCAATGACAGAGCTTTGGCGATGAAGGAAGGGTGAATGATCTGCAATAGAAAGGAATTAAAATGGTGGTGAAAGGGGTTTTTATGGTTACATAGTAGTTTTCGTTGGGGGTGCGGGTCCGTTGAAATTTCTGTTGGGTGTGGAGCCTGATTATCTTGTTTACTTTGTATCACAGCATTGGACCCCTGTACCTTAAAAAGGGGCGGCAATGCCGCCTGAAATTTAATCGCTGCCGTGGGGGGTCCAGGGGGGGCAGCAGCGCTTTTCGGAGCCCCCCCCTAGCGGGGGTTTGGGGGCAGCGCCCCCGAAGCTAAAAACAGATGTAAATTTCCTTGTAAAAGTATAGTAATTTCTAGTCAATCTAGGCCGTTCATTAGGAAAATGATCTGACGGTAGAAGTTATGTTTAGATTAGGGTTTTTTGCCCTAGAAGGCAACCCCTTGTATATATGAGGGTATTGTATTGCGGCTATGGATTATGAGTGTATTCTCAGAGCGAGAAACAGAGAGGGAGACTGTGAGAGAGAACAGAGGATATTACAGTGGATCTGCTGTAGGTTTTGTCTCTTTAATTTTTGTTGGATAATATAAAGGAAGGACTGGCTGTTCGGGGTGGACGTAGCCCAAACTGGGTGAACCACGTATATCTGTGTCTCTCTAGATTTATGTGTTTTGTGTGCTTGTATTTTCCGCATATTTTATGTGTTTCATTGCTCTGTAATATTTAATTTTCTAACAACTGGTATCAGAGCCGAAGGTATATTTGGCTGATAAACTCGCAGGAAAAAAGAGTTCCTGGTTCGAGTGGGAGCAATGGCAGACAATGGTAAGTTTAGGGTCGAGAAATTTAACGGCCAAAAATTTGCACTGTGGAAGATGCAGATGGAAGATTATCTGTATCAGAAAGATCTGTACCTACCATTGAGTGGAAAAACAAAGAAGCCGTCGACCATGACAGATGCGGAATGGAACATTCTCGATAGAAAGGCACTCAAAATAGTACGGATGTGTCTTGCGGCGTCAGTCGCCTTCAATATTTCGAAGGAAACAACAACAGAGGGTTTGATGCAGACGTTGGAGAAACTGTATGAAAAGCCCTCGGACTCAAACAAGGTATTTCTTATGAAATGAATATTTAATATGAAGATGTCGAAAGGTGGATCTATTGCAGACCATTTAAATGAATTTAATACAGTTACCAGTCAGCTAAGTTCTATAGGGGTAAACTTTGATGATGAAGTTAGAGCTCTGTTTTTCTTGTGCTCATTTCCAGAGAGTTGGAATGGTTTAGTAATGGCCATTAGTAACTCTGTCTCTGGATCTATTACTTTAAAGTTTGATGATGTTGTTGGTGCTATCCTTAGCGAGGAAATGCGACGGAAAAGCTCTGGTGAGACATCAGGTAATGATTTGAGTGTAGAGTCTAGGGGAAGAAGAATGGAAAGAGGAAAGAGCTCGGGATATCACAGTAAATCAAGGAAAGGCAGATCCAAGTCTAGGTCAGGGATAGTGTGCTGGAATTGCAGAAAGAAAGGACACCTAAAGAAAGAATGTAGATCTCGGAAGGGAAAAGAAGGAGACACACAGCAAGAAAACAATCGTGAAGCAAATGTGACAGGTGATGTGTTACAAGATGCTTTGATTCTTTCTTTAAAAAATGTTACTGATTCTTGGGTTGTAGATTCAGGGGCTTCATTCCATGCCACACCTGATAAGAAATATTTTCATGACTATGTTCAAGGAGATTTTGGACAAGTTCATTTGGGTGATGATAAACCCTGTAAAATTGTTGGAATAGGTAAAGTTCTTGTAAAACAACAGAATGGAAACCAATGGCTACTAAAGGAGGTAAGGCATGTTCCAGATCTGAAGAAAAATCTGATTTCAACAGGGCAGTTAGGCGGGGAAGGTTGTGTGACAACTTTCACAGATAAAACTTGGAAGGTCACCAAAGGAGCCCTCGTAATAGCAAAAGGCGAAAAGGTTGGTACATTGTATTTATGCAATGGTATTTCTAACTCTGTTAATGCTTTAACTTCCAAAGGAGCAGATGCAGCATTATGGCATCATAGGCTCGAACACATGAGTGAGAAGGGAATGAAGATTCTCCACTCAAGAAATTTGTTTCCAGGTTTGAAGAATGTTGATTTGGATTTATGTGAGAATTGCATTTATGGAAAACAGAAGAGAGTCAGATTTCTCAGAGTTGGGAAAGAAAAGAAGAGCGAAAAATTGGAGCTTGTGGATACAGATGTATGGGGAACTGCTCAGGTATCATCTCTCGGTGGCTCTCATTATTATGTTACTTTTATTGATGATGCAACTAGAAAAACATGGATTTATTGTATTCAGAATAAATCTGATGTATTTGATACTTTCAAGAAATGGAAAGCTTTGATTGAGACAGGAAAGAAGTTGAAGTGTCTCAGATCAGACAATGGAGGTGAATATTGCGGCAAAGAGTTTGATAGGTACTGTTCAGAGCATGGAATTCGTAGAGAGAAGACAGTTCCAAGAACACCACAAGAAAATGGTGTGTCAGAAAGGATGAACATAACAATCATGGAGCGTGCAAGGTGCATGAGATTGCATGCGGGATTGCCTTTACAATTTTGGGCAGATGCTGTAGATACTGTTGTTTATCTAATAAACAGAGGGCCTTCAAGTTCTTTGGATGGTGGTATTCCAGAGGAAGCATGGACAGGTAAAAAGGTAAACTACTCTTTTTTAAAGCCTTTTGGTTGTGAGGCCTTTGTCCATATTAATAAAGAAAATAGAACAAAGCTTGAGGCAAAATCAAAAAAATGTACCTTTATTGGATATGGTGCTAATGATTTTGGTTATCGCTTATATGATTATGAAAATCACAAAATCATTAGGAGCAGAGATGTAATATTCAATGAAAAGGTCCTTTATAAGAATCAGTTGCAGGAAAAGAAACAGGAAAAAGAAAGAAAGGAATACACGGTTCTTGATGAGATAACTGAAAAAGTAAAGGTGCCTGAAAATAATAATAATCAACAACCACAACAGCAGCAACCACCACAATAGCAACAGGCACCTCAAACACCTGAAAGTGGTGTTAGAAGATCTATCAGGATAAGTAGACCCCCTGAACGATACTCTCCTTCATTATATTATTTATTGTTGACTGATTCTGGTGAACCTGAATGTTATGAAGAAGCAATGCAGGTTGAAAGCAGGAAGAAGTGGGAGCTAGCCATGGAAGAAGAGATGGACTCCTTAATGCATAACCGGACTTGGGACTTAGTCAGGTTGCCTGCAGGTAAAACTACATTGTAAAATAAATGGGTTTAGAGGCTGAAGGAAGAAGATGGAGGAAAACAGAGGTACAAAGCTAGACTTGTGGTGAAGGGGTTTGCACAGAAGAAAGGTATTGATTTTGATGAAATATTTTCTCCTGTTGTTAAAATGAATTCAATAAGAACTATTTTAAGTCTTGTATCAACGGAAGATTTACATCTTGAACAGTTAGATGTAAAGACAACATTTCTCCATGGAGATTTGGAGGAAGAGATATACATGCAGCAACCAGAAGGATATGAGGTAAAAGGGAAAGAAAAATTGGTGTGTAGGTTAAAGAAGAGCTTGTATGGTTTAAAACAGGCTCCAAGGCAGTGGTATCTAAAATTTGACAAGTTCATGTCTGAACAAGGTTATACTAGATGTCACTCTGATCATTGTGTTTATCGAAAAAGGAAAAATGATGGCAGCTATATTATATTGTTATTGTATGTAGATGACATGCTTGTTGTAGGGTCTAACATGCAGGAAATAAATGTGCTCAAAAGAAAATTGGCAAATTCATTTGCAATGAAGGATTTGGGAGCTGCAAAACAAATCCTTGGTATGAGGATAACTAGAGACGGGAAAAATCGCAAATTAACACTGTCTCAGAATGAGTACATAGAAAAGGTGTTGAAAAGATTTAATATGCAGAATGCAAAACCAGTTAGTACACCTTTTGCTAGCCATTTCAAACTTAGTAAGGAGATGTGCCCAAAGACCCAAGAAGACATGGATTATATGTCTAAAGTTCCATATGCATAAGCAGTTGGAAGCTTAATGTATGCAATGGTCTGCACAAGGCCTGATATTGCACATGCAGTGGGAGTTGTAAGCAGGTACATGAATAATCCAGGAAAAGAACATTGGATGGCGGTAAAATGGATTCTCAGATATTTGAGAGGTACCACAAATCAAGCATTATGCTTTGGTGGTTCAAACATTGCTCTACAGGGATATGTTGATGCAGATATGGCAGGTGACAGAGATAATAGGAGGAGCACTACATGATATGTATTTACTGTAGGTGGAATAGCTGTCAGTTGGGTTTCAAAAATCCAAAGTGTTGTTGCACTTTCAACAACGGAAGCCGAGTATGTTTCTGCTATAGAGGCTAGTAAAGAAATGATTTGGTTACAAAGGTTTATGGATGAATTGGGTAAGAAGCATGATATGGGCACTCTATACAGTGATAGCCAAAGTGCTATTCATATTGCAAAGAACTCAGCATTTCATTCCAGGACTAAACACATACATCTCAAGTACCATTTCATACGGTCAGTATTGGAAGATGGAGAGTTGAAGCTGGAAAAGATACACACTAGCCAGAATCCTGCAGATATGCTAACAAAAGTTGTAACTAGGGAGAAAATGAGAACATGCTCAGTTTCAATTTGTCTTCAAGGATGACGATGAAGATGAGGAACAACCATGTCCAAAGAGGAGTCATTTTCCAGCAAATGAAGCAGCGATGGAGTTGCTACAATCAATCTCCAAGTGGGAGATTGTTGGGTGTGGAGCCTGATTATCTTGTTTACTTTGTATCACAACATTGGACCCCTGTACCTTAAAAAGGGGCGGCAACGCCACCCGAAATTTAATCGCTGCTGTGGGGGGCCCAGGGGGGGCAGCAGCACTTTTTAGAGCCCCCCCCTAGCAGGGGTTCGGGGGCAGCGCCCTCGAAGCTAAAAACAGATGTAAAATTGCCTTGTAAAAGTATAGTAATTTCTAGTCAATCTAGGCCATTCATTAGGAAAATGATCTGACGGTAGAAGTTATGTTTAGATTAGGGTTTTTTGCCCTAGAAGGCAACCCCTTGTATATATGAGGGTATTGTATTGCGGCTGTGGATTATGAGTGTATTCTCGGAGTGAGAAACAGAGAGGGAGACTGTGAGAGAGAACAGAGGATATTACAACGGATCTGCTGTAGGTTTTGTCTCTTCAATTTTTGTTGGATAATATAAAGGAAGGACTGGCTGTTCGGGGTGGATGTAGCCCAAACTGGGTGAACCACGTATATCTGTGTCTCTCTGGATTTATGTGTTTTGTGTGCTTGTATTTTCCTCATATTTTATGTGTTTCATTGCTCTGTAATATTTAATTTTCTAACAATTTTGAATGGTTATCCCAGGAATGAATTTAATTGGGTAACGATCTATGCCAGGTGTCTAGTGATGAATGGAGGGAGGTGCGGGGGAAAGCTGGTAGGAAAGTACTGCAGAGAAGTGGTTTTAGGAGAAGGGTTGAGGTGGTTAATGGTTTATGGGGGGGGGGTTGGTTGTGAAATGCCATGGGGTTGACACATCAGGTGAGTCCAGCGGGAATGAAACCACCTTTTCGCCCCCCACCCCCCCCTCTTCCGATAAAGGTAGGATGGTGAGGGGGGGTCAAAAATGCTTGTAGACTGTTGATATGGTGGCTTGGTGATCGAGCGGTTGGAAAAAGTGAGTGAATTAACCAAACACGACAACCTCCTTTGTCGTATTCAAACATTTATTACATATGAAAATACTTTGTATAAATACATGATAGCCCAAAATTAGGATAAAAATATATCGAAACTCAATACTTTGGGCTAAAGACGCATATTTTCACAATTTTTTCTGATTAGGATAAATAAATACAAAGTAAAATTTACTCCACTTTATCCCTTTAACTTCAATTTTTCCTAACCTAAAACTATTTTTTAATCAAAAAAGGGTGCATTTGAACTAGAAAATCCTCATTTTATTTTCTTTGGGAGGAAAAAAACCTACTCTATCCTATCTACTCACTGCTTCGTCGATTCAACTTAAACATTTTAATCAAGATTATTCATCTACCTAACTAACATTAGCCAAGATTAGAAAGTTTGGCTAACTTTATTCTCTAATATAATTGATGAAAATTTGATTTTTTTTTACCATGATTAAACTGTATGGTTCAAACTGATGACTCAGGGTTGTGGCATTTTGAACAAGCTGCATACAACATTCAATTTATTCAACAAAATCGAACTATCTATCAAGTAGTGGAATTTAGACTTGCAACACTTTCATTTTTGTTTTTGTTTTATTTTTCATGGGGTTTTCATCTTTATTTTTATTCTTTCTCTGTTTTTATTTTATTTTATTTTTTTATTCAAATACCCTCTTTTCATTTTTCTTTTATATTTGTTATTTAAATCATTTGCAACATGCAATAGTATTTACAATTTTATATAACTGAGACAAAATTATTCAATCACCTTGTGATCCTATAAATTATAGGACCCTAACATAAATTATAGTCAACCAAACTATAAAATTTCTATCACAGGTACATCCATCTTCCCTCTATGTCTCCTCCAAATTTCATATTCTAAAATAATAACAGAAATAAATTTATAGCGAAAATTCCAAGGCGACCTTTTTCAAGTAGATTTTAGGATCATTTGGGAAGTCTAAGATGGATTCGGGGATCCTCACATATTTTTGTTTCCAAATTTTGATGATACTCCTAAGGGAGTGGTTAGATCCAATGTTCATGTGAGTGACATAAGGGTTATTTCTCCAAGGCAGCGAGCTTCTAGTGGAAAAGGGAATCCATAAATGTTGTTGAATTCCATGACCAAAGGGTGTGCCAGAGGAAAAAATTGTGAACTAAACAGATGATTAAAGAAGCTGGTACCCAAAGGATAATATATGGCACTCGAAATGTTTCCCCTAGCCCCTTGGATGTTTGAAGGAACTTGAGTGTTATCCTAAAAAGTTAACCCCCTAAATGTTGACTTCCCCATGGGTTAGTGAATCAATTAGAAATATTTGTTCCTTCATCTGTGCCAGGGAATGATATAGAAATAACATTAGTATTACAACAAAGAGGAAACCCAACATAGTGTGTGAACTTACCACGTACAAATATACTAGGAACAAATGAAGGACCCCTAGAATTAAACATAGAGACAAGGTTCAAACCTTTAAAAATATACATGAGTACACTACTCATAGTGGTACTAAAGCCTCCACCAAATGTGAATGGAGGGAAAATTGTTGATGTTGTGGAGGCACCTACACTAGATGTACCAAATGGTGGAAATTGATAGCTTGAGTTAGTTTTCCAATATGATAAAATGAAGGATGTATGATGGTGGAGACAAGACCTATGGTAGTATATGGTATGGAAGTTGCCTCAAGTTCACCTGCAGTGGAAATAAGGGTTGAAACACTAGGTTTTTCCATATCGTGTACACCATCCATAATAAACTCTTGGTAAACTTTTTTTGATTGAAAATATCAAGTCAAATATACATCCCCACCTGAAAATATGGGTGAAGGGATATGGGCCAGGGAGGGATTATAATGAGGTGGCATAATTTTGTCAACCACTTCCTGTACTATCTGCTAATCCTCCAAAGAACCAATGAAAGTGGCCCCCAAGATAGGTAAGTATAATTTTAAGTGAATTATGGGGTCAATCCTTCATCTATGTAGAGGTGGACCCTCCAATTCAAGTGGAAGACCTTAATGATGATGAGAACGACATGGATTAAACACATCCATGATGAAAATATGATTTTTACACTATAAGAAAGAGAAACACCTATGGCCAACTATACGTGGACCAAATAGTACAAACTTAGAAAATATAAGAGAAAAGTAGGGAACCAAATTCCTCAAGGGGTCTTGCATTAGTTGGATCTTGGTTTATGAGGACCCAAGTCAAACAAAAAGATATGAAATGCATATTTATACTAGCCTCCCGCTTAGCTGCTAAAAATTCCACACAAGTAACCTTTATTAATAGTGAGCACCTCCTAGGGGATCCAAGTGAGTTATGAAAAACATCTGTCCTAGGTAACGTAGGTGTTACACCATTTTTTGGTCATCTAACCTATTATCATTAGATGGACCCAAGTACACCATGTACGACCAATTTTACCCTAAGTAAAATGGCCTTCACTATGTTAAAACAGGAAACCCCAAAAGGAAATATTAAACAAACCTATATTTGTTTGATTTTCCTCATGGAATAATTAATTAAACCATAATTTAATTATTATTCCCAGTCATTTTTAACCCAAAAACAAAGAAATTAATTAGATAAACCTTTATTTATCTCATTATTTTCTAGGAATAATTATTTAAATCTTATTTAGATAATATTCCTTGTTAAATATGACCAAATCACCCACAAATAATTAAATAAATCATTATTTATTTAATTATCTCTCAACCACTTCCTTAAATAATTAAATAAATCATTATTTATTTGATTATCTTCTAACCGCTTCCTTAAAAAGATAAATAAATCATTTATTTATTTATTTTTGACAAATTAAGGGATTTGACCCATGTCAAATACCTTTTCCCTCCAACAAATATAATAAAGTATTCCATAAAAAGTGGATCTAGATCTGGTTAACCCATGCACCAAGATCTAGAATGACCCAATATTTTGTTATAAATAGGAGGGTTTTTCCTACCATTCTTCACCTTTTGTTGCCTATTAGATCACTCTGGATCTATACAGTTGGTCACTCTTTTCTACCATTTGCTGTGTGAGCTCCCTTTGAGTTCCATTCTTTGTGTGGGTTTTCTACACCAACAAGAGAGAGAAATCTTAGATCTGAAGTGCTGAGGACTTCCAAGAACCCATCCCACTGAGGAGAATTGGATACGCCTTCTTGTTTTCCTCCCAAGTGCCCAATTAATATAAAAATTCTTTCAAAAATTGTTCTTGTCTTGTCTATTGGTATATGGAGCAAACCCTTATTTTTTCTGCTTAATGTCTTTCCATGCATAGATCTGGTTTTTGCAGCTCTTTTATGTTCAACTAACCATAGATCTGAAGATATTGGCAGCCACTTTTTTTGTTAGGGCTATTAGTTATGCGTAGCTAAAGTGGTCCTTTTTCGTACACTTCGACAAAGGATTCATACTAACAAATGGTGACTCCACACGGGTTTTAAATTACGACCGCTGTCGTTTTTCATATTCCTGCATATCCAGCTACTTCAAACCCTAGGGTTTCTTTTCAGCTGTTTATTTTCCCTATTTTTATGTTGTTTTTCTCACATAAAACCCTAAAACATTAAAATTTCTAACTTCCGTGTGTTTCTGGCCCTATTGCGCAGGTAAGCGACACCAGCCGCAACTGAGACGGCAACTTTTCTGAAAATCTGTCGCCGAGACAACCGGAACAGGGGGTCACACTTTTTGGCCCATAACCTACGACCTGGACCTCCAGTTCGCACTTTTCTGCCCCTTTTCTGCGACCTGCACTGAAAACAGGTCAGAACCTGCGACCTGCCATTTTTTCAGTGATTTTTCTGCAATTTTTCTGGGTTTTGCTGCTGCTTCTGTCAGGGTCTTCCAGCCTCTGTTTCAGCCCGCTTTGACCTGGTTTTTATCTGTTTTAGCTCATCTATGTGGGAACCTAGCCCCATAGGGCTTCAATACCCTCCACTTTTTGTGGAAGAGTTTTTAGCTGTTTCAGCCTCTGTTTTTCTGAGTTTCAGCTCCCCCTTGTCCAGATCTGTTACCTCCTTTTCAGATCCCTTTAAGTCAACCTCTCTTCCTTTCAAATCACCTCTTGTTGTTTTTTTTGGACCTCTCTTTAGGACCTCCTCCTTGTCCTTTCCCCTTTTTGCTGATTTCCTCCCTTTTTCCAGCCACCTTGCCTCTGTCTCTTGGCTGTGATCTGCACCTCTTTTCAGCAGCCTTATCCTCTAGATCCCTGTCCCTTTTTGACCTTAGATCTATTGGCCTCTTGTCCGTGTGTTTTGCCTAGATTTTTTCCCTTTTTTAGCTTAGTTTTGAGATACCCACCTTCTTGGGTTAGATAGATGCACAAGTAACTGTTAATTTTCTGTTATTTCAGCATTATATACTGTTCTCTGTAGGTTTATTTTCAGTTACGCAGCACACTTTTTTCTTGCTCTCAAAACGGAAAGGGTTTAAAAATTAAAATTAACGCACGCCACACATTGACCCTAAGTGAAGAAGCGCCTGGTTAACACCGCCTGGCAAAGACTCTAAAATCAATTGTCACTGCACCTTTTCTGCCCTTGACCTCACTTGATTCTGTCCCTTTCTACCCCTGTCGGTTTCCTTCTTCTTGTCGTCATTGCGCCCCCAAGGCACCTTTCCCGGAGACTTCTTGGCCTTCACCCTCAGTTTCCGGTCGATCGACCTGCTCCGACCCGCCATCGTCGAGCCAGTCCTCCTCCGAGTCCACACTCCGACTCCTCTCCTGATTCATCGGGTTCCCTTTCTCCTCCTGGTTCTCCCCCTATCACCTTCACCATGTCTGGTCCAGGGCCTAACGCTGGTGGTGCTCCAGGCCCTAATGCCGGACCTGCCACTAGCGGAACCGCCACAGGAACTACCTCGGCCACACCCTTGCTGCTGTACATTGCAGGCCTCAGCCTCCCCGATTTCAATCAGTTGATCAATGACCCTATCCGCCACGATGTTGGTTGGCCTACTATGCCAACCAAGCTCCCCTCTGACATCCCTAAGTTCGAAGGCCTTGTTGGAGAAGATCCAACCAATCATGTCCGATCTTTCCACATGTGGTGTTCCTCCAATTCCATTACCGATGACTCCATCCGTCTTCGTTTGTTCCAACACACGCTTACCAGCGAAGCTTCTAAATGGTATGTTGACCAAGCCACCTCTTCCCATACCACCTTTGCGACCCTTGCCCAAGCCTTTTTATCTTATTTCCAGCTCCCTCTCCGATACGATACTGGCACGGAGCTCTTGACTTCATTCAAGCAAACCTCTTCGACCCGCCTTTCCGCCCATGTTCAGGAATGGCGACGAAGATGGAGCTTATGTCGAGCCCCCCCCTTCGAAGATCGGGTTTACATGGAATGGTTCCTTCGCACCCTCTTAGCTCCTATCGGCAAAGATGTCGCCTCTCACTTTCCTCAAACTGAAGAAGCCGCCCTCCAAATAGCCTTGAAATATGACCTGATCTACGCTCAATCTGGTTATGTTTATACCGTTCTTCCTGACCTCCCCAGGCCTGGCGGTGCTAACGCCCCGGGGGCATCTCATTCCGCCGACGGTATCGTTGGAGCCCTTTCCCATCCGTACGCTCAACCTTCTATGGGCTATGGTCTCCCTCAGGGAGGGGCCAACACCTCTAGCACTCTTCCCCCTCCCGGTAGCATGTATCCAGGATACGACATGCCTCCTCCTTTTTCCCAACCTCCTGCTTACCTCAATGTTGCCCAACCTCACCATTACCCTTATCCGTAGCCTAGTGCGCCAGCTCCTCCAGCATACGCGCTTCCATCTCCCTTGCCTCCTCAAAACCCGCAACAGCACTTACAGCCCCCTCCAGGGCAAGTATTTGCACAGCAGGGCGCGACTAATCCCCCTTCTTCTCAAAGAAGGCGGAGAGGCAATCAAAACCAATCTTCCCCTGGTACCCGTGGACCCAATCCTGGTGTGGACCCTAACACTGCCAACCAACAACAGGGCACTCAGCCCAAGCCGGACAAGCCGCTTCGCACAAATAAGCCTTGTTCGTGTTGCAGTGTTTATGGTCATTACACCCACGATTGTCCTCTCTTACCCCAGATGCGGAAAATGTGGGAGTCTCAAGCCACATTGCGCAGACAACACGCCTCCCCTCATGCTCCTCCTAATGTGGCCACTACCCAACCGGCTGTGTTTACTAATCCCTTCCCTTAGCAAGAATTCATGGCTACCCAACCGCCTGAAAGCCAGGTCACCACTCCCCCTTCTCTTTCTGGTTCCTCCGATTACCAGATCCTTATGATGCACTCTGATCCTAACCCGCCCGTCGATCTTCACCTTCAAACTCGGTCTCACCAGTACCCCAAGCCTCCTGCTCAGTCTGCCCCTGAGCCTCCTTCTTCAGGTTCTACAGAGCCTCTTTTGACATACAGTGGCCCCTTACATATCCCTCAACCCAAGGTTGAGGTCCATACCAAGATTCCTAAGGGACCCCTACGTCGAAAAGCTGGTTCCGGTCGAGTTGCTCATTCGTATAGTATAGTAGATGATTTGGCGCAATCTCCTGCTGCCATTTCCACACTGGAACTCCTCCAGTCGTGCCCTTCCCAAAATAAGGCTCTACTATCTGCCGTGGGCACTGTAGATCCTGCTGAAGACCAAATGATTGTTTTCGATACCACTCAATCGGACCATCCCCCTCTTCCTGCTTCCATCGCCTTCCAAATTACAGTCAAAATCTGGAACGCCAACGTTTCACGCTGTATAATTGATGATGGGGCATCCACCTGTGTGATGTCCGCTTCGGTTTCGAAGCAACTCGGATCCCCTGAGCTGGCCCCTTCCACGATCACCCTTCGAGCGTGGGACGGCCATGCCTCCCAGCCCATTGGCCTTTTTCGTAATTGTCCTATCACCCTCGCCGGTAAGACTGTTTGCATTGACGTCGAAGTCATAGACGCCCCGCTAGACTACAACATTCTATTGGGGCGAAGCTACACGTATGCTATGTCTGCTGTCCCATCCGCGGTTTTCCGCAAGATGTCTTTCCCACATAATGGAAAGATAGTCACCATTGACCAGTTGACATATCATGAGCCAAAATCTCAGACCTCACCTGAGACGACCATCTCTTCTGTAGCCAACAAGCAAACCGTCGATTCCTTGACCAGTGTCTCCCCCAGAGTTTACAAAGATTCCTCCCTTCTTGGAACTTTCCCTAATCTCCCTCCTCCTCCCATCACTGATCCCAACTTATCGAATGTTTGCATGATGCAATCGTCTCAGGCTGCCCGTAAGCGGCCTGCCTCGGCTAGTCAGCAACCTCCCCCTCGCCCTCCGCAACCCGCTCCTAGCCATTCATCTCAGCCAGCCGGACCTCCTCCTTCTGGCCCTCCCCCTACAGCTGGTATCCTTGAACCCCTTTATCCTCCTGGATCGGTTCCCCCAGGCCTTAACCATCTCGGAGCCGTCCCTCCTGGTCATTTCCCTGCTGGGCAGATACCTTTCCTGGCTCCCCCTCCCGGAGTATATTCTGTCCCCGTCATGGCCACCCTCTCTCTCCCTAACCTGACCTTGGGCATACCGGTCTGGTACCTCGATCCTCTAGTAGCTACGCCTCCTGGTCACCCCAAACCCTACATGGCTTTGACACCAGTTCAACCAGTCCCCCTTGCTTCCTCCGTTGCCCCTGTGCCCCCAACACCTCTACAGGATCCCTCTCCTGTCGTGACGACTCTCGGGAAGAAAGGCAAAGCTCGCAAGGGGGCACCCAAAGACAAGACCACCACGACTAACCCGGCCCCCCCTCCGCCTGCAAAGCCTTGTGCCTTGTGTGATGTTGCAGGTCATGCCACCGATGCTTGTCTCGAGTTGCCCCGTATTCAGCCCATGGTTAAAGTCGTGTTCCCCGAGTCTACGGTCCCTGAAGCCTCCATCCCTTCTTCGTCCGTAACCAAGAACCCCAAGACTCTCCGCACCAACAAACCCTGTGCTTTGTGCGGCGTTCATGGCCATTACTCCCACCATTTTCCTCACCTGACGCATTACCGCGCCTCTTTAGAGGTGGTCCGAGAGTATGACGTTGAACAAAATCAATCCGCCTCTCCCATCCTCGCGCAGTATGCTTCAGGTCAGCCTGAGGATCCCCCCGCTCCCATCAACATTCCCCCCCTGATGTTCAGATGACGAAGTCTACTGTAACCATTCTTTACCTATCCTCCTCTGCGAGGCACTTAGAGCCTAGCCCCCCGGCATCCTCCCCTGTTGTGTCACCTGACCACCCATTTTCTCCCCATACACGAGATCACTCCACCCGTGTCTCTGTTGACCTCCGCAGCCCGAGTCCTCACCATATTTCCGATAGCCCTCATATACCACCCTCCAGTTTGTATATGAGTCATAGTCATCCTGCTCTTGGCACTCCCTCCTGCAATTACCTCCTGATGTCTTCTGTGCACTCATGCTGTCGTCATTTCCTCTCCTCCCCTCATTTGTTGTCTTGTAACGCCATTCCGCAGGACCCCTCATCCACACCCTTTATTGGTTACGCCGATGGTGCAATTCGTTACTCCCGGAACCTAGCCTCGGCAGGTTGGGCCATATTCACCCCATTGCATGCCCTTGTTCTCTCTAACGGGGTTTGCATTGGTTCTGCCACCAAAAATCAAGCCGAATATGATGCAGTGCGTGGTCTCTTAGCCGATTCCCTATTTCATCGCATCCTCCATCTGCACGTTCGTTTGGATTCCCTACTTCTTGTAATGCAACTAAATGGTGTTTATCGTGTGCATAACCCTGTGCTGTTTAGATGCTATCTACGAGTGAAACTCTTGATACATGCATTTGAAACCATCACTTTCAACCATGTACCTCGAGAACAAAATCACTATGTAGATAGTATTGCAAACCATGTTCTAGATTGACATTTATCACACGCATTTCATTCAAGACAATAACATTCATAATCATTACAAACGATGCATATCCATAGTATGTGTCACAAAAACATGTGTTTAGAGTCCATTTACTCTGATACATATGACATGCCCACAACATGTTACAAAAAACTCAAAACTGGGGGCGCCACCGGCCCCTACATACACACTAGGGGGCACCACATGCCCCACACCTAATCACTATCTGGCGGATCCCAAGCCAATGGCTCTGCCCTTGCAGCCTGTAGATCACGTATCCCTTGACCGGTCATCGCCATGCACCGCATGACCCCTCGCCATTCTGAGGGTAGACCAATACATGGCTCTATGTACTGGTCGTCTAAGTCCTGCCACCCGCGCTCTAATACTCCGGTCAGCAACCTTTCACATCTATGGCAGATGTCCTCCAGAAGGGTGGCCGCATCCTCATTATGTGCTGCTCTCGACCACTCAGACCTATAGCTCCAGATGCTGCCGGTCGTCCCATGTATCCGGCTAGTTTTACCGGTGCTATATCTGCATACCAAAAGTACATGAATCAACACCCTAGCTACTATTCAAAAAAATTTAACATGCCCATACAAGAATAGAAATCTGTCACTTACCATCGGGCCCCCAGACTCGACCAGGCGGAAGTGGCAGGTCCGGATCTCCACAATAACTCATCCCACTATAGGGATAGTCGTCTATGTATAACGACATCTGATCCCAATGGGCAAAAAACTCAGGTCGAAACACTCGCCCGACTGCCCCTCCTCCTCTTCTGCACAGTAGCCGCCCCCACCGACGCATCCTGGGCTCTCTCGGGCCCCCATCTGGAAGCTGTATACGAGGCCTCAAGGTCGGGATCTTCTCAAAGAAGAAGGCGCACAATAAAGTCCCATACGAGCAATCATGGTTCACTTGCCGCTTGCAGAGCGACAACTATCATTTTAGCGACACCAGCATCATTTGGGCCCACCCATAGTAGGTCCCACTCAACACACTTTCCACAATCATCATCTGCCCCTCAGTGATGTGATGGAATGCCTGGTTGCCCAGGATACGCAGCACAGCTGCAGCCACTGCACGGGTTTCTAGCCTCTCTAGATCCCCGATCGGTATCCGAGTCCCCTTGACTTGGAGACCCGGTCGACAATGTCATTCCACAAACTCCATGATATGCCGCCCCCACAGTAATACTGGCTGCGTGTTTCCCACCATCCCAAGTGGTAGGAGACCTGTTAGAAAATACACATCCTGGACTGTCAGTTCGATCCTGTGCCCCTGCACTGCAAAGACCTCATGCTCTGGATCCCAATAACTGATAATTCGGGCCAACAAGGGCTCTCCTGCTCTCATCAAAGGGTTCTCCAAAAATTTTAGAACCCCAAACCTGGCCAACACACAACGGACACCCTAATCCGCCTGGATCTCTGCCCGTAATGTACCCAGGTCTCTCTCTCTCTCTAGTTAACCCGTAAATATGCCATACCTGCACAAAAAAATCATCTTTATTAGCATACAGATCGAGAATACCATAAGCAAACACAAAAAACCCAACTCTCAGCCATAAAACAGCACCAAAACCCCCTCATCTCCCAGGTCACAGTTTTCTGCCCATTTCTGGACCAAGTCACAATTTTTGCCCTGATACCTGCGTCCCAGGTCGCACTTTTTGCCCCAAAAAGTGCGACCCGGCTGTAGAGATGAAGGAGGGTCTGTTTCTGGGATTTTGGGCCCTAAACTGAACTTTCAATCCATCAAACTGAAAGAGTAAGGTTAGGCCTCTTACCCACAACTGACTGATCTTGATTCCAACGGTCGGTTTGTCCGCTATGCTCGCCGCAAGATTTAGGGCCTTCTCTCCTCTCTACATCCACCACAGCAACAAATAAAAAATGAGTGAATTTGGAGGGAAAACTGCCTTATTAAAAGAGAACCCCTGTTTCTTCTTTCGACTACTGCAACCATACCATAGCCCTGTTTGACAAACCGTCAGCACCATTGGAAATCTCTCACCGAGCCCTCAAATGGGTATCTATTAGTTTTTTTTGATTTGATACTTCACCAGGACACATTTTGTCCAAGAAAGTTCACTTCACCACTCCTTAAAATCGAATTTCCTCACTTACGACACTTGTATTTGGGGCACCACCTCGCCTCGATACTTGTCCATGTTTGTGTCGATTTTCGTCATGAGTTCCCACCTTGTACTCATGTTTTCATGGTCCCCCATTGGGCCTTTATTGTGTGGCAGCATTATCGCGTCGCCCTTGTTTAGAGCATCCAAGTTGAGTCATCATTGCATTCATGGTGTTTATCCCGAGTCCCTTTGTACCCCGCTATAGCCCTCCATCCTTCATTGCTTGGTCTCTCTCTTGTGTTGCATCTTATGACCTTCAGTCCCACTATCCCCTATCCCATATGATATTGTGTCAGTCGCTTCCATGTCATTCATGCCATTTATGCTCTAACAAGGGAAGTCGTCCATTCGCTACTCAGTCCTTTCCATTTCACTCTCATCATTAGTGTCAGTCTGTCCGTCGCTCTACTGTTTTCTCTCGTGCCTTAGTTGAGGATATCTCATTGCCTCACCTATGGCGGACCTCCTTCTGTCGACATCAGCTCATCCATTCCAGAAGCTAGGTCTAGAGGGCTGTGTACCTTGGTTCCAGCTTCCACTCTTGTTCGGTGCCTCGGATCAGGAAAATGGATCTCTCGTTTCCCTTTGACTTGATTGTTTCTCCAGCTCCTTTCCGCATGATCGAGATCCGTATACTTGATGGTCCAGTGATCCCGCAGCAGCTCTTGATGATTCCCGAGTGTGTGTGAGATGTCTCAACCCTCCTGAGGGGGTGGCCCTGCAGGTAGCCCCCCACATGCCCGGATGACCTCTTCCTTGCAGCCTTCGATGCAGCTCCAGATGTTTGATGATGTTGGCCGTAGCCACTTGCAGCGCCTCTTTGATTTGCATGTATCAGTCAGATTTTGTGAGCCCTTCCCCATTTACAGGGGGCATTTGGGTTGTATTTGTATCTCATGTACTCAGATATTATTGTACAAGTCCTGGCTGTTATCCCAGGCACAACATGTATATGGGATTCCTCATTGTATTTTTATCTGGCTCATGATTATGCCGACTGTACTTTATGGTTCGGTCCCTTGTTTACTGGACACACTATTCTTTTGTACTTTGTCTCGGCGGGCATAGGTATGCCTCCCCCGCCGCCTTTAGCACAGGTACCCTCTCATAAAAAGAGACTTGTTGCACTTGCGAGTCTCGTCTCCTCAGGGTCTAGTTCCTCAGCACACTATCTACCTTGCATTTCTCTCTCTGACTTCCCTTTTGTTGTCTGGTGATTGAGTTCTTACAACGTACTTCGGTCATACGATTTTCTCCTGAAACTCGCACGCTGGGGGGCAATCTGTTACACCATTTTTTGGTCATCTAACCTATTATCATTAGATGGACCCAAGTACACCATGTAAGACCAATTTTACCCTAAGTAAAATGGCCTTCACTATGTTAAAACAGGAAACCCCAAAAGGAAATATTAAACAAACCTATATTTGTTTGATTTTCCTCATGGAATAATTAATTAAACCATAATTTAATTATTATTCCCAGTCATGTTTAACCCAAAATCAAAGAAATTAATTAGATAAACCTTTATTTATCTCATTATTTTCTAGGAATAATTATTTAAACCTTAGTTAGATAACATTCCTTGTTAAATATGACCAAATCACCCACAAATAATTAAATAAATCATTATTTATTTAATTATCTTTCAACCACTTCCTTAAATAATTAAATAAATCATTATTTATTTGATTATCTTCTAACAACTTCCTTAAAAAGATAAATAAATCATTTATTTATTTATTTTTGACAAATTAAGGGATTTGACCCAAGTCAAATACCTTTTCCCTCCAACAAATATAACAAAATATTCCATAAAAAGTGGATCTAGATCTGGTTAACCCATGCACCAAGATCTAGAATGACCCAATATTTTGTTATAAATAGGAGGGTTTTTCCTACCATTCTTCACCTTTTGTTGCCTATTAGATCACTATGGATCTATACACTTGGTCACTCTTTTCTACCATTTGCTGTGTGAGCTCCCTTTGAGTTCTATTCTTTGTGTGGGTTTTCTACACCAACAAGAGAGAGAAATCTTAGATCTAAAGTGCTGAGGACTTCCAAGAACCCATCCCACTGAGGAGAATTGGATACGCCTTCTTGTTTTCCTCCCAGGTGCCCAATTAATATAAAAATTCTTTCAAGAATTGTTCTTGTCTTGTCTATTGGTATATGGAGCAAACCCTTGTTTTTTCTACTTAATGTCTTTCCATGCATAGATCTGGTTTTTGCAGCTCTTTTATGTTCAACTAACCACAGATCTGAAGATATTGGTAGCCACTTTTGTTGTTAGGGCTATTAGTTATGCGTAGCTAAAGTGGTCCTTTTTTGTACACTTCGACAAAGGATTCATACTAACAGTAGGAATATCCCATCCACAATCAACCATGTATACTCCCTCAGTTAATGGGCACTAAGGGTACCACTTGCAACCAATTGACTTAGGGGAAGATTCATGGGTTGATCCATGCAAAAATGAAGGGTATCTACGACTCAATCCTCTCAAAGGAGGCCCTAGTATATGTGTACTCCATACCACCAAAAACTCAATGAAGTGGGGCTATCACTACAAAAATTATAGCATGAACTCATGCTTGGTTCCTAAGTTAGAGGGGATTCCCAAGAAATGGTTAATTGCACATGGATTTTCACTCCCTATCTTAAGATTCCAGTGTTTACTTTGGTTTCCTTAAAGAGTGTCCTATCCAACTTATTTCAAGGCCCTAAAATCCTAAGCTAATGTGAGTGTGTGTTAGGGCTAGTTTTGGGAAGAAGAAATTGAAGAAATGTTGAAGTTATGAGGTAGTTCTGGGAGTTGTTCTAGAAATGTGGAGAAAAAAACAACATAAAGAGATCAATACACATATTTTTTAGATAAGGAGTAGCACACAAAATTGGTGCAGAAAGGAGAACCACATGGTAAGAAGCGACGAGTGAAGCACAAACCATTTTTTTATTTGGTCCAGATTAGAAATATTAGCCTATTTTCCCATGGTAATGCCCATGATAATTATATTTTGTGAAATTTACCATGGTATCAAAGTTAGTTTGAGACTATGTAAATCTATATAAATAGGAATATGTTGAAGGGATTAAACTTGGTTGATTAGTTGTATAATTATGGGTTGTTTAATGCTTAGTATTTGTTAGTTCATTGTTGGAGTTGTAATACTGTAATGTTATGATGCTTAGGTTGGTGAGTCGGGATGGAGTAACACTATAATTTTATAACTTTGTGCTCAACACCCCTTTTTATCAGTAATACAAGATGGCTGAAGGTTTTTGTGTCCTATTTTCCTGTGTTTTATGAGATGTTTGCATGCCCTGTTAATTATATGTAACTTTGGTAGGATATTACAAAAATATGATTAATTATGACACTCTTATTAAAAATTTATTTATCTTTGTCATTGCTAAATGGATATTTTGAGTATTTACCACATGATTAGCATACAAATCATGAACTGAGCACACTTTCAGTTCCCATTCCCTTCATCACTACAAAAGCCTAGTTCTTACGTTTCCCTTAGGTGCCTCAGGTTAGACTTTACCTATTTTATAGGTGATGCTGAAAGGGCCAATATCTAGTTGGGTCTTTTTTGCCACACATTGCACATTGAACCATATAGGAATATACACAACACCAACAAATGATTCTATTTCTGGGGGTAGGGTTTATTATTGAAGGGAATGTGGAATCAAACCAAGGAGTAAATTAGTCAGTGGAATGAAGAGAAGCGACGAGAATTCACTGCAAATGAGATCAAATATCGATAGATTGACATTGATGAATGGATATAATAGTACGTCTTTACTGAATTTTATGAAATTTTGTTTTCTAAATTCCCACAATTCTTAGCAAAGTGGATACCAAATTTTAATGATCATAATAGAAACTTGCAACCTATAGAGCCAAAGTGGTGGACTCCTAATTGATCCAGTAGTCGAATACTCCTGATAATAAAATTTTCCATGACATAGATAATTAGCCTGAGAGTGTGTTAGGAGGGTATATTAGCGAATTTGTGATTGAATCCATAATATCTTATAACGTTGTTGATAAATTTTTTGAGGTGATTACAGAGGAGATATATCAGATTATTTTCCATTGTCATGAAGCCACTGTTATGTGATTGCAAAAATTATGATATATATTTGAAATCGTTCATGAATTTTTAATCAAAATCATAATACACAAACCTACTCTACTACTCCGCGGACCTTAATTCACAATTTAGAACAAATATTTTAGACATGCAAGAAGAAATAACACACACGAAACATGTATTTTTCTTGAGGAAATAAATATGCTGAAAACCGCAATGCCTTCTTGCATTAAATCAGAATAATAAAGATGTATTACACTTGATCTTATCAACTGACTCACAACCTGTAAGTGCATAACCTATCTCTATGCTCACTGAAGGGCTATGACCCAAATTTAGTCAAAATATCCCTCTGATTTAGCTCATATTGTATTTCACTATTCCTTTAGGAATAGGCCCTTATTATTTAGGAAATTACTCAAATTTATTGTGAAATTCCTTTAGGCTGATCATATGAATGCATGCAAAAACTATACACTCAAGACTACTCTAAAACTGATGTTACACTTCCTTGGAACCCCCAAGAATCCCCGGGAACTCAAATTCTCTGCATGCAATAGCTATTTTTGGATGAATGATCAGTTAAATATATGATCAATAATTTTGACTGAAGTCCTAGTGCTCAACTTGACCCTCCACTAGTCCCTCCAACAATTGGATCTAGTTTAACTAAAAACAACCTTAGATAAATGACCTTGATTTCTACAAATTAGCAATCAAATATGATTAAATGAAATCTAACTATTCCAACTCAAATTTACTGAGTAAAATGGGTGACAAAAGCCATGCCACACAAGTTAACATCATCCAAGTTGTCTGCAGATGTGGAAATTCGATTTTTCTCAATTTAATCGAGGGAAAATCCAATTGAGAATTTATTGTTGCATTTTTCAACACTCCCTCTCAACAAGAAAGGGATTATCAAGCACCCCAATCCTGCACGTGTGGAACTTGAACTTCCCTATTGACAAGGCCTTTGTCAAAGTGTCAACAACTTGTTCCTATGTCAGAATGTAGTGCAAAAACATTATTCGCCTTTGCACACACTCCCGTAAATGGTGATACCAGATATCTATATGCCTAGATCAATCGTGAAAAACATTATTATCAGGGAGCGTGATGCAAATATTATTATCATAGTAGATAACAGTTGGATTCATCATCTGACCAAACAATCCAACAAGTATCTTTCTCATCCAGGTTGCCTCACATGCTGCTTGACTAGAAGCCATGTATTATGCTTCTATCGAGCTGAGTGCCACAAATGTTTGCTTCCTTTTGTACCAAGAAGCCGATGCGGACCCAACACTGAAAATTACACCTTATGTACTCTTTTGGTATGATGGAATCCCTACCCAATCTGCATCTATGAAGCCACATAGATTCATGCCCTCTGTCTATATGTACCATAGTCCAAACTAGGTAGTGCCTTTGAGGTACTGTAAAACATGCTTAGCTGCCATAAAAATTAATTTGGTTTACCTAACCATAAATTGGCTCACATTAGGGGAATTTTGAGGTCTAAAATAACTTCCTAAGGAAATTATAAAATAATAGTGGAAATAATAAAATAAGATTTGATTACATCATCAAATTTTAGAGGGAAAATAGAAAAAAGCTACTTTTTCAACTCGCATTTTGAACTTATCTCCCTAAGGTTTTACTCAATTTTCGAGAAAAAATACTCTTTGGATGCAAAATTTAATTACCCATCCAAGGAGTACCAATGTTACATACTTTTGATGGACTCTACTAAACGAAAAATGATAAATACATGAAAAATGTGATTGCAATCATGCTTTTTCACGTATTTCTCATTTTTCATGTAGTATGTTGCATCAAAAGTATGCAACATGGGTAATTCTTGGATGAGGAATTAATTTTTAGATCCAACGAGTACTCTAGCTCTAAATTTGAGTAAAACCTTAGGGAGATAAGTTGAAAATACAAGTTGAAAAAACATTTTTATTATTTTATTATTTTTTAATTTTTTACTCCAAAAATGGTGAATCATCCCCCATGGTTGACATCATCATCTTCAATCCTATTGGTTCTCATAAAGTTTATTTTGGTTGTACATTTTTCTTATGAGACCCATTTTAGACCTCAAAATTCCCCTAATGGCTATTTGACTGCATAGAACATATATGGTCATGTGTTCACAAGGTACATTAGTGAACCCACCAACTATCAGTAAGCAATAGCATCCACTTCCTCACCTGAAAGGACATCCTCTTTCCTCTAGTTGGTCAATATAGGTGTCTCCATGGGTTTGCAACTGTCCATGCAGAACCTTTGAAATATCTTTTTGGCATACTTCCATTGAGAGAAAAATAGTTCCCCATTTCCTTGCCATACTTCCAATTTGAGGAAGTAGTGCATGAGACCCATGTCCTTCATTTCAAATTTTCTTGCAAGGTCCTCCTTGAAAGATCTAATCAAATGTTCATCACTATTTAAAATCAAGTCACCAACATATAAGGCAATAATCAATAATTTAGCTTCTATTAGAATATGATAGAGGTTTGCATCTTCTTCACTTTTGGTGAAACCCAAACTGGTGATGTTGCTATCGATACAGGTGTACCAATCACGAGGTGATGGATTGAGCCTGTACAAAACTTTCTTGAGTTTGCACACATGAGACTCCTGATCAAAAGCCTTTAAGCCTTCTGGTTTCTCGATATGCACCTCCTCCTTAATAACTCCATTGAGGAATGTTGTTTTCACATCCATATGGTGGATATTCCACCCCATCTACGCAACCAGAGCAAGAATTGATCTAACGGATGAGTACCTTGCTACAGGAGAAAAGGTATCTTCATATTCAATCCCCTCAACTTGAGAGTACCACTTGGACACAAATATGGCCTTATAATTTTCTATGCTTCCATTTGCTGCCTGATTTACCTTGAAGAACCATCACTAACCCATAACTAATTTATCTGATGTTCTTGGGATCAGTTCCCAAACACTATTATTACAATGGATTCATACTCCTCAAACATTACATAAAAACATACATGTTTCCCTACTACTTCCTTGAAATAGGATGGATTAGTCTCTACAAGCTCAGTCATGAGAGCCATGTAGCCAGTGTACCAATCATGTGACATTCTCTGCCTTTCCTGATTTGAAGGAGCACCCACATTCTCCCCCGCATCTTGAAAACGTATCTCAGCTCTCCTAGTTCTTTTCCTTCCTTATATATATGGTTATGCTTGAGTGGTTGTATTGGCTCTCTGCTCCTCAATTTTTGGTTGATCCAAAAATTCTTGAGGCTTCTCCTTTGGAGCTAAAATCTCCTCGTCTGGTGGGATCTGAAGCTTGCTCTCAAGAGAGCATTGCATTGATTTCTCCTCATCAAATTCTACATCCCTAACTATAATTTTTAGGAATGGAAAGTACACATGGTAGTTGTGGGGAGTTTCTGTGTAACCCATAAATAACCCCAATTCTGCTATCGGCTCTAGCTTCTTCCTTAATTATTTGGAGACATGGTAGTAGACAGAGGCTCCAAAAATCTTGATGTACGACACATCCAAATTTATACCCAAGAAAGCCTCATCTGGTGTAATCATTCCCAGAATCCAATGAGGATTCTGGTTCTACAAATATATTGTTGTGTTGCATGCCTCAATACAGAAGTGTAGAGGTAGGCCTTGGTCATGCAACATTTCCATCATTGCTCCCATAGTGCTACAGTTCTTTCTCTCAGCCACCCCATTTTGCTGTGGGTTGTGGGGTGCAGCCAACTCTCGTCGAATGCCTTCTTTTGCATTTTTTTTTTAAACTTCATTTCACACATACTCACATCTATTATCGCTCCTGAGAGCCTTCACCCTCTTGTTGGTTTTTTTCTCAACCAATTCCTTGAATTCTATGAACTTGGAAAATGTCTCATCTTTCTTCCGCATGAATAATATCCAACACTTTCGTGATAATTCATTAATAAAAATTACAAAATATTTGTTCCCACCAGTGGAGGATGTCGAGAAAGGTCCAAAAATATCATAGTGGATCTTTCAAGGACTACATGTGCTTTGCTGTCCCACTCATGGAAAGTGCATTTTGTGTACTTCCCCAAAGTACATGCTTTGCATATATCTTATTGCTCAAGTTATCCTTTGGGGAGGCCTTTGGTTATATGTTGCATGATATTCAGGTAACCATGATGCAAATGTCCAAGTATTCTATGCCAAAGTTCACTGACATCACGACTCTACACCTTCTCCGCCTTAGTGCTTAATGCAACACAATCCTCCACATATAACTAATACAGGTTCTTCACATGAACCCAAATATGCTTCACCTATCCCATGTCTATGTTTCTCAAGAATTCCTTTCCTTTTTTGAAGATCACATCATAACCACGATGTCCCAAAACTGCAACATAGAAGAGATTTTTCTTTAGGCTCAAAACGAACATGACATCCATAACCCTAAGAGGGTAGCCCGACTCTCTCTGAAAAGTGACTATACCAACCCTGATCACGCTATAACTTTCGTCATCCCCCATGTTGATGTTCATTTTCAAATCTTTATCTTCCAAGTCAATGAAAAAGTCTCTATTCCTCATCATGTGGAATGAGGCACCTGAGTCCAAGTACCACACACTCCCCATCACTGTGCTAGCTATGCATGCAACGAGGGTAAATTCAAGCTCAAACTGTGAAGCCAAAGCTTCACGTGCTTCTCATCCCAAGGTATTCTTGGTTTTTTTTGTGTGGAAACTTCATGGCCTAGTGCCCGAATTCATGACAATTGAAGCATTTAATTTTTGACAAATATTTATTATTACCCCCTTGACTGGATTCTAGTTTGGATTGGGATTTCTTCCCTTTTCCCTTCTTTTCATTTCTAGCCAATGAAAATTTTTCTTCATCCTCACCCCTGGATGAAGTTTCATCTTTGGTATTATACCTTATTTCCTCCTATACCAAATCAGAACATAAGCGCTCCCAATTTGGTAGTTTTTCCCACACATTCACCGAATCCTGATAGCTATGCCAACTCTTGGGAAGGACCAGAAGGGCTAGGCTTACCAAGTAATCTTCAGGGAAATTAACATTGACCTTGCCAAGTTCATCATGACATTGTGTAAAATTTCTTAGATACTACAGAATGTGTCATTATTCCGCCTCTTAATACTTCAAAGTTTATCATTGAGCGCCAACTTCCTGTGGTCATTACTATTCTCGAACAATTATGTCAGTGATTTCCACATTGTAAACAACACACACACACACACACACACATAGACACAAACACACACAAACACACACACACACACACACACACACACACACACACACACACACACACACACATTTTCCATAAATATTTGAGACAATGTGATCCTGTACTCCCTCGAGTATTATTCTCCTCGTCTTGGCTACATATTTCTTCCACTTAGCAAGGTTTTGGGAGTCATATGCTTGTGGTTTTGTAAAATTTGATTTGACATATTCTAGAAATCCATTGTCATCCAATACTGCCTCCATGCGATCATTCCATGCAAAAAAATTAGAGGTTCATTGCAAGGCATACTCTAGACTTAGTCTATTGAAGGCCATCTTATTAGTTTTGAAGAAATCCTACAATACTAATATCCAAATTCGAGTCTCCTGAGAAACAATTTCAAAATTCCTGCTCTAATGTGTATCCTGCTCTGATACCATGTAAAAATTACGATGTAGATTTTCAATTTATCATTAAGTTTTAATCAAAATCACAAGACACAAACCTACTCTATTGCTATGCAACCCTTAATTCACAATTTAGAACAAATAGTTTAGACATGCAAGAAGAAATACACACATGAAATAAGAATTTCTCCTGGGGAAATCAATCTAGTAAAAACCCAATTCCCACTTGCATTAAATCAGAAGAATAGATATGTATTACAATTTCTTTTCTCAACTGAGAACAACCTGCAAGTGCAGAACCTATCTCTATGCTCATTGAATGCCTCTTACCTAGAATTAGTCAAAATTTTCCTCTGCTTGAGCTCCTATTTCCTTGCACAGTTCCTTGAGGAATTATGCTCCTATTATTTAGGAAATTCCTCAAATTGATTGTGCAATTCCCTTAGGCCGATCATCCAACTGCATGCAACACCTGTACACTCAAGACTAGTTTACAACTATTGTTACACTGCCTTGGAATCTCTACAATATAGGGGAAATCAAATTCTCTACATGCATTAGCTATTTTGGGATGATTAATTAGTTAGATATATGAACACTAAGTTTGAATGAAGTGCCACTACACAACTTGACCCTCCACTAGTTCCTCCAACAGTTCGAACTAGCTAACTGAAAACAACCTTAGATAACTGACCTTGATTTCTACAAATTAGTAATCAAATATTCTTAACTGACCTCTAACTCCTCCAACTTGAATTTATTATGTAAACTGGGGGAAAAACACAATGTCACACAATTTAACATCATCCAAGTTTTTTGCTAATGTGGAAATTAAAAATTTCTCAATTTAATCAAGGAAAAATAAAATTGAGAATTTATTTCTTGATTTTTCAATAGTGATAAGGGAGTTTTGAAGATAGAATTCAGAAACATGAGAGACTAAATCCCTTGTGTGCAAAGGGTGAGCTAGGGCCTGACTAGGGAATAATATGAGGGAATAGGGTTGAGATGAAAAAGTAGAAGGACAAAGAGAAAAAATAAGTTGTTGAGCACTTTGAATAGATTGTTAGAAGGCATGCCAAATAATTCAAGGAATAAAGTGCATGGTAGGAAAGTATGAAAAATTTCAAGAGTGGAGTCTTGCGTAGTAAAACAAGGTTACGGGACAACATCGAGAGAGGAGAAAAATCTGTGTTAATACCTGTAGTTGAT
The DNA here is from genome assembly GCA_034641835.2 of Pinus albicaulis. Taxonomy (NCBI): domain Eukaryota; kingdom Viridiplantae; phylum Streptophyta; class Pinopsida; order Pinales; family Pinaceae; genus Pinus; species Pinus albicaulis. Next base: position 452,697,597 of record CM076577.1, read on the forward strand.
CAAAGTATAGTAAAGGAGACAAAGAGAGGCCATAGGAGAATAAAAAGTAGCAGATATTGTAGAAGGCCTGAGAGAGTACAAATTGGAATACCGCGCACATAAGGAGAGGATGGAGGATCTTCACAACATAGCCTAAGAGTAGTAAAAATCAAGCATTCTAGTAACCCTTCTCAAAATACACGCTTTGTTGAACCCATGACCCTGCACACATCGATTGATCAAAAGGTAAGTTCCCAAAGTAGTTTTTTGAATACTTTAGTTAGTAACAAAAGTGAAAGTAGTTAGACTAGCAGGGGTGAGTCTAATTAGTTGAAAGGGATTGGAATACAGACTTCTCCATCGAAGAAAATTTAACAAATTTCAATGCAACATACAGTGAATATAACTATAATATTTTTTATATAACTAATACACAAAAGAAAATGAAAAATAATTCTATGATGGCTATATTTTATGGTTATGGGATTGAGGATCCTAAATAACATATGTTTGTGTGCGAGGTAGTGTAGGCTGCAAATAATTTACAGGAAAAGCCTATAAATATTATACACTTGTAAACCACTTTTAGAGATTGGGAATTAAATTTCTATATGAAGTACCAGAGAAATTATCTAGTTGGACAACTGAGAACCTTGGAAAAAATTAACCAATCTATGCTGAATGAATTTCGAAGGCCCAAGTCTGTATCACAGTGCATCGCAGAATTGAAGGAGAAAAAGTAAGGACAAAACATGACTATTTGGGATTATGATGAGATATTCAAAGTGTTTCTAGGTGGATTTGCATTTGAGATCCCATATGAGCAACATAAAGAACATTTTGTTACTGGATTACTTCTCCATATTCAAGTGATTTTGACCTAGTAGAATATTTCATCCTCGTCAGAAGCTTTGGAGATCACATTAAAATTGGAAGCATCCCCAACAATAGGTGGAGAGAATTTTGGCATAGATTAGGTTAAATTACAGTTGGTTGTGCTTACAATTCAATTGCAATATTTAGCCAAAGGGAAATAAAAATTAAAGGAGGTATGATGCATAATTTGTAGGAAGGAGGGACACCATAGAAATGAATTTCCATTGATGATAACTTATACGATGAGCGGTGCAACCAACCTGATGGAACAAGGAAGAGGATTATTGTGTGAAATTTTTAGAGTGTAAGGACATTTACCCCCAAGTTACCCCATGATGTAGAAGTAGGAATCCTCTGTTGGGAATATCTTTTGTGATTTATGTAAGTTTGTAGGACATGATATCCATAGTTTCCTTGCTTTGGAATTGATGAGGGATCACATTATGGATTCATGCAGGGTGTAATAAGGACAGGGAAAGACAGAAAAAAATATAATCAACATGGTAAATATCAAGGCATGATAGGTAGAGGACATGGAGGGCAGTTTGAGGATGAGGAGCATTTAGATGAGGGAGAGGAACAATTATTTGTTATAATTGTGGGAATTCAAGACATATTTATTGGGATTGATTATTTTTTATAATTTTGGACATCCGAGACATCTTGTCCAATATTTTCCAAATCGATGTTCAAATTGTATTTATTGTAGGGCCTTGGATCATGCAAAATAATATTTTCCACAATTAATTGTGAAGTGGAAGGAAAATAAGGGCCAAAAAAATCAGATAGTTATGACTAGACTGTGTCAGGATCAATCATAAGTAGAAATAGTTACACATGTAGGTATAAGGACCGAGTTAGATGATGCCAAAAAAACTCATACAAGTCGGCAGTGGGTCCAAAAAGATGCAGGTCTTCCCTAAAAATTTGATCCATTTAAGGAGAAGGCCACATATAAGGAAGTGAGAGAATAACTAGTTGCATTAGAATGGGAGAACCTATAAGAAGTCAAGGTATATGATATACTTCCAATCTAGTTTGATTGATCACTATACTAGAGAGTTAGGGACATATTCAAATCAAACCCCATGGCGTGCAATTAATAAGGTTGAATACAAGAAGAGAACAATCCAAGGATTTGATTCAATGCATAGGTAGGCGAATTTGACATGGATAATATCCTTTTGTATTTAGGATTAGATGTAAATATTTTACCGAATAATATGTGGGATATGATGGGAAAGCCAAAATTTACTTGTTCTCATATATAGCTGACATTGGAAAAGTATTATAGGATATCCCCATTGGCAGACTGTCAAATGTAGAGGTGGAAATCAATTGAGTCAAGATTATGGAAGATTTTGAAGTTATAGAAATGGTTGATAATATTGACCAATATCCAATGCTGTTGTGTATTCTTTGGGCTTTCAATAATCAATTTATTATAAATATTAAGAAAATGAATATGGTGTTTAAGTCCAATTATGTTAGAGTCATTGCACCATTAGATCCTAGGGGAGGAGACAAATATGCAGATCCTTTTTTAGTTAGATCTAGATGTTGATGCATTAGACATATTTATAATATAACTACATGGAGGGAGGACTATGTTAATCCAAATACACTTGGTGTACTTAATTAGCGCATCATTGGTTCATGTTCATCAAACTTTGAGGAAGGCTTATTAAAATTCCAGGATCAGTTGCATGAAGTATCCATAAGGAAGTGCATGCATATTACTTATGTAGTACATTGGATTGATATAAATGTGCAAAATGCACCTAGCTATGGAAGTTTAACCAATGTTGTGTCTTTTATCCAAGCGTTTGAGTAGAAAGTATCTAAACATTTAAGGTATTTAACATTAAATTTTGCTTTGAGAGCAACCCCAACGTGATGGTGGACCACACATAATCATGCTATATAAACTTGGAAACGTTGTAAACACCTATTATGTATTATTTTTGGTTATGAGTTAGAGGTTAGAGGAGTCAAGTATACAGGGTTGGAATTTCCAATGACCCATGTAAAAAGATGTGTTTCTAACTGAAATAGAAGAAGGATACCTTAGGAGGAATGTGTCCATAGATTTGTGCACACTTTAGATATCATTCCCACGAAGTGGTACATTGAATTGGAGGTGTATAGAGGAAAAATACATTGGTAGGAAATGACCCAAAATTTTGAGTCATTCAAATTTACAACTGAGGATGATGTATTGGATGGAGCCCTGAAGGCCATGAAGAATAAGATCGTTGCCCTCAAAAGTAGGCTAACCATTGATCAATATCTTTGTTTCTAGTGCACATAAAATTGTAGAATACAAAGTAGTTCATGGAAAGCTATAATAGTTTTGAGGGAGTAGATGGAAATGAAAATGAGTGCACCATATCAAGACATCAATTGGAGACCAAATATTATTTTAATCGTATTAGGATAAAGAAGGGGGATGTTGGAATTCTACCCAACCTAAAATTGTTTCTGAGTATTGTCACAAAGATTTAGAGTTGTGTGGGTTTTCGTAGAGTAATAATTCCATAGCATGAAGGGAAATACTGTGTAGAAAGGAGTGTCTTGCATGGATTTATTGTCGATGTATGAAACAAAAAATGTTGGGGGAAATTCGATGCTGTCAAGAACAATTTTTATGCATAAAGTAAAAATAAAATTAAAAAATAAAAGTAAACATTGAATAATAAATAAAAATATTAGAATGTGATTGTTTTCCATGCCAATAGAATAATTCATTCATTTCAATGTGAAGGCAAATTTCCTTAACTACTAGGGAATATTTTATTATAAGAAATTAGATTGGATTTTTATAATTTCTTAAGGAGGATCACCGATGAGAAATTTGCAATATATGACCATGCACCAAGATTAGAAATGTTGTGTGGGAGTTATGACAAAATATTGGGTCATAAATATCCCAGGATATTGCACCTAGGCCTCACTATTATAAATGCACACATAGAGCTCATTTTTGTTCACTTTTCATTTGGAAATTTCTTGGTGATTGTAAGGCACCAAAGGTGATATTGTAGGATTTGGAGAACCCAGTCATGGGTGATTCTTGTGGGTGGTTGAAAAAATTGTATAAATAATTTTAGATTGAAAATACGGGGTGAGTTTTAGGAGCTTTGATAGCACAAAGGCCTCAAATGAAGCAACCTTGTATTGCTACACCATTTGAACAAGTGCTAGAAGAGGTAGAAGTGATAGAAGAAAGTGGAGCTAGGTTTTCTAGATCATTGTCATAGCCCACAAGGTTTGGGCTAGATAGAAAATAAATCCCACCCCTAAAGGACACAACTTGGAAGATTAAATTAAAAAAGTATCCTAAGTACACCATGACCTGACCGACTATTCCAACATGTGTTTTGGTGTAGGATAATATGATGGGCCATGTAGAGTAGCTCATACACATATATCATGACATCACATACAAGAAGAGATTCATGGATTTGCTGAAATATCTACAACATGTAGAGCATATAGAACCTAATGTTTTTGAACTTGAGCTACATAGTTGGGCTTGGGGGTTAGAGTGAGCTGGTGTTTTGAAATTATTAGAGATTCCCCATTTTAGACATAGTCATGAGATCAATATTATTACCAATATTCTGCTAATTTGTGTGCATGGTGGTCACCTATGGTTAGAGTTGAGTTTACCCCACACGCGATTGCAAAAATTACTAGCTTGCCAATGGTAGGAGATAACCTCAAGCCCTTATTTGATGTCAACAAGACAAAATCCTTGGGAGTATAAGTGCAGGAAAAATATGGCACAAAAAGAGGAAGGGGTTTATTTTTTTATCTCAAAGATAAATGATAAAATTGTCTAGTTTTCTAGACAAGTGATGGCTTACAAGCTACTCACATAGTTAAAAAAGGATGAGGTTTCATCCAGTTCAATCATTGCAACAAAAAAGTGCAAAAAATTAGTACAAATGAATTGGGCAACATATTTTCTCAACCAATTTTTACAAGATTTTTTGGAAGCACAAGATAGTGGCATAGAATTTCATTATGCTTGGTTACTTATTTTTCTTGATTTCACTAAATGGGAGTTGTCCAAATATTTGTAGTTAGTGAAAGGAACATGTGCACCTATTGTAGCAACACACTTTCAAAATTTATGGGAAACCAACATTTATTGTTGAAAAATATATATCAAGATTACCTTTTGTATTTACAGGGAGATGCTTAGACTAGAAATTTAGAAGAATCCATGCATGTAAGATAAAGGTATTTCCAAGTATGGGAATATTGTGTGTTTCAAGGAAAATCCTCATTATTTATATGTTTAGGCTGGGAGAGATGATGGAAGAATTTTCATTTTAGATTGATTTCTGGAGATATTTAGGCACATGTTGATGCATGGGAGAATGACTGGAAGAAAGTGGTAGAAGGAGAACCAAACACAAAAAATATCGAAATCAACAAGGATAAGGAAGAACAACATGAACATACACAAGGAGAGCCAACACATTCTACCAGGAAAATGGAGATAGATAAGGGTCCAAAACTAGAACAATTGGAGAACCCATTTATAACAACAACTTTAGAAGAAGTCCAAGCCACATTGCATGTAGGTTTGAAGAGGACCTCGAAAATATGTGCAAGGGAGGGTAGATCCTATTCCAAGAAGAAGCACAAGGATACCCATGCCTCTCAGATGATGTCTTTGTCAAAAGATAATATCAAGCATATTATTAAGCAAGTACACAAGAGGAAAAAAGAGGCACTAGGAAAGGTGCAACAAGATAAAAAACAAACTCTGGAACTATTAAGCCATTTGATCGATACTAGCAAGTCAACCAATGTGCAAACAACAACCATAGAAAAAACATGGAAAATGGAGGCTCATAGTGCACTAGTAATAATGGAGCTGTGAGTAAATACATCGAACACATATGGAGATCTCCACACACTTTAGATATCATTGCAAGCACTAGAGTGCCCAATTGAATACTTGCAGAAGCACATAAGAAGTTTAAACCATATTAATTTAATTTTGTCTCAAATTTCTTTAGATAGTCTAAATTAGTTGAAGATTCATGTTACATGGAGTTGCAATAACACTATAAAACTACAACAATGGAGTTAGTACAAGTGAAGATGGCATAAGAAGCATTACAACGTGAGAAAATGCAGTTAGTAGATGAGAAGAAACAAGTTGTGAATATAGATGCGAGACTGCAAGTAACAATTGAAACGATAAGCATATGTATTGTGTAAGATCCTATGGAGACAATGATCTAATAGGGAGTCTAGTCATTAAAATTGGGGAAGTTGTTTAGGGGATGAAGGAAAAATTTGAGGAGCTCAAAGAATAACAAGTACAACCAACTTCGCCTAAAGAGAAACAATGTCAAGCAGAAGAAGAAATGGCTATTGACCATTTAACGCAAATGAAGGGATTGGAGGATGCATGTATCACAATTTATGAAGAAATATTGAATTTTTGGACTAATATGTTATAAAATCAGGAGCCAAAATATATTGCACAACGAATTCAAAGTCTTGAAGAGAAGGCACAAAAAGTCATCACCCACTCGATTAGCATGCCATTGGCTAGGAATTCACCTGTTATAGAGGAAAAAATGTAGTTGGAAAAATAAATCAATTAGATGAGATTACAATGGTATAAATTAGATTGAATGGTGGAAAATATGCAAGATGAAGCACTGTGGATTACAAGTGAGGTTATGGAGGTGCAACAAGTACTTAAGAGTGTTATATAGAAAGGTGAACATTTCAATTCTTTGAAATTCCACTTGAAACATTATCTAGATTAATTTCACATGTTGCTAAGATGCATATTGTTAGCACTGGAACCAGAACTTGGACTACTTCAAGTGCTTGACCAGTCACATCCTAAGCTCTAGGGAAATTTAATGATGGTAGGTGGTTTAAGCTCTCTATCACTGAAAAGGGATTTCAGTCAAATTCACTGTCACACTAATGAGGGATTTCAACTGTCTGCAACTAACAACTAAAGATGACATCTGGCTGTTTCCCCAAAAAGTGAAAAACAAAATTCTAAAATTTGGAAGGGAACTTGATCAATTGACACCTGGAAATAGCTTCTTCTGTTGATAATTTATGCATGTAATTACTCCTCAGTAGCACCCTTCGAGACTTGAACAAAAACTGTCTCCACTTCCTTCATACAAAAACTCAGGAAATAATAGTTTCCCTTTTCAGAATTAGGTATCTAATACCAGAAATTTTGCAAATAGCCAAAAATGTGTGAACCTATCCTTCTTTGACTTACCTAAAAGGATTAAATAAAATCAAATATTGAAGCAAATATTTTGAGAGACTTTTCCTTAGTGAGCCTTTTAGTTCTTCTTTTCCCTATATTCTTCTATTTTTGAGCTCTGGTCTTCTTGGCTTCCTTTCCTGGGCTTTCATCAATATTAATGATTTCAGCTCTTAGTATAGGATTAACAATAAATTTTCTATTCAATCTAAGTTTTTTTTTAGGCCTAGTGTGAGGCCTCTTGAGGTATGGGTTGGGAATATAGTAAACCCTTCTTCTCTTCTGCATCATACTACTAGAATGACCTTCTTCATAATCTGTATCTGAGAAATATTCGTTGGTGTTTTCTTCTTTTAAGGATGAATAGGAGTGAATGAAATTCTTATCCTTTCTCCTGGTATATGTCTTGGATGTCTTGAGAGAAGAAAAAAACTAAGCTAGTGTTGGTTCCTCTACTAAAGGGGTGTCCCTATTTTCTTCTTACTCTTCTAAAACTACTGGAATAGAGTATTGAACTAGAATAGGATGTTGAACTGGTACTTTAGGGCTGGCTTCCTCAGGAGTTTCTTCTCCTAGGATCAAATTTCTTATGCCTCTATATATTGAGGAATAAGTTATGTTTTCCTCACATGTAGACTTAACATCCTTACTAGGCTAAATTTTCCCTTGCTTGAATCTCATGGAATTTTCTTTGATGAATGCTGCTAAAGTCTGGGGCTCCTTTGGAGATTTCCTTGTATAAAACCTTTCTACTAGCTGTACCATTCATATGGGAGTGACAGGTTCAGTTCTAGCTCTCTTAGCTGGACTTCTAGTTTGTCTACTAGTTGATGGGATGGACTGAGCTGGCTGTGAACTATTTGGCACAGGTGTTGTGCAAGTTTGTTCATGTGAATTTTGCTTCTTGGGTCTCCCTACCCTCCTCCTAGAGTTGATAATACCAAATCCCTCCTATGTTAGGAATTTATCCTAGGTAGTCTTTTTCTTCTTAAGGTGATAGACAATCAACATATTGATTAAACCCATATGATAGAGGTTATGCAGGGAATAGTTAGGGATTTTATACAACTTCAATGGCATTTTAAACAAGGATCTGTATAGAAAGAAAGGAAAATACAAAGGTTTGGCACCTGATATGTGAGAGAGAAATCTCATTTGGTATTGATGAACATAGGATAATATACCTTCACAAGTGAGGTAGCGTTGCAAAATGGTTATTACATGTTTCCATTCTGCCCTAAAACATGAAATATGCACAGTTGGAGTCCATTTGATACTCACATGCTTAGGTTTGAGGAAGGGACTTACTTCTGCTTGCTACATTTTCTTCTTGAACCACCGTTCTCTAGTGGATGAAGTTTGATTAGCCCTAGCTATAATGGTTTCAGTGATTTTGAAATTCTTGCTCCCAAGCTTGACTTTCTCCCCATCAAAACTCTCGGCAAAGGCCTGTGCAAGAGCTACATTTTATCCAGAGAATTTCTGCAAAAAATTATACCAGTCTGCTGTCTTAAATTTGGGTTTTTCTCTAGCATCAACAAACCTGGAATTTGCTGGCTCATACCGGTTAAAATCTCCACCTTTTCCCATTCTTATCAACACCTAAGCTCCCTCTTTACGCACAACTGTTCAACCTGGAGGTAAAACCCTACATGCAGCCCTGATTTTTTTCTTTGGGATGATAAAATGGTTGCTGGAGGATGTAACTCCATTAGCTGTAATCTTCACAAAGAACCTCATTCATGAGAATAGTGAACCTCACTCTCTAAATCTGTGTCTTTAATCACTGTATGGTTTAATGGCACGATTTGAAATGATTCAAATATGAGCGCCAAGTCACCCCATAACACATAACACTTCCCTGCATCATTTAATAATTTATACCTTGTACCTTTATTTTCGCTTCAGCCTTAATAAGGTAGCTATAGGTTAGCGCCATCAATAATATAATCATACCCCTATAATATTTCTTCTAAGTAAAAAATAATTACTCTTTTAAAAATAATAACATATCATAACATAGAAGATATTCAATCAATTTAAAAGGGGAATGATCTTTTCCTTGAAAATACTCCTTGCAGCTCGTTATGCAGTTTCGTAGAAATAACTGCCTTTATCTCTGTGTTGCAATGTAACCAAACTTCAGATAAGTAGCTGCCCTTTTCTCTGTGTCACCAATGAAAACATGTTCCTGAAGAAATAACTTCCCTTTTCTCCGTGTCACCAATGTAACCTTCAAAAGGGTAGCTATTAACCCAAAAAGAGCAGCTATTATTTTATTGCTAAAATGACCAATAACTTTTGACACTAACCTAAGTTAAAACAAAGATTTTAACTTCTTTTTATGAACCTAAGGCACAATGTTGGAAATATGATGCAATATGTTGTCCTTGATGGAAACCTACTTGATGAAGTTGTCCTTGATGGAAACCTACTTGATGAAGTTGGCCTTGATGGAAAACTACTTGATGAGTTGCCTTTTGATAAGCAACCTAATTGTTAAAGATGTAAAATAATATTTCTACAGGCCAGTTTAGATGTGACAGAAAGGAATTCCAGTAAGTGCCAGAAAAATGAAACAGGAAATATTTCTCAATGTATATGCAGGTTTGATGAAGGCAACTCACGTATGGAGGCAATGTATATGCTACTTGGTATGTATACATCCATAATTAGTATATATGCAATTTTTGTGAAGATAAGTCACATATACACGCGGGTACGAAGAAGCAAAGTCGCGTATACATTTTGCGCTCTAAAATTATGATACCAAGGGGCATTACCATGGTATTAGCCCACATTATTAAGAATACCATCAACAACTGTGTGGTTTTGGCTCATGGTATTAGTAAAGGCTAAATCTATATAAGGAGAAGAAGATCATAGTGCAAGAATGTGCATGTGTAAGGGTTGTTACTGAATAATTCTCTCTGAAGTATATCTGCATGGGATGAACTCTGTTTTATTGGTAGATCTGAATCTATGATGCACCCTTGGATACAATGATGGATCAAAATATCTAGACCTGAAATAACTATGTACTTGATCTATTGAATATATGATTAAATTTGTGACCTGGCGCATTTTTTCTGAAGTGAAGTGAATAAATCTGGGTAATTCAATAGATCTAAAAAAATTCTGCAAAATTAATATTTATATATCTATACGCTAGTTCATCTCGGTAAACGCGCGTATATACGCAGCTTTGTCTCAGAAAAAGCATGTATGAAAGTCAGGGTTTTCTGAAGCTTACTACAAAGGTTATCTGTTTATTGCTCCTGTATTTCTACTGTCTGTCAATGAAGTCTTCATGTAGATCTGGGTTGCTTGAATACTGTATATGTTGCTAAGTTGAATATGTACAAATCTTATCAATGAGTGAATAAATATGTTTAATGATGATAGACTAATTAAGGGTTCTGCAATTCTGAAAAGACATATGACTAAAAGCCTCATATCTGGTTTTGAGACTAACCATATTTTGGAAGATAAATATTCTCAGATCTATACGCAGGTTGGTGTGAAGGAAAGCGCGTATACACATGGGTTCAATAAAGAAAAGTAGCATATGCATTTTAATATAATGAATGATCAGGGTTGAGATTGTTTCTACATGCTGATTCTGAAATCTGAGTTTATTATTGTGTTCTGGCTATAGTAATCTCACTGTTCTGATTGAAGTTTGGGTTAAGTATATTATTGATGATCTTTATGATGAGTTGTGTTGAAGCTGTGGGATCCAGTATGAAAATTGATGAAACGTGGTCTGCAGTGGTTCTAAGGGCTGAAGCCTTCAGTGTGGAAGTAGAAGCTTCCTTCTAGTAGAAGCCAATGTTCTAATCAGGGCATTGAAGCTCCCTTCCAGTAGTAGTTGGTAAACGAGATCAGGGGGTTGTAGCTCCCTTCCAGTAGCAGCTGGAAAATGAGAGAAGGTTTCAGCCTTCTGCAGGTAGATGCCTGCTTATTGATATGAGTCTGCATGATTACAATATTGTAAGCAGTTTTCCATATAATAAATATTGAATACAGAGACGACAACATCGACGGTTTTCTCTTGTATTGGGTTTCCACCTTAAATATTGGTGTTCATATGTGATGCTCTTGTGTGATGATTTATTCTAATATTACAACACATATTTACTTCTTAACCATCTGATGCATATCTGATAAGCTGAGTTAAATATTGTTTTTGAAATTTTATCTAACAGTAAAGTTATCTCAGTATACACAAATTTTTGTTGGTATATCCGCGTGTATACACGATTTGGGTTCATTAAAGTCGCATATAGAATTTAGTAAAGAGAAAGTAAAATTTTTTAGTGAGCTATAAATACTAATTCACCCCCCCCTTTCAGTATTTTTCCCAACAATTGGTATCAAAGCAGGTCCTTCTGAAGAAGCTTAATCACTAGAAGGAAGATCAACTAAGATGAGAAATCAAGATGGGACATAATCTATCAGGCCTCCTCTCTTCAACGGAAACAATTTAATATTCTGGAAGACAAGGACACGATCCTATCTTCAGTCTCTTAGAGTAGATGTATGGGCTATAGTTGAAGGAGGTTATCAATATCTAGCATAAGTTCCAACAAATCCAGCCGCAAGAAAGAACTATGAAACCAATGCAAAGGCAGTCAATGCATTATTGGGAAGTTTTACTGAATCTGAATTTTTCAAAGTCATGCAGTTGAATAGAGCAAAGGAGATATGGGAAAAAATAATTATGATCTATGAAGGTTATGCCAAGGTAAAAAGTGCTAAACTCCAAACTCTCAGAATTCAATATGAAAAACTCAGAATGCATAATGAGGAAAGCATTGCTAGTTTCTTTTTGCATCTAGATGATATTTTAAATAGTGTGAGAAATTTGGGTGAAACCATAACTGACACTACTCTAGTAGAAAAGGTTTTAAGATCTCTAACTCCCAAATTCGAGTCAAAAGTGTCTGCTATTGAAGAGAAGCAGGATCTACAAACTCTTAATGTTGTTCAACTTCATGGGATTTTGACTGCATGTGAAATGAGGAACTGAGGTCCATCTAAAGTCAAAGAAGTTGTTTTTAGAGCTGCTGCAAAAGGAAAGGAAGTAGAAAAATGTAATGTTCCCAATTTTTAGCCTCAAGCTAAAAGGAACATTATAGTTTGCATATTTTCATTTTTTTAAATAAAATGGGTAATTAGACACCTTAACCCCTTTAGATGGAGAAATAACACTCTTTGTGTGAAAGGAGAAATAATAAAGCAGCGGAATTAAGCACCACATGGTGTGAATAGGATTGGATCATGCTTGATCTAATCATTTTGACCAAGTCAACTAAAACTGTCTAGATGCATTAAACCTACTTGGACAACGCAGTTTTAGTGGAGGCTTCATTTGCTTAAGCTAGAAGCAAGTGTGAATGGGAGCCATGGTGAGAAAGGTTCCTTTTCTTTATAAGGAGGAGATGGCAGCCCATTTTCATTATGTATTATCTTATTATTTTCGTTGGGTTTTCAAAGACTTGCATCCCCGGGCTGTTTAGTAGGGTTGTAGTGTTCTTCACCCAAGGGTGTTCCCAGTTGGGAATCCCTATGTAATCCTCAAGGAAGGAGAGGATTGGATATAAATTTGCTCATTTTGGCATTTGGCCAAGCTACCACCTTTAGTATAGCGTTATTTCTGCAGCAAATTAACATTGTGTTGCTGGGTGCAGCAACAAAGGAACTCATAGAGTCATTCCTTGGCTTATTCTTCAGCGGAGATCTTGTATATTATTTGGAGGAGCAGAAAAGGAGACTCCCAGGCATTATTTCAGATCCTTGGCACCAGGACAAACATTCACCATCTCTCATAGCGCAGTCTAGGGTAGGAACTACATTATTTATGCAGGTAGTTGCTGGGAGAGCCATTTGTGCTTATCAGGAGGAGTGTTTTTGAGTGAAATGGATTAGCCCCTTTGCTTGAGAAAATTATCAGAGGAGGGAATGAGTATTTCAGATCTTCCATAGCCTCATTATTATTTTGATTCAGTTGCAGTGACAAAGTTATTTGTCACATTGTACAATTTCCGACATTTCTAGCAATCTCTCCTAGATTGGCTAGAAATCTTGTATTGGAGCCCATTCTTCTATTTTGGGAATTTATTTATATGGTTCAGGCATATTTCATGTATATGTATCTATTTCAGCAGCTACCATAATATAGAAAACACTGTCATTTCTCTCTGGCATTTTGTGCAGTTGCAACAACTCATGTATTTCATAGTTTGATCATTAGAGACTGATTCCCGTAGCTTGAGTGGCTTGTACCTCAATATATTTATGTATATTTTAGCTGATATATTGATAAAAATTATGGCTATATTATATTTCATCTTATGTTGCAATCAAACTTTCATATTTTAATGGTTATGTTCATATATTGCCATAAGCTCTCTCTTTGAGCATTCTTGACGGGATCTAGTTTTGGGAGATCTGAATAACCCAGCTAGAGTCATTTATTTGGGCTCAAATTCTGGAAGAGAAGATTTTTATGTATTAAAAAAGGGATCCCAGACTCCTTTCAGCTTATTTTTACACGGCCTCCCTTATAAAGCATCCTTGAGGACCATTTTGCAGAAATTCCTGAAAAAGGAACTTTATAGTGGTATTAGAGCAAGATCTTTGGCTCAGCCTGTGGCTTCAAGCCAAAGTGCTGATCCTTGAAGGGGGAATATTTCAAGATATATAGATAGAGTCTACAGATGGCCAGGTAGCCTCTGTATCTCATCCTTTTTTTAAAGGTGACATATCCAGTAAATGCCCCTGAAGTCAATCTCTGGGATAGAATTTTGATATTCTTGAGAAGGGAGATGTGCAGCTCAAGATTATATGCCAATAGAAGGAGAAGCTCCTAATTTAGAAGAGGAGATGTACAGAGAAAGGAATAAAAGAGGAATGACAGAAGAGGAGGTTTTGCTTCTTCTTTTCCATACCCTTGAGGGTATCATTGAAGACCTTGAGGAGAAAGAAAGGGAAAATTGGAAATATTTTCTGAGAGGGTTTGAAGATGAAGAAAGCCATAGCTATTATCATGATGGGTGTGAGCATTTAGCCACACATGTAGATCCACAGTGCAGTTCATTGCCCACTTTCACTGTAGGAAGAACAGAGGAAGAAGATGATACCACTGGAGGAGCAGCGCTGCACCTCAAAGGTATGCCTCATGATTGTTGGTTTGAAAATTCTGTCTCTCATTGTCATGAAAATATAAAAACATATGATGGATTCACTAAGGGTTTGGTGAAGAAATTTGATGGAAATCTACGTGAATCATCATGTAGCATAACTTCAAACACTTTTCATGCATTGGGTGGAACCATAAAACCTACTCCATTCCTTGCTTCGGAAAGGGATGAAAACATGTATGATGGCTTGCCAAGGGCGAGATACCTATTATATGAAGGGCTATCTTCCATTTGTGAAGACATGGAGGTACTTCCTTCAAGAGATGACCAAGATCTAGGGTCTCTCCTTGATGATGAAGTATTATCATTTATTGGTGAAGAGAATGTGCATAGAAGACCCCAAAATGCTGTATCATTGGAGGAAGATCCATCACCACATGGATATGAGAGGGGAGCCATTGATTCCATGGGAGGAGTCCTTGTTTCTATGCAAGGGATTCCAAGTATTTTAACATGTGGGAACCATGGCACAATTCCAGAGTCATTTGCAACAACTTTTGGGGATTGTGAGATGGAGGAGGAAGAGAAGGATTAGCATCAAGGGTTGATACACACTTATCTATTCCGAAAGGTCTTTACACAAGAGAAGGAGACTACAGAGTGCAATGAAGAAAGGGACAAATTAGTCCTCTTATACATACATTCCACTTATGATCTTGATGTCTCACTATATGGAGGCATTCCACTTGGAAGGCCACATGATCTGGGGTTGATGAGAGGCATCTTGTCACTTGGTTCACCACTCTTGGATTTTGGAGAGGTGGAGACATTGGAGGAGTACAACACAATGCAAAGAGTTTTGGATGAACCCAAGGAGGAGAGAGACACTCTCTCATTTTCATTATCACCCACTCTCACCAGTTATACTGCGCTGACAAAGTTTGTTGCAGGGATGGAGGATGGCATCTTCATGATGCAGGATGAGTGCTCCACAGATTTGATGGGGAAGAGGATACTTTCTTTGATGGAGGAATCTTTCATACATAGGAGTGGATGGAGGCCACTCATGCTTAATTTGACCCAACTTGGGAGATTCATTGTGGATGACAACTTGTCATTGGTGACCAACTTCCAAAGGAAACCATCATTATTTGAGCATGAGCAGCTGCATGATGGGCATAGAAACATATTGGAGGATTAATTTGGCATGGGGGATTTCAAAGTAACAGGCAGAAGCATGAGGGGAGCATCACATTGCAAATTACCAGCGCTGTCTCTGAGGAGGGTAGATCCCGATTGGAGGTCTCAACTCATAGTAGAGTACTCCTAGGATCTAGATGCATGCATAACTCTTGATGACCCAGAGGGAGATGAAAGGTACATGATTGATGAGATGGTCATCTATATTAATGGAAGGATCTCCTTGACTAGAGCCTCTAGTCTCGAGGAGACATTATTGCATGCAGCATATGAGGACTTTCTAGCTATGCACTTTGAGGCATATTTTTCTTTGCTAGAGGAGTTAATTTGGGAGGGAATTCAACATGATCTATATCAGAATATGGACAGATGCATAGGCCGGATGATTTTTGAAAGGTTGGAACAACCATTTCCCTACTCACTGGAGGTGAGGGACAACATTCAAATGAGCCATTTCAGCTCAAGGTCTCAAGTACATGGTAGAGCAGGTATAATTTCACATTATGTTTTATATTTCTTTACTTTATATGAGTAGCATATTGTATCAAGGAGGATCATCCTTTCTTGAATTTTGTATGATGTACTCGTAGCTACTTGCAGCATTGATTTTGGCTACCTTAATGGTGGTTTGTGGGGGAAGCCACATATTTCTCGGTGTGCATCATTGGCACCAATTTGTACTTTCATGTTTTGATCTTATGAGATGTTTGTGGCAGAAAAAAAGTGGCTGGAAAAGCACTTGTTAATTTCTATTTTGATACAGGCCAAGGGTGCACTGTGCTGGTTCCTCATGTGGAACTATGATTCACTCTCTGGTTGCCATGTGGCAGCTTATTTTCATTGTATTTTGATTCCATATGTTGCTGATGTTTGTATACTCTTGGGATGATTTGATTGGAGAGTGGGCTTGGGGTTGGAGATGCCCATTGGGGTTATGATTCTCTCTTTTTCACATGTTGTATGTTTCAGGAGAAACCATGGGCACACCATGATTTCCATGTCACTACTTTTCTCTCCATGTAGGTGGAGCTATTGGGAGAGAATGTGTTATGGGAGGAGGCACTTCATGGTTGATTTATTTTATGGGGAGGCTTGGGCCAATTGTAGAGGCCATGAAATTTCAGCCCAATATCAGAAACCTCCTCATACTTATCATAAATGGAGGAAGAAACTACTTGGATGGAAAAATCTAAACTCTCCATTCAGCCCCAACATGTTGCATAGATCCGGGGTTGAGAACTACTTTGTTGAGATACTTAGGATGGTTCATTTAATTTGGATGATTGCATGGGTGAAGGAGTCACTCATTGGGAATAGGAATTCCCATGTTTCTCATCACTCCTACCTTGAGGAGGACATTGAACCACAAGGAGATTTCCACTTGCATCTTCTATTATCTCAGAATGTATACCTTGATTTTACACACTTGGGGGGATACATGGAGGAAATATTTATTGCAACATATCTTGAGAAGTGGTGGAGATTGTTGATGAGGAGGCCACAAGAGAAGAGGGGGAGGAATTTTTTTCTCTCTATCCAGTTGCTTGAGGACAAGCAACATGTGGGAGGGGAGGACTGTAATGTTCCCAATTTTTAGCCTCAAGCTAAAAGGAACATTATAGTTTGCATATTTTCATTTTGTTAAATATAATGGGTAATCAGACACCTTAACCCATTTAGATGGAGAAATAAAACTCCTTGTGTGAAAGGAGGAATAATAAAGCAACTGAATTGAGCACCACATGGTGTGAATAGGATTGGATCATGCTTGATCTAGTAATTTTGACCAAGTCAACTAAAACTGTCTAGATGCATTGAACCTACTTGGACAACGCAGTTTTAGTGGAGGCTTCACTTGCTTGAGATAGAAGCAAGTGTGAATGGGACCCATGGTGAGAAAGGTTCCTTTATGTTATAAGGAGGAGATGGCAGCCCATTTTCATTATGCATTAGCTTATTATTTTTGTTGGGTCTGCAAAGACTTGCATCCCCGGGATGTTTAGCAGGGTTGTAGTGTTCTTCACCCAAGGATGTTCCCGGTCAGGAATCCCTACCTCATCCTCAAGGAAGGAGAGTATTGGAGCTACATTTCATCATTTCGGCATTTGGCCAAGCTACCACCTTTAGTATAGCGTTATTTCTGCAGCAGATTAACGTTGTGTTGCTGGGTGCAGCAATAGAGGAACTCATAGAGTCATTCCTTGGCTTATTATTCAAAGGAGATCTTTTATATTCTTTGGAGGAGTAGCAGAGGAGACTCCCGGGCATTATTTCAGATCCTTGGCACTAGGACAAACATTCACCATCTCTCACAGCGCAGTCTAGGGCAGGAACTACGTTATTTATGCAGGCAGTTGCTGGGAGAGCCATTTGTGCTTATCAAGAGGAGTGTTTTTGAGTGAAATGGATCAACCCCTTTGCTTGAGAAAATTATAAGAGGAGGGAATGAGTATTTCAGATCTGCCATAGCCTCATTATTATTTTTATTTAGTTGCAATGGAAAAGTTATTTGTCACATTGTACAATTTTCGACATTTCTAACAATCTCTCCTAGATTGGCTAGAAATCTTGTATTGGAGCCCATTATTCTATTTTGGGCATTTATTTATATGGTTCAGCCATATTTCATGTATATGTATCTATTTCAGTAGCTACCATAATATAGACAATGCTGTCACTGCTCTCCGACATTTTTTGTAGTTGCAGCAACTCATGTATTTCATAGTTTGATCATTGGAGATTTATTCCGGTAGCTTGAGTGGCTTGTCCCTCAAGATATTTATGTATATTGTAGCTGATATATTAATAAACATGATGGCTGTATTATATTTCATCTTATGTTGCATTCAAACTTGCAGAGTTTAATGGTTATGTTCATATATTCATGTAAGCTATCTCTTTGAGCATTCTTGACAGGATCTAGTTTGGGGAGATCTGAATAACCTTGCTAGAGTCATTTCTTTGGGCTCAAACTCTGGAAGAGAAGTTTTTTATGTATTAAAAAGGGATCCCAAACCCCTTTCATCTTATTTTTACACTACCTCCCTTATACATTGTCCTTGAGGACCATTTTGTAGAAATTCCCGAAAAGGAACTTTACAAAAAACAAGAAGGATCAAGGTATGTTTCAGAAGAAGATGAGATAAATTTTGTAAATTAGCTACAACTTGGCAGTGGAAGTTTTACAGGTAAGCTTCTTTTTAAATGTTTTTTTTGTGGAATAGTTGGTCATTATGCTGCTAAATGTCCCCATAAAGATAATCATGAAAAGTGAAAGGAAGTGGAAAAAGGAAATAAGAAACAGTTTATCAATAGAAAATGCTATTATACTCATGAAGATACTGATGGTATATCAAATGGTGAAGAAGGAGAATATGATCAAGATATTATACTACTCATGGCTTTTGAAAAAGAATCTAGTGAGGCTAAAGATACTTTTGTGGATGCATTGAAGAAAATGATTTTCTTCAATAAATCAATCATCTAAAAATATGTTTGGAAGAAAAAAAAATTGCCATAGATACTCTAAAGAATCAACAAGTAGAAAAGGAGAAGAACAATGAGAAATTAGAATGTGAAATAGTAAGTCTAAGAAAGGAAATTGAGAAAGTGAAAACTTTAAATCTTATATTTGCTAAAGGATCTGAAAGCTTAAATGAAATTATCAAGGTACAACGCTCTCCTCTTGTAAAGATAGGTCTTGGATATATCAGGGAATCCTCTCAGTCTTCAGCACCAAGATATCTAAATGTAGCTAAAGCCAGCCTACAAAATTTTGTCACTTAGCAAAAGAACAAAGAGACTACATAGGTAAAGCATGAACACTTCAATACAAGGAAGAACAATAACATAAATATCAATCAACAGGTAAACATAAATAAAATTTTTCATGATCCATTAAATTTCTTATTTAATGGACAATGTTTCTCATGTCATAATTTTGGTCATAAAGCTGCTCAATGTGTTGCATACAAAACCATCATGACCAGAGAAGCAAGAAAGAAAAGAAATGAGACTGGATTAAAGAAGAATAATTATAACAACTTTTATCCTCTTCAAAATGACATTGAATGTTCTTATTGTAATAAATTTGGACATGAAGAATCTGAATGCAGGAGTAAACTTTAGCCAAAAGAGCATATACTTTCAAATTCCAAGGTATGGATAAAGAAGGACTTACAAGTTGAAAGATGTGGCATATTTTTATTTTCATAAGGGGAAGAAAATCAATGGTACATTGATAACGGATGCTCAAAACACATGACAGGTGATAAAAATAAACTCCTTTCATACAATTCTCTAGAGAAGGAAAAGAATGTTACCTTTGGAAATGACTCTCTTGCTGTCATTAAAGGAAAAGGTTTTGTTTTTCTAAAAGAAAATGTGAAAGATAACAATGTTATGTATGTGGATGGATTAAAGCATAACTTGTTGAGTGTGAGTCAAATGTGTGATCAAGGAAATAAAGTTGTCTTTAGTTCAAAAGAATGTGTAGTATGTGAAATTGACATAGGAAAAATGGTAATAAAACGAACTAGAACACCAAGAAATATGTATGTATTGAAAGGTGGCCAAGGGAAATTCTACTTGGGTAAACCTTTAGAAAATTGGTTATGGCACAGAATATTGGGACATTTGAGCTTCTCTCAAATAAGAAAATCTAGAAGACTCAATGCTATCTGTGATCTTCCTAGCATCACTCTACCTGAAAGTACCATATGAAAATCATGCCAATTTGGTAACAAAACCAGGGTGAAATTCAATGCCAAAGAAGGATCAGCAAGTAAGCCTCTTGAAATTATACATACTGATTTATGTGGTCCTGTAAGGAAAAATTCACCTCGTGGAGAACAATACTATATTTTATTTATTGACGACTTCTCTAGAATATGTTGGATCAGCTTACTGAAACATAAAGATGAAGCATTTGAAAGATTTAAGATCTTAAAAGCCTTGGTTGAAAATGAATTAGATATAAAAATCAAATGTCTTAGATCTGACTGAGGAGGAGAATATATATCAGATGAATTCTTTGATTTTTGTGAACATCATGGCATAAAAAGACAATTTTTTGTAGTTGGAACCCCACAACAAAATGGCGTGGTAGAAAGGATGAATAGAATAGTTCAACAGATGGTTCGGGCTATGCTTTATGAATCTGTAACTCCCAATACATTTTGGGGAGAAGTCACACATACTGCAATAAATATTCTTAACAAGGTTCATGTTCATGTGAACAACGATAAAAATCCTTATGAACTTTGGTATGGAAATCTTCTCACTGTAAAGCATTTTAGAGTTTTTGGAAGCAAATGTTTTATCAAGAACAATGATGAAAAAATTGGTAATTTTGAACCTAGAGCAGATGAAGGAATATTTCTTGGTTACTCTTCTAGAAGTAAAGCATATAAATGTTACAATAAAAGAATTCAAAATATTTTTGAATGAATTGATGTTGTAATTGATGAGTCTCTGACAACTCCTAAAAGGGAAATAAAAACAACAAATGAAGATGATGATGATTTATATTTTCCCTCATCAAATAGAAACAATACAGAAGGTGAACCCAATGAAGCACCAGAAAAATATCTATATGAAAAGGCTCCATCCAGGTATGTTCAAAAGAATAATCCAGAATCTCAAATTTTGGGAGAAAATGGATCGGGTGTCTAAACAAGACGTCTTGTAGGACCCCCTAGCTATCTGGAATCCTTATCCACTATTGAACCACATAATGTAAATCAAGCTAGTAAAGATGAATGTTGGATTCAAGCCATGAATGAAGAACTTGATCAGATTGACAAGAATCATCCTTGGGAACTGGTTCCAAAACCTCTTGATAAAAATGTTATTGGAACAAAATGGATATTCAAAAAAAAGTTAAATGAAAATGGAGATGTTATTAGGAACAAAGCTAGACATTTTTGTAAAGGGAATGCTCAACAAGAAGGTATATACTTTGAAGAAACATTTTCTCATGTAGCCAAACTTGAGGCCATAAGAATGGTTCTTGATTTTTCAAGTTTTCAACAATTCAAAGTTTATCAAATGGATGTTAAATATGCTTTCCTCAATGGTGATCTAGAAGAAGAAGTTTATATAGAACAACCAAAAGTATTAATTATGGGAACTGATGAAAAACTTGTTTGCAAACTTAAAAAGGCTTTATATGGTCTCAAACAAGCTCCTCGGGCATGGTACTATCGTCTTGACAAATATCTTCAACAACAAGGTTTTACAAAGGGATCTTTTGATAGTAACTTATACACAAAAATTGAGAATGATAAACTATTTATTATAGTTGTGTATGTTGATGATATCATTTTTCAAAGTAATGAAGAGTCCATGAGTTAGAAATTTTCTTCTATTATGCAAAAATAATTTTAAATTTCTTTACTTTGGGAACTAACATTTTCTATTGGCTTACAAGTGAAACAAGCAAAAGATGGCATATTTCTATCACAAGCAAAATATCTTAAGAAAATTCTGAAGAAGTATGGGATGGAAAATTGCAAACCCGTGAGTACTCCAATGGTAACTGGATGTAACCTCAGTTATCATGATGATTCTCCCATGGTGAATCAACCAGAATATAGATCCATGATTGGAAGTCTGCTTTATCCAATTGGGATAAGACCAGACATTATGCATGCAGTTGGGATTGTTGGACGATTCCAAGCTAATCCAAAAGAGTCTCACCTTTAGGCTATAAAAAAAATATTCAAATATCTACAAGGGACTCAATACTTTGGTCTATGGTATCCAAAGAATGTTGATCTCACTCTTCATGCTTACACAGATGCAGATTGGGCTAGAAATGTTGATGTTCGAAAAAGCACTAGTGGTGGTGCATTTTATATGGGGCCTCAATTAGTATCTTGTTTCAGCAAGAAACAAAGTTCTATTGCCTTATCTACAATGGAAGCAGAATATGTGGCTGTCGCATCATGTTGCACACAACTTCTTTGGATGATGCAGACAATACAAGACATTCAAATCAAATTTTCACCTCCCATATCCATTCTATGTGATAATACAAGTGCCACTAGTATCCCGAAGAATCCTGTTATGCATTCCAAGAACAAGCACATTCCTATCAAGTATCACTTCCTACGTGAACAAGTGCTTGAAAAAAAGGTTAAATTGGAGTATGTTCCCTCCTAGTATCCCGAAGAATCTAGTTATGCATTCCAAGAACAAGCACATTCCTATCAAGTATCACTTCCTACGTGAACAAGTTCTTGAAAAAAAGGTTAAATTGGAGTATGTTCCCTCCTAGTATCCCGAAGAATCCTGTTATGCATTCCAAGAACAAGCACATTCCTATCAAGTATCACTTCCTACGTGAACAAGTGCTTGAAAAAAAGGTTAAATTGGAGTATGTTTCCTCCAAAGAACAAGTTGTAGATATATTTACTAAACTTCTTCCCAGGGAAGCATTCAAATATCTCAGATAGAAGCTGGGAGTTGTCTCTGCCTCTCTTATCAAATCTGTTTAATTTTAGAAGATTAAATTCGGTACACTGGTTTCATAAAGGTGAATTGCATATATACGTGAGTTTCTGTGCATAAAACTGCCTATAGTTTTGGCTGACATAATGTATCTGGCTCAGTTTTTAGAATAGTATGTGGTGTTGGATAATCTCTATTGTTGTTATAGTATTCATCTTACTATACCTTTCTTTTATATTTATCTCCTTGATGAAGATGCTTTAATGAATTGGTTATTGAAGGTGTTCAGGATGCACAAGCTTAGGGGGAGCACTTTCCTTGTTGAAAATGATGCATTGTTGGCATTTTGATTGCTTTCTGATTTATGATATTTCTCTTGACATCTTTTGGTCCAGGTTATAAAAGGTCATATATGTAATTTGATGAAAAGGTCATGTTGAGACCTATGATGTAAAATTATTATATTCAGTCATGTAAGGACTTGTTCAAAATTGTAAACCCACTTGGTTGGGTAGTTGAGTCAAATATGTAATTCCACTTGATTGGATAATTGATGTAAGTATGAGTCCTTGGTGATAGGAAAGGTTATACTCGGTTGAGTTATAGAGTCATGTACTTCATTTAAAATTATGTCTGAAGATTCAACATTAACTCAAGGGGAGCATGGTCAATACAGTGCACGTCAGATCTACAGAGCTCTTGTTTCAGTATTGATCCGCCCTTTGCCCTTGATGTCAAAGGGGGAGAATATTTTGGTGTTTGAATAATGGTTATTATTAATGTATCCATATGTTGTGGTGTTCAAACACCATCATGGTTGCCATCAAGTCCTATTGGAATAGGGTCTCTTGCAAGCTGCAAAATTGGTTCGATTTTGTATATTTTTTATTATATTTAGTCTAGCGCAGGGGTTTTGGGGTGGGTCAAAGCCCCGAAAGAATTGTAATGGGTCAAAGGGTAGACCTAGAGTTTGAAAAACATGGTTTTCGGACCATAGGAAGGATTAGGCTAGATGATTATAAATAGAAAGACATTTTGAATTGTAAAGGCAAAAGATAATGAGATCTTGATGCGAATTGTGGCTTAGTAGATCTGTTTGGGTTTTTGGGGAAAGGACTCCTACTGGATGTGTGCACAGAGATCCCAAGTCCTACTGTGTGCAAACCTTGTTGCTGTGTGCACAGGTCAAGTTGGGTATTGTAAGAAGGAACTGTTGGATTGATGAATGAGAAAGGTTGTTTGAGTAACTAAATCTATGTGTACTGTTTATGCGAATCTGTGATAGCTGCTGTATTATGCATATTCTATGTTAAAGTTGCGAAAGTACTATGTAAGTGTTTCTAATGCATTTGGATCTGTTCTATTATGTTTTACGCAATATTGCACTACTGTTTTAGAAGTATATGATTTGTTGAACACAATAAGTATAGTTGACCTTGCGCACGTGGATGTGAAGGAGACCTATAGATATGGTTATGATATAGGAAATATGGTCATTATAAAGCCGAACGCAGCTTTTCTTGGCTTATCTATCCTCTCTTAGGGTGCAGAAACCTGGTTCCAGCACCCTCCCATACTACTTCGGGTGAGACTTTGACTTGTGCAATTAGGTCACTGCCGAAAGGGCCAGTAGTATAGGGGTTTGTTGGCAAACCTTAACCTCTGAACCTGGGTCAGGACCCCTCGAGCCAAAAAATGGTTCCGTTGCTGGGACTGGGAGCATTTTGAGAAGGGGATCAGGTAATTCCAAGAAAAGTAGTGAAGATCTCCACTTTGAGCGAAAGTATAACACAGAGTGGTAAGTACTTCCGAGCCAATATAGAAGGGGATCGATCCGTCTATAGCCCGTTAGAAGGAACAGCTACGCAAAGCCCTCTAGCCACACCACCTTCAGAGCCACGTAAGGGTAAAAATACGCTCGAAACCCCTCCAGAAGAAGATATGGTGGCACACTTGAAATTACCTACCTTCAAAGGTGCAGGAGATGAGGACATGGACCGATTTTGTTTTGTTGCAGACTCAATATGGACTGCGCAAGGTGTGGAAAGCGATACTATGAAAAGGGTGCAACTATCCTTGGCCTTCGAAGAGAGAGCTCTGGACTGGTATATGCGATACATATCTCAAAACGGAAGTGCATCCATTCAAGATATTAAGGATGCTCTGAAACAACAGTTCCAAAAACCTAAGTCCTACTCTTAGATCATAGCAGACGTGAAAGATTTCAAGTTAGGAACAATTGAGTCTATATGGGAAGCTAATCAAATACTAAAGAAAGAAATCAGGGAAGGAGGATTTAAGTATGACGATAGATAGCATACAGAATGGTTCATTGCTATGCTGCTACCTCACTTGCGTGTACCTATGGGCCACCAAACTTTCAAGTCATAGGAAAAAGCCTTGGAAGCTGCCATGAAACTAGAAGTTGCACCTAGAGAAGATACTTTGGTAGGAGTACAAAAAATTCAGGAGCAGCTTGGAGCTATGCACATAGAAATTCAAAACCTACGGAAGGAACAGGGAAAAGGAGCTAGCACTGACCTATGGTGCATATGATGTCAGGCATCTGGACATATGAAGGATCAATGCCCACTACTGGCAGTTTACATACAGGTAGGAGGACCTAGTCTGGTGCATCTAGGAGAAAGTGGAGAACCCAAACTATTGCGTCTAGGCTCAAGTAGATCTGCGTTGTGGTGCGATGACTGCCAGGTAGCAGGGCTGCATGATATGAACCATTGCCCCCGGATAGGTGCGTACGTCTCAGAACTGAAGCAAAAATGGTGTAGATTCTGCTGGTCAGTAGGGAATGATGAGAAGAACTGTCGAACTTATGATCTGATGATAGATTGAGGAAACTTGTATAGGGTACAATCAGATCTTGTGTCACCCAGATCTCCCGCAACCTTTGGCAGCTCCCCAAATAGGGGTAGGGGAGGTCGGGGAGGAAGCGTAGGTTGGGGACGCAGATAGATAATCTGTTATAACTGTAGGGAAGTAGGACATTTTGCAAGGGACTTACCAAATCCTACTAGACAATCCTACCAATATTGCAGACAGCTGGGCCATGCGATTGAATATTGTCCAATCTTGATGGAAAAGATGCAAGAGAAACAACCAACACCGATGTAGAATGTACAAAGAGTTAAGGCTGAACTATGAGATAGAAACCCAAGTGTGAATGTTGTGACACGCAGTGGGATGGCCACCAGGGGACCTAAGAAGGAGGCTACGAGGGGCCCTCTAATCCTGCAGAAAATTATCAACCGAGAAGGGTTGGACCGAAAAAAAGGACAAGAAGCAGTTGTTGCAGACCACCAGGACCTTGCTAAGACAAGGGAAGCTACTATGCAGACACCTACGCACCTCAAGGTGGGTGACGAGATGAGACCATTCCTGGAGGCATGTATGAAGCTATTACGCAACCAACGAATCGAAGAAAACCTCCAAGCATTAATAGATAATTGTGTAGTGTAGTCCCACCTATCTCCAGAAGTCCCAGACGTGCACAGGCTGGGCGGATATAGGAAACACACCAGTAGGGAGATGAGATTAACTACCCAAATCAGTAACTATGAAATGGATCAGGTTGTCTTAGACTTGGGGTCAGATGCAAATGTGCTACCTAAGCAAACATGGCATCAGATGGGAGAACCCAAATTGGAGTGGTCCATTATCCAGCTGCGTATGGCCAACCAGCAGAATATTATACCTCTAGGGAGACTATCAAGAATCATGGTAGATATTTCCAGGGTCAAGGTCGAGGTTGACTTCGAAATAATTCAGATTGTAGAAGATGCATACCCATACCCTGCGCTCTTAGGGCTGGACTGGGCCATAGATATGGGTGGTATCATTAACCTCAAAAAGAGAAGCATGGTGTTTGAAAATAATGGAACAAGGGTGATAGTACCATTAGATCCTAAGGAAGGTGAGCATTACACAGAACCAGTACGTGGTGAAGAAGGGGTGGATCAAATTTACAAATTGACCGGGCGGAACGAAGATTGGATCAATCCCACATCAGACGGGGTAATCTTTTGGGAGGCCAATAGTGACTGCTTCTCTGACTCTAATGACGAGATGGAGAATTGGAAAAATTGGTTACACGATGTCTCAACACTATGATTTCTTCGAGTCACCAGGAACTTCTACTGCATTTCCTCAAAGGTAAGAGATCCACCCCATTTTAACGAGTCCAGTAGCATCAAGGAGTTCCTGAGGACACTGGAAGCTGTGGTCCCACGAGCATGAAGGCTATGGGCAATTAATATAGCTATCTGAGGAAAACCTACGCGCTAGTGGGACACCCACAAGGAAGCATTCCAGGATTGGGAGGAATGTCGGGATATGATGATCCTGCAGTTCGCACCCCCGGCTGACATACACACCAAGACATTCCTCGGACCAGGAGATCCCCGTGAGCATCTGCTCACCTATATGGACAAATGGTCTAACTAGACAATAAAAGAATGGGTTCATTTGTTTATTCATGCTTTGGGGCCTATCCCCATCTCATGGTATTTAGATGCG
Organism: Pinus albicaulis; assembly: GCA_034641835.2. NCBI lineage: Eukaryota > Viridiplantae > Streptophyta > Pinopsida > Pinales > Pinaceae > Pinus > Pinus albicaulis. The sequence goes on from CM076577.1 coordinate 452,725,050, forward strand.
GAGCTACATCAGTGCACCCGCCACTGGGAAACACTAAAAGATGACTTTCTAGGAACGTTCGGGCTAATTGGGGGGATGGAGGCGCTCGAAAAAGCTCTGCAAGACATCGATGCTTTTGTATTTAATGACTCATGCCATCACGCTGCACCAAAAGCCCTGACATGGGAAGCACAGATGTAAGAAATAATCGACTACCGAAGCTTGGTGATAGAATAAGAGGAAGATAATCCGAGGGAGAACGTACAGTTACTGGACCCCCACTATAGAATATTGATGTTACCCAGCCTCTCAAGCTACGCAAAATTAATATTGGGATGGAGAAACATCCTAAGTTGCCCAAAATTGGGGACTATTGGGTTGAAGGAACCATAGGAAAAATTGCTGAGCTACTTATAGAATATCAGGACTTATTCCAAACAAAGTTTTGTGAGCTCAAAGGAATCACGGGGGACCTAGGTGTTATGCACATCACTCTGAAACTAGTGGTGCACCTTGTAAAGTAGCGACTTTACTAGCTGAACCCTAAATATAAGCAAAAGGTCAAAGAAGAACTGGACAAAATGCTTATTGTCGGTATCATTGAATCGGTTGAACAGTCAGATTGGGTAAGTTAGATGGTAGTACAAGAGAAGAAAGCAAAGGGGGAGATACGCATCTACGTAGACCTACACAAGTTAAATGATGCCTGCGTACATGACCCCTTCCCTACGCCTTTCTCAGATGAAATCCTTGATAGTGTGGGTGGACAGGAAGCATATTCCTTCACCGATGGGTTCTCAAGGTAGCACTAGATCCGAATCACACCTGAAGATCGCAGTAAGACTACATTTGCAACAGAATGGGGATCCTTTCAATATACAGTCATGCCTTTTGGTCTCAATAATGCACCTGCGATATTCTCAAGAGTAGTAGTTGATGTATTCAAGGAATTCATCCATAAGTTTCTAGAAGTTTATTTCGATGACTGGATGGTATTTGGTTTGGTAAAGGAGCATGTCTCCAACTTGCGCATGATGCTAGATGCGTATCGAAAGCACCATATTTCCTTGAATATCAAGAAATGTATCTTCTGTGTGCCTTTTGGAATCTTTCTTGGACACATAGTATGCCGACAAGGGCTGATGGTTGATCATGCGAAGGGAGTAGTAATTATAAACCTTGCAGTCCCAACAACAGAGAAACAACTGCGTTCGATTCTTGGACACACGGGCTATTACAGGAAATTCATTCAGGGGTACGCACTGATCACAACACCCATGTAAAAAATGTTGAAAAAGGATGTTTCATTTTTTTGGAATGATGAATGTCAGAAGAGTTTTGAGCTACTCGAAGAGAAGATGGTCTCTGCGCTCATACTAATATTTCCTAATTGGTCGAAGGAATTTCATGTACATGTGGATGCATCAGGAATATCCTTGGGAGCTATCCTAACTCAGCCCGGGGAGGGCGATATTGATCACTCAGTTGCCTTTGCTAGTTGAAAACTCTATGGCATAGAGCGCAACTAATCCATTACCGAACGAGGACTGGCTATGGTATACGCATTACAAAAATATCGACACTATCTTTTGGGAGGACACTTTAAGATGTTTACCGATCATTCAAATTTAAAATACCTTGTGAACAAGCCTATCTTGGGCGGAATATTTACAGATGGCTATTGCAATTTTAGGAATATGATTTTGAAATCATAGTTAAGCCAGGGAGGTTGAATGCGGGTCTGGATCATCTGTCCCGCATTGAGATGGGCGAAGAACCTACTAACTTGGAGGAAGGATTATCAGATGCGTAACTATTCACCATTAAGGTTGTTGACACACACTTCGATGATATCATTCAGTTCCTGACTACAGGCATGACTCTTGTAGAATATTCGGTACAATAGAATAAGGAGTTGGTTACTCGGGCGGTGGACTTTACTATCATCGCCGGCCAATTATACAAACTAGGCGCTGATGAAGTACTACGCAGGTACGTCCTGGAACATGAATGACACACCATCTTGGCGGAGGCGCACGAAAGCATTGCAGGAGGCCACTATGTAGGAAAGGCAACGACACAAAAAATCTTGAGAGCTGGGTTATGGTGGCCTACCCTACACCATGATTCTCACAATTATTGTAAATCATGCGATATGTGCTAGCGGACAGGATGTCCCTCATGAAGAGATGAAATTCCATTGCAACCTCAAATAGCTTTGCAAGCCTTTGAAAAACAGGCCATTGATTTTGTCAGACCAATCAATCCTCCAGGAAATAAGACAGGTGCATGCTACATTATTACTGCCACTGACTATGTCACTCGATGGGCTGAAGCACAAGCGGTAAAGGATTTTACTACAGATACCACTGCGCACTTCATCTTTGAGCAAATCCTGACCATATTTGGATGCCCAAAGATCCTGATGAGTGACAGAGGCACGCATTTTGTTAATGAAATGATACAAGCCTTGAATGAGGAATTATATATCCATCACGCAAAAAGTACACCATATCATCCGCAGGCGAACAGGGCGGTCAAGGCTTTCAACAAAATCTTAGAACAGGCATTGACCAAAGTCTGCAATGACGATCACAGTGATTGGGACATACACATCCCCTTTGTTTTGTGGGCCTATCGGACGACCTGCAAGAAGCTCACAAGAAGGACCCCCTTTCAGATGGTCTATGGTAAAGAGGCCATTATGCCAATGGAATACATTGTTCCTAGTCTATGTATCGCAAGATTTACAAATATGGCAGAAACTGACGTCATGGAAGAATGCCTTGCACAATTTTTAGCGTTGGAAGAAGATCAGTTCATTGCTAACTTTCAACAGCAGGCTCAGAAGGCTCGCGATAAATCTTGGCATGATCGGCATATTCACAAAAAAACATTCGTATAAGGCAACCTAGTCCTGTTATATGATAGCCAGTTTGCGAAACACCCCAGGAAATTCTGAAAACACTGGCTTGGTCCCTACACTATTAAGGAAATCATGGATGGTGGAGCATTTAGGTTAGCTACCCTGCGTGGTGACAGGTTACTAGAATATGTCAATGGCAGTCGGCTCAAACCATACAGGGTTAAATGACTATATGGTCAGAATATTTGTCTCAAGAAGAATCGGCCCACCAGGGATGGGGCATTGAGGCATGAACGAGATTCGCATGCTGGTCAAGTAGCTCTAGGGACAGTTGGCAAACTTGCGGTCACAGTGACTCGGGATGAGTCACAAGATTGTGTCAGGGGACTATTGGAACAGGGTCTTCTGCAAGCTGTGAAATTGGTCTGATTTTGTATATTTTTGATTATATTTAGTCTAGCGTAGGGGTTTTGGGGTTGGTCAAAGCCCTGAAAGCATTATAATGGGTCAAAGGGTAGACCTAGAATTCACAAACCACGGTTTGCGAACCATAGGAAGGATTAGGGTAGATGATTATAAATAGAAAGACATTTTGAATTGTAAAGGTGGAAGATAATGAGATCTTGATGCGAATTGTGGCTTACTAGATCTGTTTGGGTTTTTGGGGAAAGGACTCATATTGGCTGTGTGCATGGATATCTCAAGTATTGCTGTGTACGGACCCTACTGCTTTGTACACAGGTCGGGTTGGGTATTGTAAGAAGGAGCTAACAGATTGATGAATGAGAAAGGTTGTTTCAGTAAATGAATCTATGTGTACTTTTTACGCAAATATGTGATAACTTCTGTATTATGCATATTCTATGTTAAAGCTGCGAAAGTACTGTGTAAGTGTTTCTATTGCTTTTGGATCTATTTTGTTATGTTTTATGCAATACTGCACTACTGTTTTAGAAGTATATGATTTTTTGAGCACAATAAGTATAGTTTACCTTGCACACGTGGATGCGAAGGAGACCTATAGATCTGGTTCTGAGATAGGTGATCTGGTCATTATAAAGCCGAATGCAGCTCTACTTGGCTTACCTATCCTCTCTCATGGTGTGGAAACCTGGTTCCAATGCCCTCCCATACTACTTCGGGTGAGACTTTGACCTGCACAAGCAGGTCATTGTCAAAAGGGCCAGTAGTATAGAGGTTTGTTGGCAAACCTTAACCTCTGAACCTGGGTCAGGACCTCTTGAGCCAACAAGTCCAAATGGGGAGATTGTTGGAAATATGATGCAATATGTTTTCCTTGATGGAAATCTACTTGATGAAGTTGTCCTTGATGGAAACATACTTGATGAAGTTGTCCTTGATGGAAATATACTTGATGAAGTTGTCCTTGATGGAAATCTACTTGATGAGTTGCCTTTTGATAAGCAACCTATTTGTTAAAGATGTAAAAATAATATTTCTACAGGTCAGTTCAGATGTGACAGAGAAAGGAATTCCAGTAAGTTCCAGAAAAATGAAACAGGAAATATTTCTTAATGTATACACAGGTTTGATGAAGGCAACCCGCGTATGGAGGCAATGTATATGATACTTGGTATATAGACAACCCACATATACATATAGAATTAGTATATATGCAATTTTTAGGAAGAGAAGTCGCATATACACGTGGGTACGAAGAATCAAAGTTGTATATGCCTTTTGGCTCTAAAATTATGATACCAAGGGGCATTACCATGGTATTAGTCCATAGCATTGAGCGATGTGTTGTCTATTTGATCTCATCCAAGAATATCATCGACAATTGTGTGGTTTTGGCTCATGGTATTAGTAAAGGCTAGATCTATATAAGGAGAAGAAGATCATAGTGCAAGAGTGTGCATGTGTAAGGGTTGTTACTGAATACTTCTCTCTGAAGTATATCTGCATGGGATGAACTCTGTTTTATAGCTACATTTGAATCTATGATGCACCCTTGGATACAATGATGGATCAAGATATATAGACCTAAAATAACTATGTACTTGATTTATTGAAGATATGATTAGATCTGTGACCCGGCGCATGTTTGCTGAAGTGAAGTGAAGAAATATGGGTAAGTCAATAGATTTGAAAACATTCTGCAAAATTAATATTTGTAGATCTATACACTAGTTCATTTAGGTAAACGCACATATATATATGCGGCTTTGTCTCAGAAAAAGAGTGTATGAAAGTCAGGGTTTTCTAAAGCTTACTATGGAGGTTATTTGTTTATTACTGCTATATTTTTGTTGTCTGTCAATGAAGTCTTCATGTAGATATGGGTTGCTTGAATACTGTATATGCTTCTAAGTTGAATATGTACAAATCTGATCAATGAGTGAGTAAATATGTTTAATGATGACTGATTGATTAAGGGTTTTGCAATTCTGAAAAGATAACTGACTAAAAGCCTCATATCTGGTTATGAGACTAACCATATTCTGGAAGATCAATATTCTCAGATCTATATGCAGGTTGGGGTGAAGGAAAGTGCGTATACACACGGGTTTAGTAAAGTAAAGTAGAATATGCATTTTAAGATAATGAATGATCAGGGTTGAGATTGTTTCTACATGCTGATTCTGAAATATGGGTTTATTACTATGTTATGGTTACAATAATCTCATTGTTCTGATTGAAGTTTGGGTTAAGTATATTATTGATGATCTTTATGATGATTTGTGTTGAAGCTATGGGAGCCATTATGAAAATTGATGAAATGTTGTCTGCATCGGTTCTAAGGGTTGAAGCCTTCAGTGTAGAAGTAGAAGTTTCCTTTTAGTAGAAGCTGGTGTTCTAATCAGGGGGTTGGAGCTCCCTTCCAGTAGTAGCTGGTAAATGATATCATGGGGTTGTAGCTCCCTTCCAGTAGCAGCTGGAAAACAAGAGAAGGTTGCAGCCTTCTACAGGTAGATGCTTGCATACTGATATGAGTCTGCATCAGTGCAATATTGTAAGAAGTTTTCCATATAATAAATATTGAAGACAGAGACGACAATAGCGATTGTTTTCTCCTGTATTGGGTTTCCACCTTAAATATTAGTGTTCATATGTGATGCGCTTGTGTGATGATTTATTCTGCTATTACTACACATATTTACTGCTTAAATATCTGATGCATAACTAATAAGCTGAGTTAAATATTGAATCTGAAATTTTATCTAACAATAAATTTATCTCAGTATACACAATTTTCTGTTGGTATATCCACATGTATACGCGAGTTGGGTTCATTAAAGTCGCGTGTAAAATTAATTAAAGAAAAATTAAAAGTTTTTAGTGAGCTATAAATACTGATTCACCCCCCCCCTCCCCTCTTAGTATTTTTCCCAACACACAACACCACCTATAAAACTTAAAAATATTTCTGGTTTTGAGACTATTTTTGGCTTTTATTGAAAATGAATAGAAATTTGACATAGGCTGGGGAACAAGAAAAACTCGAAAAAATGATACAACGGTGGTAATAATATTAACATTTATAGTGCTAATAGTGGCTCCTATTGGGGATGAAGTCCTCCCTGTGAAGCTTCAAGGACTATAGACTCAGTGCCTTAAAAATTTCAGGACTCGGGAAACTTTAGGAACTTCTAACTTGAACTGACCTTTCATTGACTAGATGCAAGACTGACCATATTTAAAGACTCAAGTACCATTGGGCATGGATTTTATTGACACATCAAACCAGATATTTATAACAGAATGACTAACTAACTTATCAAACATGGAACGTTTTAAGAAAATTACCATTAACTGGACCTCCAGTCAGTTGATCATCATCTAGATGCTTGAGCACAAATGTGTTGTTTTCCAAAACTTGAGCAATTTTGAATGGCCCAAACCATAAATTGTCGAACTTACCATGATTTCCATGGTCTTCTCTCCTGACATCCCAGTGCAGCACCAAATCATTTTCCTAAAATAATTTCTGATTTTCTCTTTTGTCAAAAACAGATTTGACTTTGGTCTGATATTTTTGTAGTTTTTCCATTGGTGATTCTGTGATTTGATGAGCTTCTATCAACTGCATCATTCTCCTTTTAATTGGATTTTCATCATTAATTTCATCTTGCAGAAACTTCATAACAAGAAGAGCTAATTGCAATGGCATTACAACATTAGTACCATAAACAAGTTGAAAGGGGGACATTCCAATTGATTTTTTGCCACTTACCCTGTCTGCCCAAAGAGCATGAAATAGCCGAGTGTCCCAATTTCTCTTATTTCTAGGCAACATATTCTTAATAATTCTCACCAATATTTTATTGGATGACTCAACTAATCCATTACCTTGAGGGTAATAAGGTGTAGAATGAGTCAAATCAATACCATATTTATGACATAAACTATTCATCTTAGTAGACTTAAAAGCCATTGCATTATTAATCACTAATTTATGAGGACAACCAAATCTAGACATAATGTTTTCCAGCACAAATTTGACTATTACCGTGTTAGTGGCATTCTTGGTTGGAACATCTTTGATCTACTTAGTAAAATAGTCCGTAGTTGTAAGAATCCATCTATGTTTTCCTGATGAAGGCAAATAAATTTCACCGATGAAGACTAACCCCCACTGCTGGAAAGGAACATCTGCTGAAATACGAATAAGAGGTAATGGAAATAACTTCTTCTTACCAACAAAATTTTAACGTTCAACACAAGTCCTGACTTTGGCAACATGTAATATCCAAAAACGGGGATGCAACAATACATGAACACAAAACTGGAGTAGCGATGATACATCAACACATAAAATGTAAGAAGAACCATATAGCCATCATATTAATGTCATAGCAGAAAATAAATACAATATCTTGAGGAAACAATCACTCAAGCTAGGCAACACAAGCCTCAAGAGAACATGTACATGAAAAATGAAGTACACTACTACACAAATAATGCCCAAGGCTATGAAAACACAATTTTATTAAGGATAACTACTGGTGGAAAGTGTCAATACACAGATTTGAAATTATATGGATCATAAAATGATGGGAGTGAAGATCTAAGCTCCCAAACACAATTTCAAGAAAATCCTTGAAGGATTTCTTGAAATATGCAAAAGTGAAAAAATGCCAGAGTTGCAATCCTAGGACTGAATAGCAGCTGCAACTCAATATCTGGATGAATATGGTTGTATATAGAACATGTGATGAATTAATATCACCAATGGATCCTTCAAGTGAAAGGATAATCCTAACACTGAAGATCTCACCCTCCAATCAATCACTGCAACCGCTCACTGCAAATGGTCACAGAAATGACATAGTCAAGGAGAGGGACTGCGCTATAGGAGAAAGGAAATATGTTTTCCAAGTGCCAATATCTGTAATAAGCTCCAAAATATTCCTCATTTATCTCCCAAAGGAAAGAAATCTTCCTCCTCTGAAAAACAAGCTCCGGAAGTGGTGTTCTGAACCCTCCACTGCAACCGCCTGCAACACAACGTTATACTTCAGTAGAAATAATGCTGTAGTTGAAGGAGGTAGCTTGGCCTCAAGCCTACATGTGGAGAAATGAAGTGCAAGCTCCTTCAAGAGGCCTCTCAAGAAATGAGAAGGAATTCCTAGACAAGAATGTCTTATGCTAAGCAGCGCATCAATCTCAACTAAATAGTTGAAGAAAGCACAATAGTCATACAGACCAAAATTCAATATTCAATAACATGTATTGCTATGACTGCCTTGCCCTCATTTTATAAAAATGGAAGCCCTCTCACCTTGGGTCCCACTCATTAGGGTTTCCTCCACCAAGGAATCTTCCTCCCACTATCTCTGCGCTGTCTCCAAAGATGATCTCCACCTCCTATCCCAGCGCTGTTGACTTGGTTAAACTTGACCTTGTCCACATGAAAATGCCCCTTTTCACACATTAGGGTGTGAAATCCAGCTCCTATGATGATCTATTTTCACACTACGAGGGATTTTATTCCTATTTCTGAAATGTATGGGCCTCCTTACCCATTTATTCATCTCCCATGTGTAAACAGAAAAAATCAATATTCCAATTAGTTGCATGCTAGTTTTGGAATATTACAATCCTCCCCTCCCAAATTTTTCTTGTCTTCAAGCAAATACAAGGATAGGACTGAAGAGCCTCCTCTTCTTCCCCTGTAGCATTCTCATATGATAAAATCCTCCAAGGATCAAGATGTTGTCTCATCAATACATCTCCATGTTTATCCTCCCAAGTATGCAAGCTAGCTTTTGGTGTGCATCCCAAATAGCTATCATTATGTAAAACATCCATGGAGGAAACAATGGGTTGTCTAAAGGCCTTATTGAGGCCTAAGTTCTGATATAAATTGGTATCTATCATCCCCATATGAATCTCCCATCCCCAAGATATCATCCATACAAGCTGAGTCACATCCCAACATGGCAACTCCTAAAAATCCTCCTCCACCTTTGGCTCCTGCAATGTAGGTGGGCTGAAAATCTGATCATGGTAGACAAAATAGCCTACCCCACGGTGCACTCCTCTCCACTTATTATAAGTTTAGAGTATCTACTAATCTTGGGCTGCCATAATGTGTCCCTCAAGTGGCAAGATGGAGACTAGATCTCCAAAGATCTCCTCTCCAACGTTGTGAATCAAGAAGCCCAAACCATCCCATATGTGATGGATAGTAAATCATCACCATATGACATCCAATCAATCCCATGGATCACCTCATAAAGTAGCAAGTGTTTTACTGTAGTGGCCATATCATCTCCCATGCTCCCCTTGGAACATGTAATGCAAAAAGTGTGGGAAATCTCTTCCCCCAAGGACACATCCAGCCAATCTATGTCTTTCCCAATCATACTCCCAATAAAAATAAGAACAACATCAAAAAATGGAATCATGATTAGCATCATGCTAGCTTCCATATGTAATAAAGGGGAAGGAAAATGGTCCCTCAAATGCAACCAACATAGTTTGACTCTCATCTACATCAGAAAATGATATGATGTGTGGCCTCTCAACCACTTGCTTGATGCCCCAATATCCTCACAATTTTGGAGAAAGTGTATGGTGTATGGTGCAAAGTGAGTATGCCCTGCATAACATTTCATCGCCCCAAGTTCTCCTAGGGACTAGCTTTCACCCAAACTGCTTATGGCCTCAAATATGCCATGAAGTCTAGAAGAAAGAATGCTCCTCCTTGGAGAAATGTCCTGCACATATACGGTTAAGGAATGCACATATTCATTATACAAATCATTATGCAACCAAACAATATCCTTACCATATGCTTTGCTCATGAACATGGAGTGGCTCATAGGTAAATATCCTCTCATCCTCAAAGAGGAAAGAGGTGGTTGTGCTAAATCTTCCAAAGAGTTATGTATCTCCTCCATCTCTACATGATCCATGCATCTCCTCAAATGCTGATATATCTCCTCCTCAAAGCCTTCCCAAATGTACCCCTCCATGATGGTATGGTATGCTCTCATAGAATAAGTATGGCTGAAGAGAAAATCCTCATGAGCTGCTTGTAGAAAATTCTCCTTGAGCTTGGAGGCTCTAGATAAGAAGATCCTACTATAATGGTAGATGACCCCATATCTGACTGAATATCCATCCTCACGAAACTAGTCATCCAATATCATATAAGTAAAAAGATCCTTGGAATAATCCACCAACAACTAGAATTTCCAATATGGATCTATCCTCCATAGTGACAACACTGATGATCTATCACAAAGAACATAAGTCCTATGGCTGTCCTCCTCTTTGACATCTCCCATGCCAAAGATGCAAGTTGGAAGGCTTCTGTCCTTCCCCTGTTGCTCCTGCCACAACGTAGAATCCGAAATGAGAGTGGGTAATGATAGTGTTGAGAGAATGCCTCTTCTCTCCTTGAGTCTACCCAAGACTCGCAATGCTGTATAAAGCTCTCCCAAGGTCTCCACTCCTTTTAAATAAATGAGTGGTGCCTCAAAATGTGAGGAATCTCTCATCATTTGCTGATCTAGTGGTCTCCTTAGTGAAATGTCTCCATGCAATGAGACATCAACATCAAGAGTAGACTGCATATATGAATGGACAGATTTGCCCCTGCCTTCACTATGCAATCTAGTCTCCCTATTTTGTGCATCAACCCTCTAAAATAGATAGGGGTGTGTGCTCCTCATCAAATGATGTTGATCATACTCCCTACCTCCTCCTTCCATCTGCATGGTTTCACAATCTGTCAACAATGGCACATGCTGATCATGGGTTGTGCCTTGATCTCCACATATGAGATCCTGGGGAATTCTTTGCAATGATACAAGAACCCCTCTATTTGGAGCATGTGCTCCATATACCTCTGCATGAGGTGCTAGATCTACTCTTGACATGACAATGCTGTTGCCCTCAACTGTTTCTTGCTCTCCAATATGAATGGGCAACCTCCCAAGAATTGGATCCTCTTTTGAAAAAGGGATCTCCATGCCCTCTTGTTCAAGAATATGAGATAGAGGTCTTGCCTCTAACAATTTATGATGCAAGATGTCACCCTCCTCAATGGTTTTCTGAAGTCAAATTAGGCTCATAGGTTCCTCCAACACATGCAAGGTTTTTGTTTGTTTAGGTTTGTTTAGTTCCACCACATGTGTTTCAAAATGTTTCTTATCAAATATTTACACTAATTCCTTAGTGAACCTTGCATAAGAATAAGTATTTTCATTTTTCAAAGAAAATGACTCAAATATCCACCATACATAGGACTTACCTCCAAAATGTAGCGCTGAAACTTTGATGGCTTCATCTTCAGAAATTTGGTGTTGCTACAAATAGGTGTCTAGCTCCTCCACCCAAGCTCTAGTTGAAAATGTAGGTGAACCATAAAAAGTAGATAGGAAAAATCTACTCCCATTATGCTTCTTGCTTATCTACACCTTGATCTTGAAAAACTTTGGAAAAGTGATATGATCTCTAAACCTCTCAATTTGAGATTTATATTCTTGTAGTAAATCACTAAGGGTTTCCCTCTTAGGCATTCCTTCTTCTTCTATCTCCCTCATAGAAAATATAGGCATATGATTACGCTGTGCATAATGATGTGTGGCTACATGTTCACACTCATCATATGAAAATCTAGAGTTTGCTTCAGATTCAAACTCTCTTGGAGATTCTCTACACATATCCCTTCTCATCCCCTTAAGATCTCTCTTAATACTCTACATATTTTGAGAAAGAATATTTGAGAGCTTCTCTTCCTTCCTTCCTCTAAATAATGGAGTCTTCTTCTTGTCTTTCCTGTACATATTTTCTTATTCTTGTCTTCTTGATAGCATATTGGCTGAGATTCCACAGGCTGAGCCAACATTATGCTCTGATACCACTGTAATATCCCAAAATGGGGATGCAACAATACATGAACACAAAATAGGAGTAGCAGTGATACATCAACACATAAAATATAAGAAGAACCATATATCCATCATATTAATGCCATAGCAGAAAATAGGTACAAGATCTTGAGGAAACACTCACTCAAGCTAGGCAACACAAGCCTCAAGAGAACATGTACATGAAAAATGAAGTACACTGCTACACAAATAATGCCCAAGGCTATGACAGTGCATTTTTATTAAGGATAACTGCTACTGGAAAGTGTCAATGCACAGATCTAAAATTATATGGCTCATACAATGATGGGGGTGAATATCTAAGCTCCCAAACACAATTTCAAGACAATCCTAGATGGATTTCCTGAAATATGCAAAAGTGCAAAAATGCCAGAGTTGCAGTCCTAGGACTGAATAGTAACTGCAACTAAAGGTATGGATGAATATGGATGTAGATAGAACATGTGATGAATGAATCTTATCCAATGTATCCTTCAAGTTAAAGGCTGATACTAACACTAAAGATCTCACCCTCCAATCAATCACTGCAACCCCACACTGCAAATGGTCACATAAATAACGCAGCCAAGGAGAGGGACAGTTAGGTCCCTATATTACTAGTATAGTCCCTTATTGTTGTTAGTGTAACCCATTTATTGTTATTATTGTACCCTTGTAACCACCATATTGTTATTATTGTGCCCTTAAATTATTATTGTTAGGTTGGCTAGGATTACATTGTGGCCCCATGTACTCCTATATATAGAAATGAGGTTTTGTAATTTGAATCATCCAAGAATTTTTCATTTATGTAATGTATTGGAGGTTTCCCCCTCGAAGTGGCTTATTTCTAAGGTGTTGATATCTATTTATTCTCTTTTTGGAGCTGATTTCACAACATTTGGTATCAGAGCTTTGAGATTCTAGGGTTTCACTGCTCCAAACAGGTCAGCATGGAATTTTCGCTATAACTTTTTTTCTACGAAGGTTAATATTATGAAATTTTTAGAGTGTCAAGAAAAAATCCCAAGGAACATCTTCGAAACATTTCATAGCTTGGTTCACAATATTTTCAGAGATATGATCTGTGCAATTTAGGTCATTTTGCAGGCTCCTGAATTTAACCTAAACAGGTCATCGTGGTATTTTCGTAATAAAATTTTTTCTACGAAGGTTCAGAAGCTGAAATTTTTAGAGTGTGAAGCCACAATCCTAAGGAACATCGTCAAAAATTTTAGATATTGGTTCACAAAATTTTCGGAGATATGATCTGTGGAAGTTAGGGATTTTTGAGGCTTATGAATTTCATCTCAAAGAGGTGATCATGGGAAATTCTTCATATCTCTCTCTCTAAGCATCAGATTGGAATGCTGTAAATAGTGGCCACAATTGCACGGACTGTAGTTTTTGTTCTATCAATTTTAGAGCCAAAGGATGAAACAATGACACGTGGCAAGTTGTACAAGCTCACTCTACTGAACCAATCCAAAATTGGGTCATTGTGGGAGATTGGAAATAACTTTTCCTTGAAGAATCCAAATCAGATTAGACCTGTGGAATTTGAAAGAAGCTTCAGAGGGATACTACAGGGCTTAATTTTAGATATTTAGGATATGAAATTATAGAGATAATTCAATTTCAATATTGAGCTCCTCAAAAGAAAGAAAAAGGTGTGTATTTTTTTTCTTCGAATTGCATAAGTCTTATTTGAAGAATCAAGTTGAATTGATTCCAAGGGAATATTGTAGAATAGATATCAATATTGGATTCTAAAATGGCCCCTAAAAATAATTCAACACCCATTAAGCATTTATAAATCTCTACTATGACTCATGAAGATGAAGAATGGCAACATGACATATCAAAATTACAAGAGCAAGTGCAACAAATTTCGCTCTCGCAAAGAGCAACAAAAAATTACATGGAAGTTTTGAAGAAAGGCGTGGAAACTAAGATGGATGGTTTGAAGAAAGGCGTGGAATATAATATGGATTGTTTGAAGAATGACATGGAATCTAGGAAATATGGCATGGAATCTAAGATAGATGGCATGGAAGTTGGCATGGAATCTAAAATGGAAAACATGAAGAATGATCTAAAAGCAGACATGGAAGGTTTGACAAATTTGATACAATAAATGTTTCCTATTGGTGAAAATATAGTAGAGGAAACTCATGATGAGAACAAAATAAATGTTAATCATGATTTCATAAAATATAATATTGGCGAGAAGAACCACCATATTCCAAAAATGGATATGAGGAAGTTTGATGGAAAGGATCCTGTAACATGGATACTACAGATGGAGCAATATTTTGATCTCCATAATGTGAAAAACACACAAAAGGTACGCATTACAACTTTACATTTAGAGCAAAATACATTTGTATGGTATCGATGGCTTTGCTCCCGTAAAAAAAATGTCACTTGGTCAATTTTTACGGAGGAAATGGTAGCACATTACGGGGATACAAATATCAACACCTTCTTTAGTCAATTGATAAGTATCAAACAAAAGGGTTTAATGGGGGATCACATTGAGGACTTCCAAAAATTGAATATAAGGGTAACTGATATTCTAGAGGAACACAGGATTGATCTCTTCATAGGTACTTTAAAGGATAACATCCAACATGAAGTTCGTGTTTTGGAACCTAACTCATTGGAGAAGGAATTAAAGTTGGCAAGGAAGCCTACCACTCACTTCTATAAAGAGGGAATTTTTGCTACTCCTAGATTTCCACAACCTACAAGGTTGACGCCACAACAATTGGAAGAAAAAAGAACAAAAGGGCTTTGCTACAGTTGTGATAGCAAATACACTAAAGGTCATAAGTGTGCTGAGAAGAAATTATTTTACATAGATTGTGAAGAGGAAGAAGAAAATGAAGAAGAAGAGGATATACACCAGGAACCAACCCAAGAAGAAGAAGAAATGAGTTTGACCATATTGTGTAATGCATTGGCAGGAATTACCACTCCTCAAACTCTCAAGATAGAAGGACATATCAAGAAGAAAAAGGTAATAGTGTTGATTGATTCACGTAGTACCCATAATTTTATTCATTGTAAGGTAGCCAAGGAATTGAATTGTTTCCTATACCCAGCACCAGAATGTCAAGTGATGGTTGCAAATGGAGGAACTATAAATTGCTCTGGAAAATGCCATAATATCAAGCTAAACATGGGGGAATATGTATTGACTAGTCCAATGCTTGCCATTCCTATGGGAGGTGCTGATGTTGTACTAGGAGTACAATGGTTACAATCTTTGGGGACGGTAGCTTTTAATTTTCAAGAACTTTTCTTGAATTTTTTTTCAGAAGGAAAGGAAGTCGAATTACGGGGTATTGCAGGGAAGCCGGGAAAGATAATAAGATCTAATGTCATGAAAAAGCTTCTAAAGAAAGAACAACGAGGCATAATTGCACAATTATGCTCACTAGAAGTTCCAACATCAAAATCATCTATTTCTGCAGATCTCCAAAAAGTCTTAGACAATCATTCCAAGGTTTTTGAAACTCCAAAAGGACTCCCACCTATTTGTGATCATGGCCATGCTATTCATTTGATTCCAAGAAGTGTTCCTCCAAACATCAGGCCTTATAGATATCCTTATGTCCAAAAGAGAGAAATTGAACGTATGATTGCAAAAATGTTAGAGGCAGGTATAATTCAACCTAGTCAAAGTTCTTTCTCTGCTCCTGTAGTATTGGTACACAAGAAAGATGGATCATGGCGAATGTGTCCAGATTATAGGGAGCTCAATAAGCTCACCATTAAAGATAAATTTACCATTCCTGTGATTGATGAATTATTGGATGAATTACATGGAGCAACTTATTTTACCAAATTGGATCTTCGTTCAAGGTATCATCAAATTAGAATGAAGACTGAAGATATTCCGAAAACAACATTTCGAACTCATGAGGGTCATTATGAATTTTTGGTCATGCCTTTTGGCCTTACCAACACCTTCTACATTTCAAGGGTTGATGAATTCCATTTTCAAACCCTTCCATAGAAAATTTATGCTAGTATTTTTTGATGATATACTAATCTACAATAGATCTTGGAAGGATCATGTTCAAAATGTTGACAGGGTGCTCAAACTATTGCAGGAGAAAAAATTATATGCAAAAACATCCAAATGTTTCTTTGGAGTACAAGAGGTGGAATATCTGGGTCATATTGTATCTCACGAGGGTGTTAAGGTAGACCCTAACAAAATTAAAGCCATTAAGGAATGGAAAGTCCCCACAACCATAAAGAAGTTGCGAGGATTTCTCGGGTTAACAGGGTATTATCGCAAGTTTGTTAAGAATTATGCGAGAATAGCAGCACCTCTAACAACATTATTGAAGAAAGATGCATTTTCATGGACTCCTGAAGCAACTAAGGCCTTTGAACATCTTAAAGAGGCAATGTGCCTAGCACCGATCTTAGCTATGCCAGACTTCACAAAAACCTTTATTGTGGAATGTGATGCCTCAGGAAATGGAATTGGTGTTGTTTTAATGCAAGAAGGAAGACCTATTTCTTTTGAAAGTCGTCCAATCAAAGGAAAGTATTTACAAAAACCTATTTATGAGAAGGAAATGTTAGCAATACTGCATGCACTAAAGAAATGGCGAACTTACCTAATGGGAAGACACTTCAAGGTAAAAACTGATCATGATAGTCTTAAGCACTTTTTGGAACAAAGACTATCTTCAGAAGAGTAGCAAAAATGGGTCACAAAGATGTTGGGTTATGACTTTGAAATAATCTACAAAAAAGGGAAGCTAAATGTTGTTTCATATGCACTCTCAAGAAAGAATGAAGAGGTGGAAGCATTGCTTTGTGCCATTTCTATTATCCAACCAGATTGGATAACCGAAGCAAGAGATGAATGGAAGAAGGACAAAGATGTATGGAGACTCATTCAAAAGTTGCAGCAAGATCCTAGTACATCTGATACATTTAGTTGGAAAAATGATTCCTTATGGTACAAAGATCGCTTATATCTTTGTAAGAATTCCCAACTAAACAAAAGATTCTTCTGGAATTGCACACTTCTCCTTTAGGAGGACACTCAGGATTTTTAAAAACTTACCACAGGGTGAAGAAAGAATTTTTTGGGATGGCCTTAAATCTGATATTCAAAAGTTTGTGGCGGAATGTTTGGTTTTCCGGCAGAATAAAGTGGAAACAATTAAGACCCCGGGACTTCTACAACCTTTATCCATTCCAAGTCAACGTTGGGAGGAGATTTCAATGGATTTTATCACAGGTTTACCTAAGTCCGAAGGAAAGAGTGTCATCATGGTGGTAGTTGATAGACTTACCAAGTATGCACACTTTTGTGCATTATCTCATCCATTTAAAGCAAGTACACTTGCTACTACATTTATGGACAAAATTCAAAAGCTACATGGAAGCCCAAGGGTTATTGTGAGCGACAGAGATCCCATTTTTACTGGAAATTTTTGGACGGAGTTATTTTCTTGTTTGGGTACTCAATTAGCTCATAGCTCATCTTATCATCCTCAATCTGATGGTCAAACTGCGATAGTAAATAAATGTTTGGAAGGATATCTTCATTGTTTTGTATCTGATAAACAAACACAATGGGTCAAGTGGTTACCTCTCGCTGAATGGTGGTATAACACTTCCTTCCATACTGCGGCAAAAATGACCCCATTTATGGCACTTTATGGATATCATCCACCATCCATCACATCATATTTAAGAGAAAATTCGAAGGTTCAAACAGTGGAAGATCACATCGAGCATCAACAAGAAGTTCTCCAACTCTTAAAGGATAACCTGACTTTGGCACAAAATCGAATGAAACAACAGGCAGATCAACATCGCAGCGAGAGAAGTTTTGATGTAGGAGATTGGGTATTTTTACGGCTACAACAATACAAACAAATGTCCCTCAAGCAAGCTAAGAAGGATAATAAATTATCGCCAAAGTACTATGGTCCTTACAAGGTGTTGCAAAAGATTGGTACTATGGCATACAAATTGGAACTTCCTGTTTCTTCACGAGTGCATCCAATTTTCCATGTTTCGTGCTTAAAGAAGGTTATAGGTGAAAATATTCCAGTTCAAACAATATTTCCAGAAATTGATGAGGAAGGAAAAATCATATTGGAACTTGAAGCGGTCACGAAAACAAGAACTCGACAGCTACAAAATCGATCAATTTCAGAGTATGTCATCAAGTGGAAGAACTTACCCACTGAAGATTCTACATGGGAGGATGAGAATTTTATACAGAAGCACCCAGAGCTACTAATGCGTTGAGGACAACACTTTTTTGAAGGAGAGGGGCATGTTATGTCCCTATATTACTAGTATAGTCCCTTATTGTTGTTAGTGTAACCCCCTTATTGTTATTATTGTACCCTTGTAACCCCCATATTGTTATTATTGTGCCCTTAAATTATTATTGTTAGGTCGGCTAGGATTACATTGTGGCCCCATGGAATCCTATATATAGAAAGGAGGTTTTTTAATTTGAATCATACAATAATTGTTCATTCATGTAATGTATTGGAGGTTTCCCCCTCGAAGTGGCTTATTTCTAAGGCATTGATCTCTCTTTTCTTCTCTTTTTGGAGTTGGTTTCACAATAGTAGCTGCAACTCAAGATATGGATGAATATGGATGTAGATAGAACATGTGATGAATGAATATCATCCAATGGATCCTTAAAGTGAAAGGATGATCCTAACACTGAAGATCCCACCTTCCAATCAATCACTGCAACCCCTCACTACAAATTGTCACAGAAATAACGCAACCAAGGAGAGGGACTGCGCTGTAGGAGAGGGGAAATATGTTTTCCAAGTGCCAAGATCTGAAATAAGCTCCATAATATTCCTCACTAATCTCCTAAAGGAAAGAAAGCTTCCTCCTCTGAAAAACAAGCTCCGGAAGTGGTGTTGTGAACCCTCCACTGCAACATCCTGCAACAAAAGTCCTAGGAGTTGCAATCTTAGGACTGAATAGCAGCTACAACTCAAGATATGAATGAAGATGGCTGTAGATAGAACATGTGATGAATGAATCTCATCCAATGGATCCTTCAAGTGAAAGGTTGATCCTAACACTGAAGATATCACCCTCTAATCAATCACTGCAACCCCTCACTGCAAATGGTCACATAAATAACGCAGCCAAGGAGAGGGAGTGCACTGTAGGAGAAAGGAAATATGTTGGCTAAGTGCCAAGATCTATAATAAGCTCTAGAATATTCCTCACTGATCTCCCAAAGGAAAGAAATCTTCCTCCTCTGAAAAACAAGCTCTGGAAGTGGTGTTGTGAACCCTCCACTGCAACATCCTGCAACACAAATTTATACTTCAGCAGAAATAATGCTGTAGTTGAAGGAGGTAGCTTGGCCTCAAGCCTAGATGTGGAGAAATGAAGTGAAAGCTCCTTCAAGAGGCCTCTCAAGAAAGGAGAAGGAATTTTTAAACAGGAATGCCTTGTGCTACGAAGCAAAACAATCTCAACTAAATAGTTGAAGAAAGCACAATAGTCATACAGACCAAAACTCAATATTCAATAACATGTATTGCTATGGCTGCCTTGCCCTCATTTTATACAAATGGAAGCCCTATCACCTTGGGTCCCACTCATTAGGGTTTCCTCCACCAAGGAATATTCCTCCCACTATCTCTGCGCTGTCTCCAAAGATGATCTCCACCTCCTATCCCAACACTGTTGACTTGGTCAAACTTGACTTTGTCCACATGCAAATACCCCTTTTCACACATGAGGGTGTGAAATCTAGCTCCTATGATGATCCATTTTCACACTATGAGGGATTTTATTCCTATTTCTGAAATGTATGGGCCTCCTTACCCATTTATTCATCGCCTATGTGTAAATAAGAAAAATCAATAGTCCAATTAACTGCATGCTAATTTTGGAATATTACACAAAAACATCAGAGAAAAGAGTTGGCCAATAATAGCCAACTCTTAAGATTTTGTTTGCAGTAGCTTTCCAATAAAAATGTCTACCACAAACCCTTGCATGTATTTTTTACATAATCTCCCGTGACTCAGCTTCATCCACACATATTATTAAGACTCCCATAGGTTATTTCTAGTAAATACGGTCTTCCAAAATGCAATACTTAACTTATTTCAATTTAAAAGTTCTCCTTTGTGACTTCTCCATTTCAAGGGGATAGTTGAAATTTAACAAAAAATATACTATATCCTTATACCAATTTGAATGAAATATTTTAGGATAATCGGATATACCTTCTCCATATTTTTCCTCAACTACCTCCATATTCAGATCTAGAGTCTTGCAATTATATTCAGCCACCAAGCGGGCTAAGCCTTGTCCTTTTATCAATTTAGTAGGTCTGATCTCAATATAAAATTCCATAATCTTGGTTAACCATCTTCCCCTCGTGCTATCTGTGTTTGGCTGCATCATTACATCTTTGATAGTAATATTTGGCACAAAAGCAACAATTTTTGAATGTAACACATAAACTCGAAAATAATTTAAAGCCTTAACTAGTGCA
Organism: Pinus albicaulis; assembly: GCA_034641835.2. Classification (NCBI taxonomy): domain Eukaryota; kingdom Viridiplantae; phylum Streptophyta; class Pinopsida; order Pinales; family Pinaceae; genus Pinus; species Pinus albicaulis. The sequence goes on from CM076577.1 coordinate 452,745,781, forward strand.
TATGCTTTTTTTTCAGTTAAGTTGTACTTTAATTCAACATATCTTAAAGCATGATTGAAAAATGAAATAGGCTTCTCTAAAACTTCTTTTTTCTTTTGTAACAAAACAACTGCAATTGTCTCTTCGGAAGCATAAGAAAAAATTAGAAAATATTTTTCAAAATCAGGGCTAATTAAAATGGAGCTTCAGTCAAGGTAGACTTGATTGTTGAAAAATATTTTTTTTCTTCATATCGCCACTTGAATTCTGCATCTTTCTTGAGCAAGACATTTATGTGTTTGATCAGCTCTACAAAATTTGGGACAAAGCGCCTCTGAAAATTAATTTTCCCCAAAAATGACTGCAATTATTTTTTATTCCTTGGAAAACCAATATTCTGAATAGCCTCAACTCTCCCTAGATCAATACAGATACCACTTTCTGTCACAATGTGTCCCAATAATTTTCCTTCTTGAACAACAAAGCATGAATTCTTTGGGTTCAAGGACAAACCAAATTTTCTGCATTTGTCAAAAACTTGTTTCAAATGTTTCAAATGATCTTCATCAGTTTTTGAAAAGACTGTAATGTCATCCAAGTAAATGAATACAAATCTGTCTTTTTCTCTTGCAAAGGCAATATCCATTTCCCATTGAAATGTTGCACCTGCATTCATTAGACCAAATGACATTTTGTTGTACATGAATGCTCCCTAGGATGTAGTAAATGTTGTCTTTTATCTGTCTTGTTTATCAACTGATATTTTATTATACCCTGAAAAGCCATCTATCATTGACAATCTCTTGGAGCCTACAACTTTCTGTAAAATATAATCCATCTTGGGTAATGGATAGTTATCCTTCAATGAACACTGGTTCAATTTGAAAAAATCAACACAAATTCTATTGTCGCCATTCTTCTTTCGAACCAGGGCTATACTAGCTACCCAATTAGAAAATCTTAAAGGCATAATTATTTTTGCTACCCATAATTTTCTGATCTATTTTTCAATGATAGGGAGCAACATGGATTGATATGCCTTATCTTCTATGCTACAGCCTTTGCTTATGCTTTCATGGGAATTTTATGCTCCATTATACCTCTATCATAGGTCTTCAACTCACTGTAGGACCATGCAAAAATGTTTGCATATTTTTTCAACAACTTGACATATTTTGTTCTAGTTTATAGAGAAATAAATTTAGAAACTTTAACTAATTTAGGCTGATATTCTGTACCAATATTGCAGTCAATTGTAGTCTCTCCATCAACTTTATTTTCAGGCTTTAAAAAGACATCATTATTGTCAAACAACCTCTCTAAAGGAACTAGGCCTTTAGGAATGTATTTAGTTTTTAGATCAATAATGTATTTCCCAGCCATGGTATTTTTAAATGACTTACTATTTTGATTTTCAATAATGTCCTGCTCATCATCAATTTGAATGTCTGCAAACTCTTCAAAACAATCCAAAAATTTCTGAATTTATTTGTCCTCTTCAAATACTTGCCATTATTTGATATTATTAGGAATAGAAGGTGTTTTTTTTATTTGAACATCATATTTTGCCTTGAAATCAAGAGGAAATTTAAAATTAATAGCAACAATAGCTAGTGAATCAACCATTTGATTTTTCTCTCTAGTGAAAAAATTTACATTGAATGCTGAAAAATAATGTTCAATCAATTCCCACACTTCATTCCTATAATTCTTCAATTTGGATTTTTTCCCTTGATAATTGTTTCTCACCTACCTTATCACCAATTCTGAATCACCAAAAGCAACTAGTTGTTCAACTCCCAAATATTTTGCTGCCTTCATACCCAAAACAAGCGCCTCATATTAAGAAATTTTATTAGTGGTAGAAAATTTCATTTTATATGATATAGTTACCCTTTTTGAGTGGGATAAATGAGAACTACACGAGCTCCCGATCCTTCTCTTGATGGGGCTCCATAAAAGTACAATTTCCAGATCTGTCCTCCCTCTAAATGCTACTCATTTGTATCTTGGAAATGGTGTTTTTCACTGATTTCAGGTTGGAAATTGTTATTATAAACAATAAGGTGTAATATGGATGACCCCAATTCCTTATCCTCAGCATATATAGGATTATTTGAGGGATTATGCTGATCAGTGATGATATAGGCCATTTGGGTTTCCCTATACAACCTCCTGAATTATTGTAATATCCCAAAATAGGGAAATTCTACAACAATGAGAATATCTTAAGATATTCTAAAGTTGGAGATCCAGAAATACTTGAACAAAATAATGAAAGCTATGTCAATTTACTTATTATATTTGTATTAAACACATCCTCATTAGATTAGGAGCATATAAGCAAAAATATGTCTCCATATGTTATCTCCAAGTGGGGAAAAACAGTGATCTGAACCATAAAAACGCTATTTCTAGAAAATAACGCTAGAAATGTGAGAAATGGGACTTGGATTCCTTATATCATGAAACATACATATCACATATAGAATGGGAGCTGAAACAAATCATTCTAGCTAAGTTAAACAAATCTCTCGGTTCTTATATGGCTTAAAAACACTAAAAACCCATAGCTTAACCCATACATAAAATTATGAAGCAAGAATAGAATAATTACAAGAGGATATCTGTAGCAATATGTTTTAGACAACATATCTGGAGTTTATTTAGCCAAAGCATAGAGAAAAACAAAGATCTAGCCTCTTTTATACAATGTAAAGATAACCCGGTAAGGGTTTCTTGGAAGCTCAAGTACAAAAGGAGTAGATCTGAATATTCAACTGCAAAATAACACAGTCCCCTAAAAAATTATATGAAAATATCTGAATAAAGTAAAATAGGGATAAGAATCCATTTTACTATCTTTCTGGGGGAAGGGTTGTCCCTTGCCCTAGGAAACTAGCCCAAAATCAAGGTATTAAACCTTGTTGCAGCTGCTCTCTGAAAAATGACACAGTTCCTGCAAGGGAATGCACTGTAGAAGTGCAGAGATTCTTTGGCCAAGTGCTAAGATGTAAAAATATTCCCGAGAGTCCTTCTTACTGATCCTCTAATGGATAGACAAGCTCTCCACTGGAAAACAAGTTCAGAAATGACTCAAAGAGATCCTCCTTTGCTGCACCCTGCAACACAACCCAGATCTAAACATAAACTGCACTATAGATGAAGGAGGTAGCTTGGAAAAAATGCTGAAATGAGGAAATGTAGCTCAAATTACCTCTCCTTACCTAAGGATGAGGTAGGGATTCCCGACCAGGAACACCCTTGTGCTAAACAACACTGCAACCCTGCTAAACAACAAGAGGAAGCAAAGTCTCAACAAAACAAAGCAAATAATAATCCAAGCATGAATAAAATGGTTGTCCTCCTCTCCATATATAGCAAGTGCTCCTCTCCACAATGGGTCCCATCCATATGTGCCACCTAGCTCATGCAAGTTGTCCTCCATTAAAACTGTGCAGTCCATCATGAAGATACAATGTATCTAGACAGTGCATGTGGACTTGGTCAAATATGACTGAATCAACATGATCCAATCCTGTTCACACCTATAGGTGCTCATTCCAGCTACTTATTCTTCCCCTTTTCACATGAGGAATGTTATTTTCCCTTCTAAAGAGGTTAATGGGCCTCCCTACCCATTTTATTCATCTAATGCTAACTATAATGTTCCTTTTAGCTTGAGGCTAAAATTTGGGAACATTACAGTACTCCCCTCCAAAATTTTGCTTGTCCTCAAGAAACTACATAGAGAGAAAAATTCCTCCCCTTCTCCTCTTGTGGTCTCCTCATCAATAGTCCCCACCACTGCTCAAGATAATCTACAAAAAATATGCCCTCCAATGTCTCCACCCAAAGATCCATGACCTAATGGCTCACATCATGAAAAGGTGGAAGGTGTAAGTGGAAACATTCTTGCTGTCTCCTGGCCTCCTCATGGTAGGAGTGATGATACACATGGGAAATATCATTCCCAATGAGTGACCACTCACCCATGCTATCATCCAAATGAAATGAGCCATTCTAGGTAGCTCATAAAAGAAATCTGCAACCCCGGGTTTATGCAATGTGTTGGGGTTGAATGGAGAGTTTATATTTTCCCATCCAAGTACTTTATCTCTCCATTTATGATAAGTATGAGGGGGTTTCTGATATTGGGCTGAAATTTCATGGCCCTCAGAAATGGCCCAATCTACCCCACAAGATAAATCAACCATGAAATGCCTCATCCAATAACACAAGTTCTCCTAATGGCTTCTCCTATATGAAGGAAAGAGGTGTAATGTGGCAACCATGTTGTGCCCATTGTTTCTCTTGAAACATACAACATGTAAAATAGGGAGGATTATACTCCCAATGGGCATCTCCAAATCATATCCCACTCTCCAAACAAGGCTCCTCATGAATATAAAAATATCAGCCATAAATTGAAGCAAAAACCATTGGAAACAAGTTGTCATATGACAACCGGAAAGTGGATCAAGGTTCCTCACATGGAACCAGTGTAGTGCATCCCTTGCCTACATCAAATCAAACAATAACAAGTGTTCTTCCATCCATTTGTTTGCTGCCATAATAATTTTACAAGATAGAAACATGAAAGTACAATTTGGTGCCGATGGTGCACACCAAGAATCATGTGGCTTCCCCCACAAACCACCAAATAAATAGCCAATATCAATGCCACAAGTGGCTCTAAGTACATCATGATATAATATGCAAGAAGGGAAAATCCTTCTTGGTAAAACATACTTCTCATATAAAGAAAACAAGTACAAAACATAAAGTGAAATTATACATCCTCCATCATGTACTTGAGACCTTGAGCTGAAATGGCTCAACCATAAATTTTCCCTCACCTCCAAAGAGTAGGGAAGTGGCTGAGACCTCCTTTCTATCATCATCTAGGCTATGCATCTCTCCATATGCTGAAATATGTCATATTGGATGCCCTCCAAAGTGAACTCCTCTGCCAAAGAAAGATATGAATCATAATGCATGGAAATAAAGTCCACATGTGCTGCATGAAGCAGCTTCTCCTTGAGATTAGAATCTCCAGTCAAGAAGACTCTACCATAAGAATAGATGACCACATCATCCACCATATACTCATCATATCTATCTGTGTCATCAAGTATCATACATGCTGGGCCAAAATTGTAATCTACGGATAAATTATGCTTCCCTAGACAGGTGTTAGTCTATAACAATAGGTGAAATACTATACTACCATTTCTCCTAACTCAGAATAAATACACAGAGAGGATTGGAGGCTTACTTGTAAAATCACTTCCAAATGGCTCCTTCTGTCGCTTTTGTCACAGCTTTAAATTCAAGCGGTTTGTGAGTTGAATGCTTCCTGCAAGAAAGAACACTGAAACAACATAAGATGCAATAATATAAATATCTATTCAAGCTAGTTAGCTAAATCAGTAAAGCATAAACTACATTCATCAACCAAGATCTTACAATATGGAAAATCAAAGTTAACATAGATGCATGTAGGGAAAAACAAGAAGTAATCTTTATTGATGATAGAAGGAGAGGTTACAACCTAGTGACTGATTTGAAGCAACCTTCCAGCAAATTTTCCAAGTCTCATCACAACATAAATATCTCCAGCAGTAGCTCCACAAATCAAGCTCTCAATTGAAAATCCTCCAGCATTTCTCTACTCAAATTCTTCCTTCTCAAACACTTAGATCTGTGTTCAATTTATAGATGAACTGTAGGTTGTTTTTCAATCAATAGATTTCCAAAAATAGGAAAGACATGTTTCCATTCATGTAGATTTCAAATGGACACTTGGATATGAAGCTTGACACATGTGAACTCTTCTAGAAGGCACCGACCAAGTGGAGATTCTGGAACAATGAGAATTTTTCTCCCATTGTGACCAACGCACCTGTGAATGTCGGGAAGTGCTTTGCAGAGCAGCCTTGCATGGGGATACCTACATATGCAATGCACTTAGGCCCCTTAGAGCCTGTGTTGGTGAGCTCTCATATGCTATATAATAGGCTTCAAACCATGGAAACCCTTGCTTGATGAGAGTATTTATTGATTTGTCTTGTTTCTTGTCTTAGGGCATGTAGTAACTGAAATGATAGGGAATGATAGACCCTTTGATCATTGGTCCTGGAGATGATGCCTAGTTAACCAGGTCATTGGGAATGGTGCCCAAATTGACCTATAACAATTGCCCCCTAAAGCATGAGATCCAAATAATAAGAACATTTGATTGAGATGCTTTACGCCGTGATGAGCCTGGAAACGAAGTGGAATGGTCACCTGCATTAATATTACAATACATTTCATCATGATATATCCTCTATTGATCATAATTGTTGAGGGTAGGCATTCCCATAGTCAGCACATAAAACAATCTAATAACATGTACATAATTCAGAAAGTTGTCTACATTGGAATGTTGCCCAGATGCAGAAACACCTAAAGATATAGGCCCATGTTTGGATGAAAATCTGTATGTAAGGTCACCGTACAGATGATGTGTACAACAATCCTGAAATTGCAGCCCAGATGGATGAAACTAGATCTGGGGTCTTCTTATCTCGTTCACTCGATCATTCGGGTACAAGTCTAGCCATGCGAATATATGATTTGTCATCGAACATGGAAAGACATTGTTTGATTACCAGCCAGTGATGTGAGCTGTTAAAAAATTCAAGAGAATCACCATTAATGTCAATGGTCCTCAAGGTACTGTAGTAAATTTCGTAAGGCGTGAATAGATGATTTAATTTCGAATGCCAAAAAAAATATTTTGGTCAAAGGTCCGGAAGCTAGGATCTTGTCGATGCTGTAACAAGCCTCATGGTACTGGAATCTGATGTTTCTAAATGAAATTCCTAGATATTGATTTGTTGTCGACAGGAAGTCACCTTATTGCAAAATAGGAGTTACTGATTTCAGAGACAAGGGTATGACTTGATATAGCAATTTTTAGGGATGACGGTCATGAAAATGAAGGTTTACGAGTATTGCAGATGGATGAGTTTTTAATCACTAGATGAATTCTCTTGAACATATCGGCGACACTGTGATGAGTTGGTAGCATTGACCCAAAACCGAAGTGAAGGTATGATGAACCATAGGTGTGAATGAACTGTCATGATGATTACCCAACCCAAACAGTCACGAACATGGAGTGAAGAAAGTGTCATGTTCAAGAGCGACTTGCTACCAAAAAGAATTTTTAATTACTTTTCCCAAATTTTCCCCAGTCATTTGTCGACCAGTACCTCTTTATTTTTTAACAAGCTTGAAGAGGATAACATTTTCTTGATCTATAATTCAACCCTTCAGGTGAATAAAGTATCGCTATTTAATAATTTAACGAGTCTAGTGATGAATGAAACTCGATTCTTGCCATGATTGACAAGCCCGTAGATATTTTATGTTCTAACGAGCTTAATGAAAGTGATAGCCCAGTCCTTTTTCATATTTAAAGAGTCTGAAAAAGAGGACGAAAGAGAACTCCATAAGTACTTTTTCGTAAATTTTTTTCTCACACCTGAAAAAGTGTAAAATAATATTTGAGAGAACCTCTTTGGTCATGTTTAACCAAGGTATTCCTTTTTCGTAAATAATCCATCTCAGTCCGAAAAAAAGTTAAACTTATACTGAGTAGATATCAAATCATTTACTTTAATGAGCTCGAAAAGATAAGTGCTCGACAATATTTTCACATTATAAGAGTTTGAAAAGAGCTGAAAGAAGACTCCAGGGGTTCCTTTTTTGCTTTTATCGAAGCTCAAAAAAGAGATAAAAGTGCGCTTCAAATCCTTTTTCGTTTTTAACAAAGCTCGAAAAATAAGGAGAAAGAGTATGCTTTGTGGTCCAGTCATTCTTTGAATAAGTCTGCACGACTAATCTGTTCATTAGTTGTATTTCCTATTTAGAACAACAACAAATGGATTAAAAATACATGTTTCATGATAAAAACATAATAAATATAGCCATAGCGATAAATTTAACTTGCAAACAATTAAATGACTATAAAAAGAAGTTTCACTATTCATTTTTACCATTCCATAGTTAACATTTGCATTTTGGAGCTCTGAACCTGATTTTTCCCCCGAAATTCAGTCATTGATTGCGGTCATTTCCGTGGACGTATTTCATTGCCATTTGATCCAGGTTAGTGCCATGAACATCCTCTTTCTTTCAATATTCATTTTATTCCCATTCCTTGCATTTTTTTAGGGTTTTGAGGCCCCTAGGGTAAATTCTGCCCAAAATGAGGGCAACGCACCCCTGAATGTCGAAACCTGCATTGCATAGTAGGTACAATGAAGGGTACCTATATGTGAAATGCATTGTCTTAGCCCAAGGAGTGCATTGGGCGCAGTTGAAGTTTTTGGTTTTCATGCTGTGTCCAAAATTTGCCTAGTTTTTTGCAATGAATGGTATCTAATGGATCTTATGGTTGATTTTCAGGTTTCCATTGGATTATAATGATGATTACATGGAGAGAAAGAGAACATGAAGAAAAATATATGATTGCCTTGAATGATCTGGATACTGTAAGAGCCTTAAGAGATTGCAGACTGATTAAGTATTTTAAATTGTCGGGAATGAGGCAACAGATAGAACTCTTGGAATTTTTAGTTCGAGCATGGGATCTGGTGATAGAGGCATTTCACATAAAAAAATCAAGTGTTGTCCATAATAGTTGAGGATGTGTATTTTCTCACAGGTTTGTTGAGGAGCGGTTTGCCCATTTCTCTCACAGGGTCTACTATTGGAGGAGAGACAGTGAGGGATAATGTTATGCAATATTTCTATCCAGGGTCAGAACCTAGTAAATATGGAAAAATAAACATCCGAGATGTTAGGGATTTTCCTTTGAGAACCATCCTCTTCACGATTGCTAAACTTGCTGGAACCATTACACTCCATGTAGCGAACCGATCGTATATGAAGTATGCACTAGAGTGCTTAGAGCCAACATTATTCAACTGGTCTGAAGCCATTCTATCTCAGATAAAGGAACAAAGGAATAAAGCAAGGGGAGGAAGAAAGAAAAATTTATTTATGGTTCCATCCTTATCTCCTTCGCTTTGGAATGGATTCCACTAATGCAGCCACAATATGTAACATTGGATATATCTAGTCCTAGAGATCCTTGAATGAAGATATGGGTAGAAATCATGGGTTGACATGCAGGCCAATTTACCGTTGTGTTCTCGACTGCATTATATGCCTAGTTCCGGCGACAGGTCGTTGTTGTCGATGAGTATGCATACGCAGGTGTTGACTTCCAAGGAGATCCAGATCTAGTATTACCAGAAGGTGCTTAGTGGGGTGCAATGGGTAATGTTTGGGTCCTGTAATTTGGCAGATTGGTAGACCAAACGACAGGGTAACATCAGACCAAGCTTTGGAGCCCTAGGACCTAGCCTTCCTGGACTCAGAGAGGGCTCTCTCTATTATGCAAAGGATGTAAACTTGTTTGCTTCTGTATATTTGATTTTAGGCTAGTTGTTAAGTATGTTTTGGTTTGTTTTAGGTTTTTTGAGGGGAACTGATCAAAAGGAAAAATAGATATGGTGTTCGTCAAATCAACTGGGCTATGGGGTCAGATAAGGTCAAGACTGTCTTAATGATGGACAAGGTATTACTGCAGGGCTGATTTAGTCGAGGTAAATGGATTCTTTGGGTGAAAGTGAAATGAGATAGACATTAAGTTTGTGAAACACAAAGATATTTTAAGCATAAATAGTTAAACAACAAGCATTCATGAGTTAGGGCTGACCATTAATCTCTATGAACGAAACTCAAACTGATAGATGCAAAAAATAAACAATCCAGTGATACATACAAGTATAAGATCCTATAACTTTGGGAAAATCACCTTCAGACTTTTGGGAAACAAATAAGACTAACAAAAAACTCAATCTATAAAGAGGGAAATCCTAAACATCATATCTTGAGCTATCGGGAACTTTGAAATAAGATTGCAAAGCATGGACAAAGGGAACGATCGAAACAAGACCTCTTTGACTTAACTAAAACAACCAATAATTCAGAGAGAGATTTCAGAAATGGAGTTTTGATTAGCTATGAGTAAGCAAGGAATACCATGAATCATACTAGATAGAATACATAATAACCATTAATGAAACAATTAACAAGTTCTTGGTGAACCAAAGAACAATTAAGGATTCTTTGACATGACCAAGAAAGATGAAAACATTTAAGCTGCAATGGATCAGGAAATTTGAGGTGCCTCCATGGGCATACCTCAAAATTATTCTTTACTGAACTACAACAAGCAAGAAGCATGAAAAAATGTATGAGAAACAAAGAAAACATAACAAATAAGAAACACAATACCATTCACCAAGCCATGGAATCCTACACACAATGCTCCTCCACCATCAAGCCAAGCAAGAGATCATCCACTTCATAAAACAAGTATTTCTTCAAAGCTCATAGTGGTATGTATTTATCTCTATAACTCAAGTTCTACCTTCTGTTACAATGAATCCTCTTGGATTATATAGGCCAAGGAGGAGGAAACCCACCTAGAGCATCTAGAAGCCATTGGCCAAAAATAAATATCTAAAACTGTCCTTGAGGCCTAACAAGGTTCAAGGCACAAAATATCCTCTAAAATATATTTTCGGACCAAAATAGAAAAAAGGAATCACTTTTGAGGCCTGAAACATGAAATAAACTTTCCTAACACACATTTGGCCAGTCACACTCATAGAATTTCCTTTTTAGCAAAAACTGCAGGAGCGTAGCACCAAAACAAAGTTTGTCTTGCGGAGGAGTTTGGAGGGACTTCTCGATGTCGAAATAAGGCCCGTGATGGCTTGTTGCAAAGCCCTAGATGTATAATTTTCAAAAATACTTGTGTTTTTCCAAACGTATGCTAAGAATTATGTCAAAAAGTATAAAGAGTGAAAAAAACCAGGAGTGTAGCACTTGCTGATATAAGGGGAAGAATGTTGAAAAATGATTGTTTTTGGCCTTTTTGAGGGACCAAAACAACTTCATTTGTTCTGAACATTTCTGAGTATACTCCCTCAAATTTAATGCATCCAAAAACGTAACTTTCTTCAACTGATGATGCTCCAAGAAAAATGGAAGCGCCCATGAATTTATGCAATTAGGCCCCAAAAATCACAAAAAACAAGATTATGTCCAAAATTGCCCAATTTTGGTGAGTGAACCCCTTAAGGGTTTCTAGAAACATGCATGGAAGCTTGAGCCAATATTCCAAGCCTAGATGTGTATTTTCCTCCCTTTTTCACTGGGCGCCCTCTTTGGGCAGTTTTGAGCTTTTCTTGGGCAATCTTTAGTTTTCTTCGGGCAAATTGATTTAAATTTTTGTAATGCCCAGTCATCTTCCTTTGCAAACCCAAATCTTTGTTTGCCTTGTCTAATTTGTCTTCCAAGTGTTTGGTTGATATTTCGAGCCAAGAATATTTATCATTCTCTATCTCTTTGGCAAGCAGCTGTGTGAGAGGGTATTGCTGAGCAAAGGCTGATTATTCTTCCCTTTGCTTCTCCAAGGCTTTCCTAAGACCCATGGTCCTATGCCTTTTCCTCATTGGTTCTTCTTCTTCCTCCACATCATGAAATTCACCCATGTATTCCTCAAGTTTTACTTGTGAATTTTGTGCTTCCCGTCGGTACTTGAGGGCTCGGGCCTCATAGATTTCCATTTGCCCACTCATTTGTCTATTTTGTAGCTATAGGAAGTGAATGAGGTCTTTAGACCTCTCTAAGTCAGCTTCTAAATCCCCAATTTGAGACTCTCTATTTTGCAAAAGGGAGATTAGAATTATAATTTGGTCATCTTCGGCATCACTGTCCACTTGGATTATGTCAAACTCTCTTTCTTGTTCATGGTTGCTCTCCTGCTGCTCCATTTTTTCCTTACCTTTTCTTTGAATGGGCTTCTTTGCCCTTGTCCTCTTTGGCACTTCAATGATAGGCTACTTGGGCAACTTGCCTCTACTCCGGAGTGCTCTAGTAACATTTGTATTTATAGCTTGAATAGTCTCCTTCTTCGTAGATTTAGTGGTCTTAGGCTTCACCAATTTTGGAGAAAGAGTCATGGCCACTTGCCTAGGAGAGGCAGCTAGCACATGATTTTGAGAACTCTCTTCATGCTCTATGTTTTTATTGTCTTCTTTTGGGCTGCTTTTCTCACTGTCTTTGATTTGATCTTGACTATCATTGGGGCTGTTTTGCTCTTTTTGTTTCATGCTATCACCCTTAGAGTTTTCACTGTTTTGTGCCTTGTACTTTTCAAGTTCATTGTACTTATTAGTTTCATGGCTGTCATTTTGGAGACTACCTTCACTTGTTGTATGAGGACTTCCATCATGCTCACTGTCTTGCTAATTGTCACTATGCTTACTATCTCTTTGATTTCTTTCATGCTGACTGTCACTCTATTTCTCATCACTGCTTTTCTTAGACTCTTCCCTTTGTTCCTCATCATCACTACTCTGCTGCTCTTTATTTTGTTCCTCATCATCACTAATCTGCTGAGTGCTACTCTGTTCATGTTCATCACTTTGTTCTTTATCATCACTGCTCCTCTGAGTACCACTTTGTTTCTCATCACGACTGCTTCCTCCATCACTGCTATGCTGACTACCATTGTGCTTATGTTCATTGTTCTGTTGGGTGCCACTTTGTTCCTCATCACTGTTTTGCTGAGTGCCACTTTTTTCCTCATCACTGTTTTTCTGAGTGCCACTTTGTTCCTCATCACCTTCATGTATGCTTTCAATATATTCTTCTTTTTCACTCTTAATTATAGGAGATGTTTGTTTTCAAGGAGCAGATTGAATAGAAGAAGGGGAAACATAGTGAGTAGAGGATGAGGAATTTCCATGAGATGGGACATGGGATGAAGAGGCAGTGGTGAAATCAGGATGGGAGATGAAGGATTCCCAAGGAACTCCTTTTTGTTCAAGTTGATGGAGGATGAGAATATTTATGAGAGAATGATGAAATAAGCTAGATTTCTGTTGAGCAGGGGGTTTCTTTTGAACAAATGAGGCCATTTTGTCAATGCTTGTGTAGAGGAAGAAAGGGAGATTAAATAGTTGGGTTCGAGTGAAATGCATCATCAGTCGGAAATGATAGGAATAGACTCAAGAATATCTCCCCTCACATGTGAAGTATTTCATGATGACTTTTATTAGAGGAGCATAGCTGTTTAGTAGGTGAGAAAATGGGAAGATAGCCTTGCATTCATTTTGATAATCTGACTTCAATAAGGGATTGTAGTGGTTTAGGTGCAAATAGGCTTGTTTGAACCATTTCTCACCAAGGTAAGGGATCTTGGTTGCATTTGACACTGATCTAGGAGTGAGCACAAAATCAAGACCTGTAATGTGAACCTGTTCTCCTTGCAGTCTTAGGGAAAACAACTATGTCAAGGGGGGGTGATTGGTGACCTCTTGGAATATTTGGCAAAAATCAAGGCACCCTACCTCATGAAAGTTGAAAATAACTGAAGGGGAGTCATTTATTTCCTGAGTTGTAGTGGGCTCAAACCGGTTATGATACCCCCCTTTGTTGACTTTCTTTGGAGGCATAGTTGTTTAGACTTTCCTTCACTCTCTTATCAAAACAGGTCTTTCAAATGAACTAAAAATAGATCCCTTCTTCAAGCACTGTATTTCTTTCTTAGCTAGCAAACAATTTCTTTCTAATGAAAATAAGTTTCCTTCTTAAGAACCGTGTTTTTCCTTGTTACTGAGTAGAAAGACCTTCAAAATAAATCTGCCTTTTTTTTATAAGACTGTGTCCTCTTTCATCTATTCATTTAAAACAAGTCTTTAAACTGAAAATAGGCCTCCCTTCTAAAAAACTGTCTTTTTTTGTTTTTGTTTTCTTCTCACTCTGCAAACAGGCCTTTTCCAACAAATAGGTCTTCTTGCTCTTTAAAAATCACCGATTTTCTTCTATTTACTGATTACTGACTTCCTTCTATGTCATTTAAAATATAAAATTAGGTGAAAGAGCACAAGTACCTTTTTAGAAATCTCATTGACTGTATTTGAAAAATTTCTTCTCTGCAAATATTCAGAAATTTGCAATTTTTGAAAGCTTCTTGAGGGGTGCTGAAAACCCTGGCACTGTTTTGTGGACACCGGTCTGGTCAGAGATGCCGGATATAACGCGTTGAGTGGAGGCTGGGCACCGGGCGCTGCCTAGGAATGTCGCATGCAGCTACAGGTGTGTCGCGCCTAGTGCTAATTCCTTCTGGACGTAGCTATAGGCGCGCCACGAGCGTTTCCAGGCGCGTTGCGTGCACCAAAGTCTACAAAGGGTGCTAAAAATTGTCTTCTCCTCCTCGAAACATTTGCATAATGAGATCCAAAATTTTGACCGGGCTCTTTTATGCCTTATGAGGTTTTTAAAGCACCTTTTCCCCCTTTATTAATTTGAAAAAATCTCCTTTTTTCCTTTTTTAGCCTTTGCATTGAAAATTGATTTTGTGCTTTTGTTGAAGGCTTGTATTTTTTACTAACTGATTTATGTTTTTCTATTTGTAGGGTATCTCTTCGACCAAATCTGAACACTTCTTCAAAAGCTGTTTCTCCTTATGCTTTTTCCTTTAAAGACAATTATGAAAAAGACTGATTCTCAAACTCTTTCTATCACTGCAAATTTTTCCCCAACACTGTATCAATACCTGATGACTTTCAACCCTCTACTTGTCATGAAGGAGGCGCTTTAAAACTATGTTTTTGATCTTCTACCAATTTTTTTTTTTTTTTAGGAAGGTGATCTTAAAGCATAAAAAAATTCATCTTCATCTACTACCGTGTCTTTCTTTGTTCATTTGAAACAAGCATAATCAGTGGACTGTGATCCTTTCTTATCACTCATGAATTCCTTCAAACAAACTGTCCTTCTGCTTTTTGAAACCTTACCTGTAATATATGACTTTATTTCACCATATCACTTGGTTTACCTTTTGAATGAGCTGGTTCATATGAGATGTAACTCCTGGTGCTTTCCCTCTACTCTTCTTTGGAGGGAGTAATTTGATAGACTATAATGGTCTTATCCAAAATGAAGGATGCCCATTTTGAATAAACCACCTGTGTGAATTTTTCCTTTACCATTTGCATTAGTTACCTGAACTAGAGCTTTGTCTATCTCCTTTAATTTTTAAATGAGGTTGCTTCCTCAAATTCTAGCCTCAGATTTATCTTTTGAAGGAGGCTTATACAAACATCATAATTGAGGCCTTTCAACACCATTATGTCAATCTTCTGCTTATGATGTGAAAGAGGTATTTTGATTGGGTTCCGACCCTCTAGTTGTCATGAAGGAGGTCCTATAAAAACCCCAAAAAATCTTCTCCTATCTAAACTGTGCCTTTTGTTTGTCTATTTAGAAAATACCAATGGGAACAAGATGTGAGCCTTTCCACTTATCGCTGGTGAAGTCTCTTTAAACCAACTGTCCTCCTCCTTTATGAACTTTGTCTGCAATATATGTCTTGCTTTGTACCATATCACTGTGAAGTTTTAAGGAGTAAATAATGTGATTGGTACATGGTGAGCGCTCATTACTAGGCATCTTTGAACTAACTCTTTCCCTTGACTGTGTTTTCAAGGTGTAGTGAACTATTTTGTGACAGTATTTCTAAGTTTAGTTCATGATAAGGTATAAGAAGCAGTTGTCCTTCTTACACCTTCATTCTGGTGCCTAACTTGCTTTGGAGATCTTCTTGTCAAAGACTGTCTTCTTTCTTGAAAAAGAGAGACTTACAGGGCTAGGTTACCTTTTTGAGAACTTATGCAGCAATACCTTTGGATTTAATCATGAAGTGCTGATGATAAGCATCACTTAGTATTTTGTATTCATTTTTCTTGATGAGTGATCACTATCTTCAGGCACCTTTTGGATTTGAAACCATGTATATTTGCTTTCTTTCACTTACCGCTCTTCATCTGATTCATGATGGCAAACTTATTTCAGTATGAGAACCTTGTTGAGTTTGCTCTTTTGCTCCCATTTGCACACTATCATCACTCAATACACCCCTGTAGAGATGTAAAAAATAGATGCTTTTGAACTTTGGAGAGCTTCTTTGGTGTTTCATGGAGATCATGCTTGGTCTGATCATCTTTCTTCAGACAAGGAAACTCTTTCTCTTTTCCTAATTTAAAAACTTGTGAGATCTGCCGAAAAGAGACAAAGCAACCATTTAGTGGTGTGTTACCTAAGGATAGACCAGGGTTTTGTTTGTAGGATGAGAAGAAAATGATGGCTGACATGATGATGAAAAATAGGGTTTTTGGTTTAAGGCAGTCTTGCGAAGGATTTTTCCCTAAAACGCCACCACCTAGACCTATAGACTTTTTCACAGCTCTTGAATGGCTTCTTAGGCATGAGTAGGTTATCACATGACAAGATGATCAGGGATAAAAGGGTAGACACTTTGTCAAGTGTTGGACAATGGGTTGTATGAAAAACAAGGGATTTTGATGATAGAGAGACAAAATTATGACAACTATAGATAGGGAGGCTTTGCTAAATTGTGATAAGTAGGGAAAATGAAGACTATTATCTTCATAGGCTAAAAGGGAGGGGTAGAAAGGAAATTTTTTTTTTGAGGTTTTTTCTAGATGAAAAATTGACATATTTGATATTAGCTTCTAGAAAACTCAGCCAAGGAATCTAGTCATCAAAAACAGGCAAAAATACTGATGACTAACGGTGGCTTCATTTAGGGAGGGCAACTCTTTTCGCTAGGTGTCTAGAATTGCAGATCTCTGGCTTGTGAAGACCAATGCCTTATCCATTGGCACAAATTTCTCTCTTTCTTGATGCTATTTCTGAAAATGGACAGCATGATTAGCATCAAAGTCATCTCTACCTACCCAGCTATATTTCCTAGCATTTTTTTTTCTTTAGGTGCATTTGGACTAGCAACCCTTTGACATGATATTTTTGAAAAAAGAAAAATATCTAATTCTACACTTATATCTTTCGGGAGTTCAGATTAAACTGATGAAATCCTTTGATTCTCTACCTATGCTAGATCGACTGTCAAGATTAAGCTGTTTGACAGGATTTCATTCACTAAACTAAAACATGAAATTGAAAAATGACCAAATCAGGATTAGACGGTCTGATTTGTCATGTGTTTGTGGCATAATGACAAGCTGCACACAAATATTATTTTTGCACAAAATGAGATTTAGAAAAATCAGGGCTAGGATACATAGTTTGTTTTTCATCCCTATTTTCCTCTTTGGTTCTGTTTTGAGTGTGTGGAACCAGTATCTTTTCCTAATATAATTTTATTTATAAGTCAAGCTTACAAAATTTGACTATCACTTCTTTCACTGACTTATCAACAATCAATTTAAAACATGTCTAGTTATGACTAGGCTAGATAACTGAACAAGATATCTTTTGAGAACTAGTAGTGGCATTTAGACTTGCGCACTTTCAACATGACTATTTTTTGAACATGGGGCTTTTCTTCTATTTTTAAAACTACACTCTTTTCTAATTTTCTACTTTTTTTGTATTTTCTGTTTTTGATTTATTTTCTCAAACAGTGATATGTACAATGAGTGAAAATTTTAAAACTAGAAATCCTGAAAATGGTGGAACTTGAGCATCTTATCTTTAAAAGGATATCCAGATGCTCTTGGTTTGGTCAGCTCTTGAAAAGAAAAGTTTGGAAAATTTTCTCTTTCAAGCACAACATAAGGGTTCTTGCAAGAGTTTCTAAAAAATTTTGTATCTATTTGCTGCTTTTCTCTATACATTTGATTTCCACTCTTGCCTTTGTTGTACATCTTCTTTAGGTAATACATATACTCTTTGTCATTTTTAAAACATATGATGACATCATCAAGGTACATCATAGTGAAGAAGTTCAGCACTGGGAACATATTCTTCAGGAACATGTCTTCGGTGTCTGGAAGTTTTGCAACACTGGGTTTGAAAATGGAACTGCTTCTAGTGTATTTGAAAAATTCTTTGAGCTGCTTGCTTTGAAGAGGAATTAATTGATGATACCCTGAAACATCACTTTGCAAATACATATGATTAGAAACTCCTAGCTTCTGTATGGTATGAACTTGTTTAGGAAGAATAAAATTACTGTTCCGGGAGTGTGTATCTGTGTTTTTGAAATCGACACATATCCTATGTCCAGCCGTCTTGTCTTTGATTACTAATGTTTGATCAAGATTTTTGCACTTATTTTTGTAAAGGTTACTTCTTGAAATGATGGAAGTGGCATGGTGTTTCCAATTGTTTTCTCAACATGTATTAGTATCTTGAACAATTTTGCATATTCTAGTAGTTCTTAATCTCCGGTGAAATGACAAAATTTTATCTAGTTCAAATAGCTTAGGTGTTTTAGGACTGCTGTTATCATATTCCTCCATATCAAATTTATCAGACCTTTTTCCTGGATCCAAACAAATGGTTTCAATAGTTAAAGTTTTACTCAGAGGTAAAGTCTTGGGATGGTGAAGCATTTAGGTATGGCAAGAACATAAGGCTCCCTTGATCCTGATTTCCAAAGAGTTTTGTACTATGTAAGAATTTTAGTGTTTCTGTTTTGAAAAAAGTTTCTGATTGTACTTTTTATGTTTGTATTTGGTTAGACCAACTTTCTTGAGGGTGTAAAGTGTTTTTTGTTTTCTGATTTATCTTTATTTGTAACAAATTAAAATCCCTCTCTTCAAAACACAACTATTCAGGGTCATGATAGCTTTGAGTATCTAGCTCATCATAGAGAATCTGGGGCATCTGATGCGGTGTGCCTAGATTCATTTCAACTTCACCTACCTATTTTTCAATGTCTTCATTAGTATGTAAAATGAAGGAATTAAGGTTTGAATGTATGGAATAAAGAGGGATGTTATCTGGCCTTTCTTGGTTGCTAACCATATATTTCATGTGTGATTCCCGATATAGTATTCTTGTTTGGTTAAACACAGGAATGGTGGCGTAAGACATATCTAATTGAATATTTCCTTGAAGCTTGGCCCCCCAAGACCTGGATAAAAGAATTCCGTATTTGGGAGGGATGTCTGCTACCACTATGTCCATGACCAGGTGTTTTGCGGGCACTTGTGCCAAAATTACACAGAGATCTTTGATTAGGCCTAAACACTTGACTCTGCCTGAGTCAAATGAGTACAAGTCTTTGTAAGGTTTTGTTACTTCTAAGCCTAATATTTCCATTACCACCTTGGGCATGAGGTTGTGAGAGGCTCCAGAATCTAACATGGCATTATGTAATATTTGGTCATGAATATTTAGACTAATGTAGAAAGGAGGAGTGGCTCCTTCTTGGTATTTTCCTTCTATTTTTGGCCCAAATAAAACTTCAAGTGTGTCATCATCTAGGTGTAAGGTATCTGTATCATTTCCTATGTTTAGGAATTTTAGCACTTGAGATTTGTATGATTTTTGGGAAATCAGTTCGGTGAGAGGCATGGTGATCTTAATTTTGGCAATTTCCCCTTAAAAACTAAAAGGCACTTGTATTTTAGATGTGTTTGCCTCAGTTTTTTCAGCCATAACTTTTTTTGTAATTTTATCTTGCTGAATTTGATATGGGGTTTTGTTTAATGCAGTTGTTTCGGGAATCTTAGTAGAGGTACCAGGACAGCTATGGTCAAGATTTTTTTAGCTAGTTTTGTATTTGTTTTGATCAGTTTTCTTAGCCATGACTTTGTTATTGTCTGCTGTTCTTTTAAGAATGGTATTGGGAGTTTTTAAAACAACAGTGTCTAAGTTATTTTTCTTTGAGTTGTCTTGGTTATTCTTACTCCTAAGATCATATTTCCTCTGAACTTCCATTATGGAATTTTGCAATCCTATCTCGGGATCTTCGGGGTCCTCATAATTTGTTTCATCTAGGTTTGAGGAGAAGAAACCTTGTTCCTCTTCTGTGAGAAAAACCTTACCCTTGCTATTGGAACCTATCAAGTTAATTTGATTTTCATCGGGTGGTTCAATATCTCTTTCTATCTCATCAAAAAAGTTCTCTTGGAAAGGTGGCTTGATCTGTTGGTCATTTTCCCTTGGTTTGATTTGAGGCAGGTCTCTTCTAAAATTTTGGTTCCAGTTTCTATTTTGAGGATTTGGCTGGTTTTCCCTAAGAGGTGATTTTTCATTTAGATTTATTCTTTCCAACATTCTCTCCATGGTTCTAACCAGGTTGTCTATTATGGAATCTGAAGAGGAATTTGAAGGCATGGCCTCATCTCGGTAAGTGACTTTATTTTCTGATCTCATCCTAGCTCTCTTCTCAGCTAGGTTGGCTTTGACACTAATAGCTACCTTTTTCATTTCTTCTAAAGTTGCGGGGTCTCTTTCTCATAGTTGGTATGTCATATCTGGATCGAAACCTTTGGGAAATTTTGATAGTGCTGAGCCAAGTGGAGGTTTCATGTTAGGTGGAAGGGCGTTATAGAAACTGTTGAACCTAGTGCAAAAGTCCTGAACACTTTCCCCCATATTCCTTTTAATATTGTTATATTTAGAAAGGATTTGGATGGGGTTTTTCCTGATTTCCCACCTATTTATGAAAGTTTGGTAAAGTGTTGGGAGATCATGTATACTGTTAGGTGTTAAGTTTTTAAACCATTTATTGGCTTCTCCACCTAAGCTTTGGGAAAACATTCTCGTTCTTATGGTCTCATATTATATTTCCATGTATTCAAAGGCATCATTGATTCTATCTACATGCTATTGGGAAGTGGTAGACTCAGTTCCGGTGAAGTGTGGGATTCAGGATTGGTAATCATTTTGCAGAGGTACTGTTAGCTCCCTGTAATTTGCAAGATTGGAAAATACAAACTGCAGAGAGAACATTTGAACCACTTTGGGATTCTAGGATCTAGCCCTCCTGAATCTGGAGAGGGATCTCTCCAATAAGTGAAAATATTAATTTATCTTTAAGGCTTTTATGGGTATGATATTAGGCTAGTTATTAAGAGCATGGGTTTTTGTTTGTTTTGGATGGTTGAGCATGATTATTAGTTGAGTGGAAAGTCCTAAAATGAAAGAGTTTCAAAGGTGTGAAGTTTCAAGCAACCAGAACAAGCTTTGGCTGATAAGATAGATATAACGCTGGTTTTTAGTCCATTGGGCTGTGAAGTCATAAAAGGGTTTAATTGCGCAACAATTTCAAGAGTGATCCAAGGGGCAAGTCATATATATCAAAATATATTTGAGATAAAATGATGGAATGGAAACAATAAAGTTTTGAAGGGGTGGAAACAGACAATAATTTCAACTAGGATTTATGAGTCTGTCCAAACAAGAAAATCCTTTTAAGTAACTGTTTAAAAAAAACCAAAGGGTAGGGCTAACCATAGACCTCTTTGGGCAAGTTTGTATTGAAGTTGACTCAACAGAAAAACAATCCAGTAATCCGCATGATTAATTTCAGAAGGGTTGAAAACATGTAAGAGAAACAAAGTGCAGCCTAAGATCAGATAAGATACTTTTAAACCTATTCTGCTTTCAGCATACACTTAGGGAAACTTTCAAAATTTACCTTTGGAGAAAGAAGCTAGAAAACAGGGCACATCATCACTTTTCTTGTCTAAATTTACTAGCAAATAAAGAAAATAACAATGAAGAGCAATGTTGAAAGTAAACAGTAGGATGAGGGAACGCCAACATTCATAATTGCTTGAACTGTATTAAATCATTCTTAAATACACGATTTGGAGGAAAACATTGAGATAAAGCTTATCAGTCAGAGAAGGGCACTATAAATAGTAAATCCTAACTCTATGCTTGCTATTCTTTATCAGATAATAATGGAAAAAATGGCATACATGAAAGGAAAAACAATAACACAGAAAGAAGCACTTCACCAGTGATATAGACCAGGATCCCAAGAAACAACTTGTTTATTGATGTCAAACCAGTTACATTCTTCAAGTTCGATGTTTTAGTTCAGAAATCATCTTCACTTCTCAGCCTAACTTATTTGATAAAAAACAGAGCTTCAAGAGCCTTTGAACACTATTTACATGTAGAAAATTCGAGCACAATTATATTTCAAAGTTCTGCAACCAACCCATTACAATGAGCTCCTCAAGAAGATTTTATAGAGAAATGAGGAGGTCGAATGATAGAAAAGATCTAAAGGTTCAATTAATAGAGTTTTTAATGCTTCTTGGCCTTTGAGGGGCTCAAGGGAGAAGATTACAGATATTTCCTCTGTATTAATTGTTTTACATTAAGAATTAAGCTCGGTGGAATGATTTTTTTGACTTTAAGGCTCTTAGTTATCTTATAATAACTCTGCTGATAGTTTGCAATAAGTTCCTTTGGTTGAATTAACTATTCGGCTGCGTTGAAGAAAAAATCTTTTTTTTTGGTCATAACTCGGCCTCTGTTGAATGCTTTGAGGCCACAGGTGGCTTTCTAGTAGCTGAGAGGATTCAATTAGCCTCTGATGTGGCAGTGGAGGCTTTCTCTGTCTGATAGATATTATTGATTTTATTTAATCACTGTTAATCTGCTTTAGTTCTGTGTATTAGGCTTAATTAGGCCTAATTCTCTGTCTTCTGTTCTTGAACTGTGTTTAATTTAGTGGAACAAGCTTTTGATTTTCGATCTTAGATGTAATCCACCCAAAAATATATAATCAATGTTGAATTCTTCATCTTTGCCGTGGTTGGGTCTTCGACATTGACACTCTTTGCTTGATTTTAAATTTCACTGTGTCTTGTTGATGTGCAGGTGTGCAGAGGGTTCTTATGGCATCAATGCTCATGATGCATTGGCGAAACGTGGTATGGAACCCCGTAGAATGATTTATCTTTGATAAATGAAAGCCTGGAGGATCGTCATCCTTATATTTTATTTTCTTTTAAAACATTTGAAAAACTATTATAACCTGCACAAACAAATAAATATTAAGAAATCCTGTGTATTTTTTGGTTTAACTACTTCAGAGGTTGTGGTTAGGTCACGGCCGTTGGATGAAAGCATCTAACGGTGGGGATTTCTTTGCAGGGGTCAAATAAGAGGCGGTTGAGTGAATGGTGCAGAGGATTAAATCCAGGCTGTTGATCTATGTCGATCGATGGCCGAGATCAAGCGTAATAATACAATGCGAAGGGGTCACATTATAATTACATAGGCGAAAAATGCAAAGAAATGGGGTTAAAACCTTAATCAGCAGTGAAAAAGGCATGGAGGGAATTTGGGGTTTCCGAAATGATTCTGGGCCATTAGATCAGATTGGCCTCAGAGATCAACGGTTGTGGTTGGTCGCGAAATCCCTTGGTCTATGGCGGAGGGTGATAATGTAATGGCCAAATTGAATGCTGGCCATTGATCTGCAGAGATCAATGGTAGAGAAGAAACGTGATGGGTTGCAGTGTAAAAGGGAAAAGCAGTTTTGGCTTGAGAAACCAACAGTATCGCGTAGCAAAAAGGCGGATGGGCGTTTTTAGCTTTTTGAACGCGATATGCGTCAGAGGGCGACACGTGGCATTTAAAAACCACCCATATCACGTAGCTCTTGGAGAATTAATGCTCGGGCATAAATATACGTGAAAATGTGTGCTGGCTATTAGATCTAAGGTCTTAGATCAGACGGCTGAGGGAAGAGCGCGATATCAACAAGGTGCACGGGCGATAGTAGGTGGGGGCATCAGAAGGCGGTTTCAATCTAAGTCGTTGGATCAAAAAATGAACGGAAAAGATCAAATCTGGAGCGGGTAGGACCGAAAGTATTTGGGCATATCACGCTTATTATGAGCCATTGGATGAAAAATATCAACGGTGGAGATCGAATCTAGGGTTAAATGGAATAATATACGAGGCGAAGAAAGGGTTAATATGGGTCGTTGATTTGCAAAGATCAACGGCTGAGATTTTGCCAAAAAAACATTATAAAGTGAGGTGTATGAGATTTAACCAAGGTGGCGAGAGAAGATCTGTACCGTCGAATTTTGACACGTGGACGGCCCAGATGCAATCAGAGGTCTGCGATCAGTGGGGGAAAAAGAGAATGGGTGCCAATGCGATTGATTGTGGGCTGTCGATTTGCAGATCAGATCGACAGTGGAGGATGAATCAGAGGGGTTCTCAACGGGGGAAAAGGGCTTTGGGAAGGAGTGATAAGGGCCTTCAGATCTGGAAAGGCGGGTAGATCCAACGGCTGAGGATCTCATCAGAAGATCGCCAATCGGGGAGGGGGAATAAAATATTAATGCGCCCAATGAAATATCCCAATGCGATATTGTGCAGACCGTCTGATTGGCTTATGATCAATGGTCAGAACTGGGTTTAACCAATGAATAGGCGGAACCCTTTATAACGTAAGAAAATCGAGATTTTTATCAAATACAAAGGATTTTTGGCTTCGGAGAGGTTTATATATAAGGTTTAACGCCCGATTGCAGGGCTTTTGGGTATATGAAAAGGTTAAAGGAACCAGGGTTTTACATACAAAGGGCCAATCAGAATCAGAATGATGGAGAGGCCTGTTCAAACGCGCCCGACAAAAAATCTCTGATGCGAGACTGTATTGACTGTTGATCGGGGAAAAGATCAACGGTCTTTTTCATTAAAAACATTGAATCGGCGGGTTTAAAACAAACCATAGGAAAATGGGTTTTTCTGAATTTACAAAGGGAAAATATGATCGGGAAGGGTTTATTCCCAATTTTAAGCACCCGATTGCGGGCTCTTAGGTTATATGAAGCGGCAAAGGGATCAGAGGTTATATTCAAAGGGGCCAATCGGATCGGAGGTTTCACAAAACAAAAAGACTTGCGCTCTCCAATTGTTCTGACACGATAAGTGCTTTTTGAACATAGCACTTGGTTCTAGCGCTAAGGTATATGTGGGGAAGTGGTTTAGGGGGCTTAGGCCCATAGTTAAAAACTATTTTTTAATGAATTTTTCAAGGTTTTTTTAATGGATTTGGGGGTTTTTGGTAAGGTTCAAAAAATGATTTTTAAATCTTATAATAGGGATTTTATGAAGGGAAGAACGGAATACATGAAAAATAGAGGAAGCGTATGGGGAAAAAGAGAACAAAATGAAGGTTAATGATGAAGGGAAAAAGGAGTAAAATGAGGGAAAAATGGGGATTTTTGCAGCTGTCTTTTCTTCATGAAAACAAAAGAATTCCTAAGTTTAAAAGGGAAACAACAGTGAAGATTAAACAAAGGGCATGATGTCTTCATAAGACTTCAAGAATTTAAATTTTTTTTCAATAAAACTAGTTTCTTAAAGGCTTCAAAAAATGATTTAGCCACCTTTTGATATAACAAATTTTATAGGTGGCTAACAGGTACCAAAGGTTGTGGTAATACTAAGGGTGCATACCAAGCTGCCATGATGGGAGCTAATGATAGATTCACAGTATGAGGATTTGTAGTATGGGATGAGGTAATTTGCACAGTGACGGTCTGAATGGGTGTGGCGGAGGTACTTGGACTTGTAGATTGATTTTGAGCAGATTTGGGGTGATAAGAGCTGAAGTGGTGGAGAATTTGAAAATCAAGTGGTGTAGTAGGCGAGGCTTCTCTGCTAATACTTGGCTACAAATCTAAAGGCTCAAGATTGGCAAGGTTGATTTTACTTTGAGATTTGTTTCTGAAAAAAGGTTTTTTTTCTGAACTCAAGTCAAACTGGGAATCTTGCAAGGATGTAATATGTTTAGGTACAGAGCTTGCTTTGTGAATGGTCCTATTGGTAGCTAAGTTACCAGTTTCAGAAGTTTGCCACAAAATATTTTCTGGGTCATGAACTAAGATGGGAGGATTCGAGTCTGGGTGAGATCTGGTATTAATTCTTTGTGAAGCCAGATTTCAAAGTCAGAATTTAGAGAGGGTGACAATTGTGATTGTTTTCTGGATGTTTGTCCTCTCTAAGAGTTTTGTGGATGCTAGTAAAGTGAAAACTAAATGAAGGCTAGTGGAGTCGCCAAGTGGACGTTCTTGAGGTTTATGGTCCACCACCAATGCTGACAAAGATATTTTTAGGAAAATTATTTTTCTAGAAATATTTTTATTTGGAAACTTTGTAAGAAAGACTTAAAACTCAGTTCAACAGTTTGCTAGATTGTTGAGAAAGCTATAGTTCTATTTTTAGGTTATTATGTTGATTTCTTATGTTTTAATTTCTGAATTCCTAAGTTGCGCTTAGTTTGTCACTGATTTCAGAGGCTGCATCATGATTTTTGTGTTTTTGGAAAGGTAGGTCAACATGATAGTATGATTATTAAATTTTTGGTTTTTTGTTGGAGTATTAGGCCTATTGGAGGCTAGTGGAGTTTCCAGGTGGATGTTTTTTGTTGTTTTTTAGAGATATGTATTTATGGTCCACCACCAATAAGTGATAAAAATCAAATCTAGGGATGTTTTTTTGGGGTTTTCTGAGTTCCTATATGCAGCCTAGTTTATAAGAGTGTCCTAAACCTGGTTCATCACTTAGCTAAGGTGGTGAAACAATAAGAGTTTACTCTAAATGATTTTATAGGCTGTTTGTCTGATTTTAATTTTGAAGGACTAATGATTCTACAAGATTTTTCTAGACTGTTATGCACTCAATATGTCCCACTGTGATCGCTATTATGTTAGTGTGGTGATGAGGTGGCTAATTCACTGGATATTATTGAAGACAAGGGATTTTTGGAGTCCTAAGGTGTACTCAGATTGTCACTAACTCAGAAAGTCCCACCGTGATTGCCATTATGTTGGAGTCCCATAATTTGGCAGATTGGTAGACAAAATGACAGGGTAACATCAGACCAATCTTTGGAGCCCTAGGACCTAGACTTCCTGGACTTAGAGAGGGCTCTCTCTATTATGCAAAGGATGTAAACTTGTTTGCTTTTGTATATTTGATTTTAGGCTAGTTTTTAAGTATGTTTTGGTTTGTTTTGGGTTTTTTGAGGGGAACTGATCAAAAGGACAAATAGATACGGATTTCATCAAATCAACTAGGCTATGGGGTCAGATAAGGTCAATACTGTCTTAATGATGGATAAGGTATTACTACAAGGCCGATTTAGTCGAGATAAATGGATTCTTTGGGTGAAAGTGAAATGAAATGGACATTAATTTTTTGAAACACAAAGATATTTTAAGCATAAATAGTTAAACAACAAGCATTCATGAGTTAGGGCTGACCATTAATCTCTATGAACGAAACTCAAAATGATAGATGCAGAAAATAAACAATCCAATGATACATAGAAGTATAAGACCCTCTAACTTTGGGAAAATCACCTTCAGAATTTTGGGAAACAAATAAGATTAAAAAAAAAATTAATATATAAAGAGGGAACTCCTAAACATCATATCTTGAGCTATCGGGAACTTTGAAATACGACCGCAAATCATGGACAAAGGTCAAGATCGAAACAAGACCTCTTTGACTTAACTAAAACAACCAATAATTCAGAGAGAGATTTCAGAAATGGAGATTTGATTAGCTATGAGTAAGAAGGGCATACCGTGAATCATACTAGACATCATACATAATAACCATTAATGAAACAAGTAAAATTTTTTTGGTGAACCAAAGAGAAATTAAGAATTCTTTGACATGAACAAGAAAGATGAAAACATTTAAGCTGCAATGAATCAGGAAATTTGAGGTGCCTCCATGGGCATATCTAAAACTTATTCTTTATTGAAATACAATAAGAAAGAAGCATGAAAACATGTACGAGAAACTAAGAAAACATAACAAATAAGAAACACAATACCATTCACCAAGCCATGGAATCCTACACACAATTCTCCTCCACCAATAAGCCAAGCAAGAGATCATCCACTTCATAAAACAAGTATTTCGTCAAAGCTCATAGTGCTATGTATTGCTCTCTATAACTCAAGTTCTACCTTCTGTTACAATGAATCCTCTTGGATTATATAGGCCAAGGAGGAGGAAACCCACCTAGAGCAACTAGAAGGCCATTGGCCAAAAATAAATATCTAAAATCGTCCTTGAGGCCTAACAAGGTCCAAGGCACAAAATATCCTCTAAAAATATCTGTTCAGACCAAAATAGAAAAAAGGAATCACTTTTGAGGTCTGACATGTGAAATAAACTTTCCTAATGCACATTTGGCCAGTCACACTCAGAAAACTTCCTTTTTAGCAAAAACTACAGGAGCGTAGCACCAGAAAAACGTCTGTCTTGCAGAGGAGTTTTGAGGGACTTCCCGATGTCAAAATGAGGCTCATGATGGCTCGTTGGAAAGCCCTAGATGTATAATTTCAAAAAATACTTTATTTTTTACAAAATGATGCCGGGAAGTCTGTCAAAAATTAAAAATAGTGAAAAAACCCAGGAGTGTAGCACTTGTTGATATAAGGGGCAGAATGTTGAAAAATGAAAATTTTTGGCCTTTTTGAGGGACCAAAACAACTTTATTTGTTCAAAACATTTCTGAGTATAATCCCTCAAATTTAATGCACCCAAAAATGTAACTTCCATCAACTGATGATGCTCCAAGAAAAAATGGTAGCGCCCATGAATTTATGTAATTAGGCCCAAAAATCACAAAAAACAAGATTATGTCCAAAATTGCCCAATTTTGGTGAGTGAACCCCTTAAGGGTTTCTAGAAACATGCATAGAAGCTTGAGCCAAGATTCCAAGCCTAGATGTGTCTTTTCCTCCCATTTTCACCGGGCGCCCTCTTTGGGCAGTTTTGAGCTTTTCTTGGGCAATCTTTAGTTTTCTTTGGGAAAATTGATTTAACTTTTTGTAATGCATGATAATCTTCCTTTGCAAACCCAAATATTTGTTTGCCTTGTCTAATTTTTCTTCCATGTGTTTGTTTTCTCTTTTGAGCCAAGACTCTTTATCATTCTCTATCTCTTCGGCAAGCAGCTGTGTGAGAGGGTATTGCTGAGCAAGGGCTGATTCTTCCTCCCTTTGCTTCTCCAAGGCTTTCCTAAGACCCATGGTCCTATGCCTTTTCCTCACTGGTTCTTCTTCTTCCTCCACATCATCAAATTTTCCCATGTATTCCTCAAGTTTTACTTGTGCCTTTTGTGCTTCCCATCGGTACTTGAGGGCCCAGGCCTCAAAGATTTCCATTTTCCCACTCATTTGTCTATTTTGCAGTTGTAGGAAGTGAATGAGGTCTTTAGACCTCTCTAAGTCAGATTCTAAATCCCCAATTTGAGACTCTCTATTTTGCAAAAGAGAGTTCAGAATTCTAATTTGGTCATCTTCGACATCACTGTCCACTTGGATTATGTCAAACTCTCTTTCTTGTTCATGGTTGCTCTCCTGCTGCTCAATATTTTCCTTACCTTTGCTTTGAATGGGCTTCTTTTCCCTTTTCCTCCTTGGCGCTTCAATGATAGGCTGCTTGGGCAACTTGCCTCTACTCCAGAGTGCTCTAGTAACATTTGTAGTTACAACTTGAATAGTCTTCTTCTTTGTAGATTTAGTGGTTTTAGGCTTCACCACTTTTGGAGAAAGAGTCACGGCCCCTTGCCTAGGAGAGGCAGCTAGCACATGATTTTGAGAACTCTCTTCATGCTCTATGTTTTTACTGTCTTCTTTTGGGCTACCTTGCTCACTGTCTTTGATTTGATCTTGAATATCATTGGGGCTGTTTTGCTCTTTTTGTTTCATGCTATCACCCTCAGATTTTTCACTGTTTTGTGCCTTGTCCTTTTCAAGTTCATTGTCCTTATTAGTTTCATGGTTGTCATTTTGGAGACTACCTTCAATTTTTGTATGAGGACCTCCATCATGCTCACTGTCTTGTTGATTGTCACTATGCTTACTCTCTCTTTGATTGCTTTCATGCTGACTGTCACTCTGTTTCTCATCATTGATTTTCTTAGACTCTTCCCTTTGTTCCTCATCATTACTACTCTGCTGCTCTTCATTTTTTTCCTCATCATCACTAATCAGCTGAGTGCTACTCTGTTCATGTTCATCACTTTTTTCTTTATCATCACTGCTCCTCTGAGTACCACTTTGTTTCTCATCACCACTGCTTCCTCCATCACTGCTATGCTGACTACCATTATGCTTATGTTCACTGTTCTGCTGGGTGCCACTTTGTTCCTCATCATTGTTTTTCTGAGTGCCACTTTGTTCCTCATCAATTATTTTCTGAGTGCCACTTTGTTCCTCATCACCTTCATGTCTTCTTTCAATAAATTCTTCTTTTTCACTCTTAATTATAGGAGATATTTTCTTTTGAGGAACAGATTGACTAGAAGAAGGGGAAACATAGTGAGTGGAGGGTGAGGAAGGTGCATGAGATGGGCCATGGGATGAAGAGGCAGTGGTGAAATCAGGATGGGAGATGAAGGATTCCCAAGGAACTCCTTTTTGTTCAAGTTGATGGAGGATGAGAATCTTTATGAGATAATGATGAAATAAGCTAGCTTTCTGTTGAGAAGGGGGTTTCTTTTGAACAAATGAGGCCATTTTGTCAATGCTTCTGTAGAGGAAGTGTTATCACGATATGATGCTTATTGATATTATGATGCTGAGTGTTGTCCCTGAAAGGCAACCCACTTGATGAAGATGATGGCAACTTACTTGATGAAGTTGTGCTTGATAGAATATGGTTTGATGAACCAAATCTGATGTATCTACAGTGTGTACAGAAGGCAATGAAGAAAGGAATTCAGCATGTGCTAATTCTATGATGAAAAAGAGTATGTTTCTTGGTATACGCGGATTGGCCTAGGGAAAGTCGCGTATGCACGCGGAAAGGAACGTTCCAAGTAGCGTATGGGCTAAAGCGCTCAAAAAGTGCAAAACCAAGGGTGATCACCATGGTATTGACCCATTGTATTGGGTAATGATCCGCCTAATTGACCCCGTCCAGGTAGTTTTGGGCTTATGGTATTGTTTTGGTCCATGGTATTGAAAAAGGGGCTCATGGTATTGAAAAAGGGTAAACCTATATAAGGAGAAGAATTTCATTGTGCAAATCATGGGTGTGGGTGCAAGATGTCTGAGCTTGAATGAATACTTCTCTCTGAAGTATATCTGAATGGAAAGGGTTACACTTGAATGATAAATCTGATTGTATGATGCACCAATGATGAAGAAAGGGATCTAGATCTGAATTTCTCTTGTATTTGTTAGATCTGATTATGGACGGCTTAGATCTATGATGAGGCGAACATCAAGGCGAACATCTATCTAGAGTAAAAGGGTAAATCTGAACTGAATATCTGATCTGAACAAGTATGTTGCTCTGTAAGGATTGAAGATCTATACGCTACTTCGCCGCGGAGGAAGCGCGTATATACGCAGCTTCTCTGAAGTAAAAGCGCGTATGCGCAATAAAATATACACTGAGGTATACGCTGGTTTGTGTGGACGGAAGCGCGTATATATGCGACATCAGTGAAGGTAAAGCGCGTATGCAAACTAGGGTTTGCTGAAGCAAGGGGTATGAAATATCTGATCTGTTCTGTTGTGTTTCTGCTATCTGATCTGTGTTGATATGTATCTGTTGGTGACGTATGTTTGTGCTTAAAAGTATGGAAAGGGTCCAGTATGAAAATATGATGAAATGTGGCCTGCAAGTGGTGTTCTATTGAAGTTGGTTGGATCCAGTGTGAAAATTGATGAAACGTGGTCCAAGGTGGTGCTGAGGGTTGTAGCCTTCAGTCAGGGGGTTGTAGCTCCCTTCCAGGTGAGGCTGGTAAACGAGATCGGGGGGTCGTAGCTCCCTTCCAGGTGAGGCTGGTAAACGAGTCAGGGAGTTGGAGCTCCCTTCCAGGAGAGGCTGGTAAACGAGCGCAGGTGGGTGCCTGCGTGCTGGTCAAGTCTGCGCCAGCACATATGTTGTAAGATGTTTTCTCTGTAATAAAATATTGAAGGCTGAGCAACTGCAGCGGTGGTTTTCTCCCGATTTGGGTTTCCACCTAAAAATCTTGGTGTTCATGTGTGATGCTTTGTGTGATGGTTTATTCTGTTCTTACTGCACATGTTTACTGTTTATTAAACATCTGATGAATGAATGATGGAATAATAGAAGTGAAGATTTAATGACATATCTAGATCTCTGTGTATACGCTAGTTTCCAATAAGGGGTCAGCGTATATACGCTAGTTGTCTTCATTAAAGTAGCGTATGGGTTTTAGAGAGTGAAAATTAAAAGATTTGGTCTCCAGGTAAATAGTTCACCCCCTCTAGGTATTTTTAACAATTGGTATCGAGCACAGATCATATGAAGCTTGATCGCTTGAAGGAGATCGTCATGATGGGAAGTCAAGAAGGAGTAATGTCTATAAAGCCACCTCTATTCAATGGAAGCAATCTGATATTTTGGAAGGTACGAACAAAAGCATATCTGCAAAGTCTTGGTGCGGATGTATGGGCAATCGTGGAAGAAGGTTATCAATACCCGGCAAGTATTCCTACTGATGCAGCTGAAAGAAAGAAGTATGAAATCAATGCCAAAGCAGTGAACGTCTTATTGGGAAGCATGTCTGAATCAGAATTTGCTAAAGTGATGCAACTACATTCAGCAAAAGACATATGGGACAAAATCATCCTAAGCTATGAAGGAGACACAAAGGTAAAAAGTGCAAAACTCCAAACTCTTAGAATTGAATATGAAAATTTGAAGATGCATAGTGATGAAAGTGTTGCCAGTTTCTTTCTTCGTCTAGATGATATTGTAAATCGGATGAGAAATTTGGGTGAAACCATGGCTGATACTACTCTGGTAGAAAAGGTCTTAAGATCTTTGACTTCAAAATTTGACTCTAAAGTTTCAGCTATTGAAGAAAGGCAAGATCTGCAAACTCTTTCTATTGTTCAATTACATGGTACTCTGACTGCTTTTGAAATGAGACAAGGAGGTCCTTCTCAAATAAGAGAAGCTGCTTTTAAGGCATCTGCAAAAGGAAAGGAAAAGGAAGTTGTCAAAGAATCCAGCTATATATCCGATGAAGAAGAAGCGAATTTTGTGAGAAAGCTCCAACTAGGTACTGGAAGATTCAAAGGTAAGCTTCCCTTCAAATGTTTTGAGTGTGGAAAAGTTGGTCATTATGCTGCTAAATGTCCTTATAGAGAAAAGCATGGTAAGGGGAAACAATTTGAGAAGAGAAAGAGTTATTATGCAAAAGAAGATGATGATGAAGTGTCCAGTGAAGATGAAGAAGATTCTGACCAAGATCTAAAAGTGCTCATGGCTAAGAAGCAAAAGAAGAAGGTTACTCGAGGAAAGGAGATATCTCAGAAATCATGTATAGCAAAAATTGAAGAAGATGAAACAGATTCTGACGAAGATCTACAAGCACTCATGGCAAAGAAAAAAAAGGAGAAGGCCACTTGTAATACTCTTCTTTGTGCAAACAATAGTAAAGATAGTGAAAGTAAAGTTGTGGATCTAGAAGAAGCTCTCAAGATTAAAGAAGAAGAACTACAAAGTTCATACAATAAGCAATAAACTATCTATAAAGAGATGATCTCACAAATGAAAGATCAAATAGAAATGATGAATGAACAGATGGACAAGTATCAAAGGTTTCATACTTATGCATCCAATCGAATTAAAGATCTAGAAGCAGATCTTGAAAAATCAAGCAACAAGAATGAAGGACTTGAAGTTGCTATCATCTTTCTGCAAGTAGAGCTAGAAGCATCAAGTAAGGAGAATGAGGAACCTCTACAATCCTTTGAAAAGGAAGGCCTTGAAGCATAAATTATCTCTCTCAAAGAAGATCTGGAAAAATCAAATAAGAAGAATGAAGAGCTAGAAAAAACATGTGAAGAAAACGAAAATTGGCTGAAAGAAGAGATCTTAAATCTGAAGGATCAAGTTGAAGATGGAAGAAGAAAAGAAGAAAGCATGACAAAGAAATGTCAAGACTTGGAGGTTGAGGTAAACATTCTCAAAGGTAAATTGGAAGAAAAGGTAAAACTGTTGAGGTTTCATGATAGTACTAATATTCTGGACAATATTCTGAGTAATCAAAGGTCTCCTGCTATCAAACATGGTCTTGGTTTCCTTGAAACTGTTAAAGGAGAATCTAGCTCACAAGGAAATGCCAAAAATTCAGAATATCTCAATGCAAAACCTGATGTGTTGAAAGAAACAAAAGATCAACCAACAATCATGAATTCTCAAAGGAATTCATTCAAGAACGTTGAATGTTTTAAATGTCATAATTATGGGCATGATGCAGTAAATTGCAGGAGCAGATCATTTCAGCCACAAACAAACAAGTTCTACTCAGGAAGGTACTCTAGCTTCTTCAAGGGATATTGTTTTTCATGTAACAAGTATGGACATAAAGCAACTGATTGTAAAAGGAGGAAGAATAGAAATACTCATTATGATTCTTATGTTTATTTCTCTGGCCACATGAGATGTTATGTTTGTAATAAGTATGGACATGTAGAAAAAGAATGCATGATGAACAGATCTGGGAAAGTGGACAATTTTCAGCACACTGTTGGAAAGCTCAAGCAAATTTGGAAAAAGAAGGAGGACCGATCAGAAACGTAGGGAATTCAGACCCTACTGTAGTCATCTACTTCTGAAGCTTACTTCTCTGATTGACTGCAGGAATGATGTGAGATACATTATGAGAATTAGTAATGTATCGTCACAGGGGGAGCAATGTATGATGTCTCTCATGTTTGATTTGATTATTTTGGTTATATGTATTTCTGACAGTGCATCTGGTGTGAAGAAAAGACAGGAACAGAAGGAAAAATTGCAGAAGGAGATGAAGGTGTGAAATTTTCTATATTTCACTTTCTATACGCGGGTTATATTCACAAAAGTCGCGTATACATGCGAGTTTCAGCAGACACAGCCGCGTATGCATTGATGATAAGAATATTTATCTGATTGCTGAAGATCTGGAGCAGAGGCCCAGGGGGAGCATCAGTCTGACTGCTGATGATTGCACTGTTAGCATCATTCTGGTTATACTCATGTTAATGAAATGATACTTGGTTATTTTTGTTAAAGATTATGGATGAAGCCTGATTGCTTTATGATGAAGAGAATTCATTGTCAAGATGAAAGTCTTATAATTCAGAGATGAGGACAGATCATGAAGAGATTATTGCTGATGACTTGCTGTTGAAGGTGTTTCAGATTGCACAAAGTTAAGGAAGAGCACTGGTTTAGGGGGAGCAGCAGGTTGAATACTAATG
The DNA here is from genome assembly GCA_034641835.2 of Pinus albicaulis. Lineage (NCBI taxonomy): Eukaryota > Viridiplantae > Streptophyta > Pinopsida > Pinales > Pinaceae > Pinus > Pinus albicaulis. The sequence goes on from CM076577.1 coordinate 452,780,916, forward strand.
ATTGCATTGTTGGCAATATCACTGCTTATTCCTTGGTTATTGTGATACTCATGCTCAAATGATGATGGCTTGGTACATGGTTTATGATGATGAGACGTTGAATAAGTTGTTTGTACTACTTATCTGTTGGATAAAATTGGAATTCGTATGATTCAGAGATAAGAATAGCTCATGCAGAGCTTGTTACTGTGGTTGAGAGATCTTTTTTCCTACATATGTTACTTTATGTTAAATCTTGAAGATCATGGTGGTGGTGGACCACATGAATGATTGCTTGACACTTATGAGAAGTTGTTGTTCTGGTATGATAAACTTTCTTGGAAAGATTGTATTGATGGTGCAAATAATCTGAAGGCTTGGTTACTAATGTGCCTTTGCTACAACTATTGGATGACGCTTGAAGACACCAATACACTGTTCTATCTATCTATAGTCCAGAGAAGCATCCAAATGTCTCAGAAAGAAGCTGAACACTGTCCTTGCCTCACAAAAAATCTGCATAATTTTTAGAAGATGGTTTGGGATACGCGGGTTTCCTGAAACACAGTCGCGTATGTACGCGAGTTCCTGCACATAAAACCGCGTATGTTTGGTTGCTGACAATTTTTTGGTTGGTTCAGCATTCTTCAGCACAGCTGCAGTGCTGTCTGGTATCTCTGATACTGTTTGGTATCTCTGGTGGTGTTCCAGTTCTCATATTTTTGTTTCTAATGTTTTGATGAAGATGCCTTGATGATTTGTTGGTGGAAGTTTTCAGGATGCACAAACTAAGGGGGAGCCTTAGTCATTTGGAAAGCTTGCTTGGTTGCACAGATTCAGGGGGAGCATTAGCTTTGCTGAGTATAATGCAATGTTGGCATTATGATGGTTCTGAAACATGTTCTCTTTCTTGAGGACTTTCTGGTGTTGGTCTTAAAGTTATATTTGTAGTTTGATGAAAAGGTCTTGTTGAGACCCATGTTGTAAAATTGTAATATTCAGTCATGTAAGGACTTGTCAAATTTTGTAAACCCACTTGGTTGGGTAGCTGAGTCAAATGTGTAAACCCACTTGGTTGGGTACTTGAGTCTCATATGTAAATCCACTTGGTTGGATATTTGTTGTAAGTATGAGTCATTGGTGATAGGAAAGTCTTTGAGTCATGTACTTTATTG